>JAOPSE010000010.1:138632896-139232896 GCA_029449295.1 Zea luxurians
ACTTAGACACAATACATTAGTCCATAAAACAATGTACTAAGTCTGAGAAACATACCTTAATTCTTGATTTGTACTTTGTCCACCTTTTTACACTTAGGCACTTGTGTTGGACACTAAATCACCAAAATACTTAGAAATGGCCCAAGGGCATATTTCCCTTTCAATCTCCCCCTTTTTGGTGATTTATGCCAACACAACATAAAGCAAGTAGAACAAGTACAAAATCAATCAAATAAGAACTCAAAATTGTTTTGATTCAATTTTGACATATATGGATCACTCTCTGCCACCACTTGGTTTGTTTTTGCAAATCAAACTCAAATTTCTATCTCTAAGTCAAACACATGTTAAGACATAAAGAGAGTCATTCTAAGAGAAATTGATTTAAGATTTAAAAAACTCCCCCTTTTTCCCATAATCAATACTTCTCCCCACAAGAAGCCAACTTTTGACAAGAGACAACAAAGAGTTTTGACAAACCAAAAGCTCTATTCTACTATTTTCAAAATCTCTCAAGTGGTAGCTGATCCATTTATCGCTTTGGCCTTTATTTTCTCCCCCTTTGGCATCAAGCACCAAAACGGATCAATCTTGGCCCTTTAACCCCATTTCCTCACCAAAATCTTCAACTAAGAGCAAATAGGCAATAAGAGTATAACGATGAACTTGGAAGAGTTACTCTTTTCATCGGAGTGCAGTGGAAGTCTCGCATGGTCCAAGTCCACCTTTTCCCTTTCAATTTTCCTTGAGACTAAAACAACCAAACTCAAGTACATGGTTAGCCACAAGGGTCAAGTTGTAGCACAGCTCCCCCTAAATATGTGCATCACTTGCAAAAAGGACTTGTGAGGTCCAGGGAGTGTTTGTACAACTGAGAGCACCTAGAGGGGGGGTGAATAGGTGATCCTGTAAAAACTTCAAACTTAAGCCACAAAAACTTGTTAAGCGTTAGCACGATTAATGCCAAGTGGCTAAGGTGAAGTCTCACAAAACACAATACCACAAGAATCAAGCACAGAGGGACACAGTGGTTTATCCCGTGGTTCGGCCAAGCCAATGCTTGCCTACTTCCACGTTGTGGCGTCCCAACGGACGAGGGTTGCAATCAACCCCTCTCAAGCGGTCCAAAGACCCACTTGAATACCACGTTGTTTTGTTGTTCCTTTCACTATCCCGTTTGCAAGGAATCTCCACAAATTGGAGTCTCTTGCCCTTACAAGTATATGATCACAAAGAAAGCACAGAGTAAGGGAGGGAAGCAACACACACAATCCACAACAAAAGCGCACACACACGGCCAAGACTCGAGCTCGACCGTTGGCCCGGCCGACCGTTGGCTCACCGGACAGTCCGTGCACACCGGACAGTCCGGTGAATTTTAGTCCGTACGTCGCCGGTGAATTCCCGAGAGCAGCCACTTCGCTCGAGCCAGCCTGGCGCACCGGACACTGTCCGGTGCACCACCGGACAGTCCGGTGCTTGCAGACTCAGCAGATTCTTGGCTGCTCGAGCCAAGACATTTCCAATTGGATTTTTCCTGTTTCCAGCACTTAGACACAATACATTAGTCCATAAAACAATGTACTAAGTCTGAGAAACATACCTTAATTCTTGATTTGTACTTTGTCCACCTTTTTACACTTAGGCACTTGTGTTGGACACTAAATCACCAAAATACTTAGAAATGGCCCAAGGGCATATTTCCCTTTCACTTGCCACGCCATCAACCGGGTCTACCTTCACCGCCTCCTCAAGAAGACTTCGTATGAGCTTCTAACCGGTAACAAATCCAATGTGTCTTACTTTCGTGTATTTTGGGAGCAAATGCTATATTCTATGAAGAAGGTAGAAATTCTAAGTTTGCTCCCAAAGCTATAGAAGGGTTTTGTTAGGTTACTCAAATACAAAGGCATATAGGGTCTTCAACAAATCATCGGGTTTGGTTGAAGTCTCTAGCAACGTTGTATTTGATGAGACTAATGGCTCTCCAAGAGAGCAAGTTGTTTGATCTTGATGATGTAGATGAAGGAGACGTTTCCAACGGCCGCAATACGCACCATGGCGATTGGCGATGTGCGACCACAGGAACTCGAGGAGCAAGATCAACCTTCTTCCTCAACGATGGTGGCATTCCCCCAACTCCAGACGATGAAACAGGTTCATCAAGAGAGGTGTGTGATCAAGGGGGAGCACAAGATGATCATGTGATGGAGGAAGAAGCACAACTGCCACCTCCAACCCAAGTTCGAGCGACGATTCAAAGGAATCATCCCGTCGACCAATTTTGGGTGATATTAGCAAGGGAGTAACTACTCGCTCTAGATTAGTTAATTTTTGTGAGCATTACTCCTTTGTCTCTTCTATTGAGCCTTTCAGGGTAGAAGAGGCCTTGCTAGATCCGGACTGGGTGTTGGCCATGCAGGAAGAGCTCAACAACTTCAAGCGTAATGAAGTTGGACACTAGTGCCGCGTCCCAAGCAAAATGTTGTGGGAACCAAGTGGGTGTTCCGCAACAAACAGGACGAGCACGGGGTCGGTGACAAGGAATAAGGCTCCGACTTGTGGCAAAAGGTTATGCTCAAGTCGCAGGTTTGGACTTTGAGGAGAACTTTTACTCCTGTGGCTAGGCTAGAGTCGATTCGCATTTTTGTTAGCCTATGCCGCTCACCATTCTTTCAGGTTGTTCCAAATGGATGTGAAGAGCGCTTTCCTCAACGGGCCAATCAAGGAGGAGGTGTACGTGGAGCAACCCCTGGCTTCGAGGATGAACGGTACCCCGACCACGTATGTAAGCTCTCTAAGGCGCTCTATGGACTTAAGCAAGCCCCAAGAGCATGATATGAATGCCTTAGAGACTTTTTAATTGCTAATGCTTTCAAGGTGGGAAAGCCGATCCAACTTTATTCACTAAGACTTGTGATGGTGACTTATTTGTGTGCCAAATTTATGTCGATGACATAATATTTGGTTCTACTAACCAAAAGTCTTTAGCAGGGTGATGACTCAAAAGTTTGAGATGTCGATGATGGGCGAGTTGAACTACTTCCTTGGGTTCCAAGTGAAGCAACTCAAGGACGGTACTTTCATTTCCCAAACAAAGTATACACAAGATTTGCTAAAGCGGTTTGGGATGAAGGATGCCAAGCCCACAAAGACTCCGATGGGAACTGACGGACACGTCGACCTCAACAAAGGAGGTAAGTCCATTGATCAAAAGCATACCGGTCCATGATAGGTTCCTTGCTTTATTTATGTGCTAGTAGACCGGATATTATGCTTAGTGTATGCATGTGTGCTAGATTTCAATCCGATCCAAGGGAGTGTCACTTAGTGGCTATGAAGCGAATTCTTAGATATTTAGTCGCTACGCCTTGCTTCGGGATCTGGTATCCAAAGGGGTCTACCTTTGACTTAATTGGATATTCAGACTCCGATTATGTGGATGTAAGGTCGATAGGAAGAGTACATCAGGGACATGCCAATTCTTAGGAAGGTCCCTGGTGTCATGGAGTTCTAAGAAACAAACCTCCGTTGCCCTATCCACCGCTGAGGCCGAGTACGTTGCCGCAGGACAATGTTGCGCGCAACTACTTTGGATGAGGCAAACCCTCCGGGACTTTGGCTACAATCTGAGCAAAGTCCCACTCCTATGTGATAATGAGAGTGCCATCCACATAGCGGACAATCCTGTTGAGCACAGCCGCACAAAGCACATTGACATCCGGCATCACTTTTTGAGAGACCACCAGCAAAAGGGAGATATCGAAGTGTTCTATATTAGCACCGAGAACCAGCTAGCCGATATCTTTACCAAGCCTTTAGATGAAAAGACCTTTTGCAGGCTGCGTAGTGAGCTAAATGTCTTAGATTCACGGAACTTGGATTGATTTGTAGCATACATGTGTATTATGCTTTGATCATGCTCCCTTATGCATTTTGTTGTTTATTTATGGTGCTCAAGTTGTACAAACACTCCCCGGACCTCAAAAGTCCATGTGTGAGTGATGCACATATTTAGGGGGAGATGTGCTACAACTTGACCCTTTGAGACTAACCGTGTGCTTGAGTTTGCTTGATTTAGTCTCAAAGGTGGATTGAAAGGGAAAGGTGGACTTGGACCATGAAAGACTTCCACTGCACTCCGATGAGAGGGTAACTCACTCCAAGTTCATCCCTATCTTCTTATTGCCTTTGTACTCTTATGTGAAGATTTTGGTGAGGCAATGAGGTTTAAGGGCCAAGATTGATCCCGTTTTGGTGCTTGATGCCAAAGGGGGAGAAAATAAGGCCAAAGCAAGAAATGGATCAGCTACCACTTGAGAATTTTGAAAATAGTAGAATAGAGCTTTTGTTTTGTCAAAATCCTCTTATTGTCTCTCTTTGTCAAAAGTTGGTCTCTTGTGGGGAGAATGTTTGATTATGGAAAAAGGGGAAGTTTTCGAATCTTTGATCAATTTCTCTTAGAATACCTCTCTTTATGTCTCTACAAGTGAATCTGACTTAGAAATAGGAAATTGAGTTTGATTTGCAAAAACAAACCAAGTGGTGGCAAAGTATGATACAAATATGCCAAAGTTGAATCAAAACAATTTGTGTTTTTATTTGCATTGATATTGCACTTGTTCTAGTTGCTTTGTGTTGGCATAAATCACCAAAAAGGGGGAGATTGAAAGGGAAATGTGCCTTTGGGCCATTTCTAAGTATTTTGGTGATTTAGTGTCCAATACAAGTGCTTAAGTATTAATCTATGCCAAATGTTGGACAAAGTGCAAATCAAGAGTAAAGGTATGTTTCTAAGACTTAGTACATTGTTTTGGAGACTAATGTTTTGTGTCTAAGTGCTAGAAACAGGAGAAATCACTTTGGAAAAGAGATGGCTTTCTTCAGCCAAAGACAGTTCAGTCTGGGAGCACCGGACTGTCCGGTGGTGCACCGGACAGTGTCCGGTGCGCCAGGCTGGCGACTATCAACTGGCTGCTCTCGGGAGGCGATCAACGGCGTACGACTATAAATCACCGGACTGTCCGGTGGTGCACCGGACCGTCTGGTGAGCCATTCACAGGCGAAGTCGTCGCTCTCGGGAAGTGATTAACAGCGTATGGCTATAAATCACCGGACTGTTCGGTGGTGCACCGGACTGTCCGGTGAGCCAACTGTCGGCCGGGCCAACAGTCGGCCGCGTAATCTGCGCGCGACGCGTGGCCGAGCCAACAGTCAGAAAGGGGCATCGGACTGTCCGGTGTGCACCGGACAGTGTCCGGTGTGCACCGGACAGTGTCCGGTGCGCCAACGGCTCTGAATCTGCAACGGTCGGCTTCGCCAAATAAGGAAAGAGATCCGCACCGGACTGTCCGGTGCGCCAGGCGACAGAAGGCAAGAATTGCCTTCCTGGAATGCTCTCAACGGCTCCTTGCTGCCTTGGGGCTATAAAAGGGACCCCTAGGTGCATGGAGGAGTATACCAAGCATTCTCTAAGCATTCCTAAGCACCAAGACTTCAATTCCGCGCATTCGATTCTTTGTGATAGCAACTAGAGCTCCGTTTGAGTAGAGAACTCATTGAGTTGTGTTGAGAGCTCGTGTTGTGACTTGTGTGCGTGTGTTGCTCTGATTTTGTGTCTTGTGTGCGTTGATCATCCATCCTTACTTCCGTGCTTCTTTGTGAACATCTTTGTAAGGGAGAGAGACTCCAAGTTGTGGAGATTCCTCGCAAGCGGGATATAGTAAAGCAAAGCAAAACACCGTGGTATTCAAGTGGGTCTTTGGACCGCTTGAGAGGGGTTGATTGCAACCCTCGTCCGTTGGGACGCCACAACGTGGAGTAGGCAAGTGTTGGACTTGGCCGAACCACGGGATAAACCACTGTGCCATCTCTGTGTTGATCTCTTTGTGGTTATTGTGTTTTGCTAAGACTCCTCTCTAGCCACTTGGCCTTATTGGTGCTAACTCCTAATCAAGTTTTTGTGGGACTAAGTTTCAAGTTTTACAGGATCACCTATTCACCCCCCCCCCCTCTAGGTGCTCTCACAAACCAAGAAGCAAGCCCCAATATACTTTGTTTCCGAAGTCCTCAGTCCATCAAAAAAGAACTATATAGAATTGGAGAAGGTGTTATATGCTGTCTTAATGGCCTCCAGGAAGCTTCAGCATTACTTTCAAGCATATCATGTAATTGTTCCTTCGTCACAACCTTTGAAGGATATCATGAGGAACAGAGAAGCTACTAGAAGAATTGGAAAGTGGGCTGCGGAACTCAACGAGTTCAGCATTGATTATGTGCATAGATCCTCAATACAGTCTCAGGCGTTAGCAGACTTCATCGCTGATTGGACGCCAGGGGCTCAGGGAGAAGAAACTACTAAAGATGTCGAAGCTTGGACAGTATTCTGCGATGGTTCTTGGGGAACCTTCGGGACAGGAGCAGCTGTTGTGTTAGTTGCACCTTCCAAAGTTAGAACTTGCTATACAGTAAAACTTGATTTTAGCTGCACAAATAATATTGCTGAGTACGAAGCTTTGCTTTTGGGGCTTCGGAAGTTAAAGGCAATGGGGATTAGAAGGGCAGTTCTCAAAACCGATTCCTAAGTTATTTCTGGTCATATTGACAAGAGTTGTAAAGCAAGAGACCCGAAGCTTGAGAAATACCTGGACATGGTCCGAAGCATTGAAGCCTCCTTCGAAGGGTTTTCTATCAAGAATATTCCACAAGGAAAAAATGAACATGCTGATTTGCTAGCCAAATCAGCGGCACAGGGGCTGCCCTTACCTTCGGAAGTATTCTTTGAAACAATAAAAGCACCTTCGGTGGAACTTCTTGAAAGAGCAGTGCTCAATATATCTCCTGTTCATAGTGAAGATTGGAGAACTGAGATTATGTCTTTCCTCCAGGGTAATTTCCTTTTAGACGATGAAGCTTATAATAAGAGAATAGAGGCAAGAGCTCGGCCATATGTCATAATAGAAGGGGAGCTATACAAGCATGGAGTTTGTTCTCCATTGCTCAAATGTTTATCCAGAGCTGAAGGTATACAATTAATGAAGGAAATACACGTGGGCCTGTGTGGATCTCACATTGGATCTAGGCCCTTGCTGGGAAAAGTTTTTCGTTAAGGATTTTATTGGCCAAAGGCAGCTTCGGATGCAGCAGAACTAGTTCAAAAATGCGAAGGTTGTCAGAAATGTGCAAGAGATCAAAAACAACCTTCGTCTATGACCCATTTAATACAACCAACTTGGCCATTGCAAAGGTGGGGCCTTGATTTGTTAGGCCCCCTACCACCTGCACAAGGAAATTTAAAATATGTAGTGGTGGCAGTAGAATATTTTTCTAAGTGGATTGAGGCGAAGCCTTTAGCCACAATAACTTCGGTTACCATTCAGAAATTCTTCTGGCAGAATATTGTTTGTCGCTTCGGAGTGCCGAGGGCCATTACTGTGGATAATGGAACATAGTTTGATGCCGAAACTTTTAAAGAATTCTGTGGACAAATTGGCACGAAGATCCATATTGCATCAGTTAGGCACCCAGAGTCAAATGGACTTGTCGAAAGAGCCAATGGCATCATAATGATGGGAATAATGAAATCGATCTTCAATCAGTCCAGAGGAAAATGACCAGATGAATTAATTAAAGTGGTGTGGAGCCACAATACAACAACATCAAGGTCAACAGGCTTTACACCATTCAAGTTATTATTTGGTGACGAAGCAATAACACCAGAAGAAGTAAAAGCGGGATCAATAAGAACAGTGGCTTCGGCAGAGGACAGAGCTTATTACTCTGTGGAGAAAGATGCTATAGAGGGGATCAGGCTTCAGGCTGTAGAAAACATCAATAAATATCAAGCCGAAACAATAAAATGGTGTGATAGAAAGGTTCGGCTAAAGAACATCAAGCTAGGACATTTGGTGCTTCGGAGAGTGGCCAACCCAGATACCGTAGGCAAGCTACAGCTGAAATGGGAAGGACCTTTTCTGGTAGTATCTTTGTCAAGACCCGATTCTTATAGATTGAAGGATATGGACGGAAACGACATTCCTAGATCATGGAATGCGGATGAGCTTCGGCGATATTATGTCTAGCTTGATGTAATTTTTTCTGTTTTTTCCCATGGCACCCTTTTCCTTTCTAAAGGGGGAGAAAGGTTTTTAATGGGGCCATAACATGTAAATTCTCTTTTTTCTTATTTCAGCTCTATAAGAGCAATATCCCCTAAAGATGTAAATGTAAAAGCTGAGCACGCACCATCGAGTGCAAAAGAAAAAAGAAAAGAAAACAGGGAGAAGCTCAAAAGACATCCCTAAGGGGATGCAGAGCACGACGAAGCTACAAAAAGCCGTTCCTAAGGGAGCGCAGCGTAAGTTTTTCTGCTCAAAAGTCGTTCCTAAGGGAATGCAGAGCTTACAGCGAAAAATAAACGTTGATTCTACCGAAGTAAAAGGCGAAGAAGCTCCTAAGGGAGGCTTACAGCGAAAAATAAACGCTGATTCCGCCGAAGTAAAAGGCGAAGAAGCTCCTAAGGGAGGCTTACAGCGAAAAGTCAGCGCTGATACACCAAAAAGTAAACGGTGAGACCGAAAAATAAACGGCAAAGAGACTGTGACTATTCCTAAGGGAACGAAGACTATGATTATGGCTTCGAATATGCGTTTGAACACTCATCGGCATGATACATCACATCATAGCATTTGCATTCATAAACATTCATTTAGACATACATAGGTTCATTATCATCATAACACAAGTAATCGCTCCGGCTCTAAAGATCATGCTTCGGTAAAGGAGAAAAAAGAAGCAGTTCTTTTGCTTCGCTGCGTACGAAAAGAAGGGAAGGTGTTTTTTTCGCCTTCGGCTCAAAAATGATAATTTCGTCCACACCAAAGCATTTCATACATTGACGGAAAGGTAAGAATATATTACAAGGTATGGACATAGTTCACAAAATACAATTAATTACATTTGTAACAGTTACTACAGAAAGTTTTTAGAATCTCTTCTACAGTCATTCATCTAAGCTTCATCAATATTCACTAAGCTTCAGCTTCAGCGTTGTTATCCAATAAAAGCTTCGGCATCATCTTCTTACTCCTCAAGCTTCAGTTTCGGCTTCATCATCCTACATGAATTAAAAGTATTATAAGCAAAATTCAATTTCGAAGGAAGAGGTAAGCACGAAGGTATAATTTTGTTACCGGCTTGAGATGACTCCGAGCTTCGTCACCAGCTTTCTCTCGCCCACCCTTTGTCCATACCACCTTTATAAATTTGTTCCCAATGCTACGGGCGAGGCTGGGAATATCATCCAGAATTGCTGGTGATAGGCTGAAATTGGGTCTGTTGATAATTTTTCCGTGTTCACAGCCAGATTTCAGGAACGCAGCAGCAGTGCCCCGAGAAGCTACCAGGGCGTAGAAGTCGTCGTGTCCGGCAATAACATCATCAAGGTCATCGATCTCACCTTTGATGTGTTCGAAGGCTCCTGGTAGATCTTCAGCTGAAGGAGTAAATTTTTCACTGCTGGCCCCGACTGAATGAAATACCTTCTTCAGCCGTTGAATACATTGATTGCTGAATTCCAAACATTTACTTTGAAGGCCGTTCAATGATTTTTTTCAAATCTAAACCCTTCTGGACTTCGACCTCAAGTTTTTCATTAAGCTTCAGCCTTTCCTGTTCGAAACTCTCTGATTGGCAGAGAAGCTTTGTGTTCAGTTCTGTTATTTTAGCTTCGGCTTTTGCTAATAAGTCTTCAGTTGTCTGGAGTTCGAACTCTTTCTTTTCAAAAGCAGCCGATTGCTCTTTTATCTTGTTTTCCAAGTTTTCAATTATAACCTCGTGCTTTTTATCTTTCAGATCCTGTTGCATCTTCAAAGCTTTGCTCAGTAGCAAACTCTGTACGTGAACAACTTTCGTTAGGAAACATTTTTGTTATGAAAAATAAAAAAGCTAGAAATTTTTTACCTTAAAATTGGAATAAAACAAACTACCGACGATGTGTTGTCGCCGGTAGCGGCTAATATCGGCTTCGAGCTTCGGGAAACCGATACTCTTTGATAGAGTACCAATAACCTTCGCTCCGGCCTGATCCCGAATGCAGCCTAGTTTCTCATCATCAACACCCCTGAAGAGAATCGCCCCCGGCCCATAGCCGCAAGATATGGCATACTCTTTTAGTTCTTCTTTTTCGGCTTTCGTCAGTTCTTGCCCAATCAAGTTTTGAAAATTGAAAATTTCGTCTTCTGATGCTTCTTCGGCAATTTCTTTCTTTTTCCTAGGTTTTGGGGCCGAAGTTTCTTCGGTGGCCCCAGCAGCTTCTTCTACGGCCAGGTCTACCAAAATTTTGTCTATATCAGCAACCATGCTTTCTAAATTAATATCTTCGGCTCCAGTATCTTCGGCATCCGTAGCCTCTGAAGGTGCAACTTCAGTAGCTATCGAACTTTTAGCAACTGGCACCTTCGGAGCTGAAGCTCCTGGTGGTGTCTTTTCAATGACCTCTGTCACCGTGATGATTCTTTGCTTCTTTGCTTTAACTGCTTCCCTCGATCTTACGGGCTCCTTTTCCTTCTGAAAAAGCTTCGTCAGTTGTGGCCCCAGTGGACTTAGCTTGACAGGCAAAGATTCAGTCATTACCTTTAAGATTTCCTCTACTTCGGTAGTAGAGGGTGTTGTAGGAGTTCCTTCTTCTTCGTCAAATGCTTTTTGCTTAGGAGACAAAGCTTTTCTTTTCTTTGAAACACTTATTTTCGGCTCAGACTCTAGTTTTTTCTTTTTCATTTGTTCTTCATCATCTTTGTTTAGAACATCAGCTACTCTTTTTCTCTTTTGGCCTTCAGCACCCTTATCTAGCCGCTCGTAGTCAGGATATTCAAAACCAAGGGCATCCATTACACGGTTTAGTCTTCGCTTCGGACGGGTGCTGAAGGCTGCAGTCATCAATTGGTCTTCTTTCTTAGAATAGATTCCAAGTATTTCATTACACATCACTTCAATTGTGTCCAGCCACTCTTAGCAAGGTACCTTGAAAAGTTTCTTGAATTTGAAATGGTAGGGCAACCGAACGAGTTCCCCTTTCTTCTTTTTTCCCTCTAGCTTTGGCATTTCCCACTCCTTCAAAGTCGGGAATACTTTGAAGGCCAGAAATTCCTACACCAAGTCCCTAGTGCCAATATGATCTGCAATCACTCTAAATTCAGCTAGAGCAATCTGACTTGGACTCCCTGGCAACATGTTGCATGGGGTCGGGTCTCTCCGAAGATCAATTCCAACGGACTCTGGACCAACTTATCTTCATCTTCGTCAACTCTCACGTAGAACCATTCAGATTTCCATCCAGTTGGCCATTTGCTTCGGTAACTGATCACTGGGAACTTTGTAGTCTTATGGTAAGCAAAGTTGTAGCAGCCAAAATTTTCATGAAGACCATCTCCCCTAGCCTTGGTCTGGTAGTGCAGTTCGTGCACTCGACAGAAACCTTCAGCAAATGGTTCCACCCCCTGGCTTCGGAGAGCCCAGATATAAACATTTAGCCTGACGATAGCATTAGGGGTTAGCTGATGAAGATAGATCTCAAATTTCTTCAGCACTTCAGCAATCATCTTGTTCAAAGGAAATCTTAAACCAGCTTTAAAAAGGCTTTTGAAAACCACCACTTCGTTCTTTCCCGGCTTCGGGACAGTTTCTTTTCCACCAAAATGAATCAGCTCCTTCTTCGTTTCGCTAAGGTAGCCCAACTTCACCATCTTAGGAAAATCGGCTTCGGAGATGGTGGACTTTCCAAAGTCCAGGTGGCTAGGTTTGCTCGACACTGCGTTGCTGTAATCATCTTCGTAATTAGTTTCTTCAGCATCAGCTTGTCCTGCTTCGGTGACAGGAATATTCTTTGATGTTACCAGCCCAGACCGCCTCATTGCTTCGGAAATTGGAACAGTTCCAGTAGCTTCGGCCTCATCTCCCTCACGGTTAATCCTGGCAGTAGAACGCAATCTCGCCATCTGATTGTGAATTTTTTGAAATTTTTTGAAGTTGTTGATTTTCTCGATTTCTCCGAAGCTCTTTTTCTGGTGACGAAGCAGAATCGAAAGCGGTGCTTCGCTTGAGCACGACGATCAAGCTTCGGCTATGGTTAAATTTTTGACAGCACAACAGTACAATAGCAATGAATGCTGTGGTAACTTCACACCTACCCATCTGTTTATATAGCGCCGCAGGTGGGAAGGTAAACCGCCAAGGTCTTTCGCACCGGAAAAACAGCCACCCACACTCATTGACTGGTGGGCCGCAAGGTCCGCGAACGTGAATCGCCAGGGCGCGCGCAACTGCTACAAGATGGGGCTACCTCGCGCGCGGATTATTTTAATCGTTTCTCGTCAACGAGCTCAGGGAAGGTGTTTTTTCGGATCTTCGGCATCCTAAAGCTTAGAAGATTTTTCACGGATCAAGCTCGTTGCGAAAAACAATCTAGCACCGCGAAGGGGCTACTGTTGGGGGTATGCTTCGTAGCCGAAGATCCTAAAAGAGGAAAACACCTTCGGGCAAGATCCTTTCAAGAACAGCGCCGAAGTTATCACCGATAGAGCTTCGGTACAGTGGCAAGTCTCAAGACGAAGGGGCAAACCGACTTAAAGATCAAATGACTTAAAAACCCATGATGTTTTGTGTCAGTATTGTAATTGATTGTAAAGGGGATAGATGTAATTTCACATAGGCTGTGTCCTGTGCCTATAAATAGATAAACAGTGCCCATGTACTGTTCACGCAATCTTGTAATTGTTGACGCATCACACTGGAATTGTTGTTTTCCGTCAAGGAAAAGGTATAAATGTATTTAAATGCCATGTTTTAATATCCAAATTGATATAATGAAATATGAGAATAATATTATCTGCTCCTAGCGCATGTTTTATATGTTATTCTTCATTTTACATTATTCTAAAAATCTGAACACGAAGGTATGACCTTCGTGACACCTAATCTACAACCTTCGTCCGAAGTTCATTAAATCCTCGGGGAGATAATGCTTCAACGGACGAAGGACATTATTATTTAACATTTTTATGTTGCCTTGTTCTTAATTTATAGCCTTTGAGAACAAGTCCCCAACAGGGCCCAGTACATATCTATCTTTTCTTTTTTCTTTCTTATTTTATTTTATGTCTTATTTCAATTTCAATTGAAACTCAAGTTAGAATTTCAAACTTTATATTTGGATGCACAAACAGAACTCCAGCATGACATATAATAATCACATATTTTTATTAGTTTATTTATTTAATATCCCATTTAAGCAAATGTTTTAAGTACAAAATACTTATAAGAAAATAATCACCAAGGCATATTATTAAAGTATCTTCTTACATTTCTTAATTGATTTAATAAGGAACATGTCTCACCATTTTAAACACAAGTTTAAACAGACTTTATTATTGTTTTCAAAATAATAAAGAACTAGCTAAAACTTCTTAATGCATTATTCTAGGTTTACAGAGGGTTTGATTGGGACTGTTTAAGCTGTAATCGTCGATCCCTTGTAAATTGATTCTGACTTGTTTTTATCTAAAGTGGAAGTGAATCGTGCAAAAGCTTGTAATTCTGTGGATTGAGCTTGTTCCAATTCTGATTTGCAAAGATACTAGTTCCAAAAGTCAATATGTTAAGTGCTGGTACATTTCCCCTGAAAGTATGTTACCACAAAACAGTTGCAACGGTGTTGTCCGTAAATGGTACTGCATTACTACAAAAATGTTTTGTACTCATCCGATCTGTCACTACTGCACTGAGGGTCTGTTTGATTGGACTGTGGTTGTGAAAAAAAATTATTATGGACTGTGAGCCGTGAAAAAAGCTGTCGTGAGCTGTGAGATGTGAAAAAACTAAAAACTGTTTGGTAGGAACCACTAAAAATCGTTTAAAGTTCTTCTATATATATTTTTATAGTTACATTCGAAAGCCATTAAAAACAGGTCCACAACAGTTTTGCACCGCGAGAAAGTCGTCTTTTTTTGAAAAAAAAACTGATTTGTGAATATAACCCTTTGGTTTAGTTTTTAGACTTTTAGCTTTGAGAAACAAAAATTAAAGCCAAAAGATAAAGCAAACGCACCGAATTTCCGATCTGAAC
Organism: Zea luxurians; assembly: GCA_029449295.1. Lineage (NCBI taxonomy): Eukaryota > Viridiplantae > Streptophyta > Magnoliopsida > Poales > Poaceae > Zea > Zea luxurians. The sequence goes on from JAOPSE010000010.1 coordinate 138,647,016, forward strand.
TTGTGCCAAGCGGTGGTCGAAATCCACCGCAGCTAGCTTATGAAGAGGACAAGGCTTTGGACTAATCAATCATGCGCGTGCAATTGCACGGTTTGTGGCTGTGATTTAATCTCTGCATAGAGCGTAGATGCAAGTGGCCGGCGAGTGCAATCCGCATCAAACGCCGGTTGGGAGCGGGAGCAGCCAATGGCGACCCTCCGAAATCGAGAGCCGCGTCACGTTGCCCCAACCCCGACCCTCCCCGTTCAAAGAATCTCCGATTTATTGCTGCAAATAAAAAAAAACAAGAATCTCGGATTTTCGGCTTCCTCAAAAGCCCCCAGAGATTCCCAAAAGGTTTAAGCCACTTGGATGGCGACCGCACACAACGTTACAGGACCAGCTTGGCGCACACCCGGTCCAGTGAACCCTGACACCGTACATACCACCGGCATCCGGGGCCCGCAGGAATCCACGAGCCCACGGTTTGGGTGATCCGGATTCACGCGACCACCTCCACCAAGCCACGAGTAGACTGAGCGCGGGGATCCCACGGGCAGAAAGGGACGCGACTCGTCAGGGCGATTCCGACTACGAGGAGACGGGCAGGACAGGACAAGGGAGGAACGGCGGCGGCGCAGGGCAGGGTAAACCATGGCGGCATCGGCCAAGGGACGACTCGTGCCCGTGCTCGCGGTGGCGGCGGCGCTCGCGGCCGTGCTCCTCTACCGCGCGCCCTTCTCCAAGGTCCCCGGGATCATGTTCCCGACAGCGATTTTTGTTTTTCGTTCCAAGCGTCTTCTCTCTCCTCTTCTCTCTGCCCCCGTGGTATCGAATCTGCGCCGCCGCCGCCGGCGGCGGCAGGCAGCTAGCTGAAACCGTGCGCTCTCCTGTTGCTGCAGAGCTTGGGCGGCGAAGGGTGCAGCCTCCTCCCGCACGACCACTTCTGGGTCGCCAGCGACCGCGTCGTCACGCTCGGACGCGTCGGCCCCGCCGCAGGTACGTCGACGCTGCCACTGTGGGACTGCGGGTGCACGTGGAAGCCGACGGCTAGACCTTGCGGTTCAGAGTTGTGGCTTGTGAGCTTTTCTGACGCCGATGCTTGTTGCGTGGTTGGTTGGTGCCTGCAGTGGAGGTCAAAGGAGGGCTCATCAACGCCATCGCCGTCGGGGACTACCGGAGCTTCGTGCTCCGCCGGCCGCTCCTTGACTACGGGGACGCCGTCATCATGCCCGGCCTCATCGACGTGTATGCATCTCATACAGTCATATTTAAACTTAATACTACTATTAACCTGCCTAACTGAATACTGATCAACTGATGATTGATGGTCCTTTCTACTCACTATCTGATTGATGGTCCTGATGATTAATTCCTTCAGGCATGCCCATCTGGATGAGCCTGGACGTGCCGAGTGGGAAGGCTTCTCCAATGGCACAAGAGCAGCTGCGGCAGGTGCGAACTCACTTCAGCCTCCAACTTGCTGGTTACTCATATATACTTACCAGTTACCACTAAAGTATAGTTATGGCAGTGGTTCTCTTGTGCACCTGTATGTACACCCTTACGGACTCACTTCAGGCTCTCTCAGTCAAGAGCAAGCAGAGCAAATAACAAGCTTTCAATGCACAGTTTCCCTCTGGCAGCAAGTTTATTTTATTGTGTATAAACCGTGCAGCTCTTTTTTGTTTGTTTGTTTCAGGTGGGATAACGACGCTGGTGGATATGCCACTCAACAGCTTCCCGTCAACAGTCTCTGAAGAAACTCTCAAACTGAAGGCAGGTTCTCTGTCAGGTGCAAGTACCATACACCCTTGCTGCCCTGCTTCATGTCTGTCATTGACACTGCCATTACATGACTGACTTTCAGCTGGAAGCAGCTCGGGATAAGCTATATGTTGATGTGGGTAAGTTGACCGACTGAAACCAAAGGTTTTCTTATTTCTGGTTTGCCAAACAGAGACACCGTACTCAACTCTCTTATGATCTGCATTCGCTGAAAATAATAAGAGAAGAAGGAAATGCATCCTGCGGGATCAGATTTGCATGTCCACAAATCTGACTCCTGTGATGTGCTACTATACAGGGTTTTGGGGAGGCCTTGTGCCAGAGAATGCCTTCAACCCAAGTGCTTTGGAGGGCCTCCTAAAGGCAGGCGTTTTAGGACTCAAGGTTCGTTTCCCAGCTTGCAGACAGCTTGAAACTTCTACATGTTGTAACCTGCAAGCGCTGGTTTTTTTTACATCATTTCAGCCCTCTGTTCTCTGCTCCTTGTTTTCACAAGGGAGCTAAGCTTGCACAGTAGAACGTTATGGGTACTAGTAGTACCAGGCAGCACAGCAAGTCCATAGTTTGGAGGTTCTTGCTAAGAGTCCTTAGAGATTGGGCCATGCTCCTTTTCCTCCTTTTAACCAGCAGATATACTAACAAACTGATCCCTCTCACTTTTGTTTCATGGTTCCAGTCTTTTATGTGCCCCTCAGGCATCAACGACTTTCCCATGACAAATTCAACTCATATCGAAGTATGCTGCATTATTTCCTTATTTTAGATTATTATTTTTTTCAATTTTTTCTTATGGAATATTTGATGGGTTTATCTTAATGTCCAACACTGTAGGAAGGATTGGTTACACTAGCAAAATACAAGAGACCTTTACTTATCCATGCAGAACGTATACCTGAGGCTGAGGATCATGATTTGCAAGACGATGAATTAGATCCTCGGTCCTATATGACGTATCTGAAGTCTAGACCACCATCATGGTAATTCTTGCCCTTATGCTACAAGGAATTGGATGCTAGTCTCTATCTCAGGTGTTGGACTTCTATATCCTTATTTTTATGAGGATCCTAGAGCATATACTTAATGTTTGAAAAAATATGCATAAATAGTAAGTGCAATCAGTAGTGCCAACTGTGTTTTTGTACAATTTGAATTGTAGTAGTAGTGTCAACTGCATTTTTTGTACAATTTAAATTTGTGTACGTAAGTTTTACTGTAAGTGACCTCACTATAAATATGTGATCTCTTAAATCTAGGGAGGAAGCGGCTATCAGAGATCTGCAACGTGCAATGAAGGATACGGAGTTGGGGGGTCGGTCCGAAGGAGCTCATATTCACATTGTTCATCTATCAGATGCAAAAACTAGCTTGGAACTTATGAAGGTTGAATGGCATCATATGAAATTTGCCATGCCCCTTTTCCATGACTTATCTGAACCTATGGTTTCAACGCCCAGAAACAAAATCCACATAAATGAATGGAGGGAATATGTGCAACTATTGTTATGGACAAGATCATACATATGCCAGTTTATTTCTAGTTACTTTTTTTCTTTCAATCAAAGGTGTTTTTGGTCGGTTTTACTTACTACAATTCTCTTTGCTTGTAGGATGCTAAACGCAGTGGTGCAAGTCTGTCTATAGAAACATGCCCTCATTACCTGGCATTTTCGTCTGAAGAAGTTCCAGATGGAGATACTCGCTTTAAATGTTCTCCTCCCATACGTGATGACACAAACAGAGAAAATCTTTGGAAAGCTCTGCTTGTATGCTATCTTTGCTGCTTTCTACGTGTGATGTTAACACCTACTAATAAACTGTTGTATTGATATGCTAACCATGCTTTATGGTTAATTATTATTAGGATGGACACATAGACATGCTAAGTTCAGACCACTCACCATCCACTCCTGACCTCAAACTAATGGAGGAAGGCGACTTTTTAAGGGCATGGGGAGGCATATCATCATTGCAGGTTAGTTTGCATACGAAACCATGTGCAAAAACATGCGAATTAGTTCAAACTCACTATCTGCAAAAGTTGTCAATTTTGAAGCATATTTGCTATCTTAATTAAGTTGTAATAAAGAATAACATCTCACAATGGAAATGGAATCATGATGCTAGACTTCTGAAAATAAAGGTGTTTTGCAGATTCAATGTGTTTGCATCAAATAAATTTGTCATAACTGTTTGTAGTTTGTCCTCCCGGTGACATGGTCATATGGGCGAAAGTATGGCATTACTCTGAATCAGCTAGCCTCATGGTGGAGCGAAAGGCCAGCCAAGCTTGCAGGCCAAAAGAATAAGGTACTTAAATTATGCGCTATACACCATTTAACTTGATGGTAATGCAAAGTCATGCACCAAACTTATAATTATGTTTAGTTATCATTCTCAACGTATTCTCATGTGGTAGTACTGAATCATGTAGGGAGCTATTCTACCAGGATACCATGCTGACATTGTAGTATGGAAACCTGAAACAGAGTTTCAACTTGACAACAACCATGCTATATATCATAAACATCAGGTTTACTTCCTCAAATGGCCCTACAACACTTGAACTATTTAAAATGCTATACTCTGATACTTGGCAAATAGCAAGTAATATCTTTATATTTTGCAGAATATTTCAGCGTACTTAGGAAAGCAACTTTCTGGTAAGGTCCTGTCGACTTTTGTGAGAGGAAATCTTGTGTTTGCTGAAGACAAGCATGCAAATGCTGCTTGTGGTGTTCCTATCCTCGCTAAGTAACATACAGGTACAGTGTTGATAATTATCATAGCTTTTTATAACTATGTATACTTTTACATATAAGGAAATTGTGCATGTAGATGCAGTAATCTACAGTTTCATGCAATATTCAATGTTTATTCTTTTGTTTCAGGTGGATCCAGAACTGCCATTGTTGATCCGTAGTGTATACAATCGTATGCACCTGTCAATTTAGGCCTTGTTCGGTTATTCCCAATACACATGGATTGGATGGGATTGGAAAAAATTCTTAAGAAGTTTGACTTGTTTAGGATTCAAACTCATCCAATCCCACTCAATCCATATGGATTGAGAGCTAACCGAACAAGCCCTTATAGGTTGTTCTATTGTATATAATTGAACTCATTCATGTCATTGTTATATAGTAGCAATCTATTTATATTGGCACACATTTTGCCTTGATCCCTAATTAGACTATCATTAGTTTTTTCTATTGATATTGTCAGCATTCGGGAGAAGGCATACTCTCCATAATGCTAACAAAATATCCGCTGAGACTTCATCAGTAGAAGATAAACTCATAGTCTGATGAAATAGATAAGATGGCGTGGTATGACACAGTCCCTTCAACGCCCAGCCATTCCAGTTCCATCAAGGCACAACAGAACAAACGCATCCTGGGTCCAGTCCAGCCATGCATGGAGGCAACCCAATAAGGCCACAAACAAGGTCAGTCAGTCCCATGGTATTCTCCTGTGGACTGTCCACTCCGACGGGTTGACGGTGGCGTCGCCGCTGGAGGAGACGAGGTCGAAGGGGGAGTCCTCGGCGAACTCCGTGGGCATCGCCTTCCAGTGCAGGCACGGCTCCCACTCCGCCTCCTTGAGCACCGTGAGGATCTCTTCCACCACCACGTTGCTCCCCTCTTCAGACAGATGCAGCCCATCCCTGCGAAGCGCGAACACATGTACAAAAGAAAACTTGTGTCTTGTTATCCAGGCCAGGCCGGCGACGACAGCAAAACAGATGGACTCACGTGAAGCATGCAGTCATCCAGTCCTCCCTCTTCTGCATGGCATGCCAGAGATCCACCACCTTGAGCTCCATCTCCTTGCACAGAGCCACGCAGGCGTCGGAGTACAGGCGGCAGGTCTCGTTGGTCCGGACGATCTCACTCAGTATGGCTACGCTACTGCTGCACACACACAACATGTATTCAGCATGCATATGCATGCGTACAATGATCCAAATCCATCTCTCTCTCTCACCCACCTGGTTGACTTCCGAAGCATCTCCTCGTTCAGAGGCGGGCAGCTCAGGAAAATGACCCGCGTCTTCTCGGAGAGGCTCTGACGTACGACGACCATGCACACAAAGGCAAACACAACAAACTGTCAAAACACAAACTAGTAGCTAGCTATAGACGATGCACCACCACTGCACCATGGTCCATGGCAGACATACCTTGAGGTGCTCCGCGATCTTTCTCATGTTGGCTATGTACTCGTCTAGCGGCACATGAGGCCCGAGACCGGAGGAATGGGCTGCGATGGAGTCGTTCCCACCAAAGTAAACTATCACCAGAGACGGCTGCACTGCTGAATCCTATGGCAAACGAAACGAGTTGTGGTGCTCTTGAGGTAGACAATGGCTAGCTACTTTGATATGTATTTGATTTTTATGCAAGTTTCAGGAATGGCTACTTGATTTGAGTTTTTTTTTTTGTAGAGACAAATATACATATAACTGTTAAAATAGAGATACATAAACAAAATTAGAGATTAGGACCATATATATGTACCTTAGGGAACACTTTGTCCATCACTTGAACAGCCCGCCTTGTGTTCCAGCCAGTATATCCTCTTAGCAGGATATCAGCCTAGCAAGCAGAAATAAAAAAAATAAGCATTACTGACGTTGCTAGCAGATATGATGCAGCTGCAGGCTAGCTAGCTAGGTACCTTGCGGGCGTAGATGTCGGCAAGCACAGCGCCCCATCCGCCGTTGCTGAAGCTGTACTGCACGATGGAGGAGCCGAAGAGCACGAAGAGGGGACGGCCTCCAACCATCGTCCTGGAATGTCCTCCTGCTCTCTTCTTCCTTGCTCGATCTACTCTCTCTCTCTCTCTCTCTCGACCTGCTAATCCATGGATGGAATGATGGATGCAGTGAATGAATCCAAAAGAATGCCCACAAGTAGTACCTAGGATAGGCCGGGATGGATCGGAGTCGGAGTAGACAGCACAGCAGACAGGAAGTAGCTGGAGCTATTAATAGAGCTGCTGCTTCACTGCGGCCTACCCCTAGCTAGCTACTTCATTCATCCCAACAACAACAACAACAACGTCTTTGAGCCCAACAACGTAAAGCCCAGCCCAGCAACCAAAGATGGAGAGAACAATGCACGGTCCTGGACACGCGGCTTCCGAGGCCGGCCAGGCAGAGTGCCACAGCCACCGGCCGCCCACCAACGTCGGGGCTCGTGGGGGTGCTACCGTACAAATGCGTGCCCCGTACAAATAAAATGCACGCGACGGCGCACCGACGACTTTCTTCCGCCGTGCCACCCACCCTCCTCTCGCGGTCGCGGGGGTAGGGCCGGGTGAGCACGAGCGCTGCCCGCTCGCTGAACCATGGCGGGCTCCGCGGTGGCCGTCGTCCTCCTGTCGGCCGTCGCGCTGCTCTGCCTGTACCACCTCCTTTTCCTCTCCCTGTCCGTCCCGGACCCGGCAGCAGCAGCAGCCGTCCCCCGCCGCGCCGGTGGCCACCGTGGCAGCAACGTTCCGTCCGGGTCAGGAACCGCCAACGTCGTCCTCCGCTTCGGCCTGTCCGGGCAGCCGCTCCGTCTCCACGACCACGACCCCGCCTCCGCCGGCCTCCCGGACATCGACACCTTCCGCGGCAAGCTCGAGCGGCTGCTTCCTCCCGACGACCACGACCCCGGCTGGTCGCGCCGCTTCGACGCCGAGCTCGGCCCCGTGCACCGGTACTTCGGCCCGGACGCGCCGCTGGACGTGCGGCAGCGGATCGCGTACCTGTTCGCGATCCTCGACCGGTCGCCCAGGGGCGTCGGCGTTGGCGAGCTGGAGGCCTGGCTGCGCTGGCAGGCCGGCGCCCGGCTGGACGCCGTCACGCGGAGGGAGATGGCTCCGCACGACACGGACCGCGACGGTGCCGTCACGCTGCGCGAGTTCTTCGCAGGTGAGTGCGTGCGTGCGTGCGTGCGTACGTAACATAAGCCTCTCCCGTTCGTGATTAGGCCATTAAATGCCTCTCCCGTGCGCACGACGATGGATATATATATACTAAGACTGGATCAACATGGGACATGACAAAATGGGGTGGTGGATGCACAAGTTTGCGAGCGCGGACAGAGACGGGGACGGCTCGCTCAACGCCGTCGAATTCAACGAGTATAAATGAATATATTTTTTTTCTTCTTCTTCTACACACTTTTTTATTTAAAAAAATAAACAACCACACGCTGTCATCGCAGCTTCCTGCATCCTGAAGACAGCAGCCAAGAGAGCGTGATGCTGTGGCTACTCAAGGACAAGCTAAGGCACGTACGAATCGATCGATCGCATGCAGCTTCTTGCGAGTGATGCATGATCCCTATTTTCTTCGGCTGGTTTGCATATACATTTGCGTGGAGAGCAGCGAGATGGACCATGACGGAGACGGCAGGCTAAGCCTGGAGGAGTTCCTCGCCCAATCTCACATCATCATCTCCGGCGCGCGTCACGCCGACGACGGTGTTGGCCATGCCCATGACCTTGAGCGTGCCGAAGCTGCGAAGAAGTTCACAGAACTGGACGCCGACAAGGACAAGTAAAAAAAAACATTCTGATAGTAATAATCTGACAAGCTTATTACGAAACACTTGTAATTTTCCTCCCCTCCTGATGATGCACCTCAGCTACTTGACGGTGGAAGAAGCGCGCTGTGTGCTGCAAAGCCTCGTTACGGGGGAGTTCTCCTATGCTACCTCACATGCCAAGTTCTTGATGAAGGTGGTGGCCTCATCGAATCGAACTAAGTATTAAAATGGCAGCTAGATTTGCTTCGATTTCATTGTCTCACTCATATCATATGCATTGGCACAGGCTGATGTGAACCATGACGGCAAACTGTCGCTGCAGGAGATGCTAGACGACTACATATCCTTCTACAACACCGTGTATATGGATGATCATTACGCCAGCGAAGGTGAAGTCGATAGTGATTCCCGCGACGAGCTATGAGCAGTTAAGCCAGGACAGGACAGCAAGTCGGAGGTTCTTTACTTTCAAATACACTAGGATTTTGCAGCCAAAGGAAACTGGAAATGTACGGCATACAATCAGCTGCAAAGATCAATTTTGTTCATCGAGACCAGCTGCCTATCTATTCTACAGTTTCTTTATATAAAAAAAGCTAAACATATAACATAAGGGAATGCGTTTTTTTTTTTCCAAAAAGAAAAACTTCTATCAATTTTGGAACTCTGTCGCCTCCAACCCCATCTAACATTTAGGTCCCACATAAACACACAAACGGCGGTCCAATAAATACAAAGGAAACAAGGTACATGTATGACTGTAGTTCCTTTTCACTAACAGTAACAGACCATTGGTGTAAGGCAACACATGTATCTCCCAGCACTAACACTTCAACCACTCGACTTTTGAGTTTTGACAACTAGTTAGATGAGGTGGATAAAATAAAACAGCTCATCTGATTTCCCAATCGTCAGCGGGCGCCACGCACGGCACTTCACACAGGGCACCAGGTACACCATATGTCCCCCATAAAGAAAAAGCACATGACCAAGTGCGGTACCAGCTTAGAGTACAGCTAATGTAAGGTAGCATGTTGGCTTGTCAGTTCGCCCGGTTCATAAAAGACCAGCTCGGAGGGCACAGGTCCTGTGCCGTGTTCCCATCCTCATCCTTGATCTGAAGGTCGGCATGATGCTTCACGAGCAATTCTGCGATGTCTTCTCTTTCACAAACAGCAGCGTAGTGGAGTGCCGTTTGCCCTTCGTTGTCCTGAACACGGTAGAGACGGTTAAGTTCAGTTCATTATGCAAACAAACCTAAATGGCCCAAGGGACCGTGGTTCAACTTTGAAGCTCCATGGTGTCATTACCATTGTATGCTGAACTACTGACAGCAATCAAGTGTCATAATGAGCATAAAGAACATGTTTTCTATTTTAATGTAGTTCAAGATGCAAACAACCAAATGCGCTTCATTCAGCTATATGATTGAACTAGCACCTATTTCTCCATGTTACTCATCAAATAGATGAGATCTGTCACGAATAGTAGCACGCAATAATAAGTATACAGTAGTTCCAGCTTACCTTGGCATTCAGGTCCGCATTTGCTTTTGCAAGAACCTCAACAGCACTAAGATGGCCACGGTCAACAGCCCAGTGCAGCGGAGTTCTACCTTCAGTATCTGAAAAATACAATATAGAAACCATGTTTGAATGGGTTATTCTTATAAACATAGCATAAGCATTAGTTGGTTTAGAGTTTGCAAACACAAACCTCTCATGTTGACTTCCACACCCGCTGCCAGAAACTTCACTATATCCTCAGTTGCTCCTTCCCTCGCTAAAACATGGATGTCAGCAAGTTCTCTGCATATACATTAAAGTTTGTTCCAATTACAAGCAGTAGTCTAAGGCAGGTAACAATTTATAGAATAAAAACTTTTGGAGAAGACATCCATGAGGTAAACACCACTTACGAATCATTTCCTTCGTCTTCCTCGTACATCAAACTGCTAAACACAGGTCCCATGGGCCCCTTCGAAGCTGATGCAGAAGTAATGCTATCTTCATCTTTCCTTTTCTGAAATTATTGTGTCATGAATAAGCCAACACTGTCACGGGGCAGACTGCAGCAAGAGCGAGAACAATAAGGACCTACAGAACTTACCGCACTTGTACCTGCATCCCAGTTAGGGAATAGCTCCTGAACAATTGTGATGTATTCTTGCATAGCTTCTTCCGTAGGCATAGCACCCAGCTTATGCCAAGCATTCCTGGCATATTCAGATCACATATGGACAATGTTAAACCGAAGTGATTTCCTTTTTCAAAATCAACAAGCACAGGCAGAGACTGTGAAGCCAACAACAGTGGCATGCTGATAATATAAGTGCTAGGACATAAGTGCTAGGACGCAGTCGATCCGTGAATTCAAGTGCTTGCAAATACTCTAAACATAAAACAACATCTGCACACTGAAAAAACTAGGCACTGCAGAGTTATGCAGCATGATGACCAGGGCAGTTTTGTACATATAGCAAGGGCACAGGATCAAAGTCATTCTTCGCATCATATATTATGTTTACTTCGCATGAATGAACTAGGCACTAGCATGAATGAACGGTGTACAAACAGGCTCAATAGTTAACGATTAGGACTAAATTATAGAAGCATCATATATTATGTTTACTTCGCATGGGCCATGGCGTTGATCTGAAGTCATTGTAAACTAAATTGAACCGAAGCAAACAAACATAGATAGAAAAAACTGCACGGAACTGAAACTCAAAACAGCAGAATCTAGCACGAGAAAAGAGGGGATGGGTTGGAACCTACCATTTGGCACGGGCCTTGAGCTTGAGCGCGGACGGCTGCGGCGCGGTGCATGGTCCCTCGGTGGCGATCTTGTAGAGGCCGTAGAGGCGCAGCTGCGCCTCCTCGGGGACGCTGGTGCCGGAGGCGGCGGAGGCCGCGACGAAGGCGGAGGCGGCGCTGAACTCCTCGTCCAGCTCGGTGCTCTCCACGCCCTCCCAATCGCTGTCACTGCCGCTTCCGGTTCCGGCGTCGTGTTGGGAGGGGAGGGGAGGCGTCGCGGGAGCTGGGGCGGCGGCTGTGGGGGAGGACGGAGGGGAGCGCGTGATGCGGAGGTTGTCCTCCTTGAAGGCGATCACGGTGGAGATGAGCTTGGCGAGCAGGAAGGCGAAGAGGAGGCCTATGGCCGCCGCTTGGCCCAGGTCCTGCCAGTCCTCGGCCATGGCGAAACGCCGGCGAGGCGGTGACCTAGATGCGGCGGTGCGGTGACTTGGTGGAGCTGGGGGTGGGAGACTGGGGCACTCCGAAACTGGTAGGGCCCGTGGTCGAAGTCGAAGGGAGGAGGATGATGAATGTGAATGAGAAAGTAAAAGAGGAAAACGTCAGGGACCAGAACGTATCCGCGGTGGTGAACTGGTGACCCACCCAACACACAGAACGGAATCCAGTCGGCACAGGCAGCAAAACCTACCAGGCTTGGCCCATCTAGCCGCACATTTGGCGGCCCAGCAAAACACCGCGATTTCCGTTTGTTTTACACAGAGTGCGGCAGCTTTTATCTCAGTGGCGTATAGTTTTGTCCCATTCTACGTCGGCCTCGGCGCCGGTACCCGCCCTCCGGGCAGACATTGGGCGTGTTTGGTTCGGCTTTTTTCTGACCAGCTTTTCTGAAAAGCTGGCTGTGGGAAAAAGCTGGCTGTTATGAAAAGCTGGTGGTTAGAATTTAGGTGTTTGGTTCGCCAGCTGTGCAGAAAAGTTGTTCTTGAGAATCTACGTGTTTGGATAATCAGATTCTCATATTGCAGATTCTGTTCGAAGAAACGATAAAATAAAACTCATAACGAACAAAAGGTCATTACACAATAATTAGTGGAGTTGATTACATCATAAGTACCGTTACATTGACATACTTAACTACGACACTAATGCATTAGCAATTGCATCTCGAAAAGCACTCATGTCTAACTCATCAGATGTGCTACTACTACTCTCACCTAAAGGTACATCATGACTGATGCTATTAGGTCCTAGTTCATCAAAGTCTCTATCGTGTAGAGCACTCTCTCTTATGAAGTTATGCAATGTCATACAAGTAATAATTATCTTAGATTGTTTGGTAAGCGAAAAAGAAGGGAGACTTAATAGAACTCTCCACTTTATTTTAAGCACCCCAAACGATCGCTCTATAACATTGCGTAGCGAAGAGTGTGCATAGTTGAATACTTCTTTGCTCCCAATAGGTTGCCTCGTATTTTGCCATTCAGAAATGTGGTACTTCTGACCCTTATAAGGTGCAAGGTAGCCCTTTCTATTTGGATAGCCTGAATCGACAAGATAGTATTTACCTGCACAAACATGAAATACAAAAGTTAAATACTTAAGCCATTAATTAATAGCATATGACAAAAAAAAGTACAACATATTTATATACCTTCTGGTGGCTGGGGGAACCTGTCCGCATAAGTTATCAAAGTATCCTGTAATACTCTAGTGTCATGTACAGATCCTGGCCATCCTGTGACAACAAATGTGAACCTCATATCAAAGTCACAAACGGCCATTACATTCTGCGATGCGTAACCGTGCCGTCCAATATATTTGGCTTGCTCCGAGGCCGGGACTGTCGTTGGAAAGTGACTACCATCAATTGCTCCTATGCAATCCTTGAAGTGTGGCCAAAATCTCGCCTCCCGCAAACGAGGATGAATCTCGATGAAATATGGGTCTTTGGGCTTAATTATGTCAGATGACATCTTAAACAGTGCATCAAGGACTTCACTATACTTGCGACTAATTGTTTCCAAGGAGTGACCAAACTTATTCCTTATCTGCCTAAATGACTGTGGACCCCTACATGCCCACAAGAAAATGCCAAGAGCTTCCATAGTACTGACACCCCGGCTTGGAAGCAGACCATAATTGTCCACCAATGTGTCATGCAATCGTCTAAAAACAGTTCGTCGCATGCGAAACATATCGAAGCAGTCGTTACTATTCTCCAACGTTCTCTCCACCCATTGAATACCAGTTTCAACCAATGTTCTTTTAGGAACCTGACTGAAAGTCCTGCCCCAAATGTCTACAGCATATATAGCAACCACCAATTCTGCATCTGTGTCATCCATTTCATTATCATATGTGTGTGCAGCGGGGTCACACATCTGCATGCACACAAACAACAGACACATATTCATATGTAACCACAGTTTATAAGTCTCATATTAATGTACAACCACAGTTTACAAGCCACATATATTCATGTTTCAAAGGAGACAGAAAGTTCACAGATTCACATTGTTCACAAGCTGACAACTCTGATTATTGAAATACAAGTTCAACTCGAATATCTCGAAAAATGTTTCAAAGGGAAAATGAAGCGTACGACAAGACTCATAACAACGAAACGACAAGACTCATAAAACAGACAGAAACAACCATAATACTGAACATAAGCCTCTGTTGTCGGACGACCAGCATTTAAGTGCACTTTTTAAGATCTATCTCGTAAGCATTGCGAAGCCAAGCGATCATTCCTTCTTTTGTCTGTAGTGTTGCAAAAACATCTCTATACTTTTTCTCAATCAATAGATGAGTGGCAAACAAATGTAGTTGGCTGCCTTCTGGTGATCCATCATCGATAACTTGTTGCAACTGCGCCTTAACCTCAACTCGAACTGGGTCATTGTCAGCAGAGGTAATGGACTTGTTAGTGGTCATTGAACGCGACTCAAAAGCCTCCACTAGTCTTTTCATGTACTCTTCCCTCGAATCTTTTTTCTTCTTTGGTTTAGGAGAATCATGCCGCATCTTACGCTTCCCAGTCGCATTTGTGCATGGGTCAGGTGTGTTGTTTTCACCCCCACCAAAAGTGGCTTCGAAATGATCATCAGATGATGAATTAGCATCCTCGACGCCAGGAACCAGGGTTCTTTCATTTGTGCAGACAATGGGTCCAAACATAACCTTTAGCTCATCCTCATTCTCTAGGGGGGGCTTGTAAGGAAAATGGACCCTGGGCCTTTTGGCTAATTGAGTTTTGGTGTTTGATGAACAACACAATCCGTGAACTAATAAGTTTTCTAGTGTTTGTGTTTGTAGTTCACAGGATGCGAAGAGAATTGGACCAAGGCAATGAGGATGCAACACCTCAAAAGAAGACATAAAAAGATGCATAGGAGCCCAATACTCAAGAACAAAGAAGCCCGAAGAAATCAGCGAAGAAATCCAAGACGAGGGCTGTCAGCCAGCGCCTGGTGGCGCACCGGACATTGGTGTCCGGTGTGCACCGGACTGTCCGGTGAGGCACTGGACAGTCTGCGCAGAGAGGCCACAGACAGGCGCTCTCTGGCTGTAGCACCGGACTGTCCGGTGTGCACCGGACTGTCCGGTGTGCCAACGGGCAGACGGCAACGGTCGGATCCAACGGTCGACTGCTATAGGCGCCAACGGTCGGCTGACGTGGCGTGCACCGGACACTGCACAGTAGATGCCCGGTGTGCACCGGACTGTCCGGTGCACCCGACGACAGAAAGCTGCTGCTTTCTGTCCAACGGCTAGTTTGGGGTGTGGAGGCTATAAATACCACCCCAACCGGCCATTCTCAAGGGTGAGAGCCCAAGCAACATATCAAGGCATATAGTGCACATTTCTAAGAGCTCAAACACCCAAGTGCTTAATAGAATCACTCGGTGATTAGCGTAGGTGCTTTGCGAAGTGCTTAGGTTAGTTAGACCGCTTTAGCGCTTGCTCTAGGTGAATCCTAGTTAGTTGAGTGAGTTTTGTAAAACCACACAACCCCTCGGCTCTTGCGTGAGTCGTTATAATTGTACCGAGTGGGGCGAGAGTCTTGCGAGACCGTGACAACCGCGTTTGTGTCACGGCCGCCACCGTGTACCGGAGGGAACGAGGCCCGCGGCGTTTCGGCCGGAAGCTCGATAGTGGAGACGGAGGGGAGCGTCCGAGAGGAGCCGGAAGCGGAGCACCACTTGCGCGTGGAGAAGGCCCGCGGCTCTCTACGGAGTTACTCGACCGTGGTGCTTGGCCCTCGCGTGGGCTTCCCTTTGCGTAGGGGCACCAACGAGGATTAGTCGGGACCTTGCGTGGTTCCGGATACCTCGGTAAAAATACCGGCGTCATCCACGAGAGTTTGCTTCTCTACTTAGCTCTTTACATTCCGCATTTATATTAAGCATTTAAGTTTCAATCTTATAGTCATACTTATTTAGTATAGATTGAAACTTAGCCTTTTGCGGTAGAGATAGCAACACTTAGACAAAACCTAGTTTGCACATTCTAGTTTTGATTATTTGCATAGGTTTTGCTCTAGGGATTTAATTGTGGCCTAGTTTAGTAAAAGTTTTAGAAGTCCTAATTCACCCCCCCTCTTAGGCGTCACCCGTTTCCTACAGGGCTGTTTTGAACATAATACACCCTAGCATTGCCTGCAGCAACATTGTATTTCCTACTTTGAGATGGCCATTTCTACTGTTAATCTAAAAATTAAAAATTAGTCTACTTACTTCATTTTGCTTAGCCCACCACTCATCTGGAGCACTGATTGAACCAGTATGAGGGTCTCTACCAAGACCTGTAGCCCTTTCATTAAGAGTTTTCCACTGTGTGAACATTCTCTTTAAGGTGTCCCACCTATTCTTCATTTGATCCCTGGTGTAAGTGCGACCAGTGCGTTCCTTAAACTTTCTTATGAGGTTAGCATACCCTTCGGCATTTAGAAAATGTTGTGGCCTGTTCCGTGCATTGACCTCTTCTACACAAATTTCTATGTAAATTTTTGTTGCTCTACTATCCCACTTTGCAATCACTTTGCCAGACTTGTCCATCTAGTGCAAAACAAGTTTAGATGATTGAAAATACGTATTGAAGTGCACTTACTAAGAAAACAAAATGAACAAGTAAGGGACCATAATAACATAAGGTAGTAGCATAAGGAGTCAGATTAAGTTTGTCATAATTACATATATAGACTGAACAAATTGAAGTGCTGCGGGACACAAAAGCATAGGGAACTGCTCATTAAGCAAAAGGCTGATCTATCCCTGTTAAACTACCATCTTATTCAAAGGTTCACCATGGTCTAAGTTAAACCTCATTGTCACTAAACGAAGGCATCTGGTCCGAGTCATATTCTAGACCCCAGAAGTTTTCAAAGTGCTCCGCAAAGTCCCAATCTGGAGTAAGGTAGTCGTCAGCTGGGGGTGGTGAGGACAAGGCTGACGGTTCGTAGCTGCTGTCACCCGGGTTGTTAACGTTGTTCACGTTGTCCAAATTCTCTTGCAACACCAGAGAGTCTTGCTCAAGCATGCAAGCTATGTCCTTGTAACATCCCAAAATCCCACCCAAGGTTTGAAACCCTAACCCCCCCTAATTTCACCCCCCTTATTTTACCTTTCCCCCTTTAATCCTACCCTTAGAACCTCTCTTCATGTGCATACACTTGAAATAATTAGAGCACCTCACATAGACTATGTTTCTCACTCAAGATCATTTAGAAAATATTTTTGGTCTCCAAAGAAAAAGAATAAAAAAGAAACAAAAATAGAAAAAGGAGAAGAAAGGGATTAGAATTAGAAAAAGAAAAAGAAAAAGAAAAAGAAAAACTCCTCCCCCTCCCTCGGCTGGGCCGATTTCCAGCCCAACCCGCGCGCGCCCTCATTTCCCCCCCTCTCTCCCCGGCCCAGGCGGCCCAACCCGCACGCGGCTCCCTCCCGCTGACACCTGGGCCCCACCCGTCAGCGCCTCACCCCCTCCCTCTCGCGTAGCTCCCTCTCGCTGGCAGCTAGGGCCCACTCGTCAGTTCCATCTCCCTCGCCCATCCCTCACCGGCGCGTCCGCCGTCGAGCGCCCCCTCGCCTCGTCGCCTCGCCATTAATGCTCGCCAGCCTCCGCGACAACCCCGCCACTGTGCTTGAGCCGACCCCTCACCCCCCAGCCTGCCCGAGCCATCGCGTCGGCGTTAGCACCATTCCCGCCATCATGGTGAGCTCGCCGGTGCTCGCCGTCTCCCCCATCCCCCTCCCTCCCCCGAGCGCCTATAAAAGGACCCGCCCGAGCCCCGTCTTCGCCACACAGCTCCAGCCACCCCCACTGCCCTCCTCCCCGGGCCATTCAAGCAAGCGTCGCCGTGCTCCCTTCACCGCTCTGATGAGCTCCCCTCTCCCTCTCTAGCGATCTTCCGTTCAATTAAGTTGCGCCAAGAGCTCCGCCACACTCTCACGTTCACGACACGCCACTTCCCCCACTCTATTGTGGCCGGAAACCTCACCGGCGGCTTCACCGCCTGTCACACCCGGTTTTTAGAAGGCAAACCGAATGCGAACCATGTACGTGCCAGGATCAGTTATTCACGTACACAGCAGTTACATAACATGGACATCATCACACAATGCTCAAAATAGTATTAAAAGGGGAAATAATAGTCGATTACAGCATACGTCTGAGACGTCCATATAGTTCTTACAATAAATCAAAGTGCGGAAAAGAAACGTAGATAACGCGGCCTTCACAGGCAGCCGACTGGGGGTTGCCGCTAACCCACGCCTAGAACTCGTCGTAGTCTTGGAACTCCTGGAAGTCTCCTTCCACAGCTTCATCTTCTCCTGAGCAGTGGTTGCAATGCTGACAACCTGGGGGGGGTTGGTGTGTAGAGCAAGGGTGAGTACACATCAACATACTCAGCAAGCATCCCGTTTGGCTGTAGTGGACTAGCTTTATGTGGGGATAAGTCAAGCAGTTACTTTTAGTTGGTCAGGTTATTACTTACTAGTAGAGAGCCAGGTTTTAACATTAACCCAAGTTATTAGCCCAAAGCATCCTTTCCAAACGGAAAGAATACCACTTACCAATACCATAATCATAATCAGAACCATCAATCTCATTGCCACCTGTACCAAAATGTCTCTGATCAAGTATCACTAATCTCTGGAGCTCCCTTGGCCGCTCATAACCGTGAGCACGACTGATATATCAGTTTCATAACACTCTGCAGAGGTTGCGCACTTTACCCATAAGCCGTGATTCCCACTTGCCTCGGGCTGATCAAACCCTTAAACACTACCAAGGTGAATAGGCAGGGTCTCACTACGTAGCCTTTACAAAGATTCCCCGGAGCTGTAGCCACCCGTTAGGTTTCCTAAATGTACCGCACTCCTCCCCAAGGGACAAATCAACCTTGGCAGAGCGAGCCGCATACACCGAGCCCCATTGACGGCACAACGGCTAAGCGAACTACACCCCGGTTCCTCTAATTATTCAGCTAAGGGCGTCCCATTCCACCCTCATGGTTGCACTGTTTTCCCGGGCGGTCATCCATTGAACAGGTCCTTACGGAGAGGCACTCGAGAAACCGCTCGAGTCCCCTTGAAGGTCACAAATATAATCATAAATAAGAAGGGAAAACAGCGTATCATAGATAATCACATCATGTTCATTGATTAGAGTTGAGCAATAGCATCAGACTAAGCAGTAATAATCCGACCCAAATAGGTAAACAAGGACATGGATAACAAAAGCTAGTCAATCCTTAGGTATAAATGTGTAATGCGGGAGGTGAATTAAAGAATGAATAGGACAGAGATAGGTCAAAGGACACTTGCCTCCACCAACCGACTGCTGCTCAGGGGCTTCTCCTGCAAATTCCTCGGGCTCTTCGACCGGATCGTTCTCTATGCGAGCGCAAACATACATACATCCACATATTTAATACAAAAGAACAGTACACCATACAAGGGAACAGGTAAAACGAATATGCATCAGGTATGACATTTGACATCGCATTTGTTATGGTTAGAAAGAGATGGGAAAGGTCTCGCAGGGGTTAAATCTTATGCACTAATAATCAACTACAATTGGTTCTGAGCAAAAGAATTCTGTTATATACACATGTACAAATGGAAACCTAATCATTTTTAGTTGATCAACATCGCACGGGATAAACAATTAACTATGTAAATCAATAGCATAACGGAATTTAAATTAAACTTCCTATTTTCCATAGCATGAACAATGATCAATCTACTTAAAATACAGTAATTATGATCACAGAAAGTAAATAAAATAAAATAAAAAAAAATTAAAAAAAACAGGGGGGGGCGGTTGAACCGGCCCTAGGGGCGGTTGAACCGGCCCTGGGCGGCGGCCGAGCTGGGGCGGTCGGGCGGCTGAGCTGGGGCGGGGGCCGGCCGAGCCGGCCGGGCGGCGCGGCCAGGCGGCCGGGCGCGGCCAAGGGCCAGCGGCCAAGGGGAGAGGAGGGGAGGGGGAAGGAGAGAGGAGGGAGAAGGGGGAGGGGGAGGAGGCTCACCGGCGGGGTGGCCGACGGCAGGGGCGCGGCCGGGGTTGGGGCGGCGGCGGCGGCTAGGGCAGGGGCGGCGGCTGGGAAGAACAAGGGGAGAAGGGAGAAGGAGGCGCTGGTGGGGCCCGCTTGCTAGTGAGAGGCGACAGGAGTGGGAGACGAGGGGGTGGCCGGCTGGGCCTAATGGGCCAGATTTAGTTAGGGTTTTGTGTTTTCTTTTCTTTTTTTTATTTTATTTCCCTTTTTTTAAATTTCGAAATACATATTTAAATAGTCATAAAATCCATAAGAATCAAACCAAACTTATTTATAAATAACATATTAGTTCTTGGACTAATTATATTATTTATGTGAATTTTCATTTAAGAAGAGATGATATTCAATATTCAAAATGAGCATTCCAAAAATCATTCCAAATGAACAAACACTTCAATGAAAGGTTTATTACCATGATTACCATTATAAACTAGAATTATTAAAACCTTATTTTAGCAATTAGTTATTTTTTGTAAAATGAGATTTTCTTCATGAGATCGAATTCGTAAATTGGATTTTCAAATTAATTCAAACAAAATATATGCTTCAGCATGAATGCAACACTCAAGCACCTCTAAGGTTTTATTTTAGTAGGCTTACATATATAAAACAAAATAACTCTCCACTATTTGGAAAAAGATTAGAAAAGAAGGATAGTAAGAGGGTAACACCTGAATTTGGTGGATATTAGAAAAGAAATTTTACACCCCAAATTCAGGGTGTTACACCGCCGCGGGCACCCGCCACCGTGCCGCGGACCGGCCGCCATAGGCCCCCGCAGGCGAAATTCGCCCCACCCCTGTGATCCCCATCAACCACCCATGCTCCGCCACCGCCCCCCCCCCCCCGTTGCAAAACCGGACCGACGGCGGAGAACCGCCGCAGAACTCGCCGCCGACCGGCCCCGGTCGAGCCCTCGCCACTCCCTCCGTGCCGTTAACGCTGTTCTCCCCCCTCTCTCTGGCGTGCGGGCCCGCGCCGCAGCGTCGTTTCCCCCGCCGTCGCCCCGCGCGACTGGGCCAGGTGGGCCGAAAGCGCGCCCGCCCGCTCGCGCTGGCGCCTGTTGGGCCAAAAATCCCCCCCCGGGCCAGTTGGCTGGAGAATTCCTTCTCTTTTTCTTTTTCCCTTTTCTTTTTCCCATTTTCACATATATATTTAGATGCTAATATTTTATGCACCAAAAATTGTCTAAATAAATTATTAGGGCACAAAAATAATAAAGAATAACAATTTGCACACCCCACAAAGGTCACTATGTTTGATGTATTGTTATTGTCTATGTTTAATTAGCGGAAGAGGGACTCGATCCTCTGGAACTCTTAGCTCCGGAAGAAG
Organism: Zea luxurians; assembly: GCA_029449295.1. Taxonomy (NCBI): domain Eukaryota; kingdom Viridiplantae; phylum Streptophyta; class Magnoliopsida; order Poales; family Poaceae; genus Zea; species Zea luxurians. The sequence continues at coordinate 138,667,970 of JAOPSE010000010.1, forward strand.
GGCAAGAACCCGACCCCTCCGAGATTAACCTCTTGTGCCAAGAAAGCTTCGACGAAGGCAAGTCCATCCTTCCCTTGATGCATTATTTACATATTTCTCTCTACCACTGCCTAAGCCTGGATTATGGGATGGGAATCGAATTGCATGGTGAGCATGAGAGAGCCCGCATTAACTATTACTTTGACTAAAAGATATGGGGCAAGTAAAAGGGTATAAGTGGCATGCTTTTCAAAATATGTTTGATGAAGGGTTTTCACCCTTATCACCTTTGAGTAGGGATGATCAGGGACTCCCTGGTTTAGGGGAGGGCCTAAGGTGATGGCTCAGCTGGTTTAGGTGTGAGCAGAAGGATTGTCCCCTCATATAAGGACCGGTTTGTCATCCTCCACTACTTGTACTCATGATAAGTACAACCACTCGAGACTGTGTGGGCAGTCACTCAATCTGAACTCGTACGGTCCAACCCTAGGGTTATGAAGGCTGGGGAGCACCGGGAGGATAAGGAGGGGGAATGTTTTGTCCGGTTTGGACATGGCGGTGGCCTGACTCCTTCTGGTGTAACCGTTAAGGTTCGAACGTACAAGGAAGGAAAGAGTTTCGGATTCGGGTCTCATTGGCCATCGCAGAGCCGGACTAGTGGGTAAAGTGTACCCCTCTGCGCAGAGTCTAAACCTATTCGAATAGTCCGTGTCCACTGGTATGGACGAGACTGGTATGGTATGACAATTAGTGTTTCTATTACAACTGGGAACAAGGAAATGTGTGTGTATGTCTGAAAAGAAAAATGGTACCACGACCACGGGAGCGGGGAGCTCAGTGGTGGTCAAGCAAGTGTTACTTCTTTTGTCTGGGGAAAACCATAATCAACGAATACTGCCTTTCTCTGAAAAAGTACGAGTGACTTCAACTCCACCATATAAAGCATGCACCATATAGGTCACTTTCTCTTTACGGGAGTCGGGTGGGCTTGCGGAATACCTAGTGTATTCACCCAGATTTATTTATGTTTTTCAGCAGCTAAAGACTTTTTTTCTGCTATGCTTGATTGATGGGGCTGTGTCTTCACCCAGTTCTGCCTGTGGCCTGGGCTATTTTATCTTCCACTGCACTTTATGTTTTTCAGCTCCCTTTCGAGCTTGTATCCCCCGGTATTGTAATAACATTTTTCAGACTCTGTAACCATTTGAAGTAATGAATGTGGTTACTAGCCTCCTGGGACTAGTAATTGTATCACATTTGAGTCCCAAAGGATCGGGACGCTTCAGGTGGTATTAGAGCCTGTAGGACTGGCCGTAGACCGCAGCCCTGACCTTAAAAGTTGCCTTAACAAGAAAACACCTCTTACCCCCAAGAAACACTCTCCCCTTTCCCCGATATTAACAGACCCTTCTTTTCTTCTACCAGATGGAAGACTCCTGGGTTATTAGGACATCCTATTACTCAGAGGAAGAAGGATTCCCTCACCTCTTACGGAGTTGCGCGCTACGCATGGGGATCTGTAAGAAGCCCGAATATGTCTGGAAGGAATACCACGAAAATGGTATAGAAAAGTGCTCTATGGCAGTCTACCTGGGAGAAAGCCAAATCTACCCAAACCACCCTCCCTTCCAAGTCAACTTCACCGGACACCGCTTCCCAGACACTTGCCAAAGTGTAGCCTGAAAAGCCCTTAAACAGCTATGCCAAAACTACATCCAAGAGATCTCTGAAACCCCCCTTCGTTATTTCCCACCCAGCAACAAAAATACCCCCACCTGGAGGAAAAGACTTCAGGCTCTGTCAGGGAGAGATCCCACCGAGGATGACCCCACCATTGTCTACATGGCCGGATACCTCCACACCCTCGACAACCACTACGATGACCTCTCCTCCCACTGCACCCACCTAAACTCCCGGGTGGAAAGCCTAGAGCGGCAAGTCAGAGAACTTAAGCAAGAGAAGGCATCCCTCCAAGAGTGTCTCGACATAGCAGAAGGCGAGGAGGCCAACATCCGTGAGGCTTATCGAACCTTAAAGATGGACTATGACAAGAAGCTAAAGAAGCTCGCCCCCAAAAAGAAAATCCAGAAGAAGACCACCAACCGAGGATGCCAAACGGAGAAGAAGAAGAAGACCCCTCCAGCCCCACCTCCCCCCAGGGTAGATGATTGGTCCGACACCGAGGATCTATCCCTAGCAAGCCTTGATGATCTTCTCAAGGAGTTTGGGGACACCTTAGAGAAGGAGTTCGGTAGTACCTCGGGGAACGCTCTCGTGTAGCTCCACCTGTAGTAGTCTTATGCTTGTATTATGCTGGTGTAATGAATAAAATAACTTAGTTGAAAACAATTTGAATGTGCATGTTAGTGACTCTCTTCCCTGGCAGATGACTTCGGATAAAACCACGCCTACCGCCTCCAGGATTGGAGCAGGGTTTCCCCTGAGAGCTGAAGGGGAAGCCGTTAGAGAGGAAAGTGAAACCCACCTCCCCGCACCCCCACCACTACCCTTAGACCTAGCCCAAGTTCTAGCCAATCAAACCCGACTCATCGAGGTCCTCACTCGAAATCTGGAAAATCAACGGCCAAATGGTGGAAGACCGCAAGACAAAATGGGGGATTTCCTAAGACTCAAGCCTCCCATGTTCGCCGGATCGAGCAATCCCCTCGATGCCGACGATTGGATGCGCACGATCAAAAGAAAGTTGGAAGCCATCGGTTGCCCAGAAAACCAGCGTGTTCAACTGGCTGCCCATCAACTTTCCGGGATGGCCTTAGCCTGGTGGGACACCTTCAACATCACCATCAGAGATGCTACCTGGGCGGAATTTGAAGCAGCTTTCCGGGAGCACCATGTGCCCCAAGGACTTGTACAGCTTAAGGAGGACGAGTTCCAAGAATTGACTCAAGATGGAAGATCTGTCAGCGAATATGTGCACAAGTTCACGGAATTAGCCCGCTACGCGCCAGATGACGTCAATACCGAGGGAAAGAAGATGGCCCGTTTCCTGAAGGGACTCAGGCCAGAACTCAAGACAATTCTGGCTATCCAAGACTTCCTCAGTTTCTCTCACCTGTCCAACAAGGCCATGCAAGTTGAAAGGGCAAAGGAGGAGGAAAAAGGGCATCTCAAAAGAAAGTTCCAAGTCCTCCGGGCTCAGCAGCAAGACCGGCACCAGAAGACTCGATCATTTGGGTTTCCACCCAAGGGGCCAAACTTCAGTAGACCAGCTGGACCCACTCCGTCGTGATTCAGCCAGCAGAGTCAGAGCTCTTTCCACTCCCCCTTAGTGGCAAGCAACCAACCCCCGGCAAATGCATGTTGGCACTATGGTGATCCCAGTCACTTCAAGAACAACTGTCCGCAGCTGAAGCCACCAGTACCCGCCTACTCCAACTCGGTGAATGGCCCCAAGAATACCTCGGCATCCGCCCCCAAGGCGCCCTCCACCGTCAGCCAGCGGAACAAGGCTCCGTACCAAGGAAGGGCACGTGTAAATCACGTCGATGCCCAGGAAGCTCAGCAGGCTCCGGGAGTAGTACTCGGTGAGTTCCTTGTTGAATTTACTCCCGCTACCGTACTTTTCGATTCTGGGGCATCCCACTCCTTCATAGCCACTAGCTTTGTGGAAAAGTATGGAATTCCCTCTACTCCTCTAGAGATTCCTTTGGTCACCCGAACCCCAGGGTCCGACCTTCTATGCCAGCTAAAATGCTCCCAAGTCAGAATCCTTTTAAGTGGGGTAGTATTCCTGGCAGACTTAACCGTCTTGCCATCCCAAGGAATTGATGTGATCTTAGGGATGGATTGGCTAACTAAACACAAAGGCATCATCAGTTGCGTAGACAAGACAGTCCTCCTCACCGACCAGCAGGGAAAGTCAGTCTCTTGTCAGGCACAGCCACCCGCCAGTGACCCAATGATGTTCAATCTAGCAACGGAAAGTATATCAGTAGTAGAAGAATTCATGGATGTGTTTCCAGAAGAGTTACCAGGAATGCCACCAGAAAGAGAAGTGGAGTTCTACATAGATCTGATCCCTGGAACGGCACCCATCGCGAAGAGACCATACCGCATGGCTCCGACCGAGTTGGCAGAACTGAAGCTTCAAATCGCAGATCTTCAGCAAAAGGGATACATTCGTCCCAGCTCATCACCTTGGGGAGCACCAGTCCTGTTCGTCTCCAAGAAAGATGGAAGCATGAGAATGTGTATTGATTACCGATCGTTAAATGAAGTTACCATCAAGAACAAGTATCCGCTTCCTCGGATTGACGACCTCTTCGATCAGCTTCAAGGAGCCAAGTACTTCTCCAAGATAGACCTAAGGTCTGGTTACCACCAGTTGAGGATCAAGGAAGCAGACATCCAAAAGACTGCATTTGTCACCCGATACGGGCAATATGAATTCACAGTGATGTCGTTCGGACTAACAAACACACCTACCTTTTTCATGAACCTTATGAATAAAGTGTTTATGGAAGAGCTAGATAAGTTTGTCATAGTCTTCATCGACGACATCCTTATCTACTCCAAGAACCGCGAAGACCATAAGCGTCACCTTCGGATCGTCCTTGGAAGACTCAGAGCACACCAACTTTATGCTAAACTCAGTAAATGTGAATTCTGGTTGGAAAAGATAGCCTTCCTTGGGCATATCTTAACCGCAGAAGGGATAGAAGTGGACCCTTCCAAGGTGGAAGCAGTATCAAAATGGAGGCAGCCAACCAACGTCAGTGAAGTTCGAAGCTTCCTAGGAATGGCAGGGTACTACCGCCGCTTCATCAAAGGATTCTCCAGCATAGCAAGACCAATGACAGAACTTCTCAAGAAAGACCATAAATTTGTGTGGACCCCAAAATGTGAAGGGAGTTTCCAGGTCATAAAGGAGAAACTTACAACAGCACCCGTTCTATCACTGCCAGATATTCATCAAGATTTTGTCGTCTTCTGTGATGCCTCGAGGCAAGGCTTAGGGTGTGTGCTAATGCAAAACGAGAAAGTCATTGCTTACGCATCACGCCTACTCAAGCCGCACGAACAGAATTACCCCACCCATGATTTGGAATTGGCAGCCATAGTGCATGCCTTGAAGATATGGAGGCATTACCTAATCGGAAACAAATGCCACATTTCACCGATCACAAGAGTCTGAAGTATATATTCACTCAACCAGATCTCAACCTCCGTCAGCGAAGATGGTTGGAGCTGATCAAGGATTATGACCTAGAAATTCACTATCACCCCGGGAAGGCCAACGTGGTAGCCGACGCCCTCAGTCGAAAACCATTCGGGATAAAAGGAACCAACTTTCTAGAAGATTGGAAGAAAGAATCAGCGCAACTAAATGCATGTCTGGGAAACAACGATAGTCTCGAAGTCAAACCAATGCTAGAAGACCTCATTTGCAAAGCTCAACGTCTAGACTCAGAGACAGCAGGACTTGTGGAGAAAGCCCGCAAGGGACAACTCCCGGACCTCAGGACGGATGACCAAGGAGTCCTTTGGTTCAAATGTCATCTGTGTGTACCAAAAGGGGAGGCTCGAGAGGTCCTACTCAAGGAAGCTCACGACTCGGCCTACTCCATCCACCCAGGAACTACCAAGATGTACCTGGACCTCAAAACCAGATACTGGTGGAAAGGGATGAAGAAAGAAATAGCTCAGTATGTGGCCCGATGTGACATCTGCCAAAGGACGAAGGCCGAACACCAAAAACCTGCAGGCCTATTACAACCCCTTCCAATACCTGAATGGAAGTGGAAAGAAATAGGCATGGACTTCGTAACCGGACTGCCCTGGACGCAAAAAGGGAATGATTCCATCTGAGTAATAATAGATCGCCTCACCAAGGTAGCCCATTTCATCCCAGTGAAAACTACCTTTGGAGGAGCCACCCTTGCCCGGATTTATCTCAAGGAGATAGTCAGACTCCATGGCATCCCAAGGAAGATAGTGTCAGACAGGGGAACCCAGTTCACATCCAAGTTCTGGACAAGCCTTCAGAAAGCTATGGGCACCAAGCTAGATTTCAGTACCGCTTATCACCCTCAGACAGATGGGCAAACAGAAAGAGTCAACAAAGTCCTTGAAGATCTGTTAAGAGCATGTGTGTTAGCTTTTGATAGAAGTTGGGAATCCAGTCTACCCTACGCAGAATTCTCATACAACAATAGCTATCAGGCCAGCATCAAGATGTCGCCATTCGAGGCACTGTATGGACGAAAATGCCAGACCCCTCTCATGTGGTCCAACGTAGGGGAAAAAGCACTAGAAGGACCTGCCTTTGTCAAAGAGGCAGAAGAGAAAGTTGCACTGATCCGCAGAAGGTTACTTGAAGCTCAGAGTCGGCAGAAGAGTTATGCAGACAACAGGCGGAGGGAACTCCGATTTGAGAAAGGAGACTTCGTCTACCTCAAGGTTTCTCCAATGCGTGGTGTCAGGAGGTTCCAAGTAAAAGGGAAGCTAGCCCCGCGTTTCGTAGGTCCCTATCCCATCATTGGCAGGGTAGGACCCACAGCATACCGTCTGGAATTACCGGAATCCATGTCCGACATCCACAATGTGTTTCACGTATCCCAGCTCCGCAAATGCCTGCAAGCACCAGAAAGTCACATCGAAGAAGAGACAGTACAGATTCAGAAAGACCTTCAGTACCGTGAAAAACCAGTGAAGATTCTTGATTCAGCAGTCAGAAAGACCCGTACCTCAGAAGTAAAGCTCTGTAAAGTTCAGTGGAGCAGAGAAGGAGAAGAGGAAGCTACCTGGGAGAGTGAGGACTCCTTGAGAAGGGAATACCCTTATCTTTTCTCAAACCCAGTCTAAATCTCGAGGGCGAGATTCCTTTAAGTGGGGTAGGTTTGTAACATCCCAAAATCCCACCCAAGGTTTGAAACCCTAACCCCCCCTAATTTCACCCCCCTTATTTTACCTTTCCCCCTTTAATCCTACCCTTAGAACCTCTCTTCATGTGCATACACTTGAAATAATTAGAGCACCTCACATAGACTATGTTTCTCACTCAAGATCATTTAAAAAATATTTTTGGTCTCCAAAGAAAAAGAATAAAAAAGAAACAAAAATAGAAAAAGGAGAAGAAAGGGATTAGAATTAGAAAAAGAAAAAGAAAAACTCCTCCCCCTCCCTCGGTTGTGCCGATTTCCAGCCCAACCCGCGCGCGCCCTCATTTCCCCCCTCTCTCCCCGGCCCAGGCGGCCCAACCCGCGCGCGGCTCCCTCCCACTGACACCCGGGCCCCGCCCGTCAGCGCCTCACCCCCTCCCTCTCGCGCAGCTCCCTCTCGCTGGCAGCCAGGGCCCACTCGTCAGTTCCATCTCCCTCGCCCATCCCTCACCGGCGCGTCCGCCGCCGAGCGCCCCCTCGCCTCGTCGCCTCGCCATTAATGCTCGCTAGCCTCCGCAGCAACCCCGCCACTGTGCTTGAGCCAACCCCTCACCCCCCAGTCTGCCCGAGCCATCGCGTCGGCGTTAGCACCATTCCCGCCATCATGGTGAGCTCGCCGGTGCTCGCCGTCTCCCCCATCCCCCTGCCTCCCCCGAGCGCCTATAAAAGGACCCGCCCGAGCCCCGTCTTCGCCACACAGCTCCAGCCACCCCCACTGCCCTCCTCCCCGAGCCATTCAAGCAAGCGCCGTCATGCTCTCTTCACCGCTCCGGTGAGCTCCCCTCTCCCTCTCTGGCGATCTTCCGTTCAATTAAGTTGTGCCAAGAGCTCCGCCACACTCTCACGTTCACGACACGCCACTTCCCCCACTCTATTGTGGCCGGAAACTGAAAGGGAATTAGGCTTACACCTATTTCCTATAACTAATTTTGGTGGTTGAATTGCCCAACACAAATAATTGGACTAACTAGTTTGCCCAAGTTTATAAGTTCTACAGGTACCAAAGGTTCACCATAAGCTAATAAAAAGATCAAGAGAAAGGGTTCAAACAAAGGAGCAAGGGCCAACCGAAGGCACCCTGGACTGGTGCACCGGACTGTCCGGTGCACCACCGGACAGTGTCCGGTGCACCAGGGAAGATCGACTTCAAACTCTTTACCTTCGGGAATTCTCGGAGCCGGCACGCTATAATTCACCGGACTGTCCGGTGTACACCGGACAGTGTCCGGTGCTCCAAGAGGACGCGGCTCTGAACTCGGCAGCCTCGGGAATTCGTATCGGCTGCTCCACTATAATTCACCGGACTGTTCGGTGCAACCGCGGAGCAACGGCTACTTCGGCGCCAACGGTCACCTGCAGGCACATTAAATGCGCGCCAGAGCGCGCAGAAGTCAGGCACGCGCGTCATGACGCACCGGACACTGAACAGTGGATGTCCGGTGCGCCACTGGACATCCAGGCGGGCCCAGCGTCAGAGCTCCAACGGTCGGAACCCCAACGTTCGGGTGACGTGGCTGGCGCACTGGACTGTCCGGTGTGCACCGGACTGTCCGGTGCACCATCGAACAGACAGCCTCCACCCAAACGGCTAGTTTGGTGGTTGGGGCTATAAATACCCCCAACCACCCCACATTCAAGTCATCCAAGTTTTCCCACTTCAACTACTTACAAGAGCTCTAGCATTCAATTCTAGACACACCAAAGTGATCAAATCCTCTCCAAACTCCACACAACACCCTAGTGATTAGTGAGAGAGATTTGCTTGTGTTCTTTCGAGCTCTTGTGCTTGGATTGCTTTCTTCCTTCTTTGATTCTTCATTGCGATCAAACTCACTTGTAATTGAGGCAAGAGACACCAATCATGTGGTGGTCCTTGTGGGAACTTTGTGTTCCAAACATTTGAGAAGAGAAAGCTCACTCGGTCCGAGGGACCGTTTGAGAGAGGGAAAGGGTTGAAAAAGACCCGACCTTTGTGGCCTCCTCAACGGGGAGTAGGTTTGCGAGAACCGAACCTCGGTAAAACAAATCCACGTGTCACACTCTTCATTCGCTTGTGATTTGTTTTGCGCCCTCTCTCTCGGACTCATTATTATTTCTAACGCTAACCCGTCTCGTAGTTGTGTTTATATTTGTAAATTTCAGTTTCGCCCTATTCACCCCCCCTCTAGGCGACTTTCAATTGGTATCAAAGCCTGGTGCTTCATTAGAGCCTAACCGCTCGAAGTGATGTCGGGAGATCACACCAAGAGGGAGATGGAGACCGGCGATAAGCCCACTACGAGTCACGGGAGCACCTCATCGGAAGAGTCCCGCACCAAGAGGAAGGAGAAGAAGAAGGACTCCTCCAAAGGGAAGAAGTTTTCTTCACACCACAAAGAGAAGAAGGAGAAATCTTCTTCCCACAAGTCGCATCGGAAAGGCGACAAGCACAAGAGGATGAGGAAGGTGGTCTACTACGAGACCGACACTTCATCAACGTCGACCTCCGGCTCCGATGCGCCGTCCGTAACTTCTAAGCGCCAAGAGCGCAAGAAGTATAGTAAGATCCCCCTACGCTACCCCCACATTCCTAAACATACACCTTTACTTTCCGTCCCTTTAGGCAAACCACCAACGTTTGATGGTGAAGATTATGCTAGGTGGAGTGATATGATGCGATATCACCTAACCTCACTCCACAAAAGTATATGGGATGTTGTTGAGTTTGGTGTACAGGTACCATCCGTAGGGGATGAAGACTATGATACGGACGAAGTAGCCCAAATCGAGCACTTCAACTCCCAAGCCACAACCATACTCCTCGCCTCTCTAAGTAGAGAGGAATATAACAAGGTGCAAGGGTTGAAGAGTGCGAAAGAGATTTGGGACCTACTCAAGACCGCGCACGAGGGTGATGAACTCACCAAGATCACCAAGCGGGAAACGATCGAGGGGGAGCTCGGTCGCTTCCGTCTTCGCCAAGGGGAGGGGCCACAAGATATGTACAACCGACTCAAAACCTTGGTAAACCAAATGCGCAACCTCAGGAACAAGAAGTGGGACGATCACGAGGTGGTTAAGGTTATTCTAAGATCACTCATTTTCCTTAACCCCACTCAAGTTCAATTAATTCGTGGTAATCCTAGATATACACTAATGACTCCCGAGGAAGTAATCGGGAATTTTGTGAGCTTTGAGTATATGATCAAGGGCTCGAAGAAAATCAACGAGCTAGATGATCCCTCCACATCCGCGGCACAACCGGTCGCATTTAAGGCGAGGAGGAGAAGAAGGAGGAGTCTACACCAAGTAGACAACCAATCGACGCCTCAAAGCTCGACAATGAGGAAATGGCGCTCGTCATCAAGAGCTTTCGCCAAATCCTCAAACAAAGGAGGGGGAAGGACTACAAACCCCGCTCCAAGAAAGTGTGCTACAAATGTGGTAAGCCCGGTCATTTTATTGCAAAATGTCCTATATCTAGTGACAGTGACAGGGGCGACGACAAGAAGGGAAAGAGGAGAGAAAAGAAGAGGTACTACAAGAAGAAGGTCGGCGATGCCCATATTTGCCGGGAGTGGGACTCCGACGAGAGCTCCACCGAGTCCTCCTCCGACGAGGACGCCGCCAACATCGCCGTCACCAAGGGACTCCTCTTCCCCAACGTCGGCCACAAGTGCCTCATGGCAAAGGACGGCAAAAGGAAGAAGGTTAAATCTAAATCCTCCACTAAATATGAATCCTCTAGTGATGATAATGCTATTTGCGTAATTTGCGTACCCTTTTTGCCGACCTAAACATGCAACAAAAGGAAAAACTAAATGAGCTAATTAGTGCCATCCATGAAAAGGATGATCTCTTGGACTCCCAAGAGGACTTCCTAATCAAGAAAAATAAAAAGCATGTTAAGGTCAAAAATGCTTATGCTCTAGAAATAGAAAAATGTCAAAAACTATCTAGTGAGCTAAGCACTTGCCATGACACTATTGCCAACCTTAGAAATGAAAATGCTAAATTAATTGCTAAGGTTGATTCAAATGTTTGTAATGTTTCAATTCCAAATCTTAGAAATGATAATGATGATTTGCTTGCTAAGATTGAGGAATTGAATGTATCTCTTGCTAGCCTTAGAGTAGAAAATGAAAACTTGATTGCTAAGGCTAAAGATTTTGATGTTTGCAATGTTACTATTTCCAACCTTAGAAGTGAGAATGATATATTACATGCTACGGTCGTAGAATTAAAATCTTGCAAACCCTCTACATCTAATGTTGAGCATGTTTCTATTTGTACTAGATGTAAAGATGTTGATATTGATGCTATTCATGATCATGTGGCTTTAATTAAACAACAAAATGATCATATAGCAAAATTAGATGCTAAAATTGCCGAGCATAACTTAGAGAATGAAAAGTTTAAATTTGCTAGAAGTATGCTCTATAATGGGAGATGCCCTGACATCAAGGATGGCATTGGCTACCAAAGGGGAGACAATGTCAAACTTAGTGCCCCTCCTAAAAGATTGTCTAATTTTGTTAAGGGCAAGGCTCCCATGCCTCAGGATAACGAGGGTTACATTTTGTACCCTGTCGGTTATCCCGAGAGCAAAATTAGGAGAATTCATTCTAGGAAGTCTCACTCTGGCCCTAACCATGCTTTTATGTATAAGGGTGAGACATCTAGCTCTAGGCAACCAACCCGTGCTAAGTTGCCTAGAAAGAAAACTCCTAGTGCATCAAATGATCATGGCATTTCATTTAAGACTTTTGATGCATCTTATGTTTTGACTAACAAATCCGGCAAGGTAGTTGCCAAGTTTGTTGGGGGCAAACTGAGAGCACCTAGAGGGGGGGGGTGAATAGGTGATCCTGTAACACTTCAAAAACTTAAGCCACAAAACTTGGTTACTTGTTAGCACAGTAATATGCCAAGTGGCTAGAGAAGGATCTCAACACAACACAATAACCAAGAGATATCAATCATAGAGATGGCACAGTGGTTATCCCGTGGTTCGGCCAAGACCAACGCTTGCCTACTCCACGTTGTGGCGTCCCAACGGACGAGGGTTGCAATCAACCCCTCTCAAGCGGTCCAAAGACCAACTTGAATACCACGGTGTTGCTTTGCTTCTCTTAATCCCGTTTGCGAGGAATCTCCACAGCTTGGAGCCTCTCGCCCTTACACAAGATGTTCACGAAGAATCACAGAGCAAGGGAGGGATTAGCAACTCACACACGACACAAAGATCACAGCGAATACGCACACGCAAAACCCAGACTTGAGCTCAAGAGACTAGCACACTAGAACGGAGCTCAAATCACTAAAATGTCAAACAAGTGCGCGAGAATGAAGTGTGAGTGATCAATGATGCTCAAAGGATGCTTGGTGTTATCCTCCATGCGCCTAGGGGTCCCTTTTATAGTCCCAAGGCAGCTAGGAGCCGTTGAGCACAAGTTTGGAAAGCCATTCTTGCCTTCTGTCATCGGGGGCACCGGACAGTCCGGTGCACACCGGACACTGTCCGGTGCCCGATTTCCTTCCTTAAATGGCGAAGCCGACCGTTGGCAGCCTGAGAGCCGTTGGCGCACCGGACATGTCCGGTGCACACCGGACAGTCCGGTGCCGTCTTCTAGCCGTTGGCTCGGCCACGTGTCCCGCGCAGATTGCGCGGCCGACCGTTGGCCCGGTCGACCGTTGGCTCACCGGACAGTCCGGTGCACACCGGACAGTCCGATGAATTTTAGCCATACGTCGCCGGTGAATTCCCGAGAGCAGCCACTTCGCTCGAGCCAGCCTGACGCACCGGACACTGTTCGGTGCACCACCGGACAGTCCGGTGCTTGCAGACTCAGCAGATTCTTGGCTGCTCGAGCCAAGACATTTCCAATTGGATTTTTCCTGTTTCCAGCACTTAGACACAATACATTAGTCCATAAAACAATGTACTAAGTCTGAGAAACATACCTTAATTCTTGATTTGTACCTTGTCCACCTTTTTACACTTAGGCACTTGTGTTGGACACTAAATCACCAAAATACTTAGAAATGGCCCAAGGGCACATTTCCCTTTCACAAACACAAGGGCTCAAAGACTTGTGTTTGGGTACCCAAAGTTCTTGTTTCTAATGCCAAAGGACCCAAAACCGTTTAGGTACCTAAAGTCAAGAACTAAACTTGTTTTGTAGGTTTATGCATCCGGAGGCTCAAGTTGGATCATCGATAGCGGGTGCACAAACCACATGACGGGGGAGAAGAAAATGTTCTCCTCCTACGAGAAAAACCAAGATCCCCAACGAGCTATCACATTCGGGGATGGAAACCAAGGTTTGGTCAAAGGTTTGGGTAAAATAGCTATATCTCCTGACCATTCCATTTCCAATGTTTTTCTTGTAGATTCTTTAGATTACAATTTGCTTTCCGTATCTCAATTATGTCAAATGGGCTACAACTGTCTATTCACTGATGTAGGTGTCACTGTCTTTAGAAGAAGTGATGATTCAATAGCTTTTAAGGGAGTGTTAGAGGGTCAGCTATACTTGGTGGATTTTGACAGAGCTGAACTCGACACTTGCTTAATAGCTAAGACTAACTTGGGTTGGCTCTGGCACCGCCGACTAGCCCATGTTGGAATGAAGAATCTTCATAAGCTTCTAAAGGGAGAGCACATTTTAGGATTAACAAATGTTCATTTTGAGAAAGACAGGATTTGTAGCGCATGCCAAGCCGGTAAGCAAGTTGGCACTCATCATCCACACAAGAACATCATGACAAGTGACAGGCCACTGGAGCTCCTTCACATGGATTTATTCGGCCCGATCGCTTAGATAAGCATCGGCGGGAGTAAGTACTGTCTAGTTATTGTGGATGATTATTCTCGCTTCACTTGGGTGTTCTTTTTGCAGGAAAAATCCCATACCCAAGAGACCTTAAAGGGATTCGTGAGACGGGCTCAAAATGAGTTCGGCTTAAGGATCAAGAAAATTAGAAGCGACAACGGGACGGAGTTCAAGAACTCACAAATAGAAGGCTTCCTTGAGGAGGAGGGCATCAAGCATGAGTTCTCTTCTCCATACACCCCACAACAAAATGGTGTAGTGGAGAGGAAGAATCAAACTCTATTGGACATGGCAAGAACCATGCTTGATGAGTACAAGACATCGGATCGATTTTGGGCCGAGGCGGTCAACACCGCCTGCTACGCCATCAACCGGTTATATCTGCACCGAATCCTCAAGAAGACATCCTATGAACTCCTAACCGGTAAAAAGCCCAATATTTTATATTTTAGAGTTTTTGGTAGCAAATGCTTTATTCTTGTTAAAAGAGGTAGAAAATCTAAATTTGCTCCTAAAACTGTAGAAGGCTTTTTACTAGGATATGACTCAAACACAAGGGCATATAGAGTCTTTAACAAGTCCTCAGGACTAGTTGAAGTTTCTTGTGACGTTGTGTTTGATGAGACTAACGGCTCTCAAGTAGAGCAAGTTGATCTTGATGAGATAGGTGAAGAACAGGCTCCGTGCATCGCGCTAAGGAACATGTCCATTGGGGATGTGTGCCCTAAGGAGTCCGAAGAGCCTCTAAATGAACAAGATCAACCATCCTCCTCCACGCAAGCATCTCCACCAACCCAAAATGAGGACGAGGCTCAAGTTGATGAAGGAGAAGATCAAAGTGATGAGCCACCTCAAGATGACAGCAATGATCAAGGGGGAGATGCAAATGATCAAGACAAGGAGGATGAAGAAACAAGGCCGCCACACCCATGAGTCCACCAAGCAATCCAACGAGATCACCCCGTCGACACCATCCTCAGCGATATTCATAAGGGGGTAACCACTAGATCTCGTGTTGCACATTTTTGTGAGCATTACTCTTTTGTTTCCTCTATTGAGCCACACAGGGTAGAGGAAGCACTACAAGATTCGGATTGGGTGATGGCGATGCAAGAGGAGCTCAACAACTTCACTAGGAATGAGGTATGGCATTTAGTTCCACGTCCTAACCAAAATGTTGTAGGAACCAAGTGGGTCTTCCGCAACAAGCAAGATGAGCATGGTGTGGTGACAAGGAACAAAGCTCGACTTGTGGCCAAGGGATACTCCCAAGTCGAAGGTTTGGATTTTGGTGAAACCTATGCACCCGTAGCTAGGCTTGAGTCAATTCGTATATTATTAGCCTATGCTACTTACCATGGCTTCAAGCTTTACCAAATGGACGTAAAGAGTGCCTTCCTCAATGGACCAATCAAGGAAGAGGTCTACGTTGAGCAACCTCCCGGCTTTGAAGATAGTGAGTACCCTAACCATGTCTATAGGCTCTCTAAGGCGCTTTATGGGCTCAAGCAAGCCCCAAGAGCATGGTATGAATGCCTAAGAGATTTCCTTATTGCAAATGGCTTCAAAGTCGGCAAAGCCGATCCTACTTTATTCACTAAAACTCTTGACAATGATTTGTTTGTATGCCAAATTTATGTTGATGATATTATATTTGGGTCTACTAACGAATCTATATGTGAAGAATTTAGTAGGATCATGACACAGAAATTCGAGATGTCGATGATGGGGGAGTTGAAGTATTTTCTAGGATTCCAAGTCAAGCAACTCCAAGAGGGCACCTTCATTAGCCAAACGAAGTACACTCAAGACATTCTAACCAAGTTTGGAATGAAGGATGCCAAGCCCATCAAGACACCCATGGGAACCAATGGGCATCTCGACCTCGACACGGGAGGTAAATCCGTCGATCAAAAGGTATACCGGTCGATGATTGGTTCATTGCTTTATTTATGTGCATCTCGACCGGACATTATGCTTTCCGTATGCATGTGTGCAAGATTTCAAGCCGACCCTAAGGAATCACACCTTACGGCCGTAAAACGAATCTTGAGATATTTGGCTTATACTCCTAAGTTTGGGCTTTGGTACCCTCGGGGATCCACATTTGATTTGATTGGTTATTCAGATGCCGATTGGGCGGGGTGTAAGATTAATAGAAAGAGCACATCTGGGACTTGCCAGTTCTTGGGAAGATCCTTGGTGTCTTGGGCTTCAAAGAAGCAAAATTCGGTCGCTCTTTCTACCGCCGAAGCCGAGTATATTGCCGCAGGCCATTGTTGCGCGCAATTACTTTGGATGAGGCAAACCCTGCGGGACTATGGTTACAAATTAACCAAAGTTCCTCTTCTATGTGATAATGAGAGTGCAATCCGCATGGCGGATAATCCCGTTGAGCATAGCCGCACTAAACACATAGCCATTCGGTATCATTTTCTTAGGGATCACCAACAAAAGGGGGATATCGAGATTGCATACATTAATACTAAAGATCAATTAGCCGATATCTTTACCAAGCCACTTGATGAACAAACTTTTACCAAACTTAGGCATGAGCTCAATATTCTTGATTCTAGGAACTTCTTTTGCTAATTTGCACACATAGCTCATAAGTATACCTTTGATCATATCTCTTTTATATATGCTATGACTAATGTGTTTTCAAGTGTATTTCAAACCAAGTCATAGGTATATTGAAAGGGAATTGGAGTCTTCGGCGAAGACAAAGGCTTCCACTCCACTCTACTAACTCATCCTTTGCCGTCGCTCTGTTTCACTCTCCATCTTTGGTATAATCTTCACTCATATGTCTTATTTGCCAAAGGGGAGAAAGTAGTTATCACGGGCTTATATCTCACTCAAAGAATCCGTTTTTGGCGATTCATGCCAAAGGGGGAGAAAGTATGAGACCAAAGCAAAAGGACTGCACCACCACCCTAATTTTAAAATTAATGGTTTTCAATTGGAAAATTTCAAATTGGCATCTCTTTGTGTTCTAAAGGGGGAGCAAGTAGTATTTTCAAAATTTGATGTCTTAAAACCCTCTTGAACACTAAGAGGAGAATTTATTTGAGGGGGAGTTTTGTTTAGTCAAAGGAAAAGCATTTGAAACAAAGGGAGAAAATTTCAAACTTGAAAATGCTTCGCAAAAATCTTACTCATTTACCGTTGACTATTTTGCAAAAGGACTTTGAAAAGGATTTACAAAAAGAAATTGCAAAAACAAAACATGTGGTGCAAGCGTGGTCCAAAATGTTAAAAATAAAGAAACAATCCATGCATATCTAGTAGGTAATATTTATTGGCTCAATTCTAAGTAACCTTTGCACTTACACTTTGCAAACTAGTTCAATTATGCACTTCTATACTTGCTTTGGTTTGTGTTGGCATCAATCACCAAAAAGGGGGAGATTGAAAGGGAATTAGGCTTACACCTATTTCCTATAACTAATTTTGGTGGTTGAATTGCCCAACACAAATAATTGGACTAACTAGTTTGCCCACGTTTATAAGTTCTACAGGTACCAAAGGTTCACCATAAGCCAATAAAAAGATCAAGAGAAAGGGTTCAAACAAAGGAGCAAGGGCCAACCGAAGGCACCCTGGACTGGTGCACCGGACTGTCCGGTGCACCACCGGACAGTGTCCGGTGCACCAGGGAAGATCGACTTCAAACTCTTCACCTTCGGGAATTCTCGGAGCCGGCGCGCTATAATTCACCGGACTGTCCGGTGTACACCGGACAGTGTCCGGTGCTCCAAGAGGACGCGGCTCCGAACTCGGCAGCCTCGGGAATTCATATCGGCTGCTCCACTATAATTCACCTGACTGTCCGGTGTGCACCGGACTGTCCGGTGTGCACCGGACTGTCCGGTGCAACTGCGGAGCAACAGCTACTTCGGCGCCAACGGTCACTTGCAGGCACATTAAATGCGCGCCAGAGCGCGCAGTCTGACGCGCAGAAGTCAGGCACGCGCGTCATGACGCACCGGACACTGAACAGTGGATGTCCGGTGCGCCACTGGACATCTAGGTGGGCCCAGCGTCAGAGCTCCAACGGTCGGAACCCCAACGTTCGGGTGACGTGGCTGGCGCACCGGACTGTCCGGTGTGCACCGGACTGTCCGGTGCACCATCGAACAGACAGCCTCCACCCAAACGGCTAGTTTGGTGGTTGGGGCTATAAATACCCCCAACCACCCCACATTCAAGTCATCTAAGTTTTCCCACTTCAACTACTTACAAGAGCTCTAGCATTCAATTCTAGACACACCAAAGTGATCAAATCCTCTCCAAACTCCACACAACGCCCTAGTGATTAGTGAGAGAGATTTGCTTGTGTTCTTTCGAGCTCTTGCGCTTGGATTGCTTTCTTCCTTCTTTGATTCTTCATTGCGATCAAACTCACTTGTAACTGAGGCAAGAGACACCAATCGTGTGGTGGTCCTTATGGGAACTTTGTGTTCCAAACATTTGAGAAGAGAAAACTCACTCGGTCTGAGGGACCGTTTGAGAGAGGGAAAGGGTTGAAAAAGACCCGGCCTTTGTGGCCTCCTCAACGGGGAGTAGGTTTGCGAGAACCGAACCTCGGTAAAACAAATCCACGTGTCACACTCTTCATTCGCTTGTGATTTGTTTTGCGCCCTCTCTCTCGGACTCATTATTATTCCTAACGCTAACCCGTCTCGTAGTTGTGTTTATATTTGTAAATTTCAGTTTCGCCCTATTCACCCCCCTCTAGGAGACTTTCAGAAACCTCACCGGCGGCTTCACCGCCGCGGGCACCCGCCACCGTGCCGCGGACCGGCCGCCATAGGCCCCCGCAGGCGAAATTCGCCCCACCCCTATGATCCCCATCAACCACCCATGCTCCGCCACCGCCCCCCCCGTCGCGAAATCGGACCGACGGCGGAGAACCGCCGCGGAACTCGCCGCCGACCGGCCCCGGTCGAGCCCTCGCCCCTCCCTCCGTGCCGTTAACGCCGTTCTCCCCCCTCTCTCTGGCGTGCGGGCCCGCGCCGCAGCGCCGTTTCCCCCGCCGTCGCCCCGCGCGGCTGGGCCAGGTGGGCCGAAAGCGCGCCTGCCCGCTCGCGCTGGCGCCTGTTGGGCCAAAAATCCCCCCGACCCAGTTGGTTGGAGAATTCCTTCTCTTTTTCTTTTTCCCTTTTCTTTTTCCCATTTTCACATATATATTTAGATGCTAATATTTTATGCACCAAAAATTGTCTAAATAAATTATTAGGGCACAAAAATAATAAAGAATAACAATTTGCACACCCCACAAAGGTCACTATGTTTGATGTATTGTTATTGTCTATGTTTAATTAGCGGAAGAGGGACCCGATCCTCCGGAACTCTTAGCTCCGGAAGAAGGGCAAGAACCCGACCCCTCCGAGATTAACCTCTTGTGCCAAGAAAGCTTCGACGAAGGCAAGTCCATCCTTCCCTTGATGCATTATTTACCTATTTCTCTCTACCACTGCATAAGCCTGGATTATGGGATGGGAATCGAATTGCATGGTGAGCATGAGAGAGCCCGCATTAACTATTACTTTGACTAAAAGATATGGGGCAAGTAAAAGGGTATAAGTGGCATGCTTTTCAAAATATGTTTGATCAAGGGTTTTCACCCTTATCACCTTTGAGTAGGGATGATCAGGGACTCCCTGGTTTAGGGGAGGGCCTAAGGTGATGGCTCAGCTGGTTTAGGTGTGAGCAGAAGGATTGTCCCCTCATATAAGGACCGGTTTGTCATCCTCCACTACCGGTACTCATGATAAGTACAACCACTCGAGACTGTGTGGGCAGTCACTCAATCTGAACTCGTACGGTCCAACCCCAGGGTTATGAAGGCTGGGGAGCACCGGGAGGATAAGGAGGGGGAATGTTTTGTCCGGTTTGGACATGGCGGTGGCCTGACTCCTTCCGGTGTAACCGTTAAGGTTCGGACGTACAAGGAAGGAAAGAGTTTCGGATTCGGGTCTCATTGGCCATGAGATCGCAGAGCCGGACTAGTGGGTAAAGTGTACCCCTCTGCGCAGAGTCTAAACCTATTCGAATAGTCCGTGTCCACTGGTATGGATGAGACTGGTATGGTATGACAATTAGTGTTTCTATTACAACTGGGAACAGGGAAATGTGTGTGTATGTCTGAAAAGAAAAATGGTACCACGACCACGGGAGCGGGGAGCTCAGTGGTGGTCAAGCAAGTGTTACTTCTTTTGTCTGGGGAAAACCATAATCAACGAATACTACCTTTCTCTGAAAAAGTACGAGTGACTTCAACTCCACCATATAAAGCATGTACCATATAGGTCACTTTCTCTTTACGGGAGTCGGGTGGGCTTGCGGAATACCTAGTGTATTCACCCAGATTTATTTATGTTTTTCAGCAGCTGAAGACTTCTTTTCTGCTATGCTTGATTGATGGGGCTGTGTCTTCACCCAGTTCTGCCTGTGGCCTGGGCTATTTTATCTTCCACTGCACTTTATGTTTTTCGGCTCCCTTTCGAGCTTGTATCCCCCGGTATTGTAATAACATTTTTCAGACTCTGTAACCATTTGAAGCAATGAATGTGGTTACTAGCCTCCTGGGACTAGTAATTGTATCACATTTGAGTCCCAAAGGATCGGGACGCTTCAGTCCTCCAATGCTACACGAAGTTTGGTGGCGTCAAATGAGGTCAACCCGCGTCCTGGACGGATTGTTTCCCGGGCTACGGAAAATAGCTTGTCCGCAATCTCTTGCATCCTTCCAATTGCCTTGTCGGCTATGGAGTCTGCTGAATCCATCTGATGTGGATTTAGGTGGTCAGTTTACTACAGAAGGGGACAATCTAAGTTCCATGTAGTGACATGATTTGCGTGCTAACATGGACAAAGTTTGGTTGAAGCTATGAACATACAGGTAGTAACAAACAGAGAATGAACTGAACCGTGAACATACAGGTTGTGACAAACAAACGTAGAAGTAATCACTGCACATATAATACTTATACAAAAGAACAATGGTATCCCTAGGTAACAATAAACATATGACCATCCCAGCTCTCGTCTCTCCAAGTAACATGCACAAATGACAGCACATATATAAATTGGTTGTGCCCATGTGGACAGTAAAGTGCGCAAGAAATTGTGTATGAAATTACCTTGGTTGCACTTGATCTTGGAACCGAAGACGAACAACTCGAGTTGTTACGGAAATCTGTAGGCGACAATGCACAAAAATCTCTCTGTTACTACGACGTTCCATACGTATTGAAGATGAAGTGAAGTAACTGGAGAGGAGGGGCGGCGTGGGTCGGGATCGATGCCCAACCCTAGCAACAGTCAAGGAGGGAGCGGGGTGGCTCGGGATGGAGGCGAGGTAGTCCATACCTGTGAAGATGCCAACGCGATGGTCGGGGACCGGAGGAACCTGCACGACGGACAAGGGCGCCGGTGTCACTGCGGCAACCATAGCGACACAGGAAACGGTGAAGGAAACGCGGCAGTGGGAGGAGAAGACGGTGGGGATGGACGAGTTCGCGGAGGAGTAGTCCGTACCTGCGAAGACGACGAGATGCGGCGAGGAGAGGGTCCGGCGGCGGTGCGTTGGGCGCGGACCGGCGGTCCGGTGGCTTGGCGGCAGCGGCGGTGCGTTGCGGGGGTAGAACCCTAGCGAAGTGCGCGGGGGCTTCTATCCGAAGCCAAGTGAGCGCGGCTTCGCGAGGACCGTGGGCGGTCGACTTCTTACCCAAGCGCTTCGCGCAGAAGCCGTGCCAAAATTTTGCCGTTTGGTTCCAGCTTCAGCTTCTGGCGGCCAGAAGCCGCCCAGAAGCTGAACC
This sequence comes from Zea luxurians, assembly GCA_029449295.1. NCBI lineage: Eukaryota > Viridiplantae > Streptophyta > Magnoliopsida > Poales > Poaceae > Zea > Zea luxurians. The sequence goes on from JAOPSE010000010.1 coordinate 138,689,492, forward strand.
AAACGGCACCATTGGTCTACCATCTCTCCCAAGTGGAAGTGGGCGATAATCTGTGGTAGAGCGAGCTGCCGCTAGTCTACCTCCATCTATGATTTTGGGCCATCGCCATTCTAAGGCCACGGGGCCTCAAGGCTCCGCACCGGCCCGCCGTTCTGATAAAAAAAAAAGAACAGTATTTATATTCTACAATTGTCCGCTCCATATTTTTCTACTGTTCACATATCATTTCAGTTGGCAGCACTTCGATCACTGCCAAGGTTTACCGGTTTTGATTAGCAGTAGACCGGCTTTCAGTCAACGACGCATAAACGAGATGACGTGTAGCCAGATCCAGGTTCAGATGCAAACTGTGTACGGACCTGGACAGTGCAATTCACTCCAGATTCCAGAACCGCTGGTATCACGAATTCATGACAACAGAAAAGGCAACACAATGCATCTCAAGCTCGACAAGTTGCGGGGCAAGTGAATTAAATGAAAACAAAGGCTACAGCGTGGAGGTACGCAGATTATAAAGAGTAATAGTCGTCGCATCACATAACGACGAAAGACTGCTGGGCTTTTTCCGTCAAACAGAACAGAGAGCGAGGGTGAGAGAGAGAGAGAGAGGAGCACAACCGCGGATACATTAAAAACATTAAAATGGGACTACGAGCTCACCACTTTTATGTCTATATTCAAATGAATGACAATAAATCTAGACATATATATATAACACATATACTAAGTATGATATGAATCTAGTAAAATACTAAAACGACTAATATTTTGGGACGAAGGCAGTATCAAATAATAGCGGTTGATCAATAACAAGACTAACTGGGCAAACCACTGCTTTATCCAAGCAAGCAAGCAAGCTGCAGGCGCTATGTGGAACCAACATGAATCAGGAAAAGAGCAACAAGCTACTTGCTCTGTAAGATGTTGACAATCTCTTGAATGTCTTCAACACATGCAGTAGAACCTGCTACATAAGTTATTGGTTAATGGCATATAAATACATGGCAGAACTATACACGAGAGAACATAATTAATTAATTACACACGGGAGAACTGAAGAGGGAAAGTGGGAAGTGGCAGTACTGTACTCTTCTCCAGCGCTTATGGCTTGCTGTCTCTCGATCTTTTCGTGTTCCAAGCCTGTTGATCTACCAAGCTCCTAATCTCAGTCCTTCTCTGATTTGCATCTATTATTTTCTGGTGCAAAACAGGTATTGCCTTCACAAGATCTGCAGGTTCAGCACGGTAACTAGATTGGATGCAAATAGAATTTATCTATGAGTAGAAGCCTTATCCAAATTAAGGCTCCAAATGAACTTTTATTACTTGTGTCATGTTCTGTAACGATTTTGAGGTTTTACATGTAATATAAAACTAGAGGACATCAAATGAAAAGAAGTGACAGAATCTGCAATTTTTATACCAGTTCTTTACTTTCTTGCTAAAGCTAACACATGGGAGCAGAAAACTGCAATGGCCCTTTTTCCTCAAGATGTAAACTCCTTCCAGTTTGCAGTGTGCAAATATTTAACGTTTCGGAGAATGGTCTCCAAAGCTTAGCTTTGACTACTATTTTCAAACAGAATATAGCTGAACATCCTAACAAATTTATGCTTTTATAAACTAAAAACTTAAAAATTATTTGTAATCATTGTTTTCAAGTCGGACGACTTACTGGTCGTTCTGGCTGACTAATCGCAATTAGTCGGACGACTTGGGCGATTAATCACGATTGGTCCGAACCGACCTGGACGATTAATCGCGACTAACCGTGATTAATTGGATGACTTGAAAACAGTGTTTGTAATCAAAGTTTTAAAAGTTTGACTCAAACCGTGTTCAATGCATCAAGTATTGCAAAGTAGAGAGGGTATGTCTCAGTGCTCTATGGCAAATAAAGAACTTGGTTTTTACATTTCATAGTCTCCATAAACATTGAACCAACAGTAGCATTGAAGAATTGCAATGCAGTATCAGATCGTCAAACAATACATTAAATCAAATCTTTAACACGAAGGACTAAGGTTGTCATAGCAGAACATCATTTCGCCAAGGTCCAGAACTAGTCATGATGAACAATTCAGGAGCTTGGAGCACTGATCAGGTTGCTAAGACAGTTAACTCCCTAATTCTCTGCTGTATATAATGATTTCCCAATTTTACCCAAGCAAAGAAAAAGGAGAAACAATAATATCACTCGCCATCAAATGTTAAAAATGTAGCATTGGTGTCAATACTAAAACTGTAGCATTGGTGAACCACATAAAACTTTATCAACTTTCACCAGAAATACTGGACAGAACTGATAAAGTTAATAAAGATTGATCAGATGATGTACCCTTCTCAGCATCCCTTTTTTGTATTCAACTACTAAATAGTGCATACTATGTCGTACCTTTCAAATTTCCCTGCACCATTTTTTCTTCAAACAACTTTTCTATCTCAGAGACAGAAGAATCAAGTCTTCTTTTGAACGTAGCTTGCCTTTCCAGTGACGACAACTCTCTTTCAAGGTTTTCAGATTCCTTGTTAGCCTGGTGAAAAGTAAGAAACACAGGCATATTTTACAAAAATCTAGATATATTACAATCATTACAACTAAGGTGCTTACACTTTCAAACTTTCTCCTCAAAGAGTCAAGTTCCAAATCCAAATCTGAATCCGAAATTCCATCTTTTTGTGATTCATTTGCACAAGAACTATCCTGAAGAAAAAAAAAGATTATATACATAGTCATTTACATTACGATAACAATATCTTCGTTTTTATGGCTGTACAAGAGTGTGTGGGCATCTGTAACTAAATGTTTACTGTTTACATCAATAAAGAAGCACCAGATTTCTAAATTATGAATCTTCATGAACACAAATGAAACTTCTCCACAGTATGAACGTAACTTAAGCATGCTGGATTCAAATCCTTAACATTAGGATGAGGCACGCACATCATCAGCGGCCACAAAACCTTCAGGTACATCGAAGCAATGTCGAAAGCAGAATTTCTCCCAGTTGGCCATTCTCTTATCCAGTCGATCCTTAACAACATGGTGAATAGCATTTAATCCCTGCAAAGAAAACATAGAGATGCTTCTACTTATCATAACGCTCCAGCTGGTCCCAAAAAAATAAAAGAAGAATTTGCAGCATAATAAATGTTCTGAGACGCTTCTTAGATAGAAGAGAAGATGTGATAATAAACGGCAGCATAAGTTAAACAAATTAACTGCCAAATGTACGAAAACATGTTATGGAGCTTGCAATACACATGTACAAGTGTACAACCGGACTAAAACATTCGAAGCACCAAAGCATCTAAGTGCAATGCCATGGTTGGAACTTTGGAAGCTTAGTACACTGTAGGCCTCAAGGCACGTGATGAAGTCATGCATTTGAGTTTTCTGTTTCTGCAGCGTAATGCTCTGCAAACAGGTAGAAACTGAAATGTGCATAGAAACTGAAACATGGAGTGGAGGGAATCTGATGGCATGGGGGAGGACCATTGAATTCAGGTACAGTGCAGAGCAACTTCCATGCTTCGTTTTAACCATATTCTGGAACTTCATTCACTATCCATGCACGGTTAGAATCTGGTGGGGAAGAAGTTTATTGGGTAAGGTATTCCGATATTTGTCCCAGTTTAACGTTCCCAGATGATTAGAGGGGATGGGATTAACTAGCAAGGAACATGAATTAGAATTTGTAACGGCAGACAACTAATCATTCATCCGCGTATCCAACCCACGAATTCAACGAATCTGTCACTTACCCGCTGGAGATCCGTGGCCTTCTCCGCAGCCGTGGCGGCGCCGACGACACCTGGCGCGGCTGCTGCCCTGGAGAAGAAAAGCAACGGAAAAAAGTTAACAGAACCCAGGGGAGAGAGTTCGGCTAAACAGAACCCAGGGGAAAAAAAGGCAGAGTCTAGGGGCTCGAAGGAGAGCGATATTGAGGGAACGTAACTGGAGGCAGTACTCGAAGGCCTCGGCGCTGATGTCGGCAATGATGCCGTGGACCTCGTTGACGAAAAGCTGCGGGCTCAGCCCCAGCGCCGCCGCCACCGCCGCCGCGGCGCTCTCGTCGCCGTCTTCCATCGCCCGCTTCTTCTTCCGACTCTTCTGACTTTCTGATGTCTTGGGGTGTGGGGAGTGCCGACTGCCGGTGCCGGGTGGGGAATGGGGATGGGCCGTCGCCTTCATCGGACGCCGGCACCCCGACTGACGTTGAGGGTTGGTTTTCAAATTTTGCGCTCGGCCAGTGTTTGAGAAACTGCTGTCTATGGGCTTGCTTGTTTACATTTTTCCGTATTGCTGAAGTTTATCACCGGCTAAACTTTTGCTAAATTTTAGTATGATTTTAAGTGCTGTTTGGATATAAGTTACCCTCTGAGATTCTGTTTTCTAAGTACAATAAACTTAGGATTTGTTCGGTCCGATCCAGAAAGGGAATGGATCCAATCCCCTTTTAGATCGGTCTAATCGAGCGAGTCCTGAGTCACTAGACTATAAATGTAGTTAAGAGACAATGTGTATGGAGATTCATGTCGATACATACTCTTCGCGAAGAATCTGTCTTTTGTATTTTTTTTCAACTAGTCTTCTATAGTCTTCTTAAGAGACCCCATATTAAATAGAATTATACATACCCTATGTACTAAACTTTAACACTTTACGTCTAATTAATGTCTGAGCAGTACACGAGGAACAAGCGCCCGGTTGTGGAGAAGAGAATAGGAGATAATTCAGTGGGGAGAGAGAAAGGAGAGAGAAATGAGGTCGGAATCACTTTTAGCACAGTTTAATATTTTTTGTGGAGCTAAAAAGTATTGATAGGTGCTAAACTTTAACCAATACTTGTAGCTAGCCTATTTGATTTCTAGAAGCTAAATTTTAGCAAAAAAAGTACAGTGCTAAGGGTATGTTTGATTGGATTGTGACCGTGAAAAAAATTGTTGTGAGCTATAAAAAAGCAATCGTAGAAAAGCTAAAAATCGTTTTATGAAAACTAGAGTTGGATATCGAGACAGCTCGGCTCGGCTCGTTAAACTAACAAGGTACATGCTCATTTACGAGCTCGAGCTAGCTCTTTTAGTTTGTAAGCTAGAGCAGAAAAAATATGTATATAATAATCAATTTCTAGTTAAGTTCAAACTAATTTAACAATAGAAAAAACAGTAATTATACTCATAGTTTCACATACCATATCAACGTTTCACAGAACACATCAATGTAACATCAAATTAACGTAACTCATCACTCATCAATTCACAATTCACACACATGTCCATCAGTTTAACCTACAATTATGTTCATATAGATCAATTTAACACATAGACACAGTTCATCAACCATTAGTTTAACTTATAGGATATAGACACCACACATACATGTAATATATTCATCGATTGTTGCATAAGTTATATGCATATAGTTTCATTTTGCTGAAATGTGGCTCGTTTAGCTTGTGATCTGACTCCTTAACAAACTGAGCTGGTTCGTTAACGAATCAAGCTAGAATGTTAGCTCTGCTCATGAAAAAATTCAAACAAGCCGAGTCGATTTGACCACGAACCGATGAGTCACGAGCATTTCGTCCAGTCCTAGTGGAAACCGCTAAAACTACTAAAAGTTATTATATATATATATATATATATAGAATTACATCCAAAAAGTAGCTAAAAGCATGTTTAGATGTGCTTTCACTTTTATACCGTGAGAAAATCAGGACTCTTTGTCAACACTCTCACGGTGCAACTGGTCAGCCAGACACGCCAAAGAAGTGGTCTGCTGGGCCAGCCCGAGTCGTGGCATCAACTTCTTAAATGAAAAGGTCAGGGGGACATCTCTCCCCTTGGTCGAGAAAAAAATCAGGACTCTTTGATTTGACTTTTGGTTTTTATAATGCAAAAGCTAAAACCAAAAGACAGTTTGGAGATGGGATCGAAGACCCACTTCATGAGGGCTTGTTCGGTTATTTTCAATCCATATGGATTGAAAGGGATTGATACAGATTAGAAGAGATTTTAACTTACTAGGGATTGAAACTCCCTCAATCCCACTCAATCCATATGGATTGGGGTAGAACCGAACAAGCCCTGAAATGGAACTGCAACCAGGAACCCACATATCTCTATTTTGTTTCCATCCTATGTGCTCTTGTCTCAAGGCAGTAAAAGAAAGTTTCAAAAAAGAAAAAACAGTAAGGCTCCGTTTGTTTCCTTTCATTTTTGAGAAATTGGGATCTTACTAATAGAATAGTCTATTTTTTAAGAATGTGTGATTCCACCATTTTCCAAAGTTATCATATAAGTCTATCTCAAATTCATGGGGTGAGAGATAGAAATTGATTCTATAGATTTACATGCTATGTTTCTGATGTACAACTTATAGCATACTCTTCTACTTACTTCGGTATAATATAAATATAGTATATAACTATCTCTCATATAATTTAGAATAATATACAAATATATTACACATATAAATATATGAACTTAATTAGTTTTATCTAAATTATAATTATTAAAATAGAATTCAATTCCAACTAAACAAATAGGACCTAAAAGAAAATGTACGCCCAGACAACAAAAAGAAGAAAAGAAACTTTCTAGCACGGTGTACATGGCGGGGAGAATCTCTACTGTACTGTATGAAGCATCAATTTTAACAGTTGACATGCATAAAATTATGCATAAGGGCGTGATCGGCTGCAAGCGAATTAGAGGGGTTTGAGAGAAATTAAATCCTCTTCTATTAAATTTTAAATAAAAAAGATTTAATTCTCTCTAATCCTCTCCTAACCGAACAACGCTTAAATAAAAGTTTAAATCTTAGTTGTCGGCTCTACAATTACAATCATTTAATCAACGGAACATATATATTCTTGTGTTTTATTAAAATAAAGTATACATGTGCGATATATAGAAACAGTAGTAATGCTCTACATCAGTGTGGAAGGTGTATCAACCAGATTACGTGGGTCTATTCATTTGACTTTAATCCGTATCAGCTTCTACTACTTCTATATTATTTTGTCTCCATGAATTACAGCTGCAATAGTTCGATCAGCTGTCTCTTTTAATTTCAGTATCATTTTACATTTGAGAATACGGTCTATTCTTCACAGAGATCTCCGAGACGTGCTCTCGCAAAACATTTTGGCAGGTGCATTTCTAGCAAGCAATTGAAAAGCGAACACGCCGTGGTGAAATGGTGTTAGCAAATGGAATGATAAATACATTTATCTATGATCATTCACAAGTGTATGTTTTGAACATTTCCACCTGTCACGTTTTGAACATTTTCCTCCTAAGAGACGTTGGCGCTGGCACCCAACGACACTCAGAGACAACAAATCATCCCCTGTATTCACACGCAAACGAGGGCATTCAGGCAACATCATGTTCCATGAGTTTTTCAACCCAACATGTCATCGGTGTTCCCCTGGTTTAGAGGATCTGCCACTCTTCTCCTGCCTCGCCAGAGGCGTCAAGGTCGTAGTCGTCGTTGGCCATGCTACTGCCAGAACAACAGCACAGCCCATCATCCTGTTTATACATTTGCTTCGATGGCTGGACTGACTGCATGACAGTAAAGAGTGGCGCTCCATTGGCTTTCTCTGCCAACTCAGATGCCCGAGAACAGAAATCATCGAAATCGTCTGCGTAAAAAGATGCAAATAGGAAACATAGGGATTAGAGCTTGAAAAAACCAACTGGATGGCATCTGAGAAACTACAACGGCTCACCTTTGTCGCGACAGTAAAAACCAATGGCTAGGGATGGGTCTATTTGTTCTAGAGCCAAATCTCGGACAACACTGTACAAGTGCAGGCACACATGAATCAGAGCCCATCATTTGGGCATGCATAGAGTGAATATGCAGTTCCATTCATCAGATTTCATTCCACAACAGCACACATACCTGCAGTGGTACGACGAAGTGTCCGCCTCCAAGTTATCCGGTGCAATATCAACCGCCTGACACATAGAGAGCATTCCATTCCAGTATTACTACCATTACTACTAAAAAACCATGCATCCTGGCAATGCAATGCTCCATTATCTGTGTTTTCGTAGTGATAAAAAAATGGAACTGCAAGCAAACAAGAGTGCACAAGTAGAAAGACAGTAGTATGTATACACAAGCATAATTATGTCTAATGAAAATGGCAAGGGATACAAATGGCTCATAGGCTTAGCATGTCCCCTGGTAATTAGGATACAAAAATTTTGCTCTATGATCCAGAATATGGAAACCTTGCTGATTTCAGATGGTAATTGCAAAGTTAAACAACATTTTACAGTGCTCACAAATACCATGTTGTCTTTAACTACCGACATAGTTTCGGCATGCCTTGACCAGAATCTTCAGCTGCGACCCCACTAGCAGCCCAACCTAACAAAATTTTGAGACTCACAACACAAATAACCAGATTCTAGTGACCTATAGACTAGGAATTGCTGCAGGATAGACATGCAACTGTTGTCTTTGAATGAGAGAATGGAACTTGAAACTTGAAAGGTACCAAATTATATCCATGATCTTAGATAACTACTAATGACATTCACATACATGAAAGAACATACTGTTTTGAATTTGATACTTCTTAAGTATGGTTCTCAACTTAAGTTAAAAGGTAGGAATACACAGCATTTTCTGAAATTGATGCATCTGCATGCTAATTAAATACAAATTGTATGCAGGTTTACCATCTGAACGTCATGGGGATCTAGGTAGAGAGCCCTATCATCTTGTACCCCAGCAATGTATGTTGACATCCCAGGTTTTCCACCTAAAATGCCCAAGCTTTGTGGGAACTTAAACGTCTCCTTTAGTAATGGGATGTACCTGAATGAAAGGAAACATGCAGTAGTTAATTGCATATCCATAAACCAACACAAACATTAATTGTTATAGGGCATCTTTATTCATTGATATGATGTCTGCATGGATTTAAGGTTGGTTTGCAACTTTAGAATAACCATATATATATATAATAACCCATCATGTTGGACTACAATACCACAATATTAGCCATTTTTACAAGATAGGTCCCAGGCCATGTCACTGTAAGTTTTGTAGTGTATAGGTAGGTAAGCCTACCTTAGGATGACTCTTAAATTCTGATAGCCTAGCATGGATCCATATGCAGCCCCTAGAGTATGAAAATTTAGCTAATTACCTTGGATTAATTTTGTCAAGGCCAAGAACCAGAGGAACCAACAAAAGAATAGGTGACCATGTACATTGTCCTTTATTGAAATTGGAGCAAAGCTGAGCAGCAACATCAATACAAAAAACTGGAGCTCCACCTCTTTCACCATCTTCATCACCCGAAACGACATATAGCGCCATAGGGAAATTTTCCTTCCCATCGACAGCATCAGCTTGCTCTCTATTTGTGCGGAGAAGGGTCTGCCATGCCCGGCACATAGCATATGGACCCACCCATGATCCAGCAGCCAGACCATAATTCCTTCCAGCTTGAAGTAAATTGTGAATAGAGAAAGCACAAGCTTCAGAGTCACCAAATAGGTGTAAGACCCGTATATAATCTGGGTTGTATGGCTGCATATGAACATTTGGTCATTATAAGCAACCCTACAGTAAGAATTAAAGAGCTCCATCATCTACTATAACTGAACCGATGTTCCTCATTTTTCTTTGCACAGGTCACAGGTGAACCTCTGATACAGACCAGAATAGCCAATTCATATATCTCTCACCTTCTCTGATGGCTTTCTCCAAGATCTTCCAAGATGGTGAAAAATCAGTGCCTGCAAAATTTTGCCATACAGCTTGCCTGTTACAGCTTACAATTGCAGTGGAATCCTGGTCAATGAAGGGCCACTTCCAGAGGTCCGAAGGTTTACCTGAGCAACCAGCATCTGACTACTTCTAACCATGCATCCCCAGTTCACATCACTAGTCAGCTTGGAACCAGGTATTGCATCAAACCCTGGGACAATAAGCATGTCAATACTTAGCTTCTAGGCACCCGTGCACACGAAAACAAGTTTTCACCACAAGCGCAGTCCTGCAAAGCTTAACCTTTCCGGTAAGTGATCCATATCCTGGAAGAGAAATCTTCCAGAAACGCAGCATGGCCGCTGTCAGAATCTGAGCCGCCGGACTCCTCTTCCTCGGGCGACACCCTGTAGCATTTACCAAGGAACCACACGTCACCGGAGGTCAGGACCCTGGCGCAGCCCAGAAGACGCCACATGGAGCCGCTGCCCACGAACCTCCTCAGAATCCTGGACCAAGCATAGGACCCCGAGGACGGCTTTGTCGAGCTGGCGTCGCACGGCGTCGACGGCGACGACGGGTCCTGTTGTTGCCCCTCGAATATGTCGAGCAGGCCAGAGGAGGAAGAGGCAACGACGGCGGCAGCTGGGGCGGGGTCCTCGCACGGTGAATCGCGTGGCGGCGGAGGTGGTGCTTCTCCCCTCTCAGGCGAGCTCGTCATCAGCTAACGCCGCATGGGTGCGAAGGACACACCCACGATGTCCTGGCGAAGCAACGAAATCAGTATCTGCACAGAGCTAATGTAGGCAAGAGGGAGTCCTGTGTTTTCGGGCCACATGGCGAGACGAGAAGTTTGAGGACATATCCTGTGCAATCACTCATTTTGGTGCAAGCGTGCAATCAAACTATCCAGAGCATCCAGTCTAGATCCAACGGTTTCATATGTAAGTGGTTAAATGTAAAATAGACACTGGTTTCAGGTGGAAGGGGTTAAATGTAAAATAACAGTTACCATTAGATCTAGATCGGATGCACCAGATCGCTTGATTGCATGCTTGCACCAGGATAAGTGATTGCATAGGATATTTTCCCGAGAAGTTTGGCTCGTGGCAATTAGGCAAACTAAGGCGTAATCCTTAATGACTACTACTACACGCTAGCACCTAGCAGCATGGAAAGAAACTTGCGATTGGGGTGACACGGGTTAGAAGCAACCCCGCGCGGGTAAGTAAGCGGCTAAAAGCGCCGTGCTCGACTAGGTCAGCCGTCAGAGGGAGCACAGGATCGAAGCAATCCCAGAGGGCGGCGGCGGGAAGAAGGGAAGCGGCCGAGAGAAACAGAGAGAGAGAGGGAGGGGTCGGCTTGCTTACCCTCCGGCAATCCAGTCCTCGGCGAGATGAGGTCGCGGCGGGGGATCGGAGCGCGCGGCGGGAGGTGAGGGGAGGTGGCGTAGGCCGCGTGGAGGCGGCGGAAGAGCCGAAGAAAAAGAAGAGGGGGGAGGGAGGGATGGAGACGTACGGGTGCATCGAGCTGGGCTCGAGTGCTTGCTTGACTAGACCCAGTGGAATTCCCGAGTTGGTGGGCTTTCTGCAACGTATGGGCCCTCGATGGGGCCCACGTGTCATAAGAATCACTTGGGGTTAGAGATGGCAATGGGTAAAAACTCGCTGGGTATTACTTGCCCAAACCCGTACCCGCGAAAAAAAAATACGCCCGCTAAAAAACTCATACCCATGACGGGTATAAAATTTTGCCCAAACCCATACCCATGCGGGTTTCGGGTACCCAACGGGTTTCCCATACCCACTAACATCAACATAAAAAATAATTCATCATGTAAATGACAATCAATACATTAATAAGCTAGCACAAAAGGAACAAGTGATAACTAATTTTAGCCTAAAATTTGTTACATGAAGTTTATTTCAATTAGAATATATTCAATTAATAATATTTTGAGACATATTTATAAGGAATGCTGATTTTAAGGCGGGTTTTAAAAACCCATGGGTTTGCGGATATGTGTAGTGGAAGACAAACTCATGTCCACGTACCCGTTGGGTTTCAATTTGAACCCATTAACAAACCATGAGTAGAGAAATTGACCCAAACTCATACCCTAATAGAGCAAAAACTCATCGGATTTCGGGTAGCGGGTACCCATTGCCATCTCTACTTGGAGTGCGACCGCTACGGCGTCAAGCGTGCAAATGCCGAATTTGCACAGCACTGGCACGTCAAAAATCAGCGGTGTCTCGTTTTCCGGTTTGGCGGGCTGGGCAGCTGAGCTGATTGCACGGCACGACGACGCTGCTCCGCGACGTGCCTTCCACGCCCAAGCAACAAAAGAGTTGGCCAGATGGGATTTCCATCCTTGTTTGCGGAGTCTCCCCGACGGGCGGGCGACGGCGGAAGGCAGCGGAGACAGGAAAACGCATTTGGCCCATCAGATATATATATATATATATATATATATATATATATATATATATATATATATATATATATATATATATATAGGAAATTTGGATCCATACCATTACTATCTCACTTACATGTGGGTCCACATGAGTCGATGACATGTGGGGTCCATGGTATATATCTAAAGTTTAGATCTTTTAATGGTATAGATCCAATTGTTCCTATATATATAGATGGGCCTGGCCCGTGCAATCGCCCAAGCCTGTATACTCCTCCTGGTCGGTCGCGGTCCTATGGCTGTGTACTAGTTCATCAAGAAAGTTGTACGCAAAGCATCGAAACAGTTTCACCGGTAAAAATGAGTAATAAATACTACTTACTAGTGGTATATCATTGAAAGAACATGCAATGCAAGCAATCAAACCTCGCGTTATTCTGAAGGAACTTGCATGGCATGAAGCTGGACATGTGCCACAAGTAGCAGTCCAGCTCAACCCAAGCAAAGCAGACAACAAAGAGCAAGAGAGAAGAAAGCCGCCATCATCAATTATTCGCATATATACCACCATGTATTGGTCAATAATAAAGAAATAAATAAATAAATATACTAACAGCCAGTACTGCTAGACGACGTGCAATTGACAACTAATAATAATAATAATTCTTTTCCCCTTTCAAGATCTACGTACCAACCATGGCTGCTGGCTCGCAATCAAAACCACATCACATGTGAGATGCAGACTGGCAGTGCATGATTGATGATCCAGAGCTGCCAAGCCAAGCTGGGGCCGGCCGGACGGCGTCGACAGCGTAGCATGATTTTTCTCTCCATATATATCATATCACACTTGCGCACTTGGCTGACTCTTGGGCAAAAACCAAAAGCAGAGGGGAAAGTGCCGTCAGCTCTGACTCTTGGTCTTGGGCGCTTGGCTGACCCGTTCTCTCTCTGCAACTGCAACGCACCAAGAAACTGCCGGCGATCGATCGGAGAAGGAGATAAACATGGTGCACGGGAAGCTGGAGGTCCTCCTCGTCTCTGCCAAGGGACTCGAGGACACCGATTTCCTCAGTAAACCTCTCTCTCTCTCTCATAGCTTCCTCCTCCTCCTCCTCTTCTTCCGCACAAGCTAGTTCTTCTCTTTCTTGGTCGCCTGCCGCTCCGTGAGCCGTCCGCGTCGTGCTTCGTCACCGGGTTGAGTTGAGGTTGGATCTGCGAGCCACGCGGCACGTACGGTAGATGCCATGCACATGACCAACCATGCTGTTACTGAAACCAAGCTCTGGATTTTGACTAATTAACCTGCTTGGACCGTCAAATAAAGAGCATCAGCTGGATCGGTGCGTGCGAATTAATGCGATCTTCTGGCTCTAGTAGCTAGTGTACTAGTTGTATGCCGCAGCGATGGAAAATTCCAGCATGCAGTTTCTCGATCCTTATCGCGCGCTACTCGATCGGTAGCCATCATCGATCGATCTTCTGATGCAAATGCAAATGCTCATCAGATAACATGGACCCCTTCGTGATCCTTACCTGCCGCACCCAAGAGCAGAAAAGCAGCGTCGCAAATGGTACGTACGTATAGGACCACTTGTTTTTTTTTCCCCTCTTTTCATTCGTTCACAAGAATCCCCATCTTATGCTGTCGATCTGCAACACGTACAGGAGCAGGAAGCGAGCCCGAATGGAACGAGACCTTCGTCTTCACCGTCTCCGACGACACCCCGCAGCTCCACCTCAAGATCATGGACAGCGACCTCACCAACGACGATTTCGTCGGCGAAGCAACGTAACTCATCACTACTCAACAACGACGATTAATTTAGTTGTGAAATGAAATGATCCATCTTCTTCCGATCGAACTGCATGCATGCGTGCGTGTGCTCTTTCAGCATCCCCCTGGAGGCCGTGTTTCAGGAAGGCAGCCTTCCCCCGGCGGTTCACCCGGTTGTCAAGGAGGAGAAGTACTGCGGAGAGATCAAGCTCGCGCTCACCTTCACTCCAGCAGCGGTACACAACATTTCTTGCCAGCTGCATCAGCCAAGCAAGCGTTCCAGTATATGCCACAAATTAAATCTCAGTCACAGTGCATGCATGCATGCATGCGACTCTAATCTGATCTTCTCCAGGAAACTCGCCACCGCCCTGATGACAACGAGGAGGGGCCGCCTTACAGCAGCTGGAGTTGATCTATCTGCCATGGGATGCATGCTGCATCATATATATCCACCAAGAGAAGAGAGGATAATTAATTAATCTACTCAAGAGAAGAATCAGTGTTGCTGTTATGCGACCCTCTATCTATCTATATATGCTTAATTTGTCATGAATGACAGCCAATATAAACTAAACTGTTCAGAGTTGTTTGCACGTAACTCCGACTGGATGGATTTTGCACTAAATTCCTCAGATCAAGGATGCTTAACTGAACAAATAAGTACCAAGTATATATGGCCAACATTTCTCTCAAAGTAATAAGCCAGCAGGCGACGCATTCACGCACATCAACAGGTTACTAGTAACAGCACATCTGAGATATACTAACGTAATAACATTTACTCCCTTCGTTTCGTTTTAGTTGTCGCCGCTAGTGCAAAACAAAACGAGTCATAATAGTTGTCGCTCTAGTTGAAGAAAAAAGTAAACTACCATTTTTGCCTCTTACGACAGGTGTTTAACAGTTGGAGCAGTACATGCACGAGGTTGGGCGAAATGTCGAGGCCTAAGCTCTAAGCTGAGACGTGTAGGAGGGCAAAATCGTCAATTCATAGGTTCCTTAATCTGCACGAAGCTATCGGAAACGTCTTGTAAAACGAAACGGAGGGAGTACTTATTATTAAAGCCGAACGAAAACGGGCCTATCCACGGCACCCTAAAAAATAAATGTCGTCCCTGTTTCCTCCGTCTTGTTCCCCACACTCTTGTTCTAGAGAAAGGTTTGTTCTCTTCTTTCTCATGTTGCAAACAGATCCAGTTTCTTGTGATGGTCTTATCAGTTCGTCCTCACGAATCGCATGTGCTCATTTTTTTATTCCTTAACCGTGTTCTAGACTTCTTCACCATGTTACAAAAAGGGTTTGTTCTCTTTCTTCCACTCCATATTTCTAACTGGTCCAGTTGTTGGCGCCGATCTGGACACCAATCACTGCGTTGAGAACCGGCGGCGGTGCTCTCTGCACAGGCGCGGACGGTTCACGACCAGGGGCCGAACGGTCCACGACCTAGCACAGGGCTCGGATTTCCTGCCTGACGGGCCGGACGGTCTGCGCCTATAGGCTGGACGATCCGCGCGTGCGCAGGGGCGGCGGAGTTCACCGACGGCGCCTGAATCTCGCTCACGGGAGAGACCCCTTCGGGGAGGAGAGATCTTAGGTGTTGTCTAGAGTCGGCATGCCACTCTAGACATCTCTAATCGATGTAGAGCCAAAGAGAAGCGAAGAATTTGGGGATTGGGAGGCTAAACTAGAACTACTCCTAATGCCTAAAGTAGAAACGAGAGATAAACTGATTATTGATTCGATTGATGATCATTAATCGGTCGTATTCCTCTATATTTATAGAGGAGGGGGCTGGACCCGTTACAAACAAATCTCTCGGGTTAATTCCGTGAATCTAGCCAACAACTGTAGCAAAAAACTCAAAACCCTAACTGACTCTGATGTTCCATGAGCCCTAAGGATATGTTTGGTTGGATGTACAGGGAGAGATGGAAGGGGATGGTTACATTTTCTATGATGTTTGAATGAGTCACGTGGTGACAAGGTGAACACCAGAACAATTTTTGGTGGCGACGTGGTCTAAAAAACCGAGCAAGTTTTCGCCTCATGCAATTTTGACATGAAACGAAACACATCATGGTTCACTAGGAATGTGCTTGTGCGCTGTCACAGAAGTTAAAAATTAGTATAAAACATGTATCGCACAATCTAGTCTGGTATAATGGGCCCTAAGATCAGAGTAGCAGACTATCTCACACCCATACCTCGCAAAACAACACAGTTCAAATCACAACTAAACCCCAACCACATTATCAATAAGAGGACAATTAAACCATGTGAATAGAGACGACAATTATCTACGGAAAGGCTAATGCTAGCAAGAAGAAAGAACTTAAGAACTGCAGATAATTTCTTTATTGTCACCACCCCTAGACAAACTTTTCTCCTTTTAGAACACCCAGGAAAAAAGAACAATGTAATCCTATGATCATCCAACACACAACAATGTTCATAAACAACAATGGAATTATACTACAAATTGAATATAAATTTACTATGGACAAGGAGGCCCCTTGGCATGTCAAGTGAGTCGAGTCCGCTCAACCAGAAACACATTTGTTTCCTCATCGTCTCGAGCTCTTAGTGGGCCCGTATTTGCAATAAGATCTATTGCTACACATAGTATCCAACACCTTCCACTGATTTTACTACTTTAGAAGTGCCTTGACATTCTCAGGTCTCCATCCAAGCTCCCAAGCCCTTTGCTCCCATAAAGAAGTCAGTTTCTTTTGTTGGACCAATGCTTTCGCTGAGTTCTCCCTAGCTTCTTCATAGGTTATCCATGCTTGAGCTGCATTTGTCAGCCTCCTTCTGATATTGTGAAGCTAACTTTTTGGCCTCGAGCAACTTAACATCATCCTCTTGTTGAGCCTGTGTTACCTCTTCTTCTCTCTGTTTTATTTTTTCTACAAGCAGCTTTGTGAAACTCTTTTCTATCTCTTCTCCGGATGCGTGACTCTTGACCCCTTTAAAGTGTTTAGCACAATCTGAAAACATGGGAAGGCACCAATTTCAGTTATAGCACAATAATCACAATCTGAATGGCATGGTTAAGAACATAGAATGTTCAAAACAACTCCATTGCATGTTTGTGTGTCTATCTCGGTCGAATATATAACCAACCCCCTACCTTTCTTGAGAATATGATTTGAATATATCATGGCATACTAGTAAAGATCTACTTTGAGGAATGGTATTATTGTTGCGTCTAGCTCTCGACATTGCTTGGTATGTCAGTTGCGCAAAACATAAGAATGCACATAGAACATAAAAGTGATATGAATTAGAAATAACTGAAGAAATGAAGCACTTGTTGATCTAACCTTTTCTTTGTAGCACTTTGGTGGGTTTGAAGCATTGAATAATTTATTACAGCTCGTGAATATGTAGGAGGGACCAACTCACTTGTAAGGTTGCTTTTGCTTGCTTGAACCGGTGCCTGTGATTTTGAGCATATGTTTGAGTCAATAGTAAATTTTACAGAATAGTAAGTATTTTAATTCATTGCTGCTGCTTGTGAAAGTTATCTGACCTTATCAACATAAATGTTTCTATTGCTGTCTCATGTAGCTGGCAGTCCATCATCACACATCACTGACATAGGTGTGTTGGCTGACATAGGTGTGTTGGCTGATCCATGAGTAGCTTTTGGTCCAGTTGATGGAGAAGTTAAAGGAACGCATGAGTCTCTCGTTGGCTGGTCATGTAAGTACCAGTTATTTATGTTCATCAGTGTAGTAGAGTGTAAGAGAGTAATTTGAATATCAATTCTTCATGCTGCCTAGTGCGATAGAGGGTAACAGTCAGCTACTCCCCTGAAATATGAAAAACTAAAAATTAGATGATCATGAACAACTGCGCTCTTTTAGATGCTTTTGCAATAACAAAACACATGTAAATATAGAACATATACAACCTATTAGAAGGTTACATTACAAAAATTCAAATAGAGTGAACCAGATTTGATGATGTGATTTAGCAAAATGAAGGATGCTGCATTTAGGAATTATTGCATGCGTACAGAGGATCTCAAGAGAGAGAAATGAATATTTATGTTTACTTATTTTAATTGTAACAAATTATGTATGTGTGGGGGGGTGGTTGCACTACCATTGCCTAACCAAGGGCCATGTATATCACATAGAACACAAAAAAATTGATTAAACAAAGAATGATATGGCACAAATCATTACACTACAACTACTAAATCCATCAATAGTGGTTCGCTAACCAAGAGGTAGGCTAACACTTGTTGGGGGTGAAGACGATGGTGCCCTTGGTGGTGTCAAAGCTGACACGGGTGCCCTGCTGCTGCACGTTCCCAATGATTAACATGACTGTGTTTATCAGCGCGTTTGCCAGGCATTAGGTACCAGCTCCATCCATGGGGATCAGGTAGTTCTTTGCCGGTAGCCATAGCGCGCCGCCGACAGCACACAAATAATTGCATAAGATGATCTATGAAAATGAACAGCACAATGTTATAATTGACATCAATATCAGCTCAGTATCTCATAAATTACTAAATCACTATCATTAGCATTACATTTGCCTTCCTTTCCTTTACAGCTAGAAGCATTTCTTCTTCTTTAACATGTCGAGATGATCAAAAGCCTATATATGAAAATAAAAATGTATACATTAATGCATCAAATGTTATTAGGAATGCAAGTACTAAATTTTTTGAAACAGAAAAAAGAACTCGACAATCAATATCTAAAAGTCGCCTAGAGGGGGATGAATAGGTGGAATCTAAAATTTACAAACTTAAAGCATAACTACAAGCCGGGGTTAGCGTTAGGAATAAAATCGAGTCTGAGAGAGAGGGCAAAAAACAAATCAAAAGCAAATGAAGCGGATGACACAGTGATTTGTTTTACCGAGGTTCGGTTCTTGCAAACCTACTCCCCGTTGAGGTGGTCACAAAGACCGGGTCTCTTTCAACCCTTTCTCTCTCTCAAACAGTCACTTAGACCGAGTGAGCTTTCTCCTTAATCAAACGGGTCACCTAGACCCCTACAAGGATCACCACAACTTGGTGTCTCTTGCTTTGATTACAAGTGTCTTGAGAACAAGAATGAGGAAGAAGAAAGCGATCTAAGAACAAGAGCTCAAAGAACACGGGCAAAACTCTCTCTAGTCACTATTTGTTTGGAGTGGATTTGGGACTTGAAGAGGCTTTGATTCTATTGAATTGTGTCTTGTATTGATTGCACTAGCTCTTGTATTGAATGAGATGTCTGAAAAACTTGGATGCTTGGAGTGGTGGTGGTTGGGGGGTATTTATAGCCCCAACCACTAAGCCAACCGTTTGGGAGGCTATCTATCGATGGGCGCACCGGACAGTCCGGTATGCCATCGGACACTGTCCAGTGTGCCAGCCACGTCACCCAACCGTTAGGGTTCTGATGGTTTTGACCATTGGAGCTCTGACTTCTTGGGGCACCGGACAATCCGATGCCGCACCAGACATGCACTGTTCACTATCCGGTGCGCCTTCTGGCGCTGCTCTGACTCTACGCGAACTGTCCGCGCACTGTTCACTTTTGCAGACGATCGTTGGCGCAATAGCCGTTGCTCCACTTGGCGCACCGGACAGTCCAGTGAATTATAGCGGAGTGCACCTGGAGAAACCCGAAGCTGAGGAGTTCAGACTGTACGGTCCCTAGTGCACTGGACACTGTCCGGTGGCACACCGGACAGTCCGGTGCGCCAGACCATGGCACACTTCGGTTTTCTTTTGCTCCTTTCTTTTGAACCCCAACTTTGATCTTTCTATTGGTTTGCGTTGAACCTTTAGCACCTGTAGAACATATAATCTAGAGCAAACTAGTTAGTCCAATTATTTGTGTTGGACAATCAACCACCAAAATCATTTATAGGAAAAGGCTTGACCCTATTTCCCTTTCAATATCACATAATATTTCTCGATGCGGCAAACTAACCTTGTAGATAGCGAGTGATATGTAGCTAACCAAGCCTGTAGCATAAAAAGAGAAAACCAGAACCAGAGCATGTGTTCTAGTTAATGTAAAAATGAAAGCAAACTAATACAAGATGGAAGGACACATTGACAAGATAAGAAAAGGCACTAACAGCAAGGTTCCAAAATAATTTTTTAGTTGTGAGAAATAAAATAGCATAGAAAGAACATTAAGGGCTAAAAAATTGAAAACCTTGCAGCGAGGATTTTACTACTATGAGATAAATTTTATGGTACCACTTTTTGTGTCACTAAGTGACTAAAGAGAACAAAAATCCTTATGGCCTTGGTATGCACTAAAAGGAACATTACATGGTATGTGGTCGACATCCTACAGTTATCTAAGAACCTATTTACATGCAACTAATTGTAAAGCTCCCTACAGGCATCAGCCTAAACGAATTAAAATACCACCATCAAATTTTGGGAAACTACTGGTTGTGTGCAATAGAGAACACAAGCAAGTAGAATACTTTGAGCTGGTATTAAACCTATAGAATAATGTTTGGTCAACTATGTTTTATACAATGATCTCACAAGGTGTTTCGGTTGTTTATGGTGAACGGATGCAAGTGCACCGAACTCAAAGTATACTACCAGCTAAGCCTCCCCACTATCATTTACTCAATATGAAAATGAAAAGGATTAAATAGCATACATCAAACAACCTTTACTCAATGACATGCTATACTAAATTGTCTCTATAGTCAAGGACCCCATGCTTACTCGCTCTACTGATTAGAGAAGGTCTGGTTTCATGAACAATAGGGAACACAAGCAAGTAGAATACTTTGAGTTCGGTGCACTTGCCAAAATGATGCAGCCAAGTACATTAAAGAAATCATGCAGCTAAAATGATGTTGCATTCTAAAGAAATGATTGACATTAAAAAAGCAATAACTACTAAACGTAAATCAAGGATGAATTGGGTACAATTTTACGAGGTTCCCGTAGATGCAGAACCATAATATCCATAGTTAGGGTCATAGTAATAGCCTGTGCTGCTGCTATAGTAGTAACTTCATGAGAAAATGAATAGAAATACATAATCAATAAATGCAATCTGTATAGACATTAGAAAAATCAGTGTGGTTGGTCTTTTTTCATTTTCAAAACAACCCATAAAAATCTACGAAAAGCAGCATAGAAACAACTATAGCCTACCGTGAAGAAGGGTCGTATACATAGTCTGAGTCCATACTTCCATTATCAGCTTCTGCAGGAAGGAAAAACACAAGAGTTGCCAGAAAGAAGGGGAAATGTGCAACAGATTTCCACAAAAGAGAAAAAAGTCAAAGATGTGAACTTACTCTTCACATCTAAGGTTCTAGGTTTCAAACCTGAACCTACAGTATTGGCATCAGAACTATGTTTGGTATCATTGTTGTCATCATCACCAAACATGTCTAGGTTACTGTCATCATCATTGATTGCAGCAGTGGTTGTATATACATTGGCAGTCGAGGGACCAAGTTCCATTTCTAGTACAGATGATGGTTGGTCAATTTCTAGTGCAGATAATGACAACGATATCCCATAGCTAAGTACATTAAAGAAAAAAGAAATCATGCAGCCAAAATGATGTTGCATTCTAAAGAAATGATTGACATTAAAGAAGCAATAACTACTAAACGTAAATCAAGGATGAATTTGGTACAATTTTACCAGGTTCTCATAGATGCAGAACCATAATATCCGGAGTTAGGGTCATAGTAATAGCCTGTGCTGCTGCTATA
Source organism: Zea luxurians (assembly GCA_029449295.1). Lineage (NCBI taxonomy): Eukaryota > Viridiplantae > Streptophyta > Magnoliopsida > Poales > Poaceae > Zea > Zea luxurians. The sequence continues at coordinate 138,711,156 of JAOPSE010000010.1, forward strand.
GTAGTAATTGCATGAGAAAATGTAGTGCAGCACGACTTCTAGCAAGTATCACCAAACAAGGCGACACCAAATCTAATTAACATAAAAATCTAACCAAAGCCTCATATTTAATTTTATATAAAAAAAGTCAAAGGTCTCAAGGCACCTCATGTCCAGGCAGTGAGAATGGAACCAACACGGGCCCAATTGTCTTCCCGCACAACCAATCTTTCATTCACAAGAGTTTACTGCTTACTTCACAGATTGCAAGATTCAGAGAATTCATTTGAGGCTTGTGCTTTCAAGCGCCATGGCTCTTTGCTTCAAGCAGGAAAATTAAATTCTTCGTTTGGCAAGTTTTCAATAACGAATTTCAAGTAGCACAAACTCTAATCAGTAGTCAGGTACAAACCTGAATGAGATATTATGCAACAGTAACAAAATCAAAGGAAGAGAGCACCGTATTTTGTAGTCACTGCTACTTTGTTATAATGTTCAGCTAACAATAAAGTTTTTTATTCATTACAAGTAGTCCTTGATGGTTAATTTTTGCTACCAAATATTCTATTGACGAGTTTTATGATGTTTTAGCTAGGTAGGAAATTAACTAATCTTATTGCTACATAATGGTTGCTCAGACGTGCTTCGATAGAAAGTTTATTTTTAGTTTTCAAATCAACTTTTTTATTTTTCTTTTTGTCAAGATCACATAGGCGATGTTGCTAACCAGTTCATTTGTGCTTAGAAATCATGCAGACTTTCCCAACAAAGGAAATAAAAATGGGTTCTTGGGACACAGACAGATCTCACAAGTAAAATTGAATGCCCGTATCTCTCAGAGAGTTTAGTGTAAACACCTCTATCCAGAGAGTTTGTCATGGATTAAGGACAACATGCAGCAGACAAAATGAAGTTAAAGAAAACAAACATCACAAAACAGCAACTATCATATATCCAAAATAACATACAATTCAAGCTCACTTTACGATTATTGTCTATGATACTTAACATGGAGGAAATATTTTTATGACATCTTAGGTGTCATATTTAGACAAATTTCTGAATATTGATATCTGCCATGCATTAAAATCCTTATAGTTCAGGCATAGAGCAGGAAAAATGAACAAATCAAGCATATCTTTCATCTGTCATGCTGTAGAACATACAATAATCATGCATACAACAAGTAAATAGCTGGAAAAAAGTTGCATTGTCATATTTGGTCATAGATATTATCTGTTTTCTGCTTTTAATTTCATCAAAGTGAACACATTCAAAGATAACTCTAAAGCCGAAGTTAATAAAGTAAATGTTGAAAATGGAAATATAGAGTGAAACAAAGCACAAGATCCATTACTAAATATTTATTGCGTGCAGGATCCATTACTTAATAAACAGTGAAACAAAGCACATGTTGAAATTCCAGATTTTGTTATTGAACATGATAAGGTTCTTGAGCACCGGCCACTCACTGATTATGGCATAGAACCAGATCCCCTAAAAGATGGCGCATGGACATGTGATTTTTTCTGCTGTAGCCGAAGTCTAAAAGATTATTGTATAGTAACACGATACTATGAGATCTGTATGTCAGAATGCTGTGAAAACATTGGCAAATTGTGTTTCCAACTTCATGATCCAAATTTTTTGAGGGGAAAAGGCTATAGGGAAAACTCCTACAAAGGCACTCTTAGCCTCACGAAAAACTGAAAACGACTAACTGAACTGAACTCTGAAACTACTGAAAATCTTGCACAACATATAGCACTGTGTACAGACCGTAGTTGAGGGGCTTAGATCCATACGTGGACGCATCATTTGAATCACGTGAAGAGAACTTAGTGGCTAGATCTTTGCCTTCTCCGATGATAGAACTGCTCCATTGCGAGATGGAGTGGCGGCAAGGCGAGGTCGACCACCACTGCGACCACTAATGGTGCCCGTGCAGGAGCACTGCATGCCTGTAGGCGATGACGGCCATGTCCTCCTCCTCCCCCTCCCATGCGATGCGGTGGCGAATGACGGAGGGGTCAGGCGATGGATGGGGCTAGGCGGTGGGCTGTGGTCGATGCCGAGCTCCTCCAATTGGGGAGGCGCTGAGGGCGGGCGAGATTTGGAGCACTGGCGGTGAAGCAGCGCATGGCATGTAGCGGCTAGGGCTCGATTTTGGTAGGAGTTGGTACTAGGTGCTGATGGCGGCTAGGATTGGATGCGAGGTGGGGCAATACAATCGAGGCGGGCCGCGCCTCCGTGAATTGAGCCATCGCAGGAATACAAACTATGTGACCACTAATCTGCGCCGCGTAAAGAAGAAACGGGAGTCAAACTGGCAGCACCGAGACAGTGTCGAGGGAGAGGAATCGAGACCATGGAACACAGCATAGCGAAACATAGGGATGGTAGAAACGATGGAAGAGAAAAAAGGTAGCGAATACGAAGGCGGCGGCGCTGGGCGGAGGAAGGCGACTGACTGGGAGGGAAAAGAAAATACTCACCTTGGTGCCATGGCCGCGGGAGTAGAGGGCGGCGGGGTTGCTGTGAGTGCAATCAACCCTGACTGAGGGTTTTGGTGATTAAATGACAAAACAAACAGAGTTTCTAACAAGTTTGCTCCTAGTATGTATACAGTTATTCTACAGATAAGAGAAGCAGAGATCATATATGTATGCAAATGTAAAAGCACAACGGATTAAAATTCTACATCATATAACGTGCTTTAAGTGCTTGGAAACAACGGCAATTTACTTTTTACAATTCTTGAGTCATAGGAATCATCGTTCAATTAAGAGAGATCCGCAATAGTTGAGTAAGTAAGTGCAATGAGCTTAGTCCAAACCTTCTCAAATCCTCTAAGAAAACATTTTACTAGATCATGAATGCTCTTGAAAAACCACTTTTACTTCCCACTAAGATTTCCCCAGGGTTCTCTTTAGTTTTCTAAAAAATCTGTTAGCCAGTTTAAAAAACCGATTCAACCGGACTCAAAACCGGCTAAACCGGTTTTTGCACTGTTCCCTCTACCACTTTCTAACCTGCCAGTCAGTCCTATCAGAAAAAGTTGTGTGCAGACTTTTGGAAAACCGGTTCAACCGATTTTTAGGCCGGTTCAACCGGATTTGGAATTGGTCCACTCTCCGGCTCAGTCAGCCAGTGAACCGAGATCCACCCTGGTGGAAACCGGTTCAACCGGTTTTCAGACAGTTTTCCCCATCGGCCACCAGCTTTTGGGGGCTCCTTTATATACCCCTCACACTCTCTCTTCATTCACTTCTGCCCTCTCCACGAATTCTTGGCTGACCAACTCTCAAATAAGAGCATTCAATCCACCTCTCACACCCAAAATCGCATCTACTTCAATTGATTGAAGGACCCTTGGTGTGAGGTGAAGTCGGTCTATCTTGTTGTTGATTTCATCTCGATTCTCCCGTTCTCTTCATCTCTCGAGCTCATCGCAAACTTGAATCTTGTGCGGATTTGTTACTCTTGGAACCTTGAGTTCCTTGACGGATAGAGGTTGCTTGGGAGTCTCCAAATTTGAAGACGACCCCAAGAAGTTTGTATCACCCGCTCGTTGAGCTAAGTTGAGAAAAGATTGCCTTGACCTTGGTGGTCGGCTTGTGGAGGATTAGGGTTGGAAAAGACCCGACCCTTTGTGGGCTCCTCAACGAGGAGTAGGACACCTTTGTGGTGGTTGCCGAACCTCGGGTTAAATCGTGTGTTCTTGGTGTGCTCTTGGAAAGTGCTTTAAATTGTTGGTTAGTTCATATTTGATTATATTGTGTGCAAATCGTGTGAAACCAATTCACATCGATTTGTCACCCATTTGAGTGGATTTTCTTTAGGGCAAGTCTTAAGCAAGAACCTCTCATTACTTTGTCACACTTGTTTAAACTATTTATCTAATCTAAGTTGAGCAGGTTCAAACTTGTTCAGCTGTAAACAAAATCAGTTGAACCAGTTTGCACCAGTGCAACTTGAATTTAACACTATCTCGTAGTTTTTTAGTGAAAAATTTCAGGTGTAGCCTATTCACCCCCCTCTAGGCTACTTTCAATTGGTATCAGAGCTTCGTGCCTCATTTTGCGCTTAACCGCGTGAGGTTGCGATCATGTCTACGCAAAGGGACCATGTGTATCATCTTCTCGAGGAGATCCCTACCACCTCCACGGGTGAGGAAGTGGACCCCAAGGTCCTCGACCTGGCCATGAAGATTGTGGAGAAAATGTTCCTCAAAATGAAAGAGGAAGATGCAAAGAAAAAGGCCGAAGAAGAAGAAACAAGAAGAAAGGCTGAAGAAGATAGAGGAAAAGGAAAAATTGAATACAATGATGACTTGGTGGAACTTTTGGTGTCAAAGGTGATGAGCAAGGTAAGTCTCAACACTGAAGCATCATCAACCAAAAGTAAAGGTACCGAATTCAATAAAGTTCAATTTGATTACTCTAGAAATTTTATTCCCAACTTCTCTTCGGCTCCACTCGGAAAGTTACCAACTCTTAGTGAGTTGAACTGTGATGAGTAGGTCGATAAGATGAAGTCGTATTTAATCGGTGTGCATCCTAGTCTTTGGGAGATTGTTAATATAGGTATGCATAAGCCTACCCAAGGAGAAGAGATGACATCAAAATTGATGCAAGAGATGCATCGCAATGCTCAAGCAGTGAGCATAATCAAAGGAAGCCTATGTCCGAAAGAGTACCGGAAAGTTCAAGGAAGAGAAGATGCTCGTGACATTTGGAACATATTAAAAATGTCACATGAAGGAGACCCAAAAGCTAAGAGACATAGAATTGAAGCTTTGGAGAGTGAGCTTGCACGATATGATTGGACTAAGGGTGAGTCACTTCAATCACTCTTCGATCAGTTAATGGTGTTGGTCAACAAGATAAGAGTGCTTGGAAGTGAAGATTGGAGTGACTCCAAGGTCACTAGACTATTTATGAGAGCATATAAAGAGAAGGATAAGAGTCTAGCAAGAATGATAAGGGACCGTGATGACTATGAGGAAATGACCCCTCACCAACTATTTGCAAAGATTCAACAACATGAGTCCGAAGATGCCCCAATCAAGACAAGAGACACTCATGCCTTGATCTCAAATGAACAAGATTCCTCCATGAAGAACAAAGATCACAAGACAAAGAAAGTGGTCGAAACATCAAGTGATGAAGACAGTTCAAGTGATGAAGACACAACTATGTTCATCAAAACCTTCAAGAAGTTTGTGAGGAAAAATGATAAGTATCAAAGAAAAGGAAAGAAGAGGGCATGTTATGAATGTGGCCAAACCAGCCATTTCATAGCGGATTGTCCAAACAAAAAGGAACAAGAAGCCAAGAAGGAATACAAAAAGGATAAGTTCAAAAAGGGAGGCAAGAACAAGGGATACTTCAAGAAGAAGAAATATGGCCAAGCCCACATTGGTGAAGAATGGAACTCCGATGAAGAGAGTTCTAGCTCCAAAAAAGAGGAAGAAGTGGCAAACATTGCCATCCAATCTACATCAAGCTCGCAACTCTTCACCAACCTCCACGACGACTCCTACACTCCTACTTGCCTCATGGCAAAAGGAGACAAGGTACATTTGTTTAATGATGACTTTATTAATGATGATGAAGAACAACTTGCTATGAAAAATAAGATGATTAAAGAATTTGGTTTAAATGGATATAATGTGATCACTAAACTAATGGAGAAGCTAGACAAAAAAAGCAACTCTTGATGCTCAACAAGACTTGCTCATCCTTGAAAAGGAGAGAAACCTAGAGCTTCAAGAATTGCTATCTAATAAAGATGAGATGCTTGAAGTTTTGACTAAGGAAATATCTTTAGCCAAAATAACTATAGAGGATAAAGAGGAAGAAATGACCAATATGAAAACCTCTATAGTTAGTATTGCAAATGAAAAGGATGCACTTGAATCAAGCATGTTAAGCTTGACAGTCCAAAATCAAGAACTTCAAGTGCAACTTGAAAGCTGCAAGAACTTCAATGCTTCATCTTTATTGGTTGAATCTAAGGCTAGCTCCTCAAATAATACCATTTGTAAACATTGTGTAAAATATCATGCTTCTTGTTGCTTGACTAACCATGCAAGGAAGGAAAGCTCACAGGGTAAAGTCAAGAAAATATTGAATAAGTGCTCCAGCAATGATGGGTTAAAGAAAGTTGAACCTAAGTACAAGTCCTTGATGCCCAACAGTGGGAAAAAGGGGCTTGGGTACAACTCATACAAGGTAAACCCTAGTATAGAGCATAAGGGATGGAGATCCCCCAAGTTCATAGAGGGAACTACCCTATATGATGCTTTGGGGAGGATTCACTCCTCAAATGACAAGTCAACTCAAGTGAAGGTAAACTTGAGGTCCAAAAAGGATAAGATAAAGGAAGCGGTTTCCACCAATGGAAAAAAAAATTTAGAGCTCCTATTTCTCATTCTTATCTTTGTGATTATATGTTGACTTGGGATTCAGGAAAACTGGTTGTAAAATATGTGGGTGCCTACACTAAGAGAAAGGTCATGAAAAGGAGTATGTGGGTACCCAAGGCTATAACTAACACTGTAGGACCCAATTCAATTTGGGTACCTAAAAGCATAGCCTAAATTTGTTTTGCAGGTCTACTCCTCTAGTGGGTCAAGCTGGGTGCTTGATAGTGGATGTACAAATCACATGACCGGGGAGAAAGACAAATTTCACTCCTTGCAACTAACTCAAGAAGCACAAGAAATTGTGTTTGGAGATAGTGGCAAGAGTGAAGTGATTGGTATTGGTAACATTCCTATTTCTGACCACCAGTCACTTTCAAATGTTTTGCTAGTAGATTCTTTAAGCTACAATTTGTTGTCTATTTCACAACTTTGTGGAATGGGATATAACTGCTTATTTTCTGATATGGATGTGAAAATCCTTAGAAGGGAGGATTCCTCTGTTGCTTTTACCGGTCGCTTGAAGGGTAAACTTTATCTTGTTGATTTCACAACAAATAAGGTGACACCTGAGACCTGTTTAGTGGCAAAATCCGACAAGGGTTGGCTGTGGCATCGCCGTCTAGCTCATGTCGGCATGAGAAACTTGGCCAAACTTCAAAAGGATAGTCACATCATTGGACTAACTAATGTTGTGTTTGAGAAAGATAGGATTTGTGGTGCATGCCAGGCAGGTAAACAACATGGAGTCCCACATCAATCAAAGAATATGGTCACAACCAAGAGATCTTTGGAGCTTCTTCATATGGACCTCTTTGGACCTGTGGCCTACATTAGTATTGGTGGTAGTAGGTATGGTTTAGTCATTGTTGATGTTTTTTCTCGTTTTACCTGGGTTTTCTTTTTGAGTGACAAAGGTGAAACCCAAGAGACTTTGAAGAAATTTATGAGAAGATCTCAAAATGAGTTTGAGTTAAAAATCAAAAAGGTGAGAAGCAATAATGGGACAGAATTCAAGAATACAGGTGTTGAAGAATTCTTAGGTGAAGAAGGTATCAAACATGAGTTCTCGGTCCCCTACACTCCACAACAAAATGGGGTGGTGGAAAGAAAGAATCGAACACTTATTGAAGCCATCAGAACCATGTTGGATGAGTACAAGACACCTGACAACTTCTGGGCAGAGGCGGTCAACACCGCCTGTCATGCAATCAATTGCCTTTATCTTCACAAGATTTATAAGAAGACTGCCTATGCATCGGCAACAAACCTAAGGTTGATTACTTTAGAGTTTTTGGTTGCAAATGCTTTAATCTTAACAAGAAAGTCAAGAGCTCGAAGTTTGCTGCTAGAGTGGACGAGGGTTTCTTGCTTGGTTATGCATCAAATGCGCACGGATATCGTATCTTCAACGATACCACTGGTCTTGTTGAAATAGCGATAGACATGACATTTGATGAATCTAATGGCTCACAAGGGCATGTTTCTAATGATATTGCAGGAAATGAAATCCCACCTAATGAAGCCATCAAAAAGCTTGCAATAGGAGAAGTGAAGCTACAAGAAAAGGATGATGATGAAGGGAGAATTTGGATGACAAATAGGGTTATTGATGGGGGTGCTAAAGTGGTTGGTGAAAATCCTTCCATCCAAGCAAACCCAACAACCTCAAGTCATCCAATCCTTGAAGAAATGCCTCAACCACAAGATATGCCAACCATTATGGAAAATGAGCAAGAAGAAGTTGCTAGTGAAAAAGCCCTTGAACAAGATGAAAGTGATAATCAAATTCAGAAGCATCCTCTGGTGCCACATCCTCGAGTGCACCAGGGTATCCAAAGAGATCATCCTATGGACAACATCTTGGGTAGCATCAGGAGAGGGGTAACAATTCGATCTCGGTTAGCAATTTTTTGTGAATTTTACTCGTTTGTCTCCTCTCTTGAGCCTCTTAAGGTTGAAGAAGCACTGGGTGATCCGAATTGGATAATTGCAATGCAAGAGGAGTTAAATAACTTCTCTCGGAATGAAGTCTGGTCCTTAGTAGCAAGACCCAAGCAAAACGTCATTGGAACTAAATGGGTATTCCGCAACAAGTAAGATGAAAATGGAGTGGTCACAAGGAACAAGGCACGACTGGTTGCTCAAGGTTTCACTCAAGTGGAGGGACTTGACTTTGGTGAAACATATACGCCAGTAACAAGGTTAGAGTCCATAAGAATATTAATTGCCTATGATACTAACCATGATTTCAAATTGTATCAAATGGATGTCAAAAGTGCATTCCTAAATGGACCACTTCAAGAGTTGGTCTATGTGGAGCAACCGCCGGGCTTTGAAGATCCTAAGAAGCCAAACCATGTCTATCTTCTTCACAAAGCGCTCTATGGGCTTAAACAAGCTCCTAGAGCATGGTATGAATGTCTTAAATAATTCTTGCTTAAAATGGTTTTGAAATAGGAAAAGTAGACTCTACTTTATTTACTCGCAAAGTTGACAATCAATTATTTGTATGTCAAATATATGTCGATGACATTATATTGGCAGTACTGATGAATCATTTTGTGAGGAATTTAGTAGTGTTATGACAAATAGGTTTGAGATGTCCATGATGGGCGAGCTCAAGTACTTCCTAGAATTTCAACTTAAACAACTGAAGGAAGGAACCTTTCTGTGCCAAACCAAGTACACACAAGACATGCTCAAGAAATTTGGCATGGAAAAGGCAAAGCACGCCAAGACACCAATGGCTTCAAATGGTCATCTCGACTTAAATAAAGAAGGTAAAACTATAGATCAAAAGCTTTATAGATCAATGATTGGATCTCTACTCTATTTATGTGCATCTAGACCAGATATCATGCTTAGTGTGTGCATGTGTGCCCGTTTTCAAGCTAACCCGAAAGAGTGTCACCTAGTGGCTATTAAGAGAATCTTGAGATATCTAGTTCACACCCAAAATCTAGGTCTGTGGTTTCCCAAGGGCTCATTTTTCGATTTATTTGGCTACTCTGACTCAGACTATGTCGGTTGCAAAGTAGATCAAAAAAGCACCTCGGGGACTTGCCAATTCCTTAGGCGGTCCCTGGTGTCTTGGAGCTCTAAGAAACAAAACTGTGTTGCACTTTCCACTGCTGAGGCCGAATACATAGCTGCTGGTGGTTGTTGTGCTCAGTTGCTATGGATGAAGCAAACCTTGAGAGATTTTGGCTATGAGTTTAAAAGAATTCCACTCCTATGTGACAATGAGAGCGCCATTAAACTAGCCAATAATCCCGTGCAACACTCTAGAACCAAACACATAGACATAAGACACCATTTTCTGAGGGACCATGAAGCAAAACGAAATATCGAATTATATCATGTAAACACAAAAAATCAACTAGCTGATATCTTCACAAAACCCCTCGATGAGACTAGATTTTGCTTTCTTAGGAGTGAACTGAATATCTTGGATTCTCGAAACGTATCTTAAGAAATAAAATTTGAATCATGATTGATTGGTATAAAGTTGTTTTTATGAACAATATGAAGTTTGAGATCTTACTTTTATTGCCAAAAATATTCATATCATTAATATTGCTTGTATATTAGGCCCTATCGAGCTCATTCTGTAAACTGGTTGAGTAAATCGGCTGAGTAAGCCACTCAACCGGATTCTCTCTAGTGAGAACCGGTTGAACCGGTCTTAAAACCGGTTGAACCCGTTTTCAGCGTCTTGCAGTCTACGCTGTTAGTCTCGCAGTCTGCGCTATCAGTCTGCCACGTAGTCTGTGCTGTCAGTATGTCAGTAGTCTGCACAGTCAAACATCTTTTTCTGCGCATTTACTGTGCGCGCTGCAGCAAAACCGGTTGAACCGGTTACTGGACAGGTTGAACCGGTTTTGGGCAGTCTGCCCAGCTGCCGCCGCCCCCTTTTCTCTCCTATCCTCTCTACTTTCTATCTCTCTCTCTCTCTCTCATTTTTTCTAGCCGTCGACGCTCTCATTTCTCTCTCTCACTCTCTCACTCCCTCCACTCAAATCCCTCCAAAACCCACCAAATCTATCAAAACTTCATGGAGGTTGTTGTGGATTTGATCCCCTCGGGCTCCTCCACCATCTCTCCACTTTTCTTCGAGATTTTTGTGGACGGTTTCTCAGATCGAGGTATTGCTACTTTTTCCTATCCTTTGACTCGATCCATACTGTTCTTGAATATCTTAAGAGTTTCTTCAAGGAGATTGTGTAGTTTAGGTGTATGGCACATTTAATCTGTTCTCATTGTCTCGAACATTGTTTTGAGTTAAGTAGGTTGATATTGTTTATTGTAGCTAGACCACTCATATGAACGGTTGAAGTGCATGCCCAATATTATACTTGTCTTTCCTCAAACATGTTTGTTAAACTCCTTGAACATCAATATCATTCTCACCATATGTATTTTTGTTTGATCTTAAGGATGGTTTGTCGAAGAAATCCATCCGTCGTTGAATCCGATTCTAATGACAGTTCGCCAGAAATTCAGGAGGAGACTCCCCCTCGGTCTCGATCCAAGCGTGGGCGAGGATCGGGCAATGTTATGATGGGTGGTGAGGCCTCCGAGTCTCAGGGTACTCGCGGACAAACGACTCGAAACCCCTCTAGTCGTTCTCGTCCTGTGACAAACCCTCAGGCCTGGGAGTCTACAAGTGATGACGATGGAGGCAAGGATGACGTTGTGGACCTTCCTCCTACTCATGCCCCCATCATTCAAGGATTCGTGCTGCACAAAGCTCAGGCTCGCCATTCCTCAAATGAAGAAGTTATTGATTTCAATGCTAGTGGAGGATCTGCTCTTCTACAAGACATGCGCTTTCAAAATCCTACCCTCCGAATTCGTGATGTCAGAATTGAAGGTAATCGCTTCTGGATTCTACTTCATATAGACTTCTACAATTCTGTCATTCTTTCAAAGAAGCACCAGCCCATTCTCCATCAGCGCTTTATCAACTAGAGTGGGTGTGAAGCTATTGGGGATCCTGAGATGACACTGGCATTGAGGGCTTGTGAGCAAAAGTGAATAAAGACTATCATGACATTCCAATATGATTGGAATGATGAGATCATTGCTCAGTTTTACTCTACTTTGTGGATCAAGCCTGCTGATGAGGAAAGTCCATACAATTTTCCTTATATAAACTTTTTTATTGAGGGAAGCTAGTACAAAGTGAGCTATAGGAGATTTGCTCACATTTTGGGATTTACTGATGAAGATATTTCTGGAGACAAGATCAAGATCCATGACTTTCGCCCTCCCACCAGGGCTGAAGCCAAAGATCTTCACATTTCTGAGACTAATGAGTATTGGAAATCAACAAATCTGCACAAGTATTACAGGTACCACAACTCACTATTCGGGATGACTCTCATCCCCAAGGGGGGAAATCAGATGAACATCCTGGGAGAAAGTAAAGTTCTGCTCACCTTCATGAAGCCAAATAGCACTGAGAGCTTGAATGTCTTTGATATGATTTGGCAAGAGATTATTCATGCATCTTGCTTTCCTCTCAAGGGATGTTTGCATGCCCCCTTCATCATGAAAATGATTGAAGTGGTGACCCAATTTCGATATGAAAAGGGCATAAGATATCTCTCCTATACCCCTTTCTGGATTGACCCAAATAATCCAGCAGGGCGGTTGAGCAAGGCTCATGCAAGCTCTCATGAGCAAACTGTTGCTAGTACCTCTCGTCCTTCTCCTGGTCGTGGCTCTCCCACACCACGTGGTCGTGGTCGCGGCATGGGAGCAAGATTGGCTCATGGGATAGCAGCTTTCTTCTCCATGTGCAAGAATATTTCTTCTAATGTTCATGAGCTGGCTAGGCGACAGTGGGAGACTGACGACAATCTCCGTCGTCAGGCTACATCTATGGGTATCCCTTTTGCTCCCCGCTCGCCTGACGTACCCCTCCATGCACCTCTTCCAGAAATAAATGAATGACATCAGCAAACTTATGGAGTTCCATTCATGACGACTGAAGATGAAGAAGCTAAAGAGGAAGAATTCTTTGATGACAGGGAGCAGTTTGTCCCGCCTCCCCACCAGGGGGGTCCGGGTCCATCTGCATCCTATCCTCCTCCTTAGGATCCTTTTGGCAGCACCCCTCCCCCAGCTAACCCTGGGAAAGAAAACTTTACAGTCAATCTGGCGTCGTGATTCTTCGATCCATCCCCTTCCTAGTGATTTGTGGTTGTTTCTCTTCTTCTGTTTTTTGGTGCTCATTGCCAAAAGGGGAGAAGGATTAATGGCTTGGTAGCCTGGCTTGGTGAGAGCACCTAGAGGGGGTGAATAGGTCATCCTGTAAAATTAACCACTAAATAGCCACAAACTTGATTGTTAAGGAGTTAGTGTAATCAAGTGGCTATGAAACACGCTCGTGCGAACAAAGCAATCACAAGAAGCAACACACGAGACACACAATTTTTATCACGTGGTTCGGCCAAGTAACACTTGCCTACTTTCACGTTGTGGCGTCCCAATAGACGAGGGTTGCACTCAACCCCTTTCAAGTGATCCAATGATTAACTTGAATACCACGACTTTCTTCCTTATAGTCTTTCTCCCGTTTGCGAGGAATCTCCAAAAATTGGAGTCTCTCGCCCTTACAGTGATGATCACAAAATAAACACAGAAGTAAGGTTGGGGAGAGCAACACACGCAAGACTCAAATCCGCAGAACAACCACGCACACAAGTCTAGACTTGAGCTCAAAACACAACACACGGAGTTCACAACTCAAATAGAGCTCAAATCACTAACACAATAAAACGAATGCGCGGCAGCGGAGTCTAGATGCATTAGTGAAAGGGAATTAGGCTTACACCTAGTCCCTAAATAATTTTGGTGGTTGAATTGCCCAACACAAATATTGGATTAACTAGTTTGCTCTAGTGTATAAGTTATACAGGTGCAAAAGGTTCACACTCAGCCAATAAAAAGATCAAGTTTTGGATTCAACAAAGGAGCAAAGGGCAACCGAAGGCACCTCTGGTCCGGAGGCACCGGACTGTCCGGTGTACACCGGACAGTGTCCGGTGCGCCACCAGAGGACTCCAACTCGAACTCGCCACCTTCGGGAATTTCTCAGGCCGCTTCGCTATAATTCACCGGACTGTCCGGTGTACACCGGACAGTGTCCGGTGCTCCATGGAAGCACGGCCTCCTCAACTCGCCAGCCTCGGGTTCGCGCAGCAGCCGCTCCGCTATAATTCACCGGACATGTCCGGTGTGCACCGGACTGTCCGGTGCATCCCGGAGCAACGGCTATTTCGGCGCCAACGGCTCCCTGCAGCGCATTTAATGCGCGCTCTGCGCGCGCAGTCGTCAGGCGCGCCCATACCGGCGCACCGGACAATGAACAGGTGATGTCCGGTGTGCACCGGACATCCAGGCGGGCCTAGAAGTCAGAAGCTCCAACGGTCAGAATCCAACGGCACTAATGACGTGGCGGGGGCACCGGACATGTCCGGTGTGCACCGGACTGTCCGGTGCGCCATCGACAGACAGCCTCCACCAACGGTCAAGTTTGGTGGTTGGGGCTATAAATACCCCAACCACCCCACCATTCATTGCATCCAAGTTTTCCAACTTCCAACCACTATACAAGAGCTAGCATTCATTGCAAAGCACACCAAAAGAGATCAAATCCTCTCCCAACTCCACACAAAGCCCTAGTGACTAAGAGAGAGTGATTTGTAGTGTTCATTTGAGCTCTTGCGCTTGGATCGCTTCTTTTTCTTTGGCATTCTTTCTTGTGATCAAACACTCGCTTGTAATTGAGGCAAGAGACACCAATTGTGTGGTGGTCCTTGCGGGGAAGTTTGATTCCCAAGTGATTTGAGAAAGAGAAGCTCACTCGGTCCGAGGGACCGTTTGAGAGAGGGAAGGGTTGAAAGAGACCCGGCCTTTGTGGCCACCTCAACGGGGAGTAGGTTTGAAAGAACCGAACCTCGGTAAAACAAATCCGCGTGTCTCACTTCATTATTTGCTTGCGATTTGTTTTGCACCCTCTCTCGCGGACTCTATTATATTTCTAACGCTAACCCGGCTTGTAGTTGTGATTATTTTGTAATTTTCAGTTTCGCCCTATTCACCCCCCTCTAGGCGACTTTCAATTGGTATCAGAGCCCGGTGCTTCATTAAGAGCCTAACCGCTCGAAGTGATGTCGGGAGATCACACCAAGAGGGAGATGGAGACCGGCGACAAGCCCACTACAAGCCAAGGGAGCACTTCATCGGAAGAGTCCCGCACCAAGAGAAGGGAGAAGAAGAAGAACTCCTCCAAGCGGAAGGAGAAAAGATCTTCCTCTTATCACCACAAGGAGAAGAAGGAAAAATCCTCTTCTCACAAGCCGCATCAGAGTGGGGACAAGCACAAGAAGATGAGGAAGGTGGTCTACTACGAGACCGACACTTCATCAACATCCACCTCCGACTCCGATGCACCGTCCGTAACTTCTAAGCGCCAAGAGCGCAAGAAGTTTAGTAAGATTCCCTTACACTATCCCCGCACATCTAGACATACTCCATTACTTTCCGTTCCATTAGGCAAACCGCCAACTTTTGATGGCGAAGATTATGCTAGGTGGAGTGATTTAATGAAATTTCATCTAACCTCACTCCACAAAAGTATATGGAATGTTGTTGAGTTTGGAGCACAGGTACCATCAATAGGGGATGAGGATTATGATACGGACGAAGTGGCCCAAATCGAGCACTTCAACTCCCAAGCCACAACCATTCTCCTCGCCTCTCTAAGCAAGGAGGAATACAACAAAGTGCAAGGGTTGAAGAATGCAAAAGAGATTTGGGACCTACTCAAGACGGCGCACGAGGGTGATGAACTCACCAAGATCACCAAGCGGGAAACGATCGAGGGGGAGCTCGGTCGCTTCCGTCTTCGCCAAGGGGAGGAGCCACAAGATATGTACAACCGGCTCAAGACCTTGGTGAACCAAGTGCGCAACCTCGGGAGCAAAACGTGGGATGACCACGAGGTGGTTAAGGTTATTTTAAGAGCTCTTATTTTCCTTAACCCCACTCAAGTTCAATTAATTCGTGGTAATCCTAGATATCCACTAATGACCCCCGAGGAAGTTATCGAGAATTTTGTGAGCTTTGAATGCATGATTAAGGGCTCAAAGAAGATCAACGAGCTTGACGAACCTTCCACATCCGAGGCGCAACCGGTGGCCTTCAAGGCAACGGAGGAGAAGAAGGAGGAGTCTACACCAAGTAGACAACCAATTGACGCCTCCAAGCTCGACAATGAGGAGATGGCCCTAATCATCAAAAGCTTTCGGCAAATCCTCAAGCAACGGAAGGGGAAGGACTACAAATCCCGTTCCAAGAAGGTTTGCTACAAATGTGGTAAGCCCGGTCATTTTATTGCAAAATGTCCTATGTCTAGTGACAGTGACAGGGGCGACGACAAGAAGGGAAAGAGGAGAGAAAAGAAGAAGTATTACAAGAAGAAGGGCGGCGATGCCCATGTTTGCCGGGAATGGGACTCCGACGAGAGCTCCACTGAGTCCTCCTCCGACGAGGACGCCGCCAACATCGCCGTCACCAAGGGACTTCTCTTCCCCAACGTCGGCCACAAGTGCCTCATGGCAAAGGACGGCAAAAGGAAGAAGGTTAAATCTAACTCCTCCACCAAATATGAATCTTCTAGTGATGATAATGCTAGTGGTGAGGAAGATAATTTGCGTATCCTTTTTGCCAACCTTAACATGGAACAAAAGGAAAAATTAAATGAGCTAATTAGTGCCATCCATGAAAAGGATGATCTCTTGGACTCCCAAGAGGACTTCCTAATCAAGGAAAATAAGAAACATGTTAAGGTTAAAAATGCTTATGCTCTAGAGGTAGAAAAATGTAACAAATTAACTAGTGAGCTAAGCACATGCCATGACACTATTGACAACCTTAGAAATGAAAATGCTAGATTAATTGCTAAGGTTGATTCACATGTTTGCAATGTTTCAACTTCCAATTCTAAAGATGATAATATTGATTTACTTGCTAGAATTGATGAGTTGAATGTTTCTCTTGCTAGCCTTAGAGATGAAAAAGAAAAATTGCTTGCTAAGGCTAGAGATTTTGATGTTTGCATTTCTAACCTTAGAGATGAGAATGATATACTACATGCTAAGGTTATAGAATTTAAAACTTGCAAACCCTCTACATCTACTGAGCATATTTCCATTTGTACTAGATGTAGAGATATTAATGTTGATGCTATCCATGATCACCTAGCCTTAATTAAAAAACAAAATGATCACATAGCACAACTTAATGCTAAGATTAGTGAGCATGACTTAGAAAATGAAAAATTTAAATTTGCTAGAAGCATGCTCTATAATGGGAGACGCCCTGGCATTAAGGATGGCATTGGCTTCCAAAGAGGAGACAATGTCAAGCTTAATGCCCCTCCTAAGAACTTGTCTAACTTTGTTAAGGGCAAGGCTCCCATGCCTCAGGATAACGAGGGTTACATTTTGTACCCTGCCAGTTATCCCGAGAGCAAAATCAAGAAAATTCATTCTAGGAAGTCTCACTCTGGCCCTAAGCATGCTTTTATGTATAAGGGTGAGACATCTAGTTCTAGGCAACCAACCCGTGCTAAGTTGCCTAGAAAGAAAATTCCTAATGCATCAAATGATCATGCTATTTCATTCAAAACCTTTGATGCATCATATGTTTTAACTAACAAATCCGGCAAGGTAGTTGCCAAGATTGTTGGGGGCAAACACAAGGGCTCCAAGACTTGTGTTTGGGTACCCAAAGTTCTTGTTTCTAATGCCAAAGGACCCAAAACCGTTTGGGTACCTAAAGTCAAGAACTAAAATTGTTTTGTAGGTTTATGCATCCGGGGGCTCAAGTTGGATACTCGACAGCGGGTGCACAAACCACATGACAGGGGAGAAAAAGATGTTCTCCTCATATGAGAAAAACCAAGATCCCCAACGAGCTATCACATTCGGGGATGGAAATCAAGGTTTGGTCAAAGGATTGGGTAAAATTGCTATATCACCTGACCATACTATTTCCAATGTTTTTCTTGTAGATTCTCTAGATTACAATTTGCTTTCCGTATCCCAATTATGTCAAATGGGCTACAACCGTCTATTTACTGATATAGGTGTTACTGTCTTTAGAAGAAGTGATGATTCAATAGCATTCAAGGGAGTGTTAGAGGGTCAGCTATACTTGGTAGATTTTGATAGAGCTGAACTCGACACTTGCTTGGTTGCTAAGACTAACTTGGGTTGGCTCTGGCACCGCCGACTAGCCCATGTTGGAATGAAGAATCTTCACAAGCTTCTAAAGGGAGAACACATTTTAGGACTAACCAATGTTCATTTTGAGAAAGACAGGATTTGTAGCGCATGCCAAGCCGGGAAGCAAGTTGGCACTCATCATCCACACAAGAACATCATGACTAGTGACAGGCCACTGGAGCTCCTACACATGGACCTATTTGGCCCGATCGCTTACATAAGCATCGGCGGGAGTAAGTACTGTCTAGTTATTGTGGATGATTATTCTCGCTTCACTTGGGTGTTCTTTTTGCAGGACAAATCTCATACCCAAGAGACCTTAAAAGGATTCTTGAGACGGGCTCAAAATGAGTTCGGCTTAAGGATCAAGAAAATTAGAAGCGACAATGGGACGGAGTTCAAGAACTCTCAAATTGAAGGCTTCCTTGAGGAGGAGGGCATCAAGCATGAGTTCTCTTCTCCCTACACTCCACAACAAAATGGTGTAGTGGAGAGGAAGAATCGAACTCTATTGGACATGGCAAGAACCATGCTTGATGAGTACAAGACACCGGATCGGTTTTGGGCCGAAGCGGTCAACACCGCTTGCTACGCCATCAACCGGTTATATCTTCATCGAATCCTCAAGAAGACATCCTATGAACTCCTAACCGGTAAAAAGCCCAATATTTCATATTTTAGAGTTTTTGGTAGCAACTGTTTTATTCTTGTCAAAAGAGGTAGAAAATCTAAATTTGCTCCTAAAACTGTAGAAGGCTTTTTACTAGGATATGACTCAAACACAAGGGCATATAGAGTCTTTAACAAGTCCTCAGGACTTGTTGAAGTTTCTTGTGACGTTGTGTTTGATGAGACTAACGGCTCTCAAGTAGAGCAAGTTGATCTTGATGAAATAGGTGAAGAACAGGCTCCATGCATAGCGCTAAGGAACATGTCCATTGGGGATGTGTGTCCTAAGGAATCCGAAGAGCCTCCACATGCACAAGATCAACCATCCTCCTCAATGCAAGCATCTCCACCAACTCAAATTGAGGATGAGGCTCAAGATGTTGAACAAGAAGATCAAGAAGATGAGCCACCTCAAAATGACGGCAACGATCAAGGGGGAGATGCAAACGATGAAGACAAGGAGGATGAACAACCAAGGCCGCCACACCCAAGAGTCCACCAAGCAATACAACGAGATCACCCCGTCGACACCATCCTCGGCGACATTCATAAGGGGGTAACTACTCGATCTCGTGTTGCACATTTTTGTGAACATTACTCTTTTGTTTCCTCTATTGAGCCACACAGGGTAGAGGAAGCACTTCAAGATTCGGATTGGGTGATGGCGATGCAAGAGGAGCTCAACAATTTCACAAGGAATGAGATATGGCACTTAGTTCCACGTCCTAATCAAAATGTTGTAGGAACCAAGTGGGTCTTCCACAACAAGCAAGACGAGCATGGTGTGGTGACAAGGAACAAAGCTCGACTCGTGGCCAAGGGGTATTCACAAGTCGAAGGTTTGGATTTTGGTGAAACCTATGCACCCGTAGCTAGGCTTGAGTCAATTCGCATATTATTGGCCTATGCTACTTACCATGGCTTCAAGCTTTATCAAATGGACGTGAAGAGTGCCTTCCTCAATGGACCAATCAAGGAGGAGGTCTATGTTGAGCAACCTCCCGGCTTTGAAGACAGTGAGTACCCTAACCATGTTTATAGGCTCTCTAAGGCGCTTTATGGGCTCAAGCAAGCCCCAAGAGCATGGTATGAATGCCTTAGAGATTTCCTCATTGCAAATGGCTTCAAAGTCGGCAAAGCCGATCCTACTTTATTCACCAAAACACTTAATAATGATTTGTTTGTATGCCAAATTTATGTTGATGATATTATATTTGGGTCTACTAACAAATCTACATGTGAAGAATTTAGTAGGATCATGACACAGAAATTCGAGATGTCTATGATGGGGGAGTTGAAGTATTTTCTAGGATTTCAAGTCAAACAACTCCAAGAGGGCACATTCATTTGCCAAACAAAGTATACTCAAGACATTCTAAGCAAGTTTGGAATGAAGGATGCCAAGCCCATCAAGACTCCCATGGGAACAAATGGGCATCTCGACCTCGACATGGGAGGTAAGTCCGTGGATCAAAAGGTATACCGGTCGATGATTGGTTCATTGCTTTATTTATGTGCATCTCGACCGGACATTATGCTTTCCGTATGCATGTGTGCAAGATTCCAAGCCGACCCTAAGGAATCACACCTTACGGCCGTAAAACGAATCTTGAGATATTTGGCTTATACTCCTAAGTTTGGGCTTTGGTACCCTCGGGGATCCACTTTTGATTTGATTGGTTATTCGGATGCCGATTGGGCGGGGTGTAAGATTAATAGAAAGAGCACATCGGGGACTTGCCAGTTCTTGGGAAGATCCTTGGTGTCTTGGGCTTCAAAGAAGCAAAATTCGGTCGCTCTTTCTACCGCCGAAGCCGAGTATATTGCCGCAGGCAACTGTTGCGCGCAATTGCTTTGGATGAGGCAAACCCTGCGGGACTACGGTTACAAATTAACCAAAGTTCCTCTTCTATGTGATAATGAGAGTGCAATCCGCATGGCGGATAATCCCGTTGAGCATAGCCGCACTAAACACATAGCCATTCGGTATCATTTTCTTCGGGATCACCAACAAAAGGGGGATATCGAGATTTCATACATTAACACTAAAGATCAATTAGCCGATATCTTTACCAAGCCACTTGATGAACAATCTTTTACCAGACTTAGGCATGAGCTTAATATTCTTGATTCTAGGAATTTCTTTTGCTAAACTTGCACACATAGCTCATAAGAATACCTTTGATCATGTCTCTTTTATATGCTATGACTAATGTGTTTTCAAGTGTATTCCAAACCAAGTCATAGGTATATTGAAAGGGAATTGGAGTCTTCGGCGAAAACAAGGCTTCCACTCCACTCTACCACTCATCCTTCGCTGTCGCTCCGCATCACTCTCCATCTTTGGTATAATCTTCACTACTTTATTTTATGACCAAAGGAGGAGAAAGTACTCCAAAAAGGGCTTATATTTCACTCTAAGTATCCGTTTTTGGCGATTCATGCCAAAGGGGGAGAAAGTATAGAGCCCAAAGCAAAAGGACCGCACCACCACCCAACTTTTAAAATTGATGATTTTCAATTGGTAAATTTCAAAATTGGTATCTCTTTGTGTCCTAAAGGGGGAGTAAGTAGTATTTTTCAAATTTGATGTCTTAAAACCCTCTTGAACACTAAGAGGAGACTTTATTTGAGGGGGAGTTTTGTTTAGTCAAAGGAAAAGCATTTGGAACAAAGGAAGAAAATTTCAACACTTGAAAATGCTTTGAAAAATCTTATTCATTTACCTTTGACTATCTTGCAAAAGGACTTTGAAAAGAATTTACAAAAGAGTTTGCAAAAACAAAATTTTTGGTGCAAATGTGGTCCAATATGTCAAAAACAAAGAAAACAATCCATGCGCATCATGTAAGTCTTTATATTGGCTCAATTCCAAGCAACCTTTGCACTTACATCATGCAAACTAGTTCAATTATGCACTTCTATATTTGCTTTGGTTTGTGTTGGCATCAATCACCAAAAAGGGGGAGATTGAAAGGGAATTAGGCTTACATCTAGTCCCTAAATAATTTTGGTGGTTGAATTGCCCAACACAAATATTGGATTAGCTAGTTTGCTCTAGTGTATAAGTTATACAGGTGCAAAAGGTTCACACTCAGCCAATAAAAAGATCAAGTTTTGGATTCAACAAAGGAGCAAAGGGCAACCGAAGGCACCTCTGGTCCGGAGGCACCGGACTGTCCGGTGTACACCGGACAGTGTCCGGTGCGCCACCAGAGGACTCCAACTCGAACTCGCCACCTTCGGGAATTTCTCAGGCCGCTTCGCTATAATTCACCGGACTGTCCGGTGTACACCGGACAGTGTCCGGTGCTCCATGGAAGCACGGCCTCCTCAACTCGCCAGCCTCGGGTTCGCGCAGCAGCCGCTCCGCTATAATTCACCGGACATGTCCGGTGTGCACCGGACTGTCCGGTGCATCCCCGGAGCAACGGCTATTTCGGCGCCAACGGCTCCCTGCAGCGCATTTAATGCGCGCTCTGCGCGCGCAGTCGTCAGGCGCGCCCATACCGGCGCACCGGACAATGAACAGGTGATGTCTGGTGTGCACCGGACATCCAGGCAGGCCCAGAAGTCAGAAGCTCCAACGGTCAGAATCCAACGGCACTAATGACGTGGCGGGGGCACCGGACATGTCCGGTGTGCACCGGACTGTCCGGTGCGCCATCGACAGACAGCCTCCACCAACGGTCAAGTTTGGTGGTTGGGGCTATAAATACCCCAACCACCCCACCATTCATTGCATCCAAGTTTTCCAACTTCCAACCACTATACAAGAGCTAGCATTCATTGCAAAGCACACCAAAAGAGATCAAATCCTCTCCCAACTCCACACAAAGCCCTAGTGACTAAGAGAGAGTGATTTGTAGTGTTCATTTGAGCTCTTGCGCTTGGATCGCTTCTTTTTCTTTGGCATTCTTTCTTGTGATCAAACACTCGCTTGTAATTGAGGCAAGAGACACCAATTGTGTGGTGGTCCTTGCGGGGAAGTTTGATTCCCAAGTGATTTGAGAAAGAGAAGCTCACTCGGTCTGAGGGACCGTTTGAGAGAGGGAAGGGTTGAAAGAGACCCGGCCTTTGTGGCCACCTCAACGGGGAGTAGGTTTGAAAGAACCGAACCTCGGTAAAACAAATCCGCGTGTCTCACTTAATTATTTGCTTGCGATTTGTTTTGCACCCTCTCTCGCGGACTCTATTATATTTCTAACGCTAACCCGGCTTGTAGTTGTGATTATTTTGTAATTTTCAGTTTCGCCCTATTCACCCCCCTCTAGGCGACTTTCAATTAGAATACTTAGAGAATGATTGGTGTACTCCTCCATGCACCTAGGGGTCCCTTTTATAGCCCCAAGACAGCTAGGAGCCGTTGAGGACCAACTTGGAAGGCCAATCTTGCCTTCTGTCGAGTGGTGCACAGGACAATTGAGAGCACCTAGAGGGGGGGGTGAATAGGTGATCCTGTAAAAACTTCAAACTTAAGCCACAAAAACTTGTTAAGCGTTAGCACGATTAATGCCAAGTGGCTAAGGTGAAGTCTCAACAAAACACAATACCACAAGAATCAAGCACAGAGGGACACAGTGGTTTATCCCGTGGTTCGGCCAAGCCAATGCTTGCCTACTTCCACGTTGTGGCGTCCCAACGGACGAGGGTTGCAATCAACCCCTCTCAAGCGGTCCAAAGACCCACTTGAATACCACGTTGTTTTGTTGTTCCTTTCACTATCCCGTTTGCAAGGAATCTCCACAAATTGGAGTCTCTTGCCCTTACAAGTATATGATCACAAAGAAAGCACAGAGTAAGGGAGGGAAGCAACACACACAAATCCACAGCGAAACGCGCACACACACGGCCAAGAATCGAGCTCACAAGAGTTTCACACAGTTCTCACTAGAACAGAGCTCGAAACACTTAGAATGACAATCAAATGCGCAGAGATTGAGTGTGGATGATCAAGAATGCTCAAAGGTTGCTTGTGTGTTTCCTCCATGCGCCTAGGGGCCCCTTTTATAGCCCCAAGGCAGCTAGGAGCCGTTGAGAGCAAATCTGGAAGGCCATCCTTGCTTTCTGTCATCGGGGGCACCGGTCAGTCCGGTGCACACCGGACACTGTCCGGTGCCCGATCTGTTTCCATATCTGGCACTTCCGACCGTTGCAAACCATCGGAGATCTCGGAGCCGTTGGCGCACCGGACATGTCCGGTGCACACCGGACAGTCCGGTGCCGTCTTCCGACCGTTGGCTCGGCCACGTGTCCCGCGCGGATTGCGCGGCCGACCGTTGGCCCTGGCCGACCGTTGGCTCACCGGACAGTCCGGTGCACACCGGACAGTCCGGTGAATTTTAGCCGTACGCCGTCGGCGAATTCCCGAGAGCGGCCAGTTCGAGTCGAGGCAGCCTGGCGCACCGGACACTGTCCGGTGCACACCGGACAGTCCGGTGCTCCAGTCCGAGCTGAGACTTGGCTGCACACAGCCAAGTCTTTCTCTCCCCTTTTCTCTTTTTCTTCTTTCTGTTTCTAACACTTAGACAAATATGTTAGTCCACAAAACAAATGTACTAAGGCTTAGAAACATACCTTTATCTCATGATTTGCACCTTGTTCATCCATGTACATAAATTCACAATTAAGCACATGTGTTGGCACTCAATCACCAAAATACTTAGAAATGGCCCAAGGGCACATTTCCCTTTCAATCTCCCCCTTTTTGGTGATTTATGCCAACACAACATAAAGCCACTAGAACAAGTGCAAACTCAATTCAAATAACACTTAAATTTATTTTGAATCAATTTTGGCATATATGGATCATCCTTTGCCACCACTTGGTTTGTTTTTGCAAATCAAACACAAATCTCTATCTCTAAGTTAAACACACATGTTTAAGCATAAAGAGAGTCATTCAAAAAGAGATTGATCAAGGATTTCAAAAACTCCCCCTTTTTCCCATAATCAATACTTCTCCCCACAAGAAGCCAACTTTTGACAAAAACTCCCCCTTTTTCCCATAATCAATACTTCTCCCCACAAGAAGCCAACTTTTGACAAGAGAGACAACTTAAGAATTTTGACAAACCAAAAACTCTATTCTACTATTTTCAAAATCTCTCAAGTGGTAGCTGATCCATTTATTGCTTTGGCCTTTATTTTCTCCCCCTTTGGCATCAAACACCAAAACGGGATCAATTTTGGCCCTTTAACCCCATTGCCTCACCAAAATCTTCAATTAAGAGCAAATGGCAATAAGAGTTCATGAGATGGACTTGGAATAAGTTACCCCTCATCGGAGTGCAGTGGAAGTCTTTCATGGTCCAAGTCCACCTTTTCCCTTTCAATTCTCCTTTGTGACTAACACAAGCAAACTCAAACATATGGTTAGTCTCAAAGGGTCAAGTTGTAACACATCTCCCCCTAAACATGTGCATCACATTGCAACGGACTTGTGAGGTCCAGGGAGTGTTTGTACAACTTGAGCACCATAATTAGCAACAAAAATGCAGAAAGGAACATGATCAAAATCATGAATACATGTATGCTACAATTCAATCCAAGTTCCGCGAATCTAAGACATTTAGCTCACTACGCAGCCTGCAAAAGGTCTTCTCATCTAAAGGCTTGGTAAAGATATCGGCTAGCTGGTTCTCGGTGCTAACATAAAACACTTCGATATCTCCCTTTTGCTGGTGGTCTCTCAAAAAGTGATGCCGGATGTCAATGTGCTTTGTGCGGCTGTGCTCAACAGGATTTTCCGCTATTCGGATAGCACTCTCATTGTCACATAGGAGTGGGACTTTGCTCAGATTGTAGCCAAAGTCCCGGAGGGTTTGCCTCATCCAAAGTAGTTGCGCACAACACTGTCCTGCGGCAACGTACTCGGCCTCAGCGGTGGATAGGGCAACGGATGTTTGTTTCTTAGAGTTCCATGACACCAGGGACCTTCCTAAGAATTGGCACGTCCCTGATGTACTCTTCCTATCGACCTTACATCCAGCATAGTCGGAATCTGAGTACCCAATCAAGTCAAAGTTAGACCCCTTTGGATACCAGATCCCGAAGCAAGGCGTAGCGACTAAATATCTAAGAATTCGCTTCACCGCCACCAAGTGACACTCCTTAGGATCGGATTGAAATCTAGCACACATGCATACGCTAAGCATAATATCCGGTCTACTAGCACATAAATAAAGTAGAGATCCTATCATTGACCGGTATGCTTTTTGATCAACGGACTTACCTCCTTTGTTGAGGTCGGTGTGTCCGTCGGTTCCCATCGGAGTCTTTGCGGGCTTGGCGTCCTTCATCCCAAACCGCTTCAGCAGATCTTGCGTGTACTTCGTTTGGGAGATGAAGGTGCCGTCCTTGAGTTGCTTCACTTGGAACCCAAGGAAGTAGTTCAACTCGCCCATCATCGACATCTCGAATTTCTGCGTCATCACCCTGCTAAACTCTTCACAAGACTTTTGATTAGTAGAACCAAATATTATGTCATCGACATAAATTTGGCACACAAACAAATCACCATTACAAGTCTTAGTGAAAAGAGTTGGATCGGCTTTCCCAACCTTGAAAGCATTAGCAAGTAAGAAATCTCTAAGGCATTCATACCATGCTCTTGGGGCTTGTTTAAGTCCATAGAGCGCCTTAGAGAGCTTACACACGTGGTCGGGGTACCGCTCATCCTCGAAGCCAGGGGGTTGCTCCACGTACACTTCCTCCTTTATTGGCCCGTTGAGGAACGCGCTCTTCACATCCATTTGGTACAACCTGAAAGAATGGTGAGCGGCATATGCTAGCAAGATGCGAATGGATTCTAGCCTAGCCACAGGAGCAAAAGTCTCCTCAAAGTCCAAACCTGCGACTTGGGCATAACCTTTTGCCACAAGCCGAGCCTTGTTCCTTGTCACAACTCCGTGCTCGTCCTGTTTGTTGCGGAACACCCACTTGGTTCCCACAACATTTTGCTTGGGACGAGGCACCAGCGTCCAAACTTCATTGCGCTTGAAGTTGTTGAGTTCCTCCTGCATGGCCAACACCCAATCCGGATCTAGCAAGGCCTCCTCTACCCTGAAAGGCTCAATAGAGGAGACAAAGGAGTAATGTTCACAAAAATTAACTAATCGAGACCGAGTAGTTACTCCCTTGCTAATGTCACCCAGAATTTGGTCGACGGGATGATCCCTTTGAATCATCGCTCGAACTTGGGTTGGAGGTGCCGGTTGCGCTTCTTCCTCCATCATATGATCGTCTTGTGCTCCCCCTTGATCACACGCCTCCTTTTGATGAACCTGTTCATCGTCTTGAGTTGGGGGTTGCACCGTCGTTGAGGAAGAAGGTTGATCTCGTTCATCCTGTTCCTGTGGCCGAATGTCTCCAATCGCCATGGTTCGTATAGCGGCCGTCGGAACATCTTCTTCATCTACATCATCACAATCAACAACTTGCTCTCTTGGAGAGCCATTAGTCTCATCAAATACAACGTCGCTAGAGACTTCAACCAAACCCGATGATTTGTTGAAGACCCTATACGCCTTTGTATTTGAATCATAACCTAATAAAAACCCTTCTACAGCTTTGGGAGCAAACTTAGAATTTCTACCTTTCTTTACTAGAATGTAGCACTTGCTCCCAAAAACACGAAAGTAGGATACATTGGGTTTGTTACCGGTTAGTAGCTCATATGACGTCTTCTTGAGGAGGCGGTGAAGATAGACCCTGTTGATGGCGTGGCAAGCCGTGTTCACGGCTTCCGACCAAAAGCACTCGGGGGTCTTGAACTCTCCAAGCATCGTCCTCGCCATATCGATTAGCGTCCTGTTCTTCCTCTCTACCACACCATTTTGCTGTGGTGTGTAGGGAGCGGAGAACTCGTGCTTGATCCCTTCCTCCTCAAGAAACTCCTCCACTTGAAGGTTCTTGAACTCGGACCCGTTGTCGCTCCTAATCTTCTTCACCTTGAGCTCAAACTCATTTTGAGCTCTCCTGAGGAAGCGCTTGAGGGTCCCTTGGGTTTCAGACTTATCCTGCAAAAAGAACACCCAAGTGAAGCGGGAAAAGTCATCAACAATAACTAAACCATACTTACTTCCTCCTATGCTTAGATAGGCGACGGGTCCGAAGAGGTCCATATGCAGCAGCTCCAGAGGTCTTGACGTGGTCATCACATTCTTGCTGTGATGTGCTCCTCCTACTTGTTTACCTGCCTGACAAGCTGCACAAGGTCTATCTTTTTCGAAATAAACATTTGTTAGACCTATCACGTGTTCTCCCTTTAGAAGCTTGTGGAGGTCCTTCATCCCCACATGTGCTAAGCGGCGATGCCACAGCCAGCCCATGCAAGTCTTAGCCATTAAGCATGCATCTAGACCGGCCTCTTCTTTTGCAAAGTCAACTAAATAAAGCTTGCCGTCTAGTACACCCTTAAAAGCTAGTGAACCATCACATCTTCTAAAGACAGACACATCTACATTTGTAAATAAACAATTATATCCCATTTGACATAATTGACTAACAGATAGCAAATTATATCCAAGACTCTCCACTAAGAATACATTTGAGATAGAATGCTCATTAGAAATTGCAATTTTACCTAACCCTTTTACCTTGCCTTGATTCCCATCACCGAATATAATTGAATCTTGGGAATCCTTATTCTTGACGTAGGAGGTGAACATCTTCTTCTCCCCCGTCATATGGTTTGTGCATCCGCTGTCGATAATCCAGCTTGAACCCCCGGATGCATAAACCTGCAAGGCAAATTTAGGCTTGGGTCTTAGGTACCCAACTCATGTTGGGTCCTGCAAGGTTAGCACAAATGTCTTTAGGGACCCAAATGCAAGATTTATCTCCCTTGCATCTAGCCCCTAATTTCCTAGCAACTACCTTCTTACCCTTTCTACAAATAGCAAAGGGAGCATTACAAGCATAATAAATGGTAGAAGGTTCATTCACTACTTTCCTAGGAGCATGAATAACATTCTTTCTAGGTACATGGGCAATATCTCTCCTAGGCATATGTACAACATTTTTCCTACACATATCTCTATCATGCTTATAAGACGAACTAGAAGCAAACATGGCATGAGAATCATACACATGTGAATCAAAATGATTATAAGCATTTATAGCATGTCTCCTATCATAATACATAAAAGCATGATTCTTTTTAGCATTACTAGCCATAAGGGCCTTCCCCTTCTCCTTGACGAAGATGGGAGCCTTATGGCTTGTTAAGTTCTTGGCTTCCCTCTTGAAGCCAAGCCCATCCTTAATTGAGGGATGTCTTCCAATTGTGTAGGCATCCCTTGCAAATTTTATCTTTTCAGCTTCACTCTTGCTAGTCTTAAGTTGAGCATTGAGACTAGCCACTTCATCTTTTAGTTTTGAAATTGAAACTAAGTGTTTGCTACAAGTGTTAACATCAAAATCCTTACACCTAGTGCAAATTGTAACATTTTCAACACAAGACTTAGATTTATTTGTTACTTCTAATTTAGCATTTAAATCATGGTTAACACTTTGTAAAGTAGCAATGGTTTCATGACAAGAAGATATTTCACTAGAAAGCACTTCATTTCTTTTCACTTCTAAAGCATATGATTTTTGTGCCTCTACAAACTTATCATGTTCATCATACAATAAATCCTCTTGCTTTTCTAAAAGCCTATCCTTTTCATTCAAAGCATCAATCAATTCATTGATTTTATCTATCTTAGATCTATCTAAGCCTTTGAACAAGCAAGAATAATCTATGTCATCATCGTCACTAGACTCACTATCACTAGAAGAAGCATAAGTGGAGTCTTGAGTACTTACCTTCTTCTCCCTTGCCATAAGGCAAGTGAGACGCTCGTTGGGGAAGAGAGCCGATTTGTTGAAGGCAGTGGCGGCGAGTCCTTCGTTGTCGGAGTCGGAGGAGGAGCAATCCGAGTCCCACTCCTTTCCTAGATGCGCCTCGCCCTTTGCCTTCTTGTATTGCTTCTTCTTCTCTCTTTTGTTCCCCTTTTCCTGGTCACTTTCATTATCGGGACAGTTAGCAATGAAATGACCAAGCTTACCGCATTTGAAGCATGAGCGCTTCCCCTTGGCTTTGGTCTTGCTTGGTTGTCCCTTGTGACCTTTAAGCACCGTCTTGAATCTTTTAATGATGAGAGCCATCTCTTCATCATTGAGTCCGGCCGCCTCAACTTGCGCCACCTTGCTAGGTAGCGACTCCTTGCTCCTCGTTGCCTTTAGAGCAATGGGTTGAGGCTCGTGGAGTGGTCCGTTCAACGCGTCGTCGACGTATCTTGCTTCCTTGATCATCATCCGTCCGCTCACGAATTTTCCAAGTACTTCCTCGGGCGTCATCATCGTGTACCTGGGATTCTCACGAATATTGTTCACGAGATGAGGATCAAGAACGGTAAAGGACCTGAGCATTAGGCGGACGACATCGTGATCCGTCCAACGCGTGCTTCCGTAGCTCCTTATTTTGTTGATAAGGGTCTTGAGCCGGTTGTACGTCTGAGTTGGCTCCTCTCCCCTTATCATGGCGAACCGTCCAAGCTCGCCCTCCACCAACTCCATCTTGGTGAGCATGGTGATGTCGTTCCCCTCGTGAGAGATCTTGAGGGTGTCCCATATCTGCTTGGCATTGTCCAAGCCGCTCACCTTATTGTACTCTTCCCTGCACAAAGATGCTAAGAGAACAGTAGTAGCCTGTGCATTTTTATGAATCTGTTCATTTATAAGCATAGGGCTATCCGAGCTATCGAATTTCATTCCGTTCTCCACAATCTCCCATATGCTAGGATGGAGAGAGAATAAGTGACTACGCATTTTGTGACTCCAAAATCCGTAGTCCTCTCCATCAAAGTGTGGGGGCTTGCCGAGTGGAATGGAGAGCAAATGTGAATGTGAACTTTGCGGAATACGCGAATAATCAAAAGAAAAGTTTGAGTTAACCGTCTTTTGTTTGTAGTCGTTGTGATCCTCATCCTTTTGGGAAGAAGTAGACTCGTCGCTGTCGTAGTAGACGATCTCCTTGATGCGCCTTGTCTTCTTCTTCTTCCCTTCCTTCCGTCTTTGGCCCGAGCCGGAGTCGGTAGGCTTGTCGTCCTTCGGCTCGTTGACGAAGGTCTCCTTTTCTTTGTCGTTGATCACTATACCCTTCCCCTTAGGATCCATCTATTCGGGCGGTTAGTCCCTTTGTGAATAGAACGGCTCTGATACCAATTGAGAGCACCTAGAGGGGGGGGGGGTGAATAGGTGATCCTGTAAAAACTTCAAACTTAAGCCACAAAAACTTGTTAAGCGTTAGCACGATTAATGCCAAGTGGCTAAGGTGAAGTCTCAACAAAACACAATACCACAAGAATCAAGCACAGAGGGACACAGTGGTTTATCCCGTGGTTCGGCCAAGCCAATGCTTGCCTACTTCCACGTTGTGGCGTCCCAACGGACGAGGGTTGCAATCAACCCCTCTCAAGCGGTCCAAAGACCCACTTGAATACCACGTTGTTTTGTTGTTCCTTTCACTATCCCGTTTGCAAGGAATCTCCACAAATTGGAGTCTCTTGCCCTTACAAGTATATGATCACAAAGAAAGCACAGAGTAAGGGAGGGAAGCAACACACACAAATCCACAGCGAAACGCGCACACACACGGCCAAGAATCGAGCTCACAAGAGTTTCACACAGTTCTCACTAGAACAGAGCTCGAAACACTTAGAATGACAATCAAATGCGCAGAGATTGAGTGTGGATGATCAAGAATGCTCAAAGGTTGCTTGTGTGTTTCCTCCATGCGCCTAGGGGCCCCTTTTATAGCCCCAAGGCAGCTAGGAGCCGTTGAGAGCAAATCTGGAAGGCCATCCTTGCTTTCTGTCATCGGGGGCACCGGACAGTCCGGTGCACACCGGACACTGTCCGGTGCCCGATCTGTTTCCATATCTGGCACTTCCGACCGTTGCAAACCATCGGAGATCTCGGAGCCGTTGGCGCACCGGACATGTCCGGTGCACACCGGACAGTCCGGTGCCGTCTTCCGACCGTTGGCTCGGCCACGTGTCCCGCGCGGATTGCGCGGCCGACCGTTGGCCCTGGCCGACCGTTGGCTCACCGGACAGTCCGGTGCACACCGGACAGTCCGGTGAATTTTAGCCGTACGCCGTCGGCGAATTCCCGAGAGCGGCCAGTTCGAGTCGAGGCAGCCTGGCGCACCGGACACTGTCCGGTGCACACCGGACAGTCCGGTGCTCCAGTCCGAGCTGAGACTTGGCTGCACACAGCCAAGTCTTTCTCTCCCCTTTTCTCTTTTTCTTCTTTCTGTTTCTAACACTTAGACAAATATGTTAGTCCACAAAACAAATGTACTAAGGCTTAGAAACATACCTTTATCTCATGATTTGCACCTTGTTCATCCATGTACATAAATTCACAATTAAGCACATGTGTTGGCACTCAATCACCAAAATACTTAGAAATGGCCCAAGGGCACATTTCCCTTTCAACAGTCCGGTGCACCACCGGACAGCTAATGTTCATGTCCGGTGCTTGATTTCTTTCCATATGGAGAGCAGCCGACCGTTGGTCCCTGGGATCGGTTGGCGCACCGGACACTATCCGGTGCACACCGGACAGTCCGGTGTGCCCAACCGACCGTTGGCATGACCATGTGTCATGCGAAGATTGTGCGTCCGACTGTTAGCGCTGGCGACCGTTGGCTCACCGGACAGTCAGGTGCACCACCGGACAGTCTGGTGAATTATAGCCACGTCGCCCCCTTGCTTTTCCCGAGAGCGACGAGTTTGCCGCAGATGACTCACCGGACAGTCCGGTGCACCACCGGACAGTCCGGTGATTTTTAGCCATACACCGCCGTCGATTCCCGAGAGCAGTCATTTCACCGGAGACCAGCCTAGCGCACCGGACACTGTCCGGTGCGCCATCAGACAGTCTGATGTGCCAGACCGAGCTGGAGTTTGGCTGCACACAACCAAGTCTTTTGCAATTCGATTTTCTTCTTCTCAACACTGTTTCTAGCACTTAGATAACCACATTAGTATTCAAAAACAAATGTACTAAGTCTAGAAACATACCTCATGCCTTGATTTGCACTTTTCCACCTTTGGCACATTAGGACTTAAAGAATATGTGTTGGGCATCTAATCACCAAAATACTTATAGAAATTGCCCAAGGGCATATTTCTCTTTCAGTCTCCCCTTTTTTGGTGATTTATGCCAACACATCAAAAGGCAACAAAAAACGTGCAACATCAATTCAAATTGAAGATCCAATTGTTTTTTACTATAATTTGGCATATTTGGATCACTCTTTGCCACCACTTGGTTTGTTTTTGCAAATCAAATTCTTTTTCCTATCTCTAAGTTAAACACACTTGTTTGGGCAAATCGAGAGATATTCCAAGAGAAAAATAGATCATGTGCCAAAAAAACTCCCCCTTTTTCCCATAATCAAAATTCTCCCCCACAAGAGACCAAATTTTGCAATAAGAGTATTTTGGACAAATCAAGAGTTCTAACTCTATTATTTTTGTGGCGGAACCACCCGAATTATTCCAGCTTAAGTGCCTAAGTCACGCCTCAGGGGCCGTAACACACTTAAATCGGAATAACCCGTCAGTCCCTCAGATCTAGTCTGATAGAGCCACTTAACCAGGATCAAATTCCACAATTTCACTCGAAGGTGAGTCACAAAAGAAATACAATAAAATAGGAAACCTCAAATTAAGTGCTGAATTATTACATAGATCGGAGTTTTGAGTAGCAAATAAGAGTTCACGAAATAAAATGCAGCGGATAATCGATGTCGTCGGTATCGAGGAAATGGGCAAGGCCTAACCCACTACTCCTCGTGCTCCTCTCCTGCCGGAGCAGCATCCCACTCGACCGTCCAACCCGGTGGCAGGGTGGTAGGCCAAGTCACACCATCAACCATTTCCTGAATGGTACCTGCAAAAAATTATGCCACAAGCAAGGCTGAGTATACTAATACTCAGCTAGACTTACCCGGTGTGAGGAGTCTACTCCTCTACCTCTAGACTATGCAGCTGTTTGGCTGAGGGGTTTGGTTTGCCAAAGCACTAGCTGTTTCTAAAATCCATTTTAACTTTTCAAATTCTAGCATCATTATTTTAGCTATATTTGCTCCTTCTAAGCATACATGGTGACAAGCATTTAGTTCAATCAACAAATTGTCTCATGTAACCTCATTTCACTTCTTACTCGATGTAGTACAAGGGGTCAAGCAGTCTCATTAGCTGCGAGAAGCAGACGATTCGAATCGAGTTTTTAACCTTTCAAGGTAAACCTAAACACGCGGCATGTCAGGATACTCCGACCCCGCACATGACAACCGTCCCCGTCGATTCCCCGTTCGCGTCCAGGCCTCACCGCCTTGGCATACAATGCTCCACTGACCCCGGCTGCCGCCATGCAGTGACCGCACTTGTACCCACCATAGCTAGCATGGGAGACCCAGTCTCAGGTCGCATGAGGGATAAAGTCCGCGCCCGGCTTCACTCAGGTACTAGGTTTACCGGTTATCATTTTTCCCGGCATGTGCTTAGTACGTTCAAACGCTTGACTCAGGTATCCACACATTAATCCTTAATTCCTTTTTCCCGTCTCATGGACAAGGCATCCTCCTTGGATCCAAGTCATAGACTAACATAGATCCCGTTATCAAGATGAATACAATCAATTCCTGACCTCGCGCGAGCGCTAGAAAAATCACTCGACTTCTACCGAGATCCTGATTAGCAAGCAGCTACTCGACCTAGCATACTAGTATTCATCTCAAAAAGGAATCCTAAGTTCATGTAGCTAGAGGTTTCAAGCAAATCCTACACTTAAGTGCACATTACAATCCTACAAGCATTAAGTGTAGTAAAGTAGCATATAGTAATACGGTTATGCATATAAACCGGGGCTTGCCTTCAATAGCTAGGGCTGCAGGGAGATCCTCGATAGCAGTCTCGGAAGCTTGCTCCTGGTCCTCCTCTTGGACAGATCCTTGCTCGGGGATGAGCACGTACTCTCTGTCGGCGAGATTACAATCTAATGAATGCAATGCGTAAGATATATGTATGATATGATATGTGCTTTAGTAATTTCAACTTTTCATGGTGTATGGTCTACTTAAGTTAGATAGAGTTAAACCTTACTTATGTGAGGCTTTTGGGTGGTATACTTGGTAAATTGGATCAAACTTAGCTAAGGTAAGTGGTAGGTTTATTATTGGGGTTCCACTGAATTCTTTTTAAAGCCTTAGTGAGAATTGACAAGAATTCAAGTTGGACTTATTGGAGTGAGATTTATTTCTCCCTTCTTTTTCGTTATTCTCTTTAAGTTTTTGGAGTGGGTTTGAACTACAAGTTATCTTAATAAATTTCCAAAAATTCTGTAAAAATTACAGTGGCTTATTACTAGTGTATAATTTTCTGTCTCAAAATTTGGGGTTCAAAAAGTGAATAGTTTTTTCTGGACAAAAATACCAAATTTTAGGGCAGAAGGGGTGATTTGAACTACAACTATCAATTAATAGTAGGTAATTCTCTAAGACTTATTTTTGTTGGAATTTAGATGCTATAACATGACTTGGCACAAAATTCTAGTCATTAATTTGTGGCAGAACCACCCGAATTATTCCAGCTTAAGTGCCTAAGTCACGCCTCAGGGGCCGTAACACACTTAAATCGGAATAACCCGTCAGTCCCTCAGATCTAGTCTGATAGAGCCACTTAACCAGGATCAAATTCTACAATCTCACTCGAAGGTGAGTCACAGAAGAAATACAATAAAACAGGAAACCTTAATTTAAGTGCCGAATTATTACATAGATCGGAGTTTTTGAGTAGCAAATAAGAGTTCACAAAATAAAATGCAGCGGATAATCGATGTCGTCGGTATCGAGGGATTGGGCAAGGCCTAGCCCACTACTCCTCGTGCTCCTCTCCTGCTGGGGCAACATCCCACTCGACCGTCCAACCCGATGGCAGGGTGGTAGGCCAAGTCACATCATCAACCATTTCCTGAATGGTACCTGCAAAAATTATGCCACAAGCAAGGCTGAGTATACTAATACTCAGCTAGACTTAACCGGTGTGAGGAGTCTACTCCTCTACCTCTAGACTATGCAGCTGTTTGGCTGAGGGGTTTGGTTTGCCAAAAGCACTAGCTGTTTCTAAAATCAATTTTAGCTTTTCAAATTCTATCATCATTAGCTTAGCTAGATTTGCTCCTTCTAAGCATACATGGTGACAAGCATTTAGTTCAATCAACAAGTTATCTCATGTAACCTCATTTCACTTCTTACTCGATGCAGTACAAGGGGTCAAGCAGTCTCATTAGCTGCGAGAAGCAGACGATTCGAATCGAGTTTTTAACCTTGCAAGGTAAACCTAAACACACGGCATGTCAGGGTACTTCGACCCCACACATGACAACCGTCCCCATCGATTCCCCGTTTGCGTCCAGGCCTCACCGCCTTGGCATACAATGCTCCACTGACCCCGGCTGCCACTGTGCAGTGACCGCACTTGTACCCACCATAGCTAGCATGGGAGACCCAGTCTCAGGTCGCATGAGGGATAAAGTCCGCGCCCGGCTTCACTCAGGTACTAGGTTTACCGGTTACCATTTTTCCCGGCATGTGCTTAGTACGTTCAAAAGCTTGACTCAGGTATCCACACATTAATCCTTAATTCTTTTTCCCGTCTCATGGACAAGGCATCCTCCCTGGATCCAAGTCCATAGACTAACACATATCCCGTTATCAAGATGAATACAATCAATTCCTGACCTCGCGCGAGTGCTAGAAAAATCACTCGACTTCTACTGAGATCCTGATTATCAAGCAGCTACTCAACCTAGCATACTAGTATTCATCTCAAAAAGGAATCCTAAGTTCATGCAACTAGAGGTTTCAAGCAACTCCTACACTTAAGTGCACATTACAATCCTACAAGCATTAAGTGTAGTAAAATAGCATATAATAATACAGTTATGCATAAAACTGGGGCTTGCCTTCAATTGCTGGGGCTGCGGGGAGATCCTCAACAGCAGCCTCTGAAGCCTGCTCCTGGTCCTCCTCTTGGACAGGTCCTTGCTCGGGGATGAGCACGTACTCTCCGTCGGCAAGATTACAATCTAATGAATGCAATGCGTAAGATACATGCATGATATGATATGTGCTTTTAGAAATTACAACTTTGGAGGTGTATGATCTTCTTGAGTTACACAAAGTTAACTTTACTTATGTAAGACCCTTGGGTGGTATACTTGGTAAATTGGGTCAAACTTCATCTAAGGTAAGTGGTAGGTTTATTTTTGGGGTTCCACTGAATTCTTTTTAAACCTTAGTGAGAATTGATAAGTACTTAATTTAGACTTATTGGGGTGGAGTTTATTTCTTCTTTCCTTTTCTTTTATTCTCTTAAATGTTTTGGAGTGGGTTTGAACTACAAGTTGCTTTTATAAAATTCTAAAAATTCTGCAAAAATTACAGTGGCTTGGTACTGGTGTATGTTTCTCTGTCTCAAAAAATTGGGGATCAGAAAGTGAATGATTTTCTCTGGACACAATTATCAAATTTTAGGGCAGAAGGGGTGCTATGAACTACAACTATTATTTAACAGTGGGTAATTCTCTAAAACTTATTTTTTCTGGCTTTTAGGTGTCATAACATGATTTGGTACAAACTTCTAGTCATTAATACCTTTTAGTTATTTTACTATGGTTTTCTCAAGTTTCTAGCCACATTGGTGCTTTTCTACTACCACTATATTTGAAAAATATCAAACAACAAAGTTCTTATTTTTCTTGGTTTTTGTTTTGCACAAGAGCAATCATTCTGAAGTTTGGCATCTTTTTGCTTAAGGGAAGGGGTGGTATGCATTATTTGAGTTAAGTGGCCTTTCTCTTAAATCATTAGCAATAGGTAAGAGTTTGCTTCTTTTTCATGGGTTTGCATTTTTCTCTGGTGGTTTATCTCATTATGGACTTAGTCAATTTTTGGTTGCCCATTATCACATTATTAGGGGTTGTTCATGACTTATTTGGAAAATGCCTCATTATCATTTTATATTTATTTTCCTCACTTAAAAGGTTGGGCTGAGGTGTTCTTTATTTTTGTAGTGGGGCTCTGGTGGTTGTAAGTCCACTGGATTTTTATTATCTATTTTGGGTATAGTTTTGTAATTCTAATAATTGTTTTTCACTTTAAATAAGGCTAAATAAAGCATTCTAATTTAAAACTGATCTGGACTAATGGTCTCCCTATTTTTCCTAGGTTCTTTGTTACATAAGCAAACTAGAAAAAATAATTTTAATCACTGTTCATTAATTTCTAATGCCTTTCTGATCTTTTCTAAGTTTTGGGCAAAATAGCTTTAAATGAATATCTATATCATATTTTCAATGTTGGGGTTCCTACTATTTTTAAACAGTGTCTAAGTGAGGTTTGAACACCTACAAATTTTCTTAGGTTCAGTACAGAAGAAAAACTAATTTTCCTTAATTAAACAAGGTTTAGTAAGTTTCTGTTTTTAATTTTAAACTCAAAAATTCAGAACAGAAAGCATAGGGTTTATCATTTTTAAATGATAGTTCATAATATTCAGGAGCTAGCAAAATTAGTTTGACAACTTTTTATTAAGAATTCATCAAGTTATGGGTTTTCTAAGTTCTCTGGTCATTTAAAAAGATTAACAAAATTGATTTAATGGAAAACCACTTTGCACTGGGGTCCCTGGCGGGTATTTTAAGTTTTCTTCGCGGATCAGTCCCTGGGCTACTATTCACATGGGTCACTGACGTTACAGGAAACCCCTCGGGTTCTACAAATCCTAACCCGAGGTCCTTCTCCTAGCTTAAACAGTAACCGCGGCGGAAGAAAAGGCGGAGGGGCTTACCGGCGGCGAGATTGCTCCGGTGAAGTGGTCGAGGACGTAGGGGAGGTCTCGGGGATCACAATGGTGTGCGGGTCGCCGTCGGGGATGGCCGGAGTTGGCCGGTCCACGTGCGCAGGCGGGGATGCTCGTCGGCGGCGAGGAGTCCGGCCTGCTCACGGCGAGATAGTTCAATTGGACGAGTCAGAGAGGTTCACGGGATGCCAGAGAAGATATGGGTGCAAGGAATTGGGCGGAGACTCACCGGTTAGCTCTGTCCACGCGCGGCGGCGAAAGACCGAAGTCCGGTGAGGTCGATCTCGGGCCTCCGATGAAGTCCGGCCTAGTCCGAGGGCTTGGGAAGCTTCACGGGCCACTGGCAGAGCTAGCCGAAGCACTGGCTCGACTTGGGGGTGGCTAGAGTGGGCTGGCCACGACGGCCGAAGCTCTGGCGGCAATGGCGGGCGGAATTGAGCTCGCCGGAGCTAAGGAGAGGGGGCTGGCCGGTGAAGGTGAACGCGGGGTGAAGTGAGGCGCGCCCGTGGAGGCTTTATAGGCGCGGGCGAGCACGGCCGAGGGCGGGGCTCTGACATGCGCTCGGGGCGTGCGCAGCGAACGCTGGTGCGCGCTCTGGCGCCTGGCACAGCGTCGAGCACGAGGCAACGCAGAGAGAGGTCAAGTTCAAACGCGGATTGGGCCCAAATCTTTGAGATTAAGGCCACGATCCCGTTGAGAGATCTCTTCCTCTCAGGTCCCTTTGTCGTTTGTGTGTGGAGGCTAGCAAGTTTCGCTGACTGGATTAAGAGATAGAGAGGGGAGAAATCATGTTTGTCTCACTGCCACACACAGGGAGAAGATCTCTGGTTTGACGTGTCCGAGGCACGCGTCCCAATGCCATCTCCTGGCACATGACAGAGGGGTTAATTAGGCACATTTTTGTCAATGGGGCCATTAGGATTCGAGTTAGGGATCAAGGTGAACATCCTTGATCTTTGGCTCAAGATCTGAATTTCAGAATTCTGAATTTCAGAATTCCCATTAAGTCCCCATATGAGAAGCTTGATTTGGGGTTTTAATTGAGTTATTTTGGCTAAGCTTTCTCAACCTTTCTTGTTGCTTATTAAATATACTTCAATTTTTATAATTGGCTCAAGTCATAATTTTAAATTTTTCATACCCTTTTCCTTATTTTCTTGAATTTTGCTCATGGGCTCACTTAGGGTTTTTATTAGGGTTACAACATTCTTACCTTTTGAAAGACCCATTTGTTTTGATCATGATACTTTTAAGTATATGCTTGGTGAATTCTTTATTCTTAAGTTAGTTTGATGCTCATGCTTACTTTGGTTCACATAAAATGATGGTTCTTGGTTTGGCATTTTAAGAGAAACCCTAGGTGACACTGGGGTGTCACATAATTCTTATTAGTTATTTTATTGGGATTTTCTAAAGTTCTTGGCCCAAGGGGTGCTTTCTACTACCACTATATTTGAAAAATATCAAACAACAGACTTCTGATTTTTCTTAGCTTCTATTTTGTGCAAGAGCAATCATTATGAAGTTTGGCATCTTTTTGCTTAAGGGAAGGGGTGGTATGCATTAATTGGATTAAATGGCCTTTCTTATAAAATATTAGCAATAGGTATTATTTTGCATCTTTTTAATGGGTTTGCATTTTTCTCTGGTGGCCTATCTCATTATTGACCTAGCAAAATTTTATTTGCCCATTATTGCATTATTATGGGTTATTCATGATTTATTTAGAAAATGACTCATTATCATATTACACTTATTTACCCTACTTAAAATGATGGGCTAGGGTGTTCATTATTTTTGCAGTGGGGTTCTGGTGGTTATAAGTCCACTGGATTTTTATTATCAATTTTGGGTCTGATTTTGTAATTATATTAATTGATTTCTAGTTGGAATAATGCTGAATAACACATTTCACTTCAAAACTGATCTGGACTAGAGGTCCCTTTATTTTTCTTAGGTTCTCTGTTACTTAAGTAAACTAGGAAAAATAATTTCACTCACTGTTCATTAATTTCTAATGCCTTTCTGATTTTCCTAAGTTTTGGACAGAAATGGCTTTTAATGGATATCTACACTATATTCTTCAATACTGGGGTTCTTACTATTTTTAAACAGTGCTTAAATGAGGGTTGAACATCTACAAATTTTCTTAGGTTCAGCACAGAAGCAAAACTAATTTCCCTTAATTAAACAAGGTTTGGTCAATTTCTATTTTTAATTTTAAACTCTAAAAATTAGAACAGAAAGCAAAAGGTTCATTATTTTTAAATAATAGCTCATATTATTCAGGGTCTAGCAAAATTAGTTTGACAACTTTTGCTTAAGAATTCATCAAGTTATGGATTTTCTAAGTTCTCTGTTTATTAAAAAGATTAAACAGAATTGATTAAATGGAAAACTACTTTGCAACGGGGTCCCTGGTGGGTGTTTTAAGTTTTCCTCACAGATGAGTCCCTGGGCTACTATTCAAATGAGTCACTGACATTGCAGAAAACCCCCTAGGTTCTTCTAATCCTAACTCGAGGTCCTTTCCCCAATTTGAACAGTGCCCGCGGCGGAAGAAAGGGCGGAGGGGCTTACCGGCGGCGAGATTGCTCCGGTGAGGTGGCCGAGGGTGTAGGGGAGGTTCTGACGGTCACGACGATGTGCGGGTCGCCGTCGGGGGTGGTCGGAGTTGGCCGGTCCACGTGCGTAGGCGGGGGAGCTCGTCGGCGACGAGGAGTCCGACCTATCCAGGGCGAAATTGACCAATCAAACGGGTCAGAGAGCTTCACCAGGGATCAAGGAAGGTGTGCGCGCGAGGAATTGAAGAATGGCTCACCGGAGTGCTCGGTCCACGCGTGCAGGCGGGCGACCAAAGTCCGGCGAGGGTGATCTCGGGCTTCCGGTGAAGTTCTGCCAGGTCTGAGGGCTTGGAGAGCTTCACAGGCCTATGGCGGAGCTAACCGAAGCACTGGCACGACTTGGGGGCGACTAGAGTGGGCTGGCCACGGTGGCCGAAGCTCTGGCGGCAATGGCGGGCGGAAAAGAGCTCGCCGGAGCTAAGGAGGGGTGGCTGGCCGGTGATGGTGAGCGCGGGGAGAAGTGAGGCGCGCCCGGGGAGGCTTTATAGGCGCTGGCGGGCACGGCCGAGGGCAAGGGCGCGCGGCGGACTTGACCGAACGCTGGGGCGAGTGCGCGCACGGGTTGGGCGAGCGCCGGCGTGCCGACCAGGGTCGAACATGTGTGCCCGTGCGTTCTGCCCAAGTTCTGGCGCGTGTGGTCACTCATCCGAGCCTGCTCTCGCCTTGGTCAGTGCACAAAACCTCTTCTCCTCCCTACAAGCTACCGATATTGTGTGGGGGTCATAGGATTTTGCCTACAGGTTGCAGAGATATGGAGCCCGGAAATCCGGTTTGTCTCCCTGCTCAAATCCGAGGCAAATCCAAGGTTTTGTCGTGTCTAGGGCTCGTGTCCCAATGCCATCTTCTGGCATGCGACAGAGGGGTTAGTTAGGCACGTTTTTGTTAATGGGGTCATTAGGATTTGAGTTAGGGATCAAGGTGAACACGCTTGATCTTTGGCTCAAGGTCTGAAATTCAGAATTCTGAAATTCAGAATTTCCTATTGAGTCCCCACATGAGAAGCTTGCTTGGGGTTTTATTTGAATTATTTTGGCCAAGCTTCTTCAATCTTTATTGTTGCTTATTAAATATACTTCAATGTTTATAATTGGCCCAAGCCATGATTCTAAATTTTTCATACCCTTTTCCCCATTCTCTTGAATTTTGCTCATAGGGCTCAATTAGGGTTTTTGTTGGGGTTGCACATTTTGCCTTTTTGAAAACCCATTTGTTTTGAACATGATACTTTTAAGTATAGGCTTGGTGGATCCTTTATCCTTAAGTCAATTTGATGTTCATACTTAAATTTGGTTCACATAAGATGATGGTTCATGGGTTAGCACTTTGAGAGAAACCCTAGGTGACACTGGGGTGTCACAGCTTTCAAAATTCACAAGTGGTTGGCTGATCCATTTGCTTTGGCCTTAATTTCTCCCCCTTTGGCATTAAGCACCAAAACGGGATCATTTTTGGCCCTTTTAACCCCATTGCCTCACCAAAAATATCAATTAAGAACAAAAAGGCAATGAGAGCATAAGTATGAACTTGGAATTAAACACACTAATATCAGAGTGCAGTGGAAGTCTTTGTGGCGTCCAAGTTCATTTTCCCTTTCAATGCATGAGAGCACCTTTGAGACTACATCAAGTGTACTCAAACAAACAGGTTAGTCTCAAAAGGGTCAAGTTGTAGCACATCTCCCCCTTAATATGTGCATCATTCGCATATGGACTTGTGAGGTCCGGGGATCACTTGTACAACTTGAGCACCATAAGTAACAGTAATTGATTGAAATGCACAAAGTAACATGACCAAAGGCATAGAACACATGTATGCTATAGATCAATCCAAGTTACGCGAATTTAAGACATTTAGCTCACTATGCAACCTGCAAAACCTTTTCTCATCTAAAGGCTTAGTGAAGATATCGGCTAGCTGGTTCTCGGTGCTAATATGGTACACCTCGATATCTCCCTTTTGCTGGTGGTCTCTCAGGAAGGGATACCGGATGTCTATGTGCTTAGTGCGGCTGTGTTCAACAGGATTATCCACCATGTGGATTGCACTCTCATTGTCACATAGGAGTGGGACTTTGCTCAGATTGTAGCCAAAGTCCCGGAGGGTTTGCCTCATCTAAAGTAGTTGCGCGCAACATTGACCTGCGCAACGTACTCGGCCTCAGCGGTGGATAGGGCAATGGATGTTTGTTTCTTGGAACTCCATGACACCAGGGACCTTCCTAGAAATTGGCATGTCCTCGATGTGCTCTTCCTATCAACCTTGCACCCGGCATAATCGGAGTCTGAGTATCCAATTAAGTCAAAGGTAGACCCCTTTGGATACCAGATCCCGAAGCAAGGCGTAGAAACTAAATACCTAAGAATTCGCTTAACGGCCACAAGGTGACATTCCTTGGGGTCGGATTGATATCTAGCACACATGCATACACTAAGCATAATGTCCGGTCTACTAGCACATAAATAAAGCAATGAGCCTATCATGGGCCGGTATGCCTTTTGATCAACGGACTTACCTCCTTTGTTGAGGTCAATGTGCCCGTCAGTTCCCATCGGTGTCTTCGCGGGCTTGGCGTCCTTCATCCCATATCTCTTGAGAAGATCATGAGTAAACTTCGTTTGGGAGATGAAGGTGCTGTCCTTGAGTTGATTCACTTGGAACCCAAGGAAGTAAGTCAACTCGCCCATCATTGACATCTCGAACTTTTGTGTCATCACCCTGCTAAACTCCTCATAAGACTTTTGGTTAGTAGAACCAAATATTATATCATCGACATAAATTTGGAACACAAAGAGATCACCATCACAAGTCTTTGTAAAAAGAGTGGGATCAACTTTCCCAACCTTGAAAGCATTAGCACTTAAGAAATCTCTAAGGCATTCATACCAAGCACTTGGGGCTTGCTTAAGTCCATAGAGCGCCTTAGAGAGCTTAAACACGTGGTCGGGATACCTGTCATCCTCAAAGCCTGGGGGGTGTTCCACATATACCTCCTCCTTGATTGGCCCGTTGAGGAAAGCGCTCTTTACGTCCATTTGAAACAACCTGAAAGAGTGGTGAGCGGCATAGGCTAATAAAATTTGAATAGACTCTAGCCTAGCCATAGGAGCAAAAGTCTCCTCGAAATCCAAACCTACGACTTGGGCATAACCTTTTGCCACAAGTCGAGCCTTGTTTCTTGTCACCACTCTATGCTCATCTTGCTTGTTGAGGAACACCCACTTGGTTCCCACAATATTTTGCTTTGGACGTGGCACCAGGCTCCAAACTTC
Organism: Zea luxurians; assembly: GCA_029449295.1. Classification (NCBI taxonomy): domain Eukaryota; kingdom Viridiplantae; phylum Streptophyta; class Magnoliopsida; order Poales; family Poaceae; genus Zea; species Zea luxurians. Next base: position 138,755,352 of record JAOPSE010000010.1, read on the forward strand.
ATTTCTCTTGAAGTTGTTGAGCTCTTCCTGCATGGCCAACACCTAATCCGGATCCTGCAAGGCCTCTTCTGCCCTAAAAGGCTCAATAGAAGAGACAAACGAGTACTGCTCACAAAAATTAGCTAATCTTGAGCAAGTAGTTACTCCCTTGCTGATGTCACCCAGAATCTGGTCGATGGGGTGATGTCCTTGGATCGTTGCTCGGACTTGAGTTCGACGGACTCGTGGTGCTTCTTCCTCCATCACTTGATCTTCTTGTGCTCCCCCTTGATCATGCCTTTCTTCTTGAGGTACTTGTTCATCATCTTGAGTTGGGGGATGCACCACTATGGAGGATGATGGCTGATCTTGCTCTTATTGTTCTTATGGTCGCACATCACCTATCGCCATTGTGCGCATTGCAGCCATCGGAATTTCATCTTCCTCTATGTCATCAAGATCAATTTGCTCTCTCGGAGAGCCATTAGTCTCATCAAATATAACGTCGCTAGATACTTCAACTAATCCTGATGATTTGTTGAAGACCCTATACGCCTTTGTATTTGAGTCATACCCTAGTAAAAACCCTTCTGCTGCCTTGGGAGCAAATTTTGAATGTCTACCTTTCTTCACTAGAATGTAGCATTTGCTCCCAAATACGCGAAAGTAGGAAACATTGGGTTTATTACCGGTAAGAAGTTCGTAGGAGGTCTTTTTGAGGAGGTGATGCAGATAGAGCCGGTTTATGGCGTGGCAAGCTGTGTTCACAGCTTCCGACCAAAACCGCTCAGGCGTCTTGAACTCTCCAAGCATCGTTCTTGCCATGTCGATTAGCGTCATGTTCTTCCTCTCTACTACACCGTTTTGCTGTGGTGTATAGGGAGCGGAGAACTCGTGCTTGACGCCTTCCTCCTCAAGATACTCCTCCACTTGCAGATTCTTGAACTCGGACCCGTTGTCGCTTCTTATCTTTTTCACCTTGAGCTCAAATTCATTTTGAGCCCTTCTTAGAAAGCGCTTAAGGGTCCCTTGGGTTTCTAATTTGTCCTGCAAAAAGAACACCCAAGTGAAGCGGGAAAAATCATCAACAATAACAAGACCATACTTACTTCCCCTGATGCTAAGGTAGGCAACGGGTCCAAAGAGATCTATGTGAAGAAGCTCTAGTGGTCTTGATGTTGTCATCACATTCTTGCTGTGATGAGTGCTTCCCACCTATTTCCCTGCCTGACATGCTGCACAAGGTCTGTCTATTTCAAAGCAGACATCGGTTAGTCCTAACACATGCTCTCCCTTTAGAAGTTTATGAAGGTTCTTCATCCCAACATGTGCTAGACGGCGATGCCAGAGCCAGCCCATACTAGTCTTAGCCATTAAGCATGCATCTAGATCGGCATTCTCTTTCGAAAAATCAACTAAATAGAGCTTGCCGTCTAATACACCCTTAAATGCTAATGAACCATCACTCCTTCTAAAGACAGATACATCAACATTTGTAAACAAACAATTGTAGCCCATGTGGCACAATTGACTTACAGACAGGAGGTTGTATCCTAATGACTCTACTAAAAATACATTTGAAATAGAGTGCTCGCTTATGATGGCTATCTTTCCCAAATCTTTGACCTTGCCTTGATTCCCATCTCAAAATATGATTGTATCCTGGGAATCCTTGTTTTTGACGTAGGAGGTGAACATATTCTTCTCCCCCGTCATGTGGTTTGTGCATCCGCTGTCGATAATCCAGCTTGAGCCCCCGGATGCATAAACCTGCAAGGCAATTTAAGCTTGGGTTTTAGGTACCCAACTCTTGTTGGGTCCTACCAGGTTAGTCACAATAGTTTTTGGAACCCATATGCAAGTTTTATCTCCCTTGCATTTGGATCCCAACTTCTTAGCAACTACTTTTGCATTCTTACATGAAAGAATAAAAGAATCATTACAAGCATGGTAAATGGTAGAAGGTCCATTGCACATTTTCCTAGGCACAACATGATCTTTCCTAGGCCTACGATGAACAAAAGTAGAACTAGATGCAAACATAGCATGTGAATCATTATAAGCAACATGAACATAACTTTTATTATAATGAGAATGACTAGCAATTTTCCTATCATAAATAAAAGCATGGTTCCTTTGAGAACTACTAGCCATAGAGGCCTTCCCTTTCTCCTTGTTGAGAATGGAGGTCTTTTGGCTTGTTAAGTTCTTGGCTTCCTTTCGAAAACCAAGTCCATCCTTAATTGAGGGGTGTCTACCAACAATATAGACATCTCTAGCAAATTTTAATTTATCAAACTCAATTTTGCAAGTCTTAAGTTGAGCACTAAGACTTGCCACCTCATCGATTAATTTAGTAATAGAAATAAGATGTTCATTACATGCATCAACATTAAAGTCTTTATATCTATTACAAATACTAACATGCTCTACACATGAACTAGTTTTATTTACTTCCTCTAGCTTAGCATTTAATTCATCATTTAAGCTCTTTAAACTAGAGATAGATTCATGGCAAGCAGATAACTCAGAAGATAGCATTTCATTTCTCTTAGTTTCTAAAGCAATAGATTTTTGCACACAAACAAATTTGTCATGTTCCTCATACAATATGTCCTCTTGCTTTTCTAGTAGTCTATCTTTTTCATTTAGAGCATCAATTAATTCATTAATTTTCTCTACTTTGGCTCTATCTAAACCTTTAAATAAACCAGAGTAATCTACTTCATCATCGAAGGATTCCTCATCACTAGAAGAAGTGTACTTAGGAGAATCTCGAATGCTTACCTTTTTCTCCTTGGCCATAAGACACGTATGGCGTTCGTTGGGGAAGAGTGAGGATTTGTCGAAGGCCGAGGCAGCAAGTCCTTCGTCGTCGGAGTCGGAAGAGGAGCAGTCCGAGTCCCATTCCTTTCCAAGGTGCGCCTCGCCCTTAGCCTTCCTGTAGTTCTTCTTTTTCTCCTTCTTCCCGCTCTTTTCTTGTCCCTGGTCATTATTATTATCGGGACATTGAGCAACAAAGTGACCAGTCTTACCGCATTTGAAGCAGGAGCGCTTTCCCTTTGTTTTATTCTTGTTGGGGTACTCTTTGCGTCCCTTGAGTGCGGTCTTGAAACATTTGATGATGAGTGCCATCTCATCTTCATTGAGTCCGGCAGCCTCCACTTGAGCTACCTTGCTTGGTAGCGCCTCCTTGCTGCTTTAAGAGCAACGGGCTGCGGCTCATAGATGGGTAGTGGACCGTTCAAGGCGTCATCCACGTATCGTGCCTCCTTTACCATCATGCGCCCGCTCAAAAATTTTTCGAGTATCTCCTCAGGGCGTCATCTTGGTGTACCTGGGGTTTTCACGAATAAGATTGACAAGATGGGGGTCAATTACAGTAAATGACCTTAGCATGAGTCGGACGACATCATGATCCGTCCATCTTGTGCTTCCATAACTTCGAATCTTGTTGACCAGGGTCTTGAGCCTGTTGTAGGTCTATGTTGGCTCCTCTCCCCTGATCATCGCGAACCTCCCCAGCTCGCCTTCCACTAGCTCCATCTTTGTGATCATAGTGGCGTCGTTTCCCTCATGAGATATCTTGAGGGTATCCCAGATTTGTTTGGCATTGTCCAAGCCACTCACTTTATTATACTCGTCCCTACAAAGAGATGCTAACAACACAGTAGTAGCTTGTGCATTTTTATGAATTTGCTCATTTATGAAAACGGGATTGTCAGTACTATCAAAATGCATTCCGTTTTCAACAATCTCCCAGATACTAGAATGGAGGGAAAATAAATAACTACGCATTTTGTGACTCCAGAAAGAGTAGTCTTCTCCATCAAAGTTGTGGAGGTTTCCCAAGTGGAATTGATAGCAAATGAGCATTTTAATTAAACGGAATACGAGAATAATCAAATGAATAGTTTTGATCAACCGTTTTCTTCTTTGAAGAGTCGTCGTCGTCGTCTCTTGGTGAAGAAGAGGAGGCATCGCTGTCGTAGTAAATGATCTTCTTAATGTGCCTCTTCTTCTTCCCGTCCCTCTTCTTGTGACTCAATCCTGAGTCAGTGGGCTTATCGTCCCTTGGCTCGTTTAAGAGGGACTCCTTTTCCTTGTCATTGACCACCATCCCCCTTCCCTTAGGATCCATCTCTTCGGGTGATTAGTCCCTTAGAAGAAGAGTACGACTCTGATACCAATTGAGAGCACCTAGAGGGGGGGTGAATAGGTGATCCTATAAAATTAACCACTAAATAGCCACAAACTTGATTGTTAAGGAGTTAGTGTAATCAAGTGGCTATGAACCACACTCGTGCAAACAAAGCAATCACAAGAAGCAACACATGAGACACGCGATTTTTATCCCATGGTTCGGCCAAGTAACACTTGCCTACTTCCACGTTGTGGCGTCCCAATAGACGAGGGTTGCACTCAACCTCTTTCAAGTGATCCAATGATCAACTTGAATACCACGACTTTCTTCCTTATAGTCTTTCTCCCATTTGCGAGGAATCTCCACAAATTGGAGTCTCTCGCCCTTACAGTGATGATCACAAAAGAAATACAGAAGTAAGGTTGGGGAGAGCAACACATGCAAGACTCAAATCCGCAGCACAACCACGCACACAAGTCTAGACTTGAGCTCAAAACACAACACACGGAGTTCGCAACTCAAATGGAGCTCAAATCACTAACACAACGAAGTGAATGCGCGGGAGCGGAGTCTGGATGCTTTAGAATACTTAGAGAATGCTTGGTGTACTCCTCCATGCACCTAGGGGTCCCTTTTATAGCCCTAAGGCAGCTAGGAGCCGTTGAGGACCAACTTGGATGGCCAATCTTGCCTTCTGTCGAGTGGTGCACCGGACAGTCCGGTGCACTACTGGACAGCTACTGTTCATGTCTGGTGCTTGATTTCTTTCCATACGGAGAGCAACCGACCGTTGGTCCCCGGGATCGGTTGGCGCACCGGACAGTCCGGTGTGCCCAACCGACCGTTGGCATGACCACGTGTCGTGCGAAGATTGCGCGTCCGACCGTTGGCGCTGGCGACCGTTGGCTCACCGGATAGTCCGGTGCACCACCGGACAGTCCGGTGAATTATAGCCATGTCGCCCCCTTGCTTTTCCCGAGAGCGACGAGTTCGCCGCGGATGACTCACCGGACAATTCGGTGCACCACCGGACAGTCTGGTGATTTTTAGCCGTACACCATCGTCGATTCCCGAGAGCAATCATTTCACCGGAGACTAGCCTGGCGCATCGGACAGTTCGGTGTGCCAGACCGAGCTGGAGTTTGGCTGCACACAGCCAAGTCTTTTGCAATTCGATTTTCTTCTTCTCAGCACTGTTTCTAGCACTGAGATAACCACACTAGTATTCAAAAACAAATGTACTAAGTCTAGAAACATACCTCATGCCTTGATTTGCACTTTTCCACCTTTGGCACATTAGGACTTAAAGAATATGTGTTGGGCATCTAATCACCAAAATACTTATAGAATTGCCCAAGGGCATATTTCCCTTTCAAGCCCCCAGGGGCTAAACACTTTTATTTATGTAATGAACACTATGGTCTGTAATAACTCTAGCATTTGTCTATGCTTGTGATGATGCTTGTAATGATGGCTTAGGGTCATGAACAATATTATGTGGTGATGATCATTATTGTAATAGCTAGTTTCATCTTTCATCATATATTTTATGCTATGCAATGATGAAATTGTTAGAGTATGTCATTTTTACATCATCATATCTTATATAATATTGTTGCATCCTTCAATTTTTGTGTAATGTATTGGCTATTCACTTTCTCCAAATATGTTGCATAATTGACATATCAAGTCAATATAAAGATCACAAAACTCATGCACATATTTAGGGGGAGTCACACATACACAAGTATTTACAAACTCGCTAGTGATTTTGTTTTTATCTCTACTCCAGTTTGTTTTGGCATCAATCACTAAAAAGGGGGAGATTGTAAGTGCAATCAACCCTGACTGAGGGTTTTGGTGATTAAATGACAAAACAAACAGAGTTTCTAACAAGTTTGCTCCTAGTATGTATACAGTTATTATACAGACAGGAGAAGCACAGATCATATATGTACGCAAATGTAAAAGCATAACGGATTAAAATTCTATATCATATAGCGTGCTTCAAGTGCTTGGGAACAACGACAATTTACCTTTTACAATTCTTGAGTCATAGGAATCACCGTTCAATTAAGATGGATCCATAATAGTTGAGTAAGTAAGTGCGATGAGCTCAGTCCAAACCTTCTCAAATCCTCTAAGAAAACATTTTACTAGATCATGAATGCTCTTGAAAAAACTACTTTTACTTCCCACTAAGATTTCCCAGGGTTCTCTTCAGTTTTCTAAAAAAATCTGTTAGCCAGTTTGAAAAACCGGTTCAACCGGACTCAAAACCGGCTCAACCGGTTTTTGCACTGTTCCCTCTGCCACTTTCTGACCTGCTAGTCTGCCAGTCAGTCCTATCAGAAAAAGTCATGTGCAGACTTTTGGAAAACCGGTTCAACCGATTTTTGGGCCGGTTCAACCGGATTTGGAACCGGTCCACTCTCCGGTCAGTCAGCTAGTGAACCGAGATCCACCCTGGTGGAAACCGGTTCAACTAGTTTTCAGTCAGTTTTCCCCAACGGTCACCAGCTTTTGGGGCTCCTTTATATACCCCTCACACTCTCTCTCTTCATTCACTACTGCCCTCTCCACGAATTATTGGCTGACCAACTCTCAAACAAGAGCATTCAATCCACCTCTCACACCCAAAATCGCATCTCCTTCAATTGATTGAAGGACCCTTGGTGTGAGGTGAAGTCGGTCTAACTCGTTGTTGATTTCATCTCGATTCTCCCTTTCTCTTCATCTCTCGAGCTCATCGCAAACTTGAATCTTGTGCGGATTTGTTACTCTTGGAACCTTGAGTTCCTTGACGGATAGAGGTTGCTTTGGAGTCTCCAAATTTGTGGACGACCCCAAGAAGTTTGTATCACTCGCTCGTTGAGCTAAGTTGAGAAAAGATTGCCTTGACCTTGGTGGTCGGCTTGTGGAGGATTAGGGTTGGAAAAGACCCGACCCTTTGTGGGCTCCTCAACGAGGAGTAGGACACTTTTGTGGTGGTTGCCGAACCTCGGGTTAAATCGTGTGTTCTTAGTGTGCTCTTGGAAAGTGCTTTAAATTGTTGGTTAGTTCATATTTGATTATATTGCGTGCAAATCGTATGAAACCAATTCACATTGATTTGTCACCCATTTGAGGGGATTTTCTTTAGGGCAAGTCTTAAGCAAGAATCTCTCATTACTTTGTCATACTTGTTTAAACTATTTATCTAATCTAAGTTGAGTAGGTTCAAACTTGTTCAGCTGTAAACAAAATCAGCTGAACCAGTTTGCACCAGTGCAACTTGAATTTAACACTATCTCGAAGTTTTTTTAGTGAAAAATTTTAGGTGTAGCCTATTCACCCCCTCTAGGCTACTTTCAGTTGCAGGACCTTCCCAAGGAGAGCGAAAATTTAGGTGGGCACGTCCGTGGATCTCGCCGGTGTTTGCCTGCGCGGGATGGAGGAGGGTTCCGCAGATGGTGGCGGAGCAGAGGGGTAGGAGAGGAGGAAGGGGCGGATCGACGTGGGGAGGAGGGTGGGGATCCTCGGGAACCTTCCAGATCGAGGCGGGGCATGGCTTGCGGCCGTGATTGGAGTTCAGGATTGCCAGCGTCCGCGGATCTTGCCAGTGCTGGAGGCAATGCTGATATCGCATACAATGGCAGAACCGTGCACCACCAACAATGTGTGGACGCCTACACTAATGTCTTAAGGAGTAGTAGAGAAGACAGAATCTCAGTGCTAAAATTGAAAGCAGCCAATACAGGGTTCTAAGAGCATCTCCAAGAGACTAGCAAAATAACTTGTCAAGCTAAATTTTAGCTAATTAATAGCATAATAGCTCTCCAACAGAGTAGCCATTTAACTTGCTAAGCTATCTGGCTCTCTAAATTAACTCCCTCACTAGCCAAATTTGGCTAGCAACTCTCGCTAGCCAAGCTAAATTGTATTTTGGAGAGTCTGTTGGAATGAGATGTTATATATAGAGTTTAATATTTATAGTGAGACAAATAAAGAGCTAAATAGAGAGTAAAAAATAAAGAGTCTCTTGGAGATGCTCTAAAGTTGGAAAGAGTAGCTTTTGGTGTCTCATGTTTGTAAATAACTCCTTCCTCAAGGGGCTAATCTGATCTGAAACAATGCGCATCCTTTGCCCCCTTTTGATGAGAAAAAATACGAACCGTAAAATCTCAGCTCCACAAGGATCCCCGATTCCCCGTCCACAATGGCCACCGGCGGCGGCGCGAGCGAGACGGGCGGCGGCGCCGGGGAGGAGAACGCGAGCGCTTCCAGGATCCCCACCCGCAGGTTCTTCGTGGCGCTGCACGTGGGCGCCGGCTTCCACGCTCCGGCGAACGAGAAGGCGTACCGCAGGGCCATGAAGCGCGCCTGCCTAGCCGCTGCGGCCGTTCTCCGCGAGGTCCGGTCACTGAGCGTTTACCATTTTATGGCCCACTATCTCCCTCCTTGTCATGGCTTGATATGGCCGCGCCTGGATTTTAGCCGCTGATCGGAATTGTCGAGTGCGTAGGGTACAATTGGGATCTGGAGATTGGGGCACACTGTCCATTTGCGTCAGCGAGACGTGGTGCATTATAAACTGAGCCGACCATGGCCTACTTGTTTTCAGTCCTATAAATTTGGGGTTTCTGGGTGACTAATTTTATTACCGTAGCTTCAGGAGGTTGTTGCTGTTCAAAGGATAACTTCAGGTTGTGCTGGACCATTCACGTTTGCACCATGAGCACTGGGACAGTACGATGTGTCGATGTGATATTTTGATCATGTGGAAATGCAATCTTCAGATCCGTCCTTGTAGATTCTGTTTTCAGTAGTGGGTTCCTGATGGTGTTTTGTACATTTCCAGGGCAGTGGCACAAGCCTGGACGCCGTTGCTGCTGCCATTCAAGTTTTGGAGGTTAGTGCTATTGCTATATGACCTACTGTAGCTTTACTCTTGTAGTATCTATGTATAAATAATTTTTAAAAACATTGGTATGAAGATATATTTTGTGCAAATAAATGAAACAGGTATGTGATACGTGCTTTTTCAGATTTCGCTATAGTTAAACTACAGTTAAGGTTTAGTGGTATATTATGAGAAAATGTTTGCTTGTTCAAAGCTAAAGGTATCTGAATCTGTGTGTTCTCGGATCTGACTAACTAGGATGATCCCGTCACAAATGCTGGTCGTGGTTCAAATTTGACTGAGAGTGGTCACGTGGAATGCGATGCAAGCATCATGGATGGAAGTACTGGTTCTTTTGGAGCTGTTGGAGCTATTAGAGGTACTTGTAATTTGGAGCATGGAAGTTGATAACTAAGCAGTATGAATGTAAATTAGTACTAAATGCTAATATGTTTGTCTTGTGAACTTTGACTCCTGCTCTGACCATATTTTCTGCTTCTTGTAGATCAGATGTAAAGAATCCAATCCAAGTCGCTTTGCAATTGGCAAAGGAACAAATGGCGGGACCGTCATTGCTTGGTCGGATACCCCCCATGTAATCATGAAAACCGAGCATCTTCTCCATTTTTTGCCTGCTCAAAAATGTTTTTCTCCATGTAAATTCTTGCCCACATAAAACTCTAGAGTGGCACAGGTGAACTTTGTTCACTTGTGCCACTCAACTAATTGATAGTGCCATGTTATTAGTGTTCCATGAATTGCATCTCATCTGTATGCAAGCTGTTGCTTTTATCCATTGAACCAGTTACATACAAAGTTCCCTTTACAATGTCATCTCAGGCTGTAAACTGATCAATGTGCAATGTACCATTGCCACTCTTTCTCCATGTTCTATGTATGCCGATATAATCAGCACTCATTTATGTTCATTCTATTAATTTGCTACTATCCTACTCACCATCTTGTCTCTATATCTGAATACCGAATTATTCCTTGTTATAGGTTTCTGGTTGGTGAGGGAGCATATCAATGGGCAAAATCTAAAGGAATGGACCTAGTTGAATCTACATCGGAGGCTAATAATGTGAGTCCCTTCTTGTTTTTTTGTTCTCTAATGTAATCGTTCATTCCTGATTGACTGGAACATTTATCTTCTCAAACAGTGGTTGGTGACTGAGAATGCAAGAGCGCAGTGGGTGAAATACACATCATTGCTTGTTAATACCAAAAAATCACTATATCATAGTACTGGTTCTGGTTCAGAACATCATTCAGTTCAGTTGGAAGCACAAGGTTACCTCCATGTTTACTTGCTACTTATCTTATTCAATTCGAGTCACACTTTAAAGTTTTAGTAATCTGTATGGCACTTCCACCTTCTGTAAGTTGAAATATCATCTGGAACTTAACTGAACTTGAATATTTAACTTTATTTCCATAGCATAATGATATTGAATGACTGTTGTCTAGTTTGAGCACTTGGTCCTACATTGTGCTTCTATTTTATTAGTTGCCAGATTGTATTCTGCTAGGTATTTACTTTTGTTCATTATCTTGTAATTTCATTTTCTCTCCAGCAATATTCAAGCTGTTCTTCTTGAAATATAATTTTGACTGGTTTATTGTGAACTAGTCATGCAACATATTGGTTTCCGGTTTCCCCCATATAATTCAAAGACTGTTTATGGATGAAGTGGAGTGTTGGAGTAGGGCTGGTGCAAAGCAACTTGAGAGTCTTGGTCTCCCGGCTGCCTTAAATAGGGTCAGGGCTATTTCTAGCGCTTAGTGCCGTGACAGCTGAGGTCGTCCTATTGCAGCATGAGATGAGGATAGAGTTCCCTGTCTGTATTGAGGTTCTGGTCTAGTGTGTTCTTTTGCCTTGTTCGGGCATTGTATTGTGGCCCACTTTGGACCTTTCTCTCTCTTAATATAATGATGCGCAGCTCTCCTGCGCGTTCGAGAAAAAACATATTGGTTTACTGCTTTTCACTAGGTCTCTCAGAAGATCATATATATATACAATTGCCATCTTTTTCATGGACGCAATCACACAATGTCCAACAGATATCAGCAGTTGGACATTTATTAATTATCCTAACACATTAAACCCTACTTTCACTTGGACTTGTGGTAATGATATCAGCACAGAATTTATTTCAATACTCAAATTTTTAGTTATTCTGACCAGTCTTAGGAATGTGGTACTGATGTTACATTCTTGCACTTGTTTTGTGCTATGATAGTGATAGTGATTTTTGGACTGTCTTTTCAGCAACTAAAAGGATTCCTGCTCCACCTGTCCACCTAACCTGTGTCCATTTCATTGTAGGAACTGAATCTGAGAATATTGCTGATGCAAAGAACATATTTTCAGAGTCATTCATGGGAGACAATACAGATCACATAATGGATACTGTTGGTGTTATTTGTGTAGATAGCTACGGAAATGTAGCATCAGGTGCATCTAGTGGTGGTATTGCCCTGAAGGTCTGTTGGCCACTGTTCTCATCAATTCGTGTTCAATGTCTCTTAGAAATGATTAGTTAATGTTATATTGTTTTGGATGAGTGTGTGTTTCTCATGAACTTTATGTTACTCTAGCAGTAGCATAGACATCCCATTAAACTGTTGGTGCTAAGAAAGCAGGCTGATGTCATAGCACTTGGCAGGTAGATGGCCGGGTTGGGTTAGCAGCTATGTTTGGCTCTGGGTGCTGGGCTTCGTCCAAAGGACCCTTTGGTACACCATTCGTAGTTGCTTGTTGTGCAACTGGAGCTGGAGAACACTTGATTAGAGGATTTGCTGCCCGTGAAAGTTGCATCTCATCGTCGTTGTATGGTCATTTCTTTTTCTTTTTTCCTTTTCTTTCCTTTTTGGCCTTTTTAAATTTGATCAGTATGTGGGCAGTACTAAACAACTACATTGTTTTTCAGCAAATATTCCCTTATTTAAGTCTGGATATGTGTATATATTGTCAGGTCACAATCTGGTCCTGCTTCTGCGTGCACTAAAGTTCTCCGCTCTGTGGTTCAAAGCAGCAGCAAGATGTCTCATGATACAGGCGCTGGGTTGTTGCTAGTTCAGGCTGATGTTGTAAAGGTGGGTGTTTGCAATCCCATCTGCTTAGATCTTGGATGAATAAGCCCCTCCGCTGTGAGCTGAACCATGCATCTTTTGGTAGGGAGGGGATTTGTCTGAACTGGAAGCCGCTGAGCTGGTTGCTGCCTATTCCTCCCCATCGTTTGGTGTTGGTTATTTCGGAAGCAATATGAATAATCCTAAGGTAGTACTAGGTGATTTACGCTCTTTATTATGTGAAGATTGTTGTTATTTTGTCTATTTGGACCAATGATTCTATGCACCTTTGTGTTTTGCAGGTTGTGGTGCTTAAAACACCGGAAGGCCCATGCAAAACGACGGTCAACCAGTTCGCTACCTGCGTGAAGTTTGATAGAGAATCATCTGAACAATGAAGACGACTCAGTTCATGCAAAAGCACATGTAATATTTTACACTATGATGAATCCTTGAAATGTTTTTTTGGATTGTTTGAACACATTTGAATTTGTAGAAAATTCGAGAAGAAACAATTATTTTTAGATGAAATCTATGAATTTTTATATAGGTAAAAGAAATAAACACAAATAGATAGAATGATGGAAAATCGACAGCATGCAAATCAGCTAGTAGCTCACCTCTGACTGTAGTCCAAGTTCAACGTTTTCCTTCTCAAGAGGTCTCGCTTGTTATCATGTTGAAAATACGTGAACGTTAAAATGTACATATATGAGTGTTTTTATATGTACTATGATTTAATTCAAAACATAATAAGTAAACAACTGAATAGCTTGTCTCTCTCAACTCTCACGATGATTTAAATTACCCTTCAACCCCTGGTTAGAAGTGGATTTCAAGACGATCTGTCCGTTTTAGTTCAAAAAAACAAACCGACAAACACTTGATAAGGTATTTAAACCACAAAACTAGTATCTTCAAACTTTTGGAAGTTTTGAGAAAAAAATCTTGTAGTAAATTAGGACGCTAGAAAACCAACTAAATTTTGGAGCTCATGGAAAATATCTCTAGAAGTTATAAAAGTAGATTTAGTAGTTCTAGAAAAATGAAAAGGGATATAGAAAACTAGAGAAAGAAAGTCGCAAAACATACTAAATCAATTTAGGGTCTATTTGTTTGGAATTATAATCTACATAGATCATATAATCCAACTTAATTTGAACTGAGTGTTAGTTCAAAATAAGTTGGTGTTAGAGTACCCGCCTAGGGTTTTGGTGTTAGCCCCTTGTAATCACTGTCACACTCTTGTATAATGGGTTAAGCCCAACATCTATCAATATATATATATATATATTAGTCCCTGTCCTGGTTAGGGTGAAAGGTTTCCCATTTTAACTTGGTACGAGAGCCAATCTTCTCTTCCCTCCCTTCCACCCCTCACCCACCCGACCTCCTCTCTCTCTCTCTGTCCGGCCACCATCATCCTCCTCTCTGCTGGTGGGCTGCACGTGCCAGAGCCCTACAGCCGCCTCCGGTCATGCCTCCACCGAAGGCTGCGGATCCACGCCCACGACGAGGTCGCCATTGCCGGATCTGCCCCGCCACCATCGCCGTCTGCTTCCCCGACTGCCTCCCTCGTGCCTGCTCTCAGGCCACCAACCCTTCTCCCCTGCTCAGCAGCCGCCGGCGCCATAGTGTGCGAGCCTGCGCCCGGCCGCCCCTTCCCCTCCACCTCCGGTCAGTCCGGCCCGCCTCCTGTGCGTCGCTGCCAATTCGGCTCGGCCTAAGGCGCGCCTTCCCGGCTAGATCTGTCGTGGCTGCGGCGGCACCCCGCACCCGCACGCGCTGCAGCTTGTGGCGGCGACAGCCACGACCCTTCACCACGCCCCTCGGTGCCCCTCCTCCGCGTCGTTTGGTATCTTCCCCACCCTAGCCATGTTTGGCCTCACCACCCCTACCTGACCCCCTATCCCACTGCTCTTCAACCCTATGTCGTCGCTTCCGACACTTCCTACGATATTCCACCACCCTTGGTGCCTCCGGCTCTGCCCAGTTTCGACGTTGTCGTTGTGCGCGTCCTCCTCCACGATGGCCAGCTTGTCCGGGGCACCTTCGTGGCCTTCGATCGCACAATGAGCTCTGTCCTTCGTAACTGTGTCGAGCTCCACCCCCAGACCGGTCGTCACGTGGTTGGACCTCTTATCTTCCCTCGTGCAGTGATCGCCTCCTTAGCAATCGAGCCCTCGTTGTCCCCGTCCCCTTCTAGTAGCCATGTCAGAGCACCTCCTCTGGCTCTTTCCGCGCACCCTCTGGCTTTCCCAACATCTCCCTTTCCCACTGATTGGGTGGTCGATTCTGGAGCCTCCTTCCACACTACTTCCACCACTAGCTCGTTATTCCACTCCTATCCACCACACCCCTCACATCCTCCCTCCATCGTTGTGGATAATGGTTCCACCCTCTCGGTCACCTCAGTAGGTGCCTCTTTCTACCTCAATGACGTCCTTGTTGCTTTCGGTCTAACTCATCCCCTTTTCTCTGTTCGTCGCTTCACTAGTGACAACCATTGTTCTATGCAGTTTGATCCCTGGGGGCTCACCATACGCCACCTTCCCACTCGTGTCATGCTTGCTCGCTGTGACAGCTCTGGCCCTCTCTACTCTCTTTACTTGCCATCCACTTCCCCCACCAGCATAGCCCCCCTCGCTCTTGCTACTACCACCACATCCGTCGTTTGGCATCGTCGTCTCGAACACCCTAGACCTGACGTGATGTCCCAGCTTTCCAGCCACTCAGATATCGTCTATACCCGAGGCTCATCTGAGCGCCTCTATCATGCTTCTCAGCTCGCCGTCACACTCGTCTTCCTATTTCCACTTCCACGTCCCGGGCTGCTCACACCCTTGTGTAATGGGCCAGACCCAACATCTGTCAATATATATATATATATATATATATATATCAGTCTCTACCCTAGTTAAGGTGGAGGGTTTCCCATTTCAACTGTTGGATTATCTGATCTGGATAGACAGTAATTTAAAACAAATAGACAGTAGGTTTTTCAATGCCACACCAAACAAGCTCTTACCCGTAAATGTTGTGACCTTAGGTGCCGTTTGATTTATATACTGGTAACGTAATAGGTAACCGATAACGTTAAATCATGTTTGTTTAAGTTTAACCGTAATCGATACCATACTATAAATGGATACCGCCTTATTCAAATTTATTATCGCCGGTATTCGAGTGTGAATTATTACTATTACCATTTGCGTTATATTTCGTGAACAAACGACACTTTATTCTCACACATTTCCAATTTCGGTGAAGCTTCGCGGCCCAGCGATGCGCATGGTGCCCCCATCTAGCCTCATGTAGTCATACCACGGAGACGGAGGCAGCCTTGCTCCTTGCTGCCTCATAGGGGGCTCTTTTGATAAATATTTTTTCTGAGTTTTTTAATTGTGGAGTTTTGTATAATCTAGCCGTTACGTGCATTTAGATATTGTGAAACATACGTGCGGAGAAAGATGTGTATGTAGTCACAAGAATCTAGATATAGTGAAACTTAGCTGTGGAAAAAAAAGAAGAGGTATGTAGAGTTTAGAAAGAGTACATGCCTCCAATGGCAACAATTCGATAGATTTTTTATAAATTTACGTTAATTTAGACAATTTTTATAAAACAATTCTAAAAAAAACTAAGAAACAAAATATTTAGTAGCCAGAAGCTGATTTTGATGGCCATGGTAACGACGGCCCTGTTTGTTTGGGCTTTTTTTCAGTTTCTGGCCACCAAAAACTGCTGTGGACTCACAAACACCTCAGCTTTTCAGCACGTTTTTATAAACATCGCTTTTATAAAAATCGTCCAAAATCAATATGAACACATAATCGGATAATCGGTTAAGTCGTTACGATAGTAAGAATCCATCACTTTCTAGATATTGAACCCTTTAGACCACTTCATCCTCGTGCATACGTTCCACATAATAATCAGATTCTTCTCATAGCCCGATTCTGTTTACAAGCAGATTTTTAGAAAAACTGTTCAGAAAAAAAGTTAAACCAATCAGGCCCTCCGTGTGGTGTGGTGAGGGCAGTAGCCCACACTTCTTTCCCACCATGAATTAAACTAGCCTTATGTTGATTTTTCCAGTCATACATGAAGACACAATAAAAGGTTGGACACAGAAAGAACCACGATGAATTTTAACTCGGACTCCTTCACATATTAAAGGACGACTGTTTAGTTTTGTACCTAAGACATCATAATATGTCTAACCTTAAGACATCACAATATCTCTAACCTTAGTCACTCGAACTAAACTAAATTTAGACAGAAAAGCTAGTCACGCTATAACACCTTACACAACAAACCAAACAGTCTAGCCCCTAAAGGCTCGTTTGGGACCAAGTGACAATATGTCTAACCTTAGTCACTCGAATTGAACTAAGCTTAGACAGAAAAGCTAGTTACGCTATAACACCTTACACAACAAACCAAACAGTCTAGCCCCTAAAGGCTCGTTTGGGACCAAGTAGCAATATCTAACCTTAGTCACTTGAATTGAACTAAGCTTAAGCTTAGACAGAAAAGCTAGTTACGCTATAACACCTTACACAACAAACTAAACAGTCTAGCCCGAAAGGCTCGTTTGGGACCAAAACCAAATGTAATAGAGGGGTTTAGGACCAAGTGTAATGAAAGGGTTTACAACCAAGTGCAATGAAAGGGAACTAACACCTTACACAACAAACTAAACAGTCTAGCCCGAAAGGCTCGTTTGGGACCAAAACCAAATGTAATAGAGGGGTTTAGGACCAAGTGTAATGAAAGGGTTTACAACCAAGTGCAATGAAAGGGAACTAAGGGAGCCAAAATCCCTTACTATTTGAATAGTAAGATCTGTTCGATTAGGAGTGGATTGAGAAGAATTAGAGAGAAATTCACCTCAACCTAAAGATATGTTCGGTCTTACTCCAATCTATATGGATTAAGAGTGTTTCAATCTCTAGTACATCAAATCTTGCCTAATATATATCAATTCCTTCCAATACATATAAATTGAAAATAACCGAACAAACCCTAAAGGATTTTGGCCCTCTGAGTCCCCTCCATTACTCTCAAACAAGCACTAAGTGTCTAACATACAAAATTGGACGCCAACTTTTATGACAACTCTTACATGAATAATTATCCACTCTCCTTCCACATGAAACAGGATTATCTACTGAACAGTGCAACCAATCTAGCGCTAGCAAGGGGATCCCATTTTATCTCATCAGCATTAGAGTGCTAGTGTGCCATCCACTGTTTGGTTTTCGTCGTCGGAGGTGAAAGACTTCGATTTGGACGTAGCTCTGGAAAATCCATAGCCAAGAGAACTTCCTGACGTAGCACACAACTGTAAAGGGAATAACAAAAGGCCATTGGATAGTTACAAAAATCTGATGGTATTGCTCAATATTATATACAGATTGTATGAACATGAAAGGAAAAGAATTTTACCGCCCCGCATGGTGTGACACTACATGGACTTCAGAAAGCCACAAAACTCAAGACCATGAAAAGAAATAATCTAAGACCTACTACATTTTTTTTAAAAAAAAAATGGATGCCTATTACACTACATGTTTATTAGAAACGAACTGCACCCGTTTGTTCCTTTTGTATTATGATAAGTCTACATACTAATTTGATTTTTGGGCTTTAGCTTCAATGAGCTAAAAGGGATCATTATATTGTATACCATCACCGTTCCAGTTAGCAAATGGCTAGTGTTCAATCATGTAACTAGTTACTAACACATGACTGCCATCACAAGCTTAATTCAACACACTTACAGATTCTATACCAGCTATCTTTGAATTACTACCATTAAGAAATCTGCTTTGCCATGTTTCGCTGCTTATCCTTTTGTTTGCCAGAAGCTTTCTGTTGTAAATATCATGAGTAAGTTTAGCAGATCACTGAATGATGACGTAATTACACACCTCTGTAAGCTCTGACAGATGACGATTCCGGAACTCGTTGATGGTTTCCTGAATCTCTGACATTGGGAGTTTTGCCTGAAATGAAGCCTATGCATCAAATTCCATACATTACTAATAAGCACAGTGGATGATAATCAAACAAGAGCTTACTTGTGCAAGGACAGCAGCAGCTAGCTGAAGACTTGGCTCCAAGGTCTCAGGGACAACCTTTAAATTGTTCATACAGTTCCATTAGAAGATATGCTATAAGTACTACATGCGGAATGAAGTATCTGATAAGAGAAACTACCAATAGCTCATAATAACAGCAACCAAAGTTACACAGTATATTAGATGCATGCTCGGTCCCATTGTGATAAAAGTAATAAAACTCTCTTTGCAAATAAAAATTGCAAGTGTATATGACCAGTAAAAGTTGCATCAGTAGCCCATTATCGTCAAGAATGCTATGTAGCATCCACGTACCGCCGTTGCACCAGCTTTCTCCAAATTAACACCATGATCAACATCATGTGCTCTAACAAATGTCTTCACATTTGGGAAATATTTGTTCAACGCCCAGACAGCTCTGTAGTTTGCACCAGGAGTATCCAAAGTAATTGCAGCAGCACAAGCTCTTTCAGCTCCAATTTTGTGCAGTACCTATTAAAATTCAATTTAGAACAGTACTCTCCCCACAAGCTATACGTGATATTAGATTATAACTGAACTCTCCCTACCTCTCTGCTTCCAGAATCACCAAAATACACTGGAAGATCAAGTGCACGCCCAGCTGCAACCCGATCACTGATAAAAGAAAATATGCATCAGAAAAAAGAAAAATTGGATGGCCTGGCGCCCTGGCCACTAATGCCTACTTTCGAAGAAGGGGAAGCAAAACCCAGGGATGCAAAAACCCCTATAAAGACTAAAATGGCATCCCCATGGATTACCCACCCAGGGAAAATTCCAGGATCCCAGACGGATGTGAGTATCCAAATTAGGCCGAAGGCAGATAATTGAACATGGATGATTTGGTTCCAAATGAAGATTAAGACGCACATCATCAGACTGTCTCCAGTGGGTAACTGTAGATAACACTGTTTGACACTGTTTGCAGAGTGAAGTTTTAAATAGAAGATAAAATAGGGATGCGATAGGGGATCTGCTGGAGAGCCTCATATTGCTGGTCATGCCAGCATTTTCCTGAATTCCTGGAAGAGTCTGCCTGAAAGTTTGTTTTATTTTGTGGATTTAATACATTCCAACTGCAGTCCCTAATTAGCCTAAAATCAACCATCTCAACTGTACACAGTAATTTACAGAATTAAGTCTGCATAGGTTCATGCAGCCATACTCATGGTTAAATATTAATTCAGAACAGATGCTAAGGTTCTGAACTGCTGCTATCTGTAGTTTCTTTAGAATTCAATTTATTATAAGATGCACCATACCTTCCAGCATCAAGTGCAACAAAAGGAATTAACCGCTCTGACAGGAGTTGCGCAATGATCTAGTAAGGGGGAAAAAGTTTTATTAGGATTCAGACATGGAAAAATAGTGTGTGAGGATAGCAATACAACCTGCCCAACACGTCCAAAGCCTAATATAATGATATGGTCTTGCAAATCGTCAGTCTACACACATAGACAGAAAAACAGAAGACAGCAACATTAGGTGAAAAATCGACATGTTAAATGAATAAAGGATATTAAAGAGCTGGCATACTATTTGACAGGAAACTTGACAGATTATAATAACAAGCAATACTACCCCACCACCATCTGGCATAAACTCTTTGGTTAATTGCACATCTAAAATGGCTACTGCACTAGATGATACCTCACCTGATTGGAATTTAGTTTTTTTTGTCTCACCTCTGGTCAAGTGGTCATGTTAGATCTCCATTGATAGATGGATCAATCTCTATTAGGCAAGGATCTCCGTTGATTGGTATTAGAATCCTGCCTGTATGGCTAGGATAGATAGACCAGCCTCTATTAGGCAAGGATCTCCGTTGATAGATAGATTGATCTCTATTAGGCAAGGATCTCCTTTGATTGGTTCTGTTTCTATAAACCCTCGACTATCCTTGCCTATATATGTGTAACACCATATCTCCTATAATACATCGATAGGCTTTCTATCAGGAGACGTTAATGATCTCGTGGCCATTATGATCCATGTCGCCGACGCCGTCAGCCCCTAGTGAGGCCGAGCCCGCCGCTGCTCGTGCCCAAGAGTAGGCTGCACAACGCGCCAAGGAGGACGTTGCCACCACTGAGAAGGGGAAGGACGACCTGGTCGCCAAAGTCGTCGCCGACAAGGCCGCCGCCGCCAATGCACGTGTCCTCACCATAGCCGAAGCGTGGAGAAGGAACAAGCAGATGTCGCTGCCCTGCAGTGTGCGTTTGTCGCCGCTCTCAAGCTGGCGTAGCCCCCCATCAGATCCTTCTCCGACGCTGAGGCCATTGTGATCCATGAGGCCTACACCGTCGCCAACCTCCACATGCAGGTTGCCAGCGTCCAGAACATCTGACCGCTTGTCTCGTTCGTCATGGACCCCCTCTCCACCAACTACCCCTGGTGGCGCAATCTCATCCTCCTCACCCCTCGAGTGTTACACCCTTAACAACCGCGTCCTCTCCGACATCGACAATGCTTCCACCCCTGTATGGTAGAGCATGGACAATGTTGTACTGTCTTGGCTCTTTGGTACCATCACCGTTGAGCTGCAAGATATGGTTCGTGTCCATGGCGGCACGGCATGGGATGTCTGGCTTGCCATCGAGGACCACTTCCTAGGCAACCAGGAGACTCGCGCCCTCCACCTCGATTTTGCTTTCCACACCTTTGTCCAAGGCAATCTCTCCATCAACGACTACTGACGCAAGATGAAGGGCATGACTGATGCCCTAGGGGACCTTGGCCAAGTCGTGTCCGATAGCACACTTGTCCTCAACCTCCTTTGTAGTCTCTCAACAAGCGGTTTGAGCACATAAAGACCTTCATCAGGCGCACCACGCCGTTGCTGCCATTTCAGACTATCCGCAACGACCTTCTACTCGAGGAGCTCACCATGACTGAGGAATCCTCTATCTCAGCTTCTATTGCCTTCCTTGCCACCTCGATGCTAGCGCATCAGCAGCAGTCCGATGCCACCTTCGCCCCTGTCATGTAGCAGTCGTTGTGTTGCCGCAACAACAATGACAACAATGTCAATTGTGATGATGGCTACAGGCGCACCCTGCCCGTCAATCTACAACCCCTAGACAGGATAGATCATGTGGCCTAGGATAGCCTAGGTGCCCAACAGTAGCAGCAGCGCGGCCAGCGGCAACAACATCCTTAGACTGCCTCCAACAAGGCACTGTAAATGGCACTGAACGCTAAATTTAGAGGAGAAAGACATCCGCTACCCCTCCAACAACAGACTGCAAACGGATCGGTAAAATATAGCGCACGTACGGTGTACTCTAAATCTAGAGTACTTCATTTCATCCGCTATCCATCCACAAGCACGTGGAAGCCTGGCAGATGTCAGCGCTATGGAGAAAAGCAAGGAAGGGGAGAGAAGCGTGCACGTCGCCGGCAACCAATAAACAAAAGAAATAAACATGAGGAGAGAGAATGATCTTCTGTGGAGACAAATAAGAACGACAATTCTATTTGTTTGTTATTTCTGGTTCTGATTTTTTTTCAGCATGTATTTCACAACGAATTGCAATCTGTAAACGAGTCAGTTTTTTTTTAAAAAAAATACAGTTGCGAAAAACTGTGTTAATATGGTTCCAAAATTACATATAATGAGATATAGAGGACCGAATTTAGAGGATGCTGCTGGAGATTAGAGATGGCAATGGGTACCCGAAACCCGAATCCCGATGGGTTTTTACCCCATTAGGGTACGGGTTTGGGTCAATTTTCATACCCATGGTTTTGTTAATGGGCATAAATCTATACCCGGCGGGTTTATGGGTACGGGTTTGTTCCTATAGTACCCAAACCCGTGAACCCGTGGGTTTTTTAAACCCGACCAAACCTAGTGCATATTGTCATTTTATTTTATAAACGAACAACAAACTTGTTATTCCTTATTTACTTCATAATTTTTATCAATTGGTGAATGTATCGGTAGTCGGTGATAGTGTTGCTTGCTTGCTATTTTAGTTTTTACTAGCGTTATATATGTGGTGGATGGATAACTTAGTGCGAATTCACTTAATTATACAATTTATTATTTGTATTTCATTCTCTATACTAATATTTTTTATACCAAATCATGAACTCGTTGTTCATTACATAGATTTTGGATCATGATATCATTAATCATTACGATATTTATTGATTATGAGAAGAACAAGTATATTGGAGATGAAACCCGCGGGTAACCCATGGGTACCCGCTAACCCGATGGGTACGGGTTTGGGCAAAATCTCAAACCTGTCATGGGTACGGGTTTTTTAATGGGCATAGATATTTTTCACGGGTACGAGTTTGGGACGGCAAAACCCAGCGGGTTTGTACCCGTTGCCATCTCTACTGGAGATGAAGAAGATATAGAGGATGGAATCTTTTAGGGTGTGCTGTAAAGGACAGAGAATATTCTTTTAGAGGATGAAATTTAGGGGACGTTGTTGGAGACAGCCTTACTCAGAGCAAGCGTTGTTGGCTACCGCTGCTACCCCATACATATGCCTCCTAGCTTCACCTATACGCGTTCATCGCCCTAGTGCCGATCATGCAACAGCTCAACCACCCTCCACAGTAGGTCACACTGTCGCCTGGTTGGTCGCCTTGGACCAGTTCTTGGGATCAATAGTCTCTGGCTAACTCGTTTAGCACAGTGGCTCTCAACCGTCCCGCCGTCATCGACTAGGTGGACTCTAGCGCTTCCAACCACATGACACCTGATGCGGCTAATGTCTCCCTGATTTGACCTCATGATTGCATGTCTCCTTCCTCCATCATTGTTGGCAATGGATCCATTCTCCCCCTATCATCATGTCTGTTGGCCATACATTTCTTCTTGGACCGTTTTAACCAACTATTAGTGAAGAATGAAGAGATCAAGAACAGATGGAAGGAGTACTTCAACAAATTTTTCAATGGAGGGAATGAGAGTTCTACAATAGAATTGGGCGAACCATTCGATGACAACAACAGGGGTTTTGTACGAAGGATACAAGAATATGAAGTTAAGGAGGCGCTAAAAAGGATGAAGTTAGGAAAGGCGATGGGCCCTGATGGTATCCCTATCGAGGTATGGAGATGCCTTGGAGACATAGCGATAGTATGGCTGACTAAGCTTTTCAACACCATCTTTCGGACAAACAGAATGCCCGACGAGTGGCGGCGGAGTGCATTAGTACCAATCTTCAAGAACAAAGGAGATGTTCAAAGTTGTACTAATTACCGTGGAATTAAGCTCATGAGCCATACAATGAAGCTATGGGAGAGAGACATTGAACACCGCCTGCGAAAGATGATGAGCGTGACCCAAAATCAGTTTGGTTTCATGCCTGGGAGATCAACTATGGAGGCCATTTTCTTACTAAGACAACTTATGGAGAGATTCAGAGAACAAAAGAAAGACCTGCATATGGTCTTCATAGACTTGGAGAAGGCTTATGACAAAGTACCTAGGAGTGTAATGTGGTGGGCCTTGGAAAAACACAAAGTAGCAACAAAGTACATTAATCTTATTAAAGATATGTACACTAATGTTGTGACAAGTGTCCGAACAAGTGATGGAGACACCGAT
The DNA here is from genome assembly GCA_029449295.1 of Zea luxurians. Classification (NCBI taxonomy): domain Eukaryota; kingdom Viridiplantae; phylum Streptophyta; class Magnoliopsida; order Poales; family Poaceae; genus Zea; species Zea luxurians. Next base: position 138,779,111 of record JAOPSE010000010.1, read on the forward strand.
CCAATTAACATAGGACTACATCAAGGGTCGGCTTTGAGCCCTTATCTTTTCGCTTTGGTGATAGATGAGGTCACAAGGGACATACAAGGAGATATACCGTGGTATATGTTTTTTGCCGATGATGTGGTACTTATTGAGGAGAGTAGGAGTGATGTTTCGCAAAAGTTGGAATTGTGGAGGCAGACGCTGGAAGCAAAAGGTTTTAGGCTTAGTAGGTCTAAAACGGAGTATATGAAGTGTGATTTCAGTGCCATGGGGTTTGAAGATGGCGATGTTAGTCTTGATGGGCAAGTGGTACCCAAGAAAGACACTTTTCGTTACTTAGCATCAATGCTTCAGAAGGATGGAGACATCGATGAGGATGTCAGTCATAGAATTAAAGCTGGATGGTTGAAGTGGCGGCAAGCGGCGGGTGTCTTATGCGACCCCGGGTGCCACACAAACTAAAAGGCAAATTCTACAGGACAGCAATCCGGCCGGCTATGTTGTATGGAGCAGAATGTTGGCCCACTAAAAGACGACATGTCCAACAACTATGTGTGGCAGAGATGCGTATGTTGCGCTGGATATGTGGCCACACAAGGAGAGACCGAGTCCGGAATGATGATATACGAGAGAGAGTAGGAGTGGCGCCAATTGAGAAGCTTATGCAACATCGTTTGAGATGGTTTGGACATATCCAACGAAGACCTAAAGAGGCACCAGTGCATATCGGAATAATTAGGTGTCCCGAGAATGTGAAGAGAGGTAGAGGTCGACCGACCAACCTTGACGTGGACAGAGGCTGTGAAGAGGGACCTGAAGGAGTGGAATATTGATAAAGAGCTCGCCGTGGATAGGAAGGGGTGGAAGTGTGCAATTCACGTGCCAGAACCCTGATTTATAGTTTCGGTTTTCCTCCTTAATCGTTTGACCTTTTCTTGTGCCCATTTAGATCTTGCTGGTTCTTGTGGGTTTTATCTCTTTTCTTTTTATGTGTTTTCCCGTTTCGTCGTTTTTCGGTTCTCCTTTGCCTTTGTTTCCCTTTTTTTCTTTGGGGGTTGAGCTCTGAGGTTTTCATACGGGGTTTCATCTCTAGCCTACCCCAACGTGCTTGGAACAAAAAGGCTTTGTTGTTGTTGTTGTTGTTGTATTCTTATTTTTTTTCTTAAACGAATAATATATTCTCTATTGCTCCTGATATTATTAGGAATCTCCTTTCCGTTTACCAGTTTACCACTAACAACAATTGTTTCGTTGAATTTGACCCATTTGGTATCTCTATGAAGGATCATCACTCTTGGAACATGATCATCAGGTCCACCATGTCACCTTCATCATGTGCCTTGGTCGCTACCGATGCACCTTCCATCTGGCATCATTGCCTCGGTGGTCAAGCCGAGCACTGTGTGCACCGTCCTCTCCCCAACTCTCTCTAAGGACTGGTCAGTTCATCAATTGGATGTCAAAAATGCCTTCTTGCATGACGCGCTCACTGAGACAGTCTACTGCTCCCAGCCAACTGGATTTGTGGATTCTACTCATCCTGACATGGATTGCTGCCTGAACAAGTTCCTGTATGGACTCAAGTAGGCGTCTTGTGCCTGGTACAGCCGTATCGCCACATACTTGCTCCCCCTTGGGTTCACTGAAGCAAAATCAGGTACTTAATTATTCATCTTCCACCACGGTTTGTACATGGATGACATCGTTCTCATGGTGTCCTCCATGGAGCTCCTACGTCGCACCATTTCAACCTTGCAACAAGAGTTCTCAATGAAGGAACTTAATCCTCTATTTCATAAAAAGGATCTTAGTCCTCTTCATCACTTTCTAAAAACTCGGCCGGGGAGGGAATGACCGCCCTCGCGGTATTATATTAAGAAGAGACCGAAACAACGGTCCCAACTGAGAAAATCCCTAAACCCTGGCCCCCCATCACTAACGGACCGGCGTCAATCGTTCACTCTGCAACGGCCCAACCGGAGGGTGGCACACAGTACATCGTAAACCGAGAGCAGATGGGGCACAACGAGAGGATTTTTTTAACCAAGCCAGAAAATTCGTCCCCGAGGGGAATCGAACCCGAGACTTGGAGGTGCTACTCGAAAGCCTTTAACCACTAGGCTAGAGGCCCTTTTGCCTCTTCATCACTTTCTGGAAGTCTCAATTCTAGCATGCTCCTCACCAGCGTCAGTACACGCTTGACGTACTTGAGCATGTCGGGATGATTGACTGTAAACCGTGCTCAACTCATGTGAACACTCAAGCGAAACTCTCAGCAGCTTAGGCCTAGCCAATCAGCACATACGGAAATAATTTTAGGGCTTAGAGCTGGCCACAAGAAACTACTATCATGTATCATCCAAAGTACTTTTTTTCGAACACGTAGGAGAGCTGCGCATCATTTTATAAAAGAGGAAAAAACAGGGGAAAAGAATCCCTTACAAGAAACCCACTTCAATCCCCAACCTTGGGAGAAATGAGTTGAGAAAACAAAGACGAATCCGCGCCTGAGACAAACAGGATCGACCTCTAGAAAGGAGAGAGTTTAACCATCCCTCCTTCACGACCAAAAACCACCCACCCCACTCACTAAAGCCTAGAGCTTAGCAACTCCCGTCAAACACCACAATCTAACTTCTTCTGCTGAAGTTCTAGGCCACCGAAAGAGAAGGAGAGGCACACTCAAAAGAAGTAAACAAGGCTACTGAATTGTTTGATTTCTTAATTGTCAGACCACTCAATCACACAAATATCAAATGGCAAATGAGTCTAGCTACATTTCACACAGGGAACACACTTGGCTACACAAACAGACATTCAATTGAAACTTGTATTCTACATGGACGGTTAGACAAAGTGAGATATGGCAAACTGATAGTGCTTTTGGATGCATGTCACCAAAATTACATACAATGCAACATCGTAACCGAAGCAAGAAGCAAAAGTGGGAACAAACAAATACCTCACTTTCCACGGGCAATAAACTCCTCACATCATGCTGCTCAAATTTTGATGCCAGAAACTGCCCTCCAGCAGCTAACCATGGTGTCAGAGCCATTGAAATACCAACGACTAAAAATAGCAACGATGTTAATTGAGGTGATAGAAGACCCTGTAAAATAGTGTGTTCATTAGTTTCCCCTCTGCTCTATAACATCTATACATAGCACAACAATCATATGATTCGTGACATACAACAATTATAGATGTTCCTATGATCAACTATTGTGTACATGAGAAGTAGGTCTAGAGTACTAGATATCTATGACATAGAAAGAGTTCTAGCTGTTGTTTCTGAAGAATGTATATTGTGGTGTTGGGCTGGAACTATGGCTCTGCAATAGCTCTTAGGCGCTGGCCATGTTAATTTTACTGGTGTGTGGAGCTAGGAGTCCTATACTTGGTTAATTGGCGGGAGCAAGCTTTGCTGCTCCTACGTTGTTTTATTCCCTTCTTAATGAAATGACACGCAGCTCTCCTGCGTCATTCGAAGAAAAGAAAAGAAAACAACGTATGTTACCTGGTTGACAGCTTCTCCAAAGGCAACAAAAGCAAACTCACCACCAGGTGCAAGCAAGAGGCCAACACGAATGGCAGCTATAGCAGAAACCCCAAACACCCTGCCGACAAATGTAACTAACAATGTCTTTCCAATTATCAAGAGACTCAATATCACAGAGATCGCTGGGAAGTTTGACAGAAGCAGCTTTGGGTCAATAGACATTCCAACCTGGAAAACCAAACCTCAATGTAAGAACTAATCAATGAATTCTCATCGTCCTAAAGAAAGTGGTAAAAATACCTAGATGTTGGAAAAGATAAATGGATAGATAAATAAGCGCTTAAGCATTGATTTTTGGCACACGTTTGATTCTACCTAACAGATGATAATGTACACAAAAAAATGCATTTATTTGACAAGTTGATGAAAGAGGGTACTAGAAGATACTTTATTGGGAACATATCGATATGGTAGAAAATACATGTTTTTGGCTAGACTGTAATGTATGATGCCACACTGATGACATCTACTGGCATGATTGTTCCAACAAGATAAATATTTGTAGTCTGAGGAACTCATGATCGTGAAAATGGTTCCATCTTCAGTTCTCAACTGAAACAATGGTAGATTATGTACTGAGAATTTAATATGAAGTTAGATGTAGTAACTAATAGAGTAGCAAGTCCGTGGTAACTTAATTTGATGCCCATGATGATGGTATAAGGTTAGGAACACTTGAAACATAACATTAGCAGTATATCAGTGTTAAAGAAACAATTCTTAATGCAATTATATTCACAGTACTCACCGTCATAAAGAAAAGTCCTAACAGAAGACCACGATAGGGAGCTATATCTGACTCAACCTGCAATGAGAACTCTGTTTCTGCTAGTAACAGACCAGCTAAAAAAGCTCCAAGTGCCATCGATAACCCAGCCTGTGAATAGACCATAAAGTCAATAGTAGTTTTAAGCAATGTAAAGGCTAGAAAATAAACATATAGAAAACGAACCCGGGCTGTAAGAAGACTTGTGCCAAAAATAACAAGGAGTGTATTTGCTGAAAATATCTCAGCATTCTGATTTTCAGCAATTTGTTTGTAAATAGGCCGGAGCAACTGTTTGATACAAAACGAAAATTGCACATTAAATAGTTGTAGATAATTGAGATAAATGCAGCTGCAAGGAAAAAAACTGAAACATGCATGTATGCAAGGAACCAAACCCATGTCCAGCTGGGCCCAGAGTCTACGTATGGCATACAAAAAGTACCAGAAAGGCTAAGCAAAATAATGTAAATGAACAGTCAACTCACCAGACGACCTCCAGCAATTATGGCAGTTATAGCAGCTACTGCTTTGACTGCAGCCATTCCCATGGCTTCTGCTATTGCTTGGAAACCAACCTATAAAAAACCAGATATTGAACGAAGGCCTCAAGGATCAAACAGTTAAGGAGGTGTAAACTGGGAATGGTTTTTGAGGCATTGCGGCATCCTGTGGCAATGGGTGTATGCCTGGACGCCTAGGCAATATGGCATAACTAAAACCTTGTGGTATCCTGTGGTGCCTGGGATACACCTCAACGCCTAGGTGACACGTCATAAAACCATGAAACTATGAAAGGAACTGACTGTGTCACTCACACATGGCCCCAGGCCCCATATACAATCCTCAAGTTGGATGCTATTTCCAAAATTTATATATCGTAAGACTGCTGAACAAATTTTCTTAATAACACACACAAGCATAATCCTGCTGATCAGTCACTAATGCTACAAATTTGCATTTCACTTATGCCATCTGAAGTGCTAAAATCAAATTCTAACCGTTGAACATGGGTTTTGAAGTGCTCCTAGTCACAATCATAATAGCATTGGTCTCCACAGACTAGTTTCTAGTGCTACAGTAGACTCATAATCTCATTTGGGCTATCAAGCACATAAACTATGTGTACCAATAAGCAAAAGGTCCTAGGACAAACATGGAAAAGAGCATAAAGACAAAATGGTTACCCCTCCTTTTGAAGAATTAGGTGATATGAGAGGTATTAATATCAACAGAACCACCACAGCCAAATCCTGGGGGCAACACAAGAAAATATATATTAAAAAGGCAAGCTAGATTAACATTACTAAAGGGTCGAATGCTCTCGGTGCTTCAGAATGAGTATGTCATGCAAGTACATACTAGCACATATGCATCACAGATGTAAACAACAAAAGATGCATAAAGATATGCAATTGTGACATGTGATCTAAGCGTTGTGAACAGAAGTGATGTGATGAAGTACACTAGCAAGAAACGAACAGATGGAAAGCTGAAGCATAAGCTGTGTTATTTCAAAAACAGGGAACATATCTGAGCACAGTGAGGTTATACCTGGAACAATAACACAGAAAATGTAGCACGTCCATGACGTGATGTACTTTCACCACGCTCTTGCAATACCTAGAAAAGCAGAACACTAAATGCTTAAAGGCCAAACAACAAATGATCATCACAAAACTTGGAAAATACAGATAAACATATAAACCCCAGTCATGAGAACATGATGAATAAGGCATGGTTCCAATCAAACGTTTGAATTGGAAACATAAAAACCATGGGTTGGAACCACTTTCATAATATATCAATTTGATTCAATTACAAATAGTAAATAGTGATCAAAGTGACAGAACAGAGACCTTGCCTTTTGCCCAAAATGTCAAAGTGTCTTTGACCGGAGGAAGTAGAATTTTGTACTTCCTAAATGAAACCTACTTTGTGCCTGAACATGGCATTTTGAAGTGTGACAAGAGAACAAATTTCACTAGTAGCTTATTAAATACTAAATGGCAACTCATATTAGATATGTTTCTGCTTGTATGTTCGATCGGTAACAAAGAAACAAGAGTTTGATAAACAAGTGTGGTTTCAAGGAAGTACTTGCAAGACAACAGCTGTGGATGACAGAGCCAAGCCACTCCCAACAACAATTGCTGCTGGTCCTGGTAGTGCGGCAAAACAATGAGCTATCACACCAACAGCTGCAGTAGTAGCCAGCACCTGCCAATTGTTCAAATTTACCAGGGAGTAATTGAGTAATGATAACTGTTTGATGGCTGCACTAGCATGAACAGAACCTGAGCAGATCCCAAGCCAAAGACATACTTCTTCATCGAGCTTAGTCTTTCCACAGAAAGCTGCAGGTGCAGGATATTAAGCCAGTATTTGCTGAAAGAAGAAACAGTATCCAAAGGCACTTAGCTGTGTACCTCAAGTCCAATGTTAAATAGTAAGAACACAACTCCAAATTCCGCAATTGCCTTTGTCTCATGCACATTACGGATGATGGACAGCCCATATGGACCAATGAGGACACCAGCAGCAAGATATCCAAGAACAGGACTGCCTAAGGTATCAAGGTAAAACTTATTTGCAGAAGGTCACAGAACTTCCATGAAAACTGATGGTCTTACAAATGTTTCTCAACTTTTGTATGCATCCTAACTCCTAACTTCAGAAGTTCAGGCATTTCAACTCAGGAAAAGCATGGTGCCCAGTTGTGAATAAAACAGTAAATGTTTATGAGACCAGAAGGGGAGTCGTTTCGTTCAATTGCAAACTTCCTTGGGTAACCGAAATAATGCAAAAAGCTACTGATTCTGCTGAACCATTCCGTGCACAAATAATATTAGAATATATATCTCACCTCCAGGGATTTTCTGAAATAATGGTACAAAAATAACACTGGCCAGAAGCAAGTATAGTATGTCGAAAAGTGAAGCTTCTTCCTCATTTACCTGAATAGGGAATGAAGAGCATAAGGAACTTACATGTGAGCTACGTTCCATCATAACAGTTGAATATCATAGACGAACACAAAATGAAATCAGAAATTAGTAGTTCAAATGAGGAAATTGTACCTCTTGATGAGGTAAGAGCTCTATTAGCTTCTTTACTCTCTGTGGAATTCGCCGTATCTCAAGAACTATGGGCTTTGTTGTGGAGGTTACCTTTCCAATACTTGTGGCAATGCCTTGCTGCTGAAATAGTTGACTCTTCTCAGCCCTATTTAAGAAGAATGCCCTACAGGACCCATAAAAAAACTTTAAGGTATCGGCTAACTGACATGGATGAAAGTGATGCCCACAAGTTATAATAAGGAAAACACTTCCATCCAATTTCTGATTTTCAGTGCAAAGAAGAGGTGGCTATACAGAATACAGTATACTTATCTGTACAGAAATAACAACCAACAAGGTAAATTGGGGTTATCTGAAATCAAATCCTTACTGCAAAATGCAAAACCAAAAAACACACACAGCACTTGTCATGTGACTCACCCTGCACCGAGAAGCAATATCCCAACAACAACCTTCGGAGCCTGTTTTTGCACTGATTTCATTAACCCTCGGAAGACAGATGTAGGTGTAAACTCGCCATCAACTTTGGAGGAGAAGAAAGATGCCGAGAAGAAACGGGATGATCTCTTCACCAGTGCTTTTGGAGCACTCAGTGGTTCCTTGGTGTGCTCCTTTCGTTCCATTTCTTGCTTCTTGCCTTGTTTCGACTTATCTGAATCAGACTCAGCTTCTTTCTGAGGCTCAACAGACATCTTATTACTGCTTTCTTCATCATATATTTCACGGGATGGTTCAAGCTGCTCAAAGCCCTGAACAGTCAAGTCACCGACCATTAGGCGCTCGATACTTGACACCTCATCCCTTACATAAACATCATCAGTGACATCGCTGCTATACTCGTACCCTTCAGAAACGCTGCCTTCTTCAGTGCTTCTCTGCTCTTCAGCAGGTGACGGTAGCTCCACTACGGTATCAATCGAGGCTATGGCCTTCTCCGCTTTCAGCAGCACCATTTCCGCATCGTTGACACGCTGTGAGGCTTCCATCTCAAGAGCCACCGCCTGCTCAGCCAGCACCATTATATTGGCAACATCTTCTTCGGCCTTGGACGCATCCATCTGGGCCTTCCCAGCGAGATCCGTCAGCCTATCAACCTCCTTCTGCAGCTCCATTTTCTTGTCCTGGACACGACTCAGCTCCTCCGCGCACCGCGACAGGGCTGCCCGGCAATCCTTAATCTCTTCCTGTGCAGACAGGAGGGCCTCCTCCTCCATGCCTTCGATGCTAACCTCCGTCGGGCCGACCGAGCCCCGGTTTGCCTCCAGCGCCTCCGCCGCCAGCTGCAGCCTCGCCTCGGCCATGGACAGCGCCATGGTAGCCTTCTGGACGGCCTCCTTGGCGTCCGCCTCCTTGCTGATGATCTCCTGCACGGTGGCTACGGCCGCGCACACATCCCTCTGGGCGCCGTCGGCGCGGTCCTTGAACGCGATGGCCGACTCGGATATCCGCTGCGCCTTCTCCTCGAACATGGTGCTGTTGACCCTGGCCACCTCCAGCTCGTTCCTGGACCTCTGCAGCATCTCCCTGAGGCCGTCGACGTCAGCGAGGCCCCTGTCGTCGTCGGACCCCGAGCTGGTGGGCACGTCGTCGTCGACCTCGCCGGAGCCCTTAGCGGTCTCCAAGGGGCCGTCGACGTAGGCCAATGAGTCGTTGCCCTGGCAGCGCGGCCGCCATCTGGCGCGGAGACTGAGATGACTCCCGCGCGTGGGAAGCAGGTAGAAGAGCCGGAGACTGGGATGACTCCGGCGCGTGGGAGCCAGGTACAAGAGCCCGCCGCGGCCGCGGAGGGTGGACGCGTCGGCCGTGAGGTTCCCGTTCCCGCCGCCGCGGTGCCGTGCTCGCCGCAGGGAGCAGGCCCGGAAGCCATTCTCGGTGGCGCCGATCTGCAGGCCCGCCCGCGGGGCCACGCGGCTGGGCCCAACGCCGGAGGCGAACCTGGACAAATCCATCCTCCCCTATCCTGTACCGTGCGGATCAAACCCGCAGAAAAGGGGAGGTTGGGACGAGAGAAACAAAAGCGGAGACAGGGAGTGGAGTGCTCACGGACTGGAGAATGGAGGCTTGTCACGGGAGAAGCGCCGAGGAGGAAGGAGGGAGGGGGCCCGGCCTCATCCCATTCCTACGACAGGACTGCGCGAGGGGGGAATGGGAGGCGCGAGGGAGGCGTGCTCACCTTCTCACTCGCTGCCACCTGCCACTAGCGCTCGTGTTTCCTTGTGGTCTTGGGGTTTTGTTTTGCGTGTCTTCTCGGCAGCTGCGGCGGTGGAGCAGGCAAAGCCCGCCCGAAAACAAGCCGAGCGGAGCCATGTGAGCGGTGGTGAGCCTGCCCCGTGCCCGGTCCCGGTGCCGTGCGTGTGCGTGCGACCTGAATAATCTCTCGGTTTTATTCCGCAGAAAAAAAATGTTTGAATTTCTGCTCCTCGGATAATGGTATATTCCTCACTATTGGCACTTGTAGCCCCACCGATTCAGCGACGGGGCCACCATGTCACTAGAATCATATAAACCAATATAGATTAAAACTAAACAAACAGACTAAGCATATTTGTTGGCTTCTTTGATTTCTAGGTACATTGAACACGAATGTGTTCCGAAAAAAGATGTGGATGAAAAATGTATCATCAATAACTCCAGTCTCTTTTGTTGCCTTGAGATTGGAGCCTTCCCCATTTTTTGGAAAGGGTGGTTGGTTATTGGAAAGGGTGGTTGGTTAGCTAATAAGGCGTTTGGTTTCTCGTATAGCCTGTAGCACCCTAAATCTCATTTTGAGAATATAGTAAAAAAATCAAAGATTTTGAATTAGAATATTTTTATAAGAATTCCTCAAGTGGCATAATCACTAGATTCTCCTGTTATAAGCTTATTTGATAACCTAGTGCATATGATTTGATCACATCTGTTATACTTTTGATCATTGAATAGCTTCAATTGATACTTATGTTGCTTAGTGCTTCATGTACTATCAATTGATGTCTCTCATGTATATACACTAAGTTAAAAGGAGAGTTTAGGATAAATGTATGCAATTTGTGATCTACTTGATATGTGATAATAATGATTTGTTTAGAGAAAATGATCACTAGTTGTAGAATTCTCTCTTGTGCAAAATAATTCTATACTTTGTCTAGAGCATAGGACTTAAGTAACTAAGACAAAGGACAAAGTACAACGAAGAGATTGTCTCTATGTGAAGGTACAAAAGGGTAAACTACTTCATATCATTTACACATGTACCTAGATTTTTCTCTTATACATATATTGCATATCTTTAAGTTACAATAGGAAGAAGCATGTATATGCATAACCCAGCTTCATACCTAGTTTAACCTCTCAAAATTGCATTCCTGCTTTGATGCATTTTTGTTAAAACTGGGTGAAGTGATATTCTTGTCAAAGAGCTTAAAGCTTAACCTTGTAACGAGGATAAGCTATCTTTGTTCCAAAGGTGGAGGTTTCTTAAGCTTCCTTGAACCATTAAGGGTAAATGCATCAAATGTTTACAACATGCTTTCGTCAGTGCATAGTCTGTCATGAGCATCACATTTATATTATGAGCATTGCACTTCACAATTTCTATGATATAGATATGTTCTCATTGACCTCATTATGTGCATTTGGCATTTAAGACCAAAATATATATTCATCTCAAGGCACATACTTAGTAGGAGCAATCTATATTATAGAACTATAACAAAGCTTAATTGACATATCTTTTGATCTTATATCTCTTTCAGTTGGTACCTGCTCTTAATTCATATTTTTGCTTATGCCAAAGTTCAATGTGTAGAACTTGCATCCTCAGACCTCACAAATCCTAAAGTGCATTGATCTACAAGTATTCATCACTTGTATGCACAAGTTTAGGGGGAGCAATTCTCTACACATTAAATCCTTGAGACTAACCATTCTTCAAGAATATGTTATGCTTAATTTCAATTGAAAGGGAAATGGAGTTTTGAGCAAAGGGAGCGCTTCCACTTCATATTCGTTCGGTATCAAACACCCTTGCTAAAACTCATGTACTTCAATTCTATATCTATATTGAAAAGGCCTCAGAATTTCTTCGTTTTTTGTGCTTAATGTTAAAGGGGGAGAAAGTATTAGGCCAAAGCAAAAGGACCGCACCACCACCCTATTTTCTGAAAATGTTTTATCTTCCAAATTGATATTATTGCATTTGCAAAAACCCTCTTGACAGCTAAGAGGAGAAAAATTGTTTTACACCAAAGGGGAGAATTTCTTCAAGTAGAGTTTTTTAAATGGCCAAAGGAAAAACATTTGAAAAAGGGGGAGAATCTTTAAATCTTAGAAATACTTTTAAAATTTCATTCTTGTTCCTTAGGCCATATACAAATAACTTTGAAAATATTTTATCAAAAGTTTGCAAAAACCATTACATGTGTGCAAATGTGGTCCAAATTACAATCATGTCAATATCACTCATATTCACTTAGAACTGCTTTCATTTCTGTCGGGGACCATAATTAGGGGTACCCTCAAGACGCCTAATTCTCAGCTGGTAACCCCCATCAGCATAAAGCTGCAGAGGCCTGATGGGTTTGATTAAGTCAGGGATCAGTCCATACGAGTGACTTGACCACGCCACGCCCGAGCCTAGCCTCGGGCGAGGGCAGCCGACCCTAAGATGACTCCGTCTCGCCTGAGGCCTCCTCTTTCACGGCAGACGCATCTCCGGCTCGCCCTAGGCCCCGCCTTCGATAAGAAGAAACCCTGACTAAATCACCACGCCAACCGACCGAGTCACCGGGGCGGTTAACGCAAAAGGTAAGACCAACGGGCGACCAGACTTCGCCAGAGGTGCCATAGGAGGCTCCGCCCGACCCAGGGCTCGGACTCGGGCTAAGGCCCCGGAAGACGGCGAACTCCGCTCCGCCCGACCCAGGGCTCGGACTCGGGCTAAGGCCCCGGAAGACGGCGAACTCCGCTCCGCCCGACCCCAGGGCTCGGACTCGGGCTAAGGCCCCGGAAGACGGCGAACTCCGCTCCGCCCGACCCCAGGGCTCGGACTCGGGCTAAGGCCCCGGAAGACGACGAACTCCGCCTCGCCCGACCCAGGGCTCGGACTCCGCCTCGGCCTCTGCCGAACGATCTCCGCCTCGCCCGACCCAGGGCTCGGACTCTGCCTCTGTCTTGCAGGACGGACTCGACCTCGGCTTCGGAGGAGCCTCCACGACGCCCGACCTAGGACGCGAGACCGCCACGTCAACAGGAAGCGTCATCATCACCCTGCCCTGAGCCGACTTGGGTCGCAGAGAACAAGACCGGTGTCCCATCTGGCCAGCTACGCCAGATAGGCAAATGATGGCGCCCCGCTAGCCCATGACGACGGCGGCTCTCAGGTCCCTTACGAAAGCAGGAGGACGTCAGCAAGGGTCCAGCCACTCCGACAGCTGTCCCCCCGTCCGGCTCCGTTACTCCTCCGACAGCCACGACGCCACACCAACAGGGTGCCAAGATCTCTCCGGCTGCCACCTGGGCATGTACATAGGGCGCTAGCTCTCCCTCGCTAGACACGTAGCACCTTGCTACACCCTCATCTTGTACACCTGGATCCTTTCCTTACGACTATAAAAGGAAGGACCAGGGCCTTCTTAGAGAAGGTTGGCCTCGCGGGGACGAAGGGCAGGGGCAGGCGCTCTCTAGGGGCCGCTCGCTTCCCCTCACCTCGCGCGGACGCTTGTAACCCCCTACTGCAAGCGCACCCGACCTGGGCGCGGGACGAACACGAAGGCCGCGGGAATTCTCCGACTCCCCCACGACCCGGCTCCGGCCACCGACCTCTCTCTCTCTCTGTTCCCCCCTTCGCGCTCGCCCACGCGCTCGACCCATCTGGGCTGGGGCACGCGGCACTCTCACTCGTCGGCTCGGGGACCCCCCGGTCTCGGAACGCCGACAGTTGGCGCGCCAGGTAGGGGCCTGCTGCGTGTTGACGTTCGATTTCCCGTCAAGCTCCAGATGGGCAGTCTCCAACAACCTCTTCAACCCGGGACGGTGCTCCGTTTCGGGAGCCTCGAGTTCATGTCTCTCGACAGCGGCTACGACATGATACTCCTTCCACCGCCGCGCGACAGCGACAATGGTGGCGGACAACCCGCCCGCCAGCGGCGGAATCGACGACGCCTTTCCCGCGTGGGGGAAGGACGACTTTCGAGCTCGCCCCATCCTCTCCCTCGCCATCGGAGGAGGAGGAGGCGGGGCAACCAGGGCCGAGCGGGAGGCCGCGCTCCGGCGGCTGTCGAGCAAACCGACATCCCCAGTGCCCCGACGGAGGACACGCTAGGCGTCACCCTCGCGTTCGAGGCGAAGGCGAGCGCCATCCCCCCGCAACACGTCGACCCCGAGCAAGTGGACGACGCCAGCACGCTCACGAAAGGCCTGCAGGACGTCGCCCTCGTACCCAAGACGACGGCGCGGTCAGCCCCCGACGTGACTTCATCGCTCCTCGTCGACAAAAAGGTACCGACTGCTACCCATCTTTCGTCATTTCGACTCGGCCTCAGCCCGCCTGGCGACCTCGCTTTGGCGGGCGCTCACATTGAGGCGAGTGCAACCTCTCTGGGGTTTCGTGTGCGGTCGCCTTGGGACCGATTGACGGGTGTCTCGACCTACGGACCCTCTGGGTCCGAGGAAGATGACGACCCCAGCATCTGCTGGGAGTTCTCCGGATCTGGCAACCCTAGTGCCATGCGGGACTTCATGACCGCATGTGACTACTGCCTCTCCGACTGTTCCGACGGCAGCCGCAGCCTTGGCGACAAGGACTGCGGCCCGAGCCGCGAATGTTTCCACATCGAGCTAGGGGATCCCTCCGGAGGCGGCTGTCTCGGCATGCCGGAGGATGGTGATCCCCCTAGGCCAGCGCCTCGCGCCGACATCCCGCGGGAGCTAGCTGTGGTCCCCGTCCCGGCGGGGGGTCACGACCCACAGCTCGAGCAAGTCCGCGGGGCGCAGGCCGGGCTCGATGAGGGAGCAGGAGCGCTCGAGGCAATCCGCCAGAACATCGGGCAGGTGTGGGCGAGCCAGCCCCCGGCCGGAGGAATACGTCACCTGCCCCAAGGTCTCCAGCACCGCATCGCCAACGATGCCAGGGACAAACCGCCACCCGCATCCGGCGGGACTGGTCAGGACCTGGCCGCCGCAGCGATGCTCCTCCGCGCGATGCCGGAGTCATCAACCACCGAGGGTCAGCGAATCCAGGGAGAACTCAAGCATCTCCTGGAAGGCGCTGTGGCCCGGCGGGCCGAGAGCTCTGCCTCCCAAAGGCAGGGGTACCCCTCGGAACCTCGTGCCGCGACTTCCCGACTTACGCGGGAAGCCTCGGTCTTCACCGGGCGCACGCGCAACACCGCGCCTGCGGCCCCGGGCCACCTCGGCGACGAGCACCCTCATCGTGACCGTCGGGCACGCCTCGACGAGAGGGTGCGCCGAGGCTACCACCCCAGGCGTGGGGGACGCTACGACAGCGGGGAGGATCGGAGTCCCTCGCCCGAACCACCCGGTCCGCAGGTCTTTAGCCGAGCCATTCGGCGGGCGCCATTTCCGCCCCGATTCTGACCCCCGACTACCATCACGAAGTACTCGGGGGAAACGAGACCGGAATTGTGGCTTGCGGACTACCGCCTGGCCTGTCAACTGGGTGGGACGGACGATGACAACCTCATCATCCGTAACCTCCCCCTGTTTCTCTCCGACACCGCTCGTGCCTGGTTGGAGCACCTGCCTCCGGGGCAGATTTCCAACTGGGAAGATCTGGTCCAGGCTTTTGCCGGCAACTTCCAGGGCACGTACGTGCGCCCCGGGAATTCCTGGGACCTCCGAAGCTGTCGGCAACTGCCGGGAGAGTCTCTCCGAGACTATATCCGGCGGTTCTCGAAGCAGCGCACCGAGCTGCCCAACGTCACCGACTCCGATGTCATCGGCGCGTTCCTCGCCGGCACCACCTGCCGTGACCTGGTGAGCAAGTTGGGACGCAAGACCCCCACCAGGGCGAGCGAGCTGATGGACATCGCCACCAAGTTCGCCTCCGGCCAGGAGGCGGTAGAGGCCATCTTCCGAAAGGACAAGCAGCCCCAGGGCCACCCGTCGGAAGATGCTCCCGAGGCGTCTACTCCGTGCGGCGCCAAGAAGAAAGGCAGGAGGAAGTCGCAAGCGAAGCGCGACGTTCCCGATGCAGACCTTGTCGCCGCCGCCGAGCACAAGAACCCTCGGAAGCCCCCCGGAGGTGCTAACCTCTTCGACAAGGCACTCAAGGAGACGTGCCCCTACCATCAGGGGCCCGTCAAGCATACCCTCGAAGAGTGCGTCATGCTTCGGCGCCACTTCCACAGGGCCGGGCCACCCACAGAGGGTGGCAGGGCTCACGACGACGACAAAAGGGAGGATCGCCAAGCAGGAGAGTTCCCAGAGGTCCGCGATTGCTTCATGATCTACGGAGGGCATGCGGCAAACGCCTCGGCTCGGCATCGTAAGCAAGAGCGTCGGGAGGTCTGCTCGGTGAAGGTGGCGGCGCCAGTCTACCTAGACTGGTCCGACAAGCCCATCACCTTCGACCGGGACGACCACCCCGACCACGTGCCGAGCCCGGGGAAGTACCCGCTCGTCGTCGACCCCGTCATCGGCGACGTCAGGCTCACCAAGGTCCTGATGGATGGAGGCAGCTGCCTCAACATCATCTACGCCGAGACCCTCAGGCTCCTGCGCGTCGACCCGTCATCCGTCCGAGCAGGCGCTGCGCCCTTCCACGGGATCATTCCCGGGAAGCGCGTCCAGCCCCTCGGACAGCTCGACCTCCCTGTCTGCTTCGGAACACCCTCCAACTTCCGAAGGGAGACTTTGACGTTCGAGGTGGTCGGGTTCCGAGGAACCTACCACGCAGTGTTGGGAAGGCCATGCTACGCGAAGTTCATGGCCATCCCCAACTACACTTACCTGAAGCTCAAGATGCCGGGCCCCAACGGGGTCATCACCGTCGGCCCCACGTACAAACATGCATTCGAATGCGATGTGGAGTGCGTGGAGTACGCCGAGGCCCTCGCCGAGTCCGAGGCCCTCATTGCCGACCTAGAAAGCCTCTCCCGAGAGGTGCCGGACGTGAAGCGGCATGCCGGCAACTTCGAGCCAGCGGAGACGGTTAAGGCCGTCCCTCTCGACCCCAGTGGCGACACCTCCAAGCAGATCCGGATCGGTTCCGGGCTCGACCCCAAATAGGAAGCAGTGCTCGTCGACTTTCTCCGCGCAAACGCCGACGTTTTTGCGTGGAGTCCCTCGGACATGCCCGGCATACCGAGGGATGTCGCCGAGCACTCGCTGGATATTCGGGCCGGAGCCCGGCCGGTCAGACAGCCTCTGCGCCGATTCGACGAGGAAAGGCGCAGGGTGATAGGCGAGGAGGTCCACAAGCTGATGGCAGCAGGGTTCATTAAAGAGGTATTCCATCCCGAATGGCTTGCCAACCCTGTACTTGTGAGGAAAAAAGGGGGGAAGTGGCGGATGTGTGTAGACTACACTGGTCTCAACAAAGCATGTCCGAAGGTCCCCCACCCTCTACCTCGCATCGACCAAATTGTGGACTCCACTGCAGGGTGCGAAACCCTGTCTTTCCTCGATGCCTACTCAGGGTATCATCAAATCAAGATGAAAGAGTCCGACCAGCTCGCGACTTCTTTCATCACACCCTTCGGCATGTACTGTTATGTCACAATGCCGTTCGGTTTGAGGAACGCGGGTGCAACGTACCAGCGGTGCATGAACCACGTGTTCGGCGAACACATTGGTCGCACGGTCGAGGCCTACGTCGATGACATCGTAGTCAAGACGAGGAAAGCCTCCGACCTTCTCTCCAACCTCGAACTGACATTCCGGTGTCTCAAGGCGAAGGGCGTCAAGCTCAATCCCGAGAAGTGCGTCTTCGGGGTGCCCCGAGGCATGCTCTTGGGATTCATCGTCTCCGAGCGGGGCATCGAAGCCAACCCGGAGAAGATCGCAGCAATCACAAACATGGGGCCCATCAAGGACTTAAAAGGCGTACAGAGGGTCATGGGATGCCTCGCGGCCTTGAGCCGTTTCATCTCGCGCCTCGGCGAAAGAGGCCTGCCCCTGTACCGCCTCTTAAGGAAGGCCGAGTGCTTCACTTGGACTCCCGAGGCCGAGGAAGCCCCCGGGAACCTGAAGGCGCTCCTCACCCAGGCGCCCATCTTGGTACCCCCAGCTAATGGAGAAACCCTCCTGGTCTACGTCGCCGCGACCACTCAGGTGGTCAGCGCCACGATCGTAGTCGAAAGGCAGGAAGAGGGGCATGCTTTGCCCATTCAGAGGCCAGTTTACTTCGTCAGCGAAGTGCTGTCCGAGACCAAGATCCGCTACCCACAAGTCCAGAGGCTGCTATATGCAGTGATCCCGAGAGGCGAAAGCTGCGACATTACTTCGAGTCCCATCCGGCGACTGTGGTGTCGTCCTTCCCCCTGGGGGAGATCATCCAGTGCCGAGAAGCCTCGGGGCGGATCGCGAAGTGGGCGGTGGAAATCATGGGCGAGGCAATCTCGTTCGCCCCTCGGAAGGCCATCAAGTCCCAGGTACTGGCGGATTTCGTAGCCGAATGGGTCGATACCCAGTTGCCAACGGCTCCGATCCAACCAGAGCTCTGGACCATGTTTTTCGATGGGTCGCTGATGAAGACGGGAGCTGGCGCGGGCCTGCTTTTCGTCTCGCCCCTCGGGAAACACCTGCGCTACGTGCTCCGCCTTCATTTCCCAGCGTCCAACAATGTGGCTGAGTACGAGGCTCTGATCAACGGATTGCGAATCGCCATCGAGCTAGGGGTCCGACGCCTCGATGCACGTGGCGACTCGCAGCTCGTCATCGACCAAGTCATGAAGAACTCCCTCTGCCGCGACCCAAAGATGGAGGCTTACTGTGAGGAGGTTCGACGCCTGGAAGACAAGTTCTACGGGCTCGAGCTTAACCACATCGCCCGGCGCTACAACGAGACTGCGGACGAGCTGGCGAAGATAGCCTCGGGGCGAACGACGGTTCCCCCGGACGTCTTCTCCCGGGATCTGCACCAACCCTCCGTCAAGATGGATGACGCGCCCGAGCCCGAAGCACCCTCGGCCTCGTCCGAGGTGACCTCGGCCCAGCCCGAGCCTTCCTCGGCTCAACCCGAGGTACCCTCGGAACCCGAGGGCGAAGCCCTGCGCATCGAGGAGGAGCAGAACGGGGTCGTGCCAGATCAAGATTGGCAGACCCCGTACCTGCAATATCTCCGCCAAGGGGAACTGCCCCTCGACCAAGCCGAGGCTCGGCGGGTAGCGCGACGCGCAAAGTCGTTCGTCTTGCTGGGCGATGAGAAGGAGCTCTACCACCGCAGCCCCTCGGGCATCCTCCAGCGATGCATCTCCATCGCCGAAGGTCAGGAACTCCTGCGGGAAATACACTCGGGGGCTTGCGGTCACCATGCAGCACCTCGAGCCCTCATCGGGAACGCTTTCCGCCAAGGCTTCTACTGGCCAACGGCGGTGGCCGACGCCACTAGAATTGTCCGCGCCTGCGAAGGGTGCCAATTCTATGCGAAGCAGACCCACCTGCCTGCTCAGGCTCTGCCGACGATACCCATCACCTGGCCCTTCGCTGTGTGGGGTCTGGACCTCGTCGGCCCTCTGCAGAAGGCGCCCGGGGGCTACACGCACCTGCTGGTCGCCATCGACAAATTCTCCAAGTGGATCGAGGTCCGATCCCTGAACAGCATCAGGTCCGAGCAGGCGGTGGCGTTCTTCACCAACATCATCCATCGCTTCGGGGTCCCGAACTCCATCATCACCGACAATGGCACCCAGTTCACCGGCAAAAAATTCTTGGATTTTTGCGAGGATCACAGCATCCGGGTGGACTGGGCCGCCGTAGCTCATCCCATGTCGAATGGGCAAGTAGAGCGTGCCAATGGCATGATCCTACAAGGGCTCAAGCCTCGGATCTACAACAACCTCAACAAGTTCGGCAAGCGGTGGATGAAGGAACTCCCCTCGGTGGTCTGGAGCCTGAGGACGACGCCAAGCCGAGCCACGGGTCTCACGCCGTTCTTCCTGGTCTACGGGGCCGAGGCCATCTTGCCCACGGACCTGGAATACGGCTCCCCGAGGACGAGGGCCTACAACGAAGAAAGCAACCAAGCTAGCCGAGAAGACTCGCTGGACCAGCTGGACGAGGCTCGGGACAGGGCCTTACTACACTCGGCGCGGTATCAGCAGTCCCTGCGACGCTACCACGCCCGAGGGGTCCGACCCCGAGATCTCCAGGTGGGCGATCTGGTGCTTCGGCTGCGGCAAGACGCCCGAGGGAGGCACAAGCTCACGCCCCCCTGGGAGGGGCCGTTCATCATCGCCAAAGTTCTGAAGCCCGGAACGTACAAGCTGGCCAACAGTCAAGGCGAGGTCTACGGCAACGCTTGGAACATCCAACAGCTACGTCGCTTCTACCCTTAAGATGTTTCCAAGTTGTTTATATACCTCGCACCCACGCAAAAGTTTAGTCAACAAGGAAGGGTCAGCCTCGCCTCGGCAGAGCCCGACCCTCCCTCGGGGGCTAAAAGGGGGGAAACCCCCTCTGCGTCAAAATTTTCCTCAAAAAGAAAATCTCTTTTACCAGAACGTCTTTCGTGCTTTTTGACTACTTCGAAAAGCGGGTCCTGGAAACGACGGGGTACACGTAAGCAGTCAAGGCTGACCGAGCCGAGGGACTCCTACGCCTCCGGGATACGGATACCTCACTCATCACCTTCTGCGATAAGTAACTCGCGCTCGGATAAGGTGAATCCGCAGATCGAACGAGTCTTTACGTACGGGAGCTCTTCTGTCGAAGCGATTCTTCGAGCCTTCTCGACCAAGTCGGTGACAGGGCTTCATGGGCGGGTAAAAGTACGCGTAAGCGGCAAGGCCGACCGAGCCGAGGGACTCCCACGCCTCCGGGATACGGATACCTCACTCATCACCTTCCGCGAGAAGCAACTCTTGCTCGCACTAACATCCCTGCTACCGACAAAAAGTCCAGATGCTCGAAACGAGAGGAAAAGAGACGCAGCTTTATAACGCAACAAGGGTATGTGTCCTGGCCTCGACGGCCGCACAAGGCCCACGCTACAAGACGATTTGACCCTGCAGGCTCGGATCTTGACGCTGGAAGAGGGCGATGACACCCTCGGCATCGACAGCACCTCCGGCAAGGCCCGACCTAGCCTCGGACGGCGACGCGGTCCGAGGGCCTCCGCTCCGAAGGACGACGTCATCACCACGCTCGAGCAATCTCTGCCAGGGTCTTCTCCGAGAACCCGGCCCGAGCGGACGGCTCGGCCGGCCACCTCCGGGGCCTCGGCCGACCGCCTTCCGAGGGCGCCAGCTCGGTTCGAAGCCTCGGCTGATCAGCTCCGGCGTCGATCTTGCCAACAGACAACCCGGCTAGGCTCCGGCCAACCAGGTTTCATTTCCGAGCCAACTCCGCCTCTGCTCATGCTGATATCGCTACCCCTGGCCTCGGCTCGTCGAAGAGCGGCCAAGGGGTCTCTTTAACTAAGCTAGAGGAGCCTCGGACAACAGGTCCGACCGAGCCGAGGGATTCCTACGCCTCCGGGATACGGATACCTCACTCGTCACCTTGACGCGGGGCGACTCACGCTTGGTGAAGCGGTTCAGACAATCAGCAGACGAGTCTTAGTGCTCGGAAATGAGGAAAAAACACGGCTCTGTGCCGTGAGTTACATACATGTTCAGGCCCCGAAAGCCGAAATGAACAAAAAAACCCGGCACTCAAAGTGCCATTACAAACGGAACTCCGGTTCCCCCCCGCAGGTACGAACAACCCCACTCGATGGGGGAGGGCCTGCGGGGCAGCAGAAGACCGACGAACGGCACGTCGCCGCCCCGCCCCGGCAGCGGCGACGATGAAGACGTCTGTCCCGGGGGGCCCAACAGCAGCAGTGATGGCCTCAGGGTGGATACTGCTGCTGGGAGGCCCCCGCCCTTGCCCAAACTCGAGAGGCAAGGACGGACAGAAGGCCGTAGAGTCGGAGGTCGGCCCGTGTCCAACCTCGGCTGTCGCGCCGGCGGAAGAACCTCTTCCAGCTGCCGTGGCAGGAGGCGGCACCGGGGGCGGCTCCGAGAGTGCTCGGCTCAGAGAGCCGGGCACGCTGCAGCTGTTGGCGCCACGGGTGACTCCCGCCCTTCCCCCCGATCACTGAGGGAAGGAGCGGGTCACCACCCGCGCAGGGACCAACCCCGACCCGGCACACGCCCCTCCTCAGCCCTGGTGATGAAAATCCTTGAGGCTGAGGAAGGGGCGGATGCCGCAGCCCGGCTCGCTTTCCCCCACCATCAAGCCGGAGGTCGCCCTCTTGGGTGACCGCCGGTGGAGGGGTGCAGCCGGGCTGCATGATGAAAATCCTTGAAGCCGAACGATGGCTGAAAGGTACCAACTCCCACGGAGTTGCGTTCCTCCAGCGATGGAGCGAAAAGACGGCGGTTTCCCCCCATCCGGGGGCTCGGAAGATGGAGAGACACAATGCATAGGGGAGGAAGGAGACATGGTTACCTCACGAAGGGGGTCGCCCTCCTTTTAAAGGCAACTCCCCCTGCTTGCGCCCTCAACCGTCACGGGCTGAGTCTTCTCCAACACGCCTCCAAAGCCCTTCCCTGCGGCGCGGGGGCTGGGGCCCGCCTGTCATGCAGACCGGCCCTAAGCAGAAGAAGCCGAACCGCCGCGCACGACGCACGCAACCACCCAGCGGTTACAAGTAATGTAATAACTAAACTTGGAACTCATATGAATAGAGACTATCTTCTTTATTTATGTGTGTGTACCATCTTTAGTTAACATCACATGAGAATAAACACCACCAAACGGGGAATTAAATAACCCATGATCCCTAAATGAACCATGCATCATGCTGAGTTTTATTTGATTGTGCATTATGATGGAGTTTTGCTTGTTTGTGCATTTGATAATAAAATAATAATAAGAGAAATATGGCAATGAGAGGGAAATTTGAATTTGAACCAAAAGTGCAATTTAGGGAATAGTAGAGTTAAAGAATGGGGGATATCCAATAATTATGGCAATAAATAAGTGGTAATTATCTCAAAAGGAGATAATAACATTCATAATAAGGTTTAATTAGCCACATGAAGGTATGAAGTTCAAATCACTAATTCAAATTTAGTAGAAGACTAGAAATTGGATTAAATCCTAAATTGAACCTAGGGTTTTTGGAAATGAGAAGAAAAAAAAAATGATAGGAAAAATATAAATAATATATATAAATAAATATATCCATAACTAATACCCCTAATTCCACAAGCATAAATTTTATAGTGATGAGCTTAAGTTTGAATTCAAATTTGGGTTTGAAAATAGAGAGAAAGGAAAAGGAATAGAAAATAAAAAGAATAAAAACAAACTCAGCTAAATGGGCCTCTCACCATCCATTTGGCCCACCAGCAGAAGCGCGCTGCGCGGCCCAAACCCCCTCACCGCGCGCGCTGACGTCCGGGCCCGCTCTGTCAGCCTCACTTCACCCTTGCGTACGCGGCCTCATCTCGCTGACCCGCGGGCCCATCTGTCCGCTGTCCGCCATCATCTCCCTCGCGCTCCCGTCACCCCACTCACTGGCAGGCGGGCCCGGGTCAACAGACGCTGCGCGCGAGCTTTCTGCGTTGCGGGGTCCGGTCGTCAGTGGCCGAGTGTGCTCCCTGCGCTTGGCGCTAAGTCACTGTGTCATGGGCCCCTGTCGTCAGCCCAAACCGCGCTCAAATGCAGCCTTTTCCATGAATGACAGGCGGACCCCACCCACGCCGGCTCCTCCGCCATTGTCGCGCGCATGGGCTGACCAACAACCTCTGGTGCGAGGATCCTGGGCGCCGTGCCGACTCTTGCGGACTGTCTTCGCCGTCGGGGCAATAAAAAGAACAGCCGCGCTCGGTTCCTATCGTTTCGACCATAGCTCTACGCCGTCGCGCTGCTGCAACCAGTCAAGAGAGAGAGAGAGAGAAAAGGGTGGGGTTTGAGGACTGGTGCGGCCGTCGAAACGTGGAGTGCGCAGGGAAACCGAGGGCAGAAGACTGGCAGGGACGCTCCGCGATCACTTCCTCCCCCACTTCGACGGTGGTCGTCTGAGCGCCGGTGCGTCGGGGAGCAGACACGTCGCCGGAGCTGGGCGCCTTCACCCGACAACTTCCGGTATGGGTCGCCATCCATGTCCGCCTTCTATCCCTTGCTCTTCGGTGTAGGTTTCTCTGGTTGGGACGGGCAGAACGCCGGTGGACCGACAAGAGAGAGAGAGGGAGGGGAGCATCGGGCATGGCGCGACGACTGCGCCGTCGTGAGGTAGACGATGCCAAGGTGTCCGTAGATCATGAAACAGACGGTGGTGATTTGATCACAGGGATGTTGCGCCTCGTCCATTGATCAACGATCGTGCGGCCGGGGTAGGAAAGAACAGATAGCGTGCCGCGGATCGTTGGATCGGGATCCGACGTGTGAGGTTGATCTCAGTTTCATAAGTGCCTCGGTTTAATCTGGACCGACGGTTGTGGATCGGACGACTGTAAACACTGCATACCCCTTCGCGTAACCATTTTGCAGAAAACCCCTCATGGTATTTAGGAATCAACCCGCCGTCCACGCCAGAATTTACTGAGTCTGTGGATTTCTTACCCGAGAGTCCCTGCAGTTTCCTGTAATGGAGGCCCGATCCAGAGAACTTTAAAAATCAGAAATTAATATCAGAAATTAATTTTTAGTGCAAAAATAAATGTTAACACTTGTTTAATTCATAACAAATTCATACAAAGTCCAAATTTACCCATTCCAGTTTCTAAAATTCTGTAATATTATTCTCTATCACTTAGAGTCTCTGTTTTGATATGAAAACAATGTTAAAATTTATTTCTCACTTAATCCTATTTTAAGCATATAAAACCTGTAGAAATTCATAACTCCTCCGTTTTAACTCCGATTTGATTCGTTCAAGTTGCGTTAGTCTCGTAGCAACGTGTAGAACATTATTATGCAGTATATTCTTATGTTTGGTGTAATGATAATTTTGTATATACCATGTTTGCTTGTATTGCTACGTCTAGCGCGAGGACACGTGTCATCTGAAAAGCAAGTTGGTACCTGGAATCTCAAGTGCCAGGCAAGTTGTGCCCTTGATCACTTCTTTTACCCATTCATGTTCTTATTATTCATAATGATCTGCATAGGATAATTTTGCTGGGACCCAATAGGATACCCTAGATTTGACTATCTTTATACCTTGCTTCACCACTGGTTTTACTACTAAAGTTTTGGGTAGTACATGCTATTGCTTTATGTGGATTTGGGTATAGAGATATTCATCACTCATTGTTATATTGTTTATTGTTATCTGTTTTATTATTCCTTGTTCATGTTAAGATCATTATGTTAATGGGAACATGGAGAACCACCCGGGAAAACAGTGCTACCACAAGGGTGGAATGGGACGCCCTTGGCTGATTAACTAGGAAAGCTAGGGGAGGGCTACCTTACCCGAAAGGGGCAAGGGCAGTAGGGGAGAGGTCAGTGCGGGGAGGTCCCTGGTTGATTTTGCTGCGATGGCTATCAGCCAGGAACCCTTTACTGGATCTTCCCATAAACTGTAGCGGGTAGTCTGAAGCTAGTGGAACTTTGTAAAGGCCTCGTAGTGTTACCCTGCCTCGCCTCCTCGGTAGAGGTGTATGGGATTGGCCATCTCTTGGCAGATGGGTAACATGACTTGTGGGTAAAGATGCGCAACCTCTGCAGAGTGTAAAACTAGTATACTAGCCGTGCTCACGGTCAAGAGCGGCTCGGACCCTCACATGATTAATTATGGAACTTAAATTCAATTTGACATTTGCATCGCATTTGGGATTATTTTACTATTACTGTTCATTATTATTATTAAGGTTTGGTATTTACTTACACTTAGTAACTGCTAATAAAATTTTGACCAACTTATAAAAGCAATGCTCAGCTTCAGCCTCTATTTCATTGATCAGCCTTACACTTCATGAACTCCCACCTTTGGTGAGTTCATGCCACATTATTCCCCACGACTTGTTGAGCTATGATCGTATGTGAGCTCACTCTTGCTGTCTCACACCCCCCCACAGGAGAAGAGCAGGTGTTTCAGGAGGAGCCTCAAGTCGAGGAGTTTGATCTGATCTAGGTGGCGTTTCTCAGTCGACATTGGCGCCGACGATCCTCAGTTCGATTTACGGTTATACTTTTATTTTGTAATAAGTCTTCCGCTATGTAATAAATACTCTGATGTTAATGACATTTATCTCTATACACTCTGTTATTATATATGTTGTCTTCTTGGCGCATGTATGAGATGCACCCGGCTTTGTTCTTTAAAACCGGGTGTTACAGAAGTGGTATCAGAGCAAATGTTGACTGTAGGGCGAAACCTAGATAGACTGGACAAACCCTTACCTACTTATCTCACTCTGATTCATTCTATACTTACCTTACTCTGATTCTTCCTATACTTATCTTGATCCTGTCTCACCTCCTACTGTTCCACTCTGATCATTCTTGTCTTTTCTACTCTAAGACAAGATGGATTTCACACCTTGGAATCCCTACCCCTATGACAATTTAAGAGATAGGAGGCCTAAGACCAAATCAAAACTATTTTCTCTATTAAAAATATTGGTTGATTGTTCTGATGATCAATGCCTGATTTGCTTCTTTGATTGATTGAAATAGTATAGATGGGCATTTTAGCATGTACCACTAAAATGTATTGTATTAGCTTTAGTAGGTGACACACTAATCTACTTAGCTAATAAATCCCCCAAAATAACTTGATTGTAATTACTGCCTTGTCTACTGCTCTTTCTTACCTTATGTATCTAACTCAGAGGGTCAATACCAGGAAAGGAAAGATTATCACGCAACGGCAAACAGAAATGAATCCTCCAAATCCCCCACCTGTTGAAACCGAGCAAGTGATCGCAACCCAAAGGCTGGTAATACAGCAATTGACAGACATGATGACTGAAATGCAAAGCCAGATAAGACAAGAACGCGAGGAAATACGTCAGGCTCGTCTGGAGATACAGCAAGAAATAAGGCAATCACGGTTGGAGAGACAACAACAAGAGCAACCACCATCTCCACCACCACCGGCTCCACCAAGCTACATAAACATATATGTAAATTACTACTATTTGTAGGACCTACATGTTCCTTTAGTTAGTATTCGGTATGATACCATTTTAGGAGGAATAAAAAGGTCTGTTTGTTCCCATGAGTTGCTAATAAAATTATGCGTCATGCTGAGATTTTGGTTTGGGCATATGTGTTGGACAATACGAGAAAACCCATGAGAGTAATTACACCTAAAGGAACTTAAGAAACAATTAACGGAATTACAAGAGGATGGATACATTCGTCTGAATTCTTCACCTTGGAGAGCACCAGTTTTGTTTGTAAAGAAGAAAGATGGATTGTAAGGGATGTGCGTGGATTAAAGGTCCCTTAATGATGTCACTGTGAAGAACAAGTTTCTGTTACCCCGCATTAAGGATTTATTTAATCGGATGAGAGGAGCCAGGGTATTCTCGAAGAATGACCTCCGATCGGGGTACCATCAGATGAAGATTAGGCCATCAGATATTCCTAAGACGACTTTCTCGACTCGATATGGATTATATGAGATCATCGTTATGTCGTTTGGATTAACTAATGCACCAGCTTATTTTATGGGTTTGATGAATAAGATGTTTTTGGAGTATTTGGACAGATTCGTCGTGGTGTTTATCGACGATATTCTTATCTATTCTAAGAATGAGAGTGACCATGAAGAACATCTAAGGTTGGTGCTACAGAAGCTTCGAGATAATCAACTCTATGCTAAGTTCAGCAAGTGCGAGTTTTGGATTGGCGAAGTGCCATTTCTTGGACATATCATTTCTAATGGAGGGATATCAGTGGATCCTGCTAAAGTCAAGGAGATAGTGGTGTGGAGCATACCCACTACGGTTACGGAAGACCGAAGTTTCTTGGGACTTGCAGGATATTATCGGAGATTTATTGAAGGATTTTCTAAGATTGCTAAGCTTATGACCTCGCTTTTGGTGAAGGAAGGAGAATTCAAGTGGGACGAGAAGTGCCAAGTATATACGAATCATAAGAGTTTGAAGTATATATTCACTCAGAAGGATCTCAACCTTAGGCCACGTCGTTGGTTGGAGCTTATTAAGGATTATGATTTGGAAATTCACTATCACCCGAGCAAGGCAAATTTGGTTACAGATGCCTTGAGTCGAAAGGAGCATGTTCATTTAGCTGTTGCTGCCCAGCTACTCTATGAGATTGTTGAGAATTTTAGGAGACTTAACCTGGGGATAGTTGCTCGTACTAAAGGAGTAACTATTGATGCGGAACCTACTTTGGAGCAAGAGATCCGCAAAGGACAAATTGGTAATGCTAAGATACAAGAGATTAAGGATCGGATTACTGAAGGTCGAGGTCCAGAATTCACGGAAGATGAGCACGGCATCATGTGGTTCAAGGTTAGGATGCGTGTTCCTGAGATTGAAAGCCTTCATGAGACTATTTTAAAGGAGGCCCATGACTTGGATTATTCTATTCATCCTGATAGTACTAAGATGTATCAGGATTTAAAGCAGAAGTGCTGGTGATATGGACTGGAGAGAGATATAACTACACATGTGGCTATGAGCGAGGTGTGTCAAAGAGTTAAGGTTGAACACCAGAGGCCAGCTGGACTATTACACCCACCAAAGATGTCCAAGTGGAAGTAAGAAGAGATTGATATGGACTTCATTACTGGATTGCCTCGCACCTCGAAAGGATATGATTCTATATGGGTTATTGTGGATAGACTGACCAAAGTGGCTCATTTCATTCCGATCAAGACTACTTATAATGGATCACAATTGGCTAAGTTATACATGTCTCGGATAGTTTGTTTACATGGAGTGCCTAAGAAGATCATTTTGGATAGAGGATCACAGTCTACCTCCAGATTTTGGAAAAGTTTTCATGAGAATTTGGATACGAATTTGAAGTTTAGTTTGGCCTACCATCCACAGACTGATGGACAGACTAAAAGGACTAACCAAGTATTGGAAGAGATGTTGAGAGCTTGTACCCTTCAGCATGGTAGTAGTTGGGACAAGAGCCTACCTTATGCTGAATAGCTATCAAGCCAGTCTGAAGATGTCACCTTTTGAAACTTTGTATGGCAGAAAGTGCAGGACTCCCTTGTATTGGGATCAAACTGGCGAAAGACAGTGTTTGGACCTGAAATTATACAAGAAGCAGAGGAACAAGTTCAGCAAATAAGGGAGAATTTGAGAACTGCACAATCCAGGCAGAAAAGCTATGCTGATACCCGGAGGAGACTGCTTAAGTTTAAGGAGGGAGATTATGTGTATCTCAAGGTGTCACCACTTCGTGGAATGAGGAGATTTAAAGTCAAGGGAAAATTGTCCCCTCGCTACATTGGACCATTCTTGATCTTTAGAAGAGTTTGGGAGATGGCATACCAACTCGAGTTACCGGATAGTTTATCGGATGGGCATAATGTGTTCCACGTATCTCAACTGAAGAAGTGTCTCCGTGTTTCCGAGGAACAGTTACCAATGGAAGACCTCAGTGTTCAAGAGGATTTGACCTATGCTGAGTACCCGATCAAGATTTTGGATACTTTAACTCGAGTTACAAGAAATAAGGTGATAAAAATGTGTAAAGTCCAATGGAGTCACCACGGTGAAGATGAAGCAACTTGGGAAAGAGAAGAACTTCGTATAGATTTTCCCCACCTTTTTCCTAGATCTTCTTAAATCTCGGGGACGAGATTCTTTTTAAGGGGGGTAGGATTTGTAATAACTAAACTTGGAACTCATATGAATAGAGACTATCTTCTTTATTTATGTGTGTGTACCATCTTTAGTTAACATCACATGAGAATAAACACCACCAAACGGGGAATTAAATAACCCATGATCCCTAAATGAACCATGCATCATGCTGAGTTTTATTTGATTGTGCATTATGATGGAGTTTTGCTTGTTTGTGCATTTGATAATAAAATAATAATAAGAGAAATATGGCAATGAGAGGGAAATTTGAATTTGAACCAAAAGTGCAATTTAGGGAATAGTAGAGTTAAAGAATGGGGGATATCCAATAATTATGGCAATAAATAAGTGGTAATTATCTCAAAAGGAGATAATAACATTCATAATAAGGTTTAATTAGCCACATGAAGGTATGAAGTTCAAATCACTAATTCAAATTTAGTAGAAGACTAGAAATTGGATTAAATCCTAAATTGAACCTAGGGTTTTTGGAAATGAGAAGAAAAAAAAAATGATAGGAAAAATATAAATAATATATATAAATAAATATATCCAGAACTAATACCCCTAATTCCACAAGCATAAATTTTATAGTGATGAGCTTAAGTTTGAATTCAAATTTGGGTTTGAAAATAGAGAGAAAGGAAAAGGAATAGAAAATAAAAAGAATAAAAACAAACTCAGCTAAATGGGCCTCTCACCATCCATTTGGCCCACCAGCAGAAGCGCGCTGCGCGGCCCAAACCCCCTCACCGCGCGCGCTGACGTCCGGGCCCGCTCTGTCAGCCTCACTTCACCCTTGCGTACGCGGCCTCATCTCGCTGACCCGCGGGCCCATCTGTCCGCTGTCCGCCATCATCTCCCTCGCGCTCCCGTCACCCCACTCACTGGCAGGCGGGCCCGGGTCAACAGACGCTGCGCGCGAGCTTTCTGCGTTGCGGGGTCCGGTCGTCAGTGGCCGAGTGTGCTCCCTGCGCTTGGCGCTAAGTCACTGTGTCATGGGCCCCTGTCGTCAGCCCAAACCGCGCTCAAATGCAGCCTTTTCCATGAATGACAGGCGGACCCCACCCACGCCGGCTCCTCCGCCATTGTCGCGCGCATGGGCTGACCAACAACCTCTGGTGCGAGGATCCTGGGCGCCGTGCCGACTCTTGCGGACTGTCTTCGCCGTCGGGGCAATAAAAAGAACAGCCGCGCTCGGTTCCTATCGTTTCGACCATAGCTCTACGCCGTCGCGCTGCTGCAACCAGTCAAGAGAGAGAGAGAGAGAAAAGGGTGGGGTTTGAGGACTGGTGCGGCCGTCGAAACGTGGAGTGCGCAGGGAAACCGAGGGCAGAAGACTGGCAGGGACGCTCCGCGATCACTTCCTCCCCCACTTCGACGGTGGTCGTCTGAGCGCCGGTGCGTCGGGGAGCAGACACGTCGCCGGAGCTGGGCGCCTTCACCCGACAACTTCCGGTATGGGTCGCCATCCATGTCCGCCTTCTATCCCTTGCTCTTCGGTGTAGGTTTCTCTGGTTGGGACGGGCAGAACGCCGGTGGACCGACAAGAGAGAGAGAGAGGGAGGGGAGCATCGGGCATGGCGCGACGACTGCGCCGTCGTGAGGTAGACGATGCCAAGGTGTCCGTAGATCATGAAACAGACGGTGGTGATTTGATCACAGGGATGTTGCGCCTCGTCCATTGATCAACGATCGTGCGGCCGGGGTAGGAAAGAACAGATAGCGTGCCGCGGATCGTTGGATCGGGATCCGATGTGTGAGGTTGATCTCAGTTTCATAAGTGCCTCGGTTTAATCTGGACCGACGGTTGTGGATCGGACGACTGTAAACACTGCATACCCCTTCGCGTAACCATTTTGCAGAAAACCCCTCATGGTATTTAGGAATCAACCCGCCGTCCACGCCAGAATTTACTGAGTCTGTGGATTTCTTACCCGAGAGTCCCTGCAGTTTCCTGTAATGGAGGCCCGATCCAGAGAACTTTAAAAATCAGAAATTAATATCAGAAATTAATTTTTAGTGCAAAAATAAATGTTAACACTTGTTTAATTCATAACAAATTCATACAAAGTCCAAATTTACCCATTCCAGTTTCTAAAATTCTGTAATATTATTCTCTATCACTTAGAGTCTCTGTTTTGATATGAAAACAATGTTAAAATTTATTTCTCACTTAATCCTATTTTAAGCATATAAAACCTGTAGAAATTCATAACTCCTCCGTTTTAACTCCGATTTGATTCGTTCAAGTTGCGTTAGTCTCGTAGCAACGTGTAGAACATTATTATGCAGTATATTCTTATGTTTGGTGTAATGATAATTTTGTATATACCATGTTTGCTTGTATTGCTACGTCTAGCGCGAGGACACGTGTCATCTGAAAAGCAAGTTGGTACCTGGAATCTCAAGTGCCAGGCAAGTTGTGCCCTTGATCACTTCTTTTACCCATTCATGTTCTTATTATTCATAATGATCTGCATAGGATAATTTTGCTGGGACCCAATAGGATACCCTAGATTTGACTATCTTTATACCTTGCTTCACCACTGGTTTTACTACTAAAGTTTTGGGTAGTACATGCTATTGCTTTATGTGGATTTGGGTATAGAGATATTCATCACTCATTGTTATATTGTTTATTGTTATCTGTTTTATTATTCCTTGTTCATGTTAAGATCATTATGTTAATGGGAACATGGAGAACCACCCGGGAAAACAGTGCTACCACAAGGGTGGAATGGGACGCCCTTGGCTGATTAACTAGGAAAGCTAGGGGAGGGCTACCTTACCCGAAAGGGGCAAGGGCAGTAGGGGAGAGGTCAGTGCGGGGAGGTCCCTGGTTGATTTTGCTGCGATGGCTATCAGCCAGGAACCCTTTACTGGATCTTCCCATAAACTGTAGCGGGTAGTCTGAAGCTAGTGGAACTTTGTAAAGGCCTCGTAGTGTTACCCTGCCTCGCCTCCTCGGTAGAGGTGTATGGGATTGGCCATCTCTTGGCAGATGGGTAACATGACTTGTGGGTAAAGATGCGCAACCTCTGCAGAGTGTAAAACTAGTATACTAGCCGTGCTCACGGTCAAGAGCGGCTCGGACCCTCACATGATTAATTATGGAACTTAAATTCAATTTGACATTTGCATCGCATTTGGGATTATTTTACTATTACTGTTCATTATTATTATTAAGGTTTGGTATTTACTTACACTTAGTAACTGCTAATAAAATTTTGACCAACTTATAAAAGCAATGCTCAGCTTCAGCCTCTATTTCATTGATCAGCCTTACACTTCATGAACTCCCACCTTTGGTGAGTTCATGCCACATTATTCCCCACGACTTGTTGAGCTATGATCGTATGTGAGCTCACTCTTGCTGTCTCACACCCCCCCACAGGAGAAGAGCAGGTGTTTCAGGAGGAGCCTCAAGTCGAGGAGTTTGATCTGATCTAGGTGGCGTTTCTCAGTCGACATTGGCGCCGACGATCCTCAGTTCGATTTACGGTTATACTTTTATTTTGTAATAAGTCTTCCGCTATGTAATAAATACTCTGATGTTAATGACATTTATCTCTATACACTCTGTTATTATATATGTTGTCTTCTTGGCGCATGTATGAGATGCACCCGGCTTTGTTCTTTAAAACCGGGTGTTACAAGTAACCCTCCACTTTTGCTCGGACCAGCGGGCGAAAGGGGCAGGCGGCCATGCAGGCGACATGCAACCGCGCCAAGTGGACGCGCCTCTCCGACTCCTGACAGGCCAGCGCGACGGCTCAAGCCCACGCGTCGTGCAACTGGCGTGCCGGGCGCTGCATGCGAACCGCTATGCCACTCGCTCCACCACCGCACCTCCTCGATTGCGGAACCGATACCGCGATTCGAAGCGACCCAGCCCGCGACCCGGCAGCGCCAGCCTGGCGCAGCGGTCAAAAGCGGTCAAAAATGGGCCGGCAGTAATGACGGTGGCAGGCGCGCGAGAGCAGCGGTCACGCCATCTGCCAAGCTCATGTCCCATCCGGAGGCAGCAAGAGAACCCCCTCTCACGGCGTGAAGACGACGCGCCCGTGACCCGTACCTCGAACGGCCCGCGCACGCGCAACGGCAACCTCGCCAACTACTCACCCCGGCGCATTAACTCCGCGGCTCGACGGACAGCGCTACGGGCGGGAGCGGCTGGTGACGTTTCGCCTTCGCCAAAACAACCGCGCCGAAAAAGGTACGCCACGACGTTCAATTTCGAATCCTTTTTCCCTTTTCCTTCTTTCTCTATCTCTTGCAACAGGGACCGAGAAGGGGGATAACCCCAAAGGGATCCTTCCCCGTGAAGGAACTAGGCTCCGAGCCTCCCTACTGATCAGGGGTTCGAAGGCTGGCCCCCCGAAGGGTTCAACAGCCGCCTCAGATCGCGTGGGCCCGACACCCACTACTGGTCAGGGGTTCGAAGGTCGGCCCCCGAAAGGACTCACGACCGCCTCAGGCTACTCGGGCTCCGTGCCCCCTACTGATCAGGGGTTCGAAGGCTGGCCTGTCGAAGGGTTC
Organism: Zea luxurians; assembly: GCA_029449295.1. Taxonomy (NCBI): domain Eukaryota; kingdom Viridiplantae; phylum Streptophyta; class Magnoliopsida; order Poales; family Poaceae; genus Zea; species Zea luxurians. The sequence continues at coordinate 138,812,948 of JAOPSE010000010.1, forward strand.
ACAGTCGCCTCAGACGCCGAGCGAGGGATGACCAGGGGTACGTTCGATACATAACCAAGGCTCGGGCTGCGCTCCCGAGGTACCCTAGGACATTTCCGAGACCAGCGGGAACGACTCTGTAACGGAATCCCATCGGAGGGAGGCAACGAGCCCTCGGACCCCGTCGCTAGGGGACCGGGTCCGGCAGATCACCCGCAGGTACTTTTGGGCGTGCCTCCGGGCCCCTAGCCGACCCCCAACGAACGGGGCACGGACGTCCACTCGGATTACCCGATCGCAGCTCACCGGAGACACCATGTTCGGTGCCCATCGAGGGTAACATGGCGCACTCCCCCCTCCTCCTTGCGGAAAGGCGACGTAGGGGCGTATATAAAAAGTCGAGTCTGTCCCTGATCGTCCCCTCGCTCCGTGCGAAGGCTCGGGGGCTGCTCTCGCAAACCCGGCTCCGGCCAAACCGTTGACAGCGTCAACATACCAGCCCGAGAACTTGGGCCCCGACAATGCACCTGGGTTACGCCCTGCTCGCATGAGGGAACCGCCAGACCAGCCGAGGCATTGCGCAAGGCATTAAGACCTCGAAGGAGTGAAACCACTCCTCCGAGGCCTCGGGGGCTACACCCGGCGGGTGCGCTCGCGCGCACCCACCGGAACAAAGTACCACCGAGAAAGGCTGGTCCCCTTGCAAAAAAGTGCGACGCAAGCCTCCAAGCGAGTGTTAACACTCTCTTCGAGGCTCGGGGGCTACTGTCGGGGACCATAATTAGGGGTACCCTCAAGACGCCTAATTCTCAGCTGGTAACCCCCATCAGCATAAAGCTGCAGAGGCCTGATGGGTTTGATTAAGTCAGGGATCAGTCCATACGAGTGACTTGACCACGCCACGCCCGAGCCTAGCCTCGGGCGAGGGCAGCCGACCCTAAGATGACTCCGTCTCGCCTGAGGCCTCCTCTTTCACGGCAGACGCATCTCCGGCTCGCCCTAGGCCCCGCCTTCGATAAGAAGAAACCCTGACTAAATCACCGCGCCAACCGACCGAGTCACCGGGGCGGTTAACGCAAAAGGTAAGACCAACGGGCGACCAGACTTCGCCAGAGGTGCCATAGGAGGCTCCGCCCGACCCAGGGCTCGGACTCGGGCTAAGGCCCCGGAAGACGGCGAACTCCGCTCCGCCCGACCCAGGGCTCGGACTCGGGCTAAGGCCCCGAAAGACGGCGAACTCCGCTCCGCCCGACCCCAGGGCTCGGACTCGGGCTAAGGCCCCAGAAGACGGCGAACTCCGCTCCGCCCGACCCCAGGGCTCGGACTCGGGCTAAGGCCCCGGAAGACGACGAACTCCGCCTCGCCCGACCCAGGGCTCGGACTCCGCCTCGGCCTCTGCCGAACGATCTCCGCCTCGCCCGACCCAGGGCTCGGACTCTGCCTCTGTCTTGCAGGACGGACTCGACCTCGGCTTCGGAGGAGCCTCCACGACGCCCGACCTAGGACGCGAGACCGCCACGTCAACAGGAAGCGTCATCATCACCCTGCCCTGAGCCGACTTGGGTCGCAGAGAACAAGACCGGTGTCCCATCTGGCCAGCTACGCCAGATAGGCAAATGATGGCGCCCCGCTAGCCCATGACGACGGCGGCTCTCAGCTCCCTTACGAAAGCAGGAGGACGTCAGCAAGGGTCCAGCCACTCCGACAGCTGTCCCCCCGTCCGGCTCCGTTACTCCTCCGACAGCCACGACGCCACACCAACAGGGTGCCAAGATCTCTCCGGCTGCCACCTGGGCATGTACATAGGGCGCTAGCTCTCCCTCGCTAGACACGTAGCACCTTGCTACACCCCATCTTGTACACCTGGATCCTTTCCTTACGACTATAAAAGGAAGGACCAGGGCCTTCTTAGAGAAGGTTGGCCTCGCGGGGACGAAGGGCAGGGGCAGGCGCTCTCTAGGGGCCGCTCGCTTCCCCTCACCTCGCGCGGACGCTTGTAACCCCCTACTGCAAGCGCACCCGACCTGGGCGCGGGACGAACACGAAGGCCGTGGGAATTCTCCGACTCCCCCACGACCCGGCTCCGGCCACCGACCTCTCTCTCTCTGTTCCCCCCTCCGCGCTCGCCCACGCGCTCGACCCATCTGGGCTGGGGCACGCGGCACTCTCACTCGTCGGCTCGGGGACCCCCCGGTCTCGGAACGCCGACAATTTCAGTAGCCTATGAACACTTGACAAATTGCAAACTAGTTACAATTTCATACTTCATATTTGCTTTGGTTTGTGTTGGCATCAATCGCCAAAAAGGGGGAGATTGAAAGGGAAATGGCCTTAAACCATTTCTTATATTTTGGTGCTTGATGACATTCACAACCATTTGGATTAAATAGTTTGCCTAGTCTCTGTTTCATAGGTTCACAAGATCAACAGTTTAGTTTCTAAGTCATAATCAGCTCAACTCCAACCAAATAGGGGTAAAACATGGAATAGATGAATTACTAATAGTTCTACTCTTTGGAAAAGTTCTAAAATACCCCGAGGAATCTATTCAACACAACCTGTGGACTAATATTTTTGCTAGTGTTTATGTTTATAGTTCACAGGATGCAAAGAAGATAGGACTAAGGCATAAGAATGCAACACCTCAAAAGAAGACATAAAAAGAAGCAGAGAAGTCTAAGACTCAAGAGCAAAAGAAGCCCAAAAGAATCAGCGAAGAAATCCAAGAAAAGGGCAGTCAGCCAGCGCACTGGTGGTGCACCAGACAGTGAACAACAACATGTCCGACATGCACCGGACTGTCCGATGGGACACCGGACAGTCTGCGCAGAGAGGCCCACAACGGACGCTCTTGGGCTGTGGCACCGAACTGTTCGATGTGCACCGGATAGTCTGGCAACGGTCGACTATCGCAGACCTCAACGGTCGGCTGACGTGGCCAGGGCACCAGACTGTCCGGTGTATACTGGACAGTCTGGGTAGCGGTCGGACCCAACGATCGACTAACGTGGTAGGCACCGGACTGTCCGATGTGCCCGTCGATAGAAAGCTGCTATTGTCTGTCCAACGACTAGAAATGGGGTTGGGGCCTATAAATATCAGCCCAACCAGCTATTTCAAGGTGTGAGAGCCCAACAAGCCATTTCAAAGTGTGAGAGCTCAAGCAACATATCAAGGCATATAGTATACATATCCAAGCCACCCAACCACCTCCATTCATTGATCTATCTCATACACAAGAGTTGGGTATTCCATACACATCAAAGCCTCACAAGTGTCACAAAAGAGAGATCAAACAAGAAAGAGCTACTCGCGTGCGTTTAGCGATAGTGTCTGGTGAGAATCATTGAGAGAAAGTGTGTCCTACCTCTTGTGATCATTTGAGTGTGGAGTTTTGACTCCCATTCATTATAAAGCTAGCAAGAGCCCCTTAGTTTTGTGGTTGGCCTTGCGGAGACTTCGGTGTTTTGTTGACAAAGAAGAAGGAACACTCGTCGGTGTTGCTGACCGTTGGAGAGAGGAAAAGGGTTGAAAAAGACCTGTCCTTACTAGACTCCTCAATGAGGATTAGGTTCTTGGTGAACCGAACCTCGGTAAAACAAATCACTTGTGTCACTTATGTTTATTGCTTGTGATTTGTTTGTTTTCTCACTCTCTAAGTTCTCTTACACTATTCTTTGTTAATATTGCTTTGTGTTGTTTCGAGTTAAATTCTCAAATAAAGAAGCAACGCCTTGCAAGAAAGAACTTGTGATTTTCTTCTTCTTATCTAAGCCCTCTTGCTTCATTCTCCATAAACATTTTAGTTGAGTTGCCTGTTGTTAATTTCGCATTCTTTGAAAGCAATACTCGTTGCAAACAAAGGACTTAGTTTTATACTCTAATAATTGATCATCTTGTTCTAACCGCTAATCGAGGGATCAAGTCTGTATTTAAAGTTATAATTTTTAGGTTTCGCCTATTCACCCTCCCTCTAGGCGCTTCTTCAGCACAAACCATGCCCACATGGCATTTGAACTTGTCTTGCAACTTGTCCTGATACAACTCCAGATGGTACTGTTCATAAGTTGTCGGCTTCTATATTAGGTGAGCCAAGGAGCTGAATTTGAGCTAAAAAGCCAGATCCTTGATCGGCTTCGCAAGGCCGAGCGTTGCCAGCTCGACGGCATCCTTTAGCACTGATTCTTAACCGCCCTAAACCATTGAATGAACTCCATAACAATTTCCTCGTGCTTCTGCCCGATCTGTGCCAGATCGGCAATCCCGGCTTCAGCAGCTTCAGAATGATACTGGGTGTGAAACTGATCCTCTAGCTAATTACATGTTCTGCTCGAGTCTGCGCTTAACGAGGTATACCACGCAAAGGTCGGCCCTATAAGGGACTCTGTGAAGAATTACTCGCAATGGGTCTGATACTGAGACCGTCCCTAGCCGCGTCAAGTATCGGCTAATATGCTCAATAGAGCTAGCTCCTTCCAATCCGCTGAACTTGCTGAATTCAAGGAGCCGATACTTAGGTGGCAGCGGAATCAAGTCATACTCACTGGGGTATTGGCTTGGTATAGCTAACTGCCCTCCGCTTCGGGATCATTCCAAACTGATCTCTTATAATTATGTTGATCTGATCTGCAGTAGCGGCTCCTAGGGCCAAGTTCTCATGACTTGGCCTAGTGGCATATTGGTCCAGCCATGCCTGCTTCTCGGCATCTGCTCTAGAAACCCCTCCTGCGTCAGACCGTTCGAGTGTGTCGTGTCGGCACAGTTTGGCACATATATGCATGAATATCCATGTGGGATGTGGTTAGGTGGCTCGTTGAAGAACTGGCAATCCTTAGGACCTCCACTCGTCTTGTACACAACGTACGCCGGTGAAGCGATCGATGAATACGGTAGAGATGGCCTGGTCTGGAAAGGAATCTCCCCTTTGTGACTTCCTAGCACTAGGCTTGTTGGAGAGTACTGATTCTTCATGATCTCTTGGACAATGAGAACAACCACGCGTTCGGATGCATTCATCAGGCTCTTGGAGTGACGATGGAGTGTATGAGCCACCATGTAGTTGACTTCTTGACGTAACACCCTAGTGCGCTCTTCTGAAGGTAACGAGAGGTCAACCTCGTCAAGAGTGCCCTCGGGCGATGAGGTCGGCTTCAAAAAGAGTTTTGATTTTATCATACTTCACTTGGTGTTCTGGAGACAGCTCTTCGTACGTGATAGGTCAGTCTTGCATCGGTCCAAACATGTTTGTCTGAGTGTTCACTGTCTAGGCAGCTGATGTCGTAGATGTTGACGTAGATGGTTTCAACGGGCATGCCAGAATTTGTCACCGCCAAAAACCCACCGACGAGAGACGGCAGGCAACATAAGGAGCCAAAAGGCTCCTAGGACTACTGGTGGGTCCTAATGCCTTGGTCAATGGTCCAGATCCTGACGTACTACTAGGCTTCAAAGTTTGCCTGGCATGCCATCTGACCTATACCCCATCAGGAAGGTGCCGACCACTAAGGAGTCAATCTGTGCGAGTTACTGAGTTTGAGTTTTTTTGTCCAGCCCTGGTCCAGGATGCCAAAGAAAACGAGTAGAGCACGAGATATAAAAAAAGTAAACGCATCCCTTCTCTGCATTTACATCAACAAAACGAGTTCTAGATAAATTAATGAACGGAATATAGAGTTACATACTAAGTACTCCAGTATATATCACGGAGTTCACTCCAACTACACACAGGCACTGCTTTGAGTTGTGACCAAAATGCTTAACCACGCTATCCTGGCAGAGTATGGGTTACACAAACGGCTCCAGCAAAATGCTTACCACCATTAGGGATCCTCCGTAGCCAAAAAAAAAGGGTACATGATACCTGCGTCCAAAGAATGTTAGCTCTGGAGAACATGATGTGCCAAATGTACATCAAGTGCTGTTTAGTGTAGTCATAAACTTAAGTGTTTCCCTAAAAAGAAGTCTAGAACTGCAATTGTTGCACTGCACCGTTGTGTGATGTGTCCCATATAACCCCTAAAATTCTGCTTCTCAACTTTTCCAACGCCATAGCCGAGAGTAGCGTAGCTTGCACTGTAAGAAAACAATGCAGCGGGTTTAAGCTGTTCGCCCTGTCCTAGGACAGAATACTACCAACAGGATTGTAACATGACAAAGAGTCCAACTCGGATACAACTAACTTAACTTTTATTCTAACTTTGCTATGCCTGGGACAGATTAAACCTGATTCTATCCTATCTTTAATCAGAGTCGGTTAAGGTCTTTCTTTAGATTCGATCAGCTTGCAGGATTGAGCAAAGTGACAAACACACATGTGTCAAGGGCGTTAAACCTTTGGGTCCTCGGCTACATAGTTCGTAGCCTTGATCCGTCTTCTCTGGCAGGGTTAGACCCTAGGCCAAAGGCTTGGTTGAAGACAGAGAGAGATAGGAAAATAGATGAGTACTAACTAGAGCGATAGGCTCTTTTAATCTAGGAAGGGATGAAAACGTTCGAAAACGCTCTTTTAATCTTTTGGTCCTCCTTATATCTAGCTATAGCTTTAATATGTTGGCAGAATATGTTTGCTTCAGTGCTGGGATTTTCAGTATTTGTAATAAGCGCTTATCTAGTCTCGGTCGGTTGGCGGTCGTCGTGTATTCCAAGTTTGGTTTCGCGAAATAGCAGCAGTGTTTGAGACCTTGACCTTTTCTGTCCTTTTGTTCAGATCAGCGCTTTCTGAATAGGTTGTCTAGTTTGGTTACCTAGCCACCTAGGCATGGGCTGCCTATGTAAAAAGTCTGTGATCTGGTCTTGTAGGTCACTTCGAACTATGTTTCCTATTTCTTAATGAAATAGGGGGTACTCCTTTATAAAAAAAGGTCTTTCTTTATTATAGAACAATCGTGTGGACCTCTAATCTGATATGACTGTAGCCTGATATACAAGCACATTCTATTCTGTCATGCACGACCGCTCCTTTTCCCTAGTAAACTACAAGACTTTTTAGGATCAGATAATGACCAGCCAAACAATGGTGGCATCAAAAGTCTGACATAAGAGGAAATGCAAAGAAGGGGAAGAAAAGAAGGGACCAAATTTAAATTATGGTGGTAGTGATGCCAGGTGTTACCTAGTTGACTACGCCAACATGACGAGTTCAGCTAAATAGAAATAGGGTGAAGGGTGAAAGTTTTATGAAGCTCAGGAAGTACAATGTCATTTTGGAAAGCTGTGTCACGAGTGTGCAAGCTTATGGAGCTGTGATTGGATGCCAGACACGAAAACCAAGCGAACAGAATGGGAGAGATAGTTACCTGATAAGTTCCCTTCACACTGATGAAGAATATGTCAGTTGTCAAATGGACCACTGCTTCATATCGTCTTCTGTGCAATTTCCTGTGCATTTTTCAAAGAAGGAAGTGTGTTCGTTACATCATTATTGCTTTGAGCCAACGTGATGTTCAGCAGTATCCTGCGACATGTTTCTGCCAATCGTTGATAAGGATGTGCACAAAACAAACCAACTTCTGCGGAACTTTCAGATGGTCCGTCCACAGTTTGTGCATATGTTGTCCTCCGAAGCTTGATTTCCTCCCGTGGACTTAACTCCTCTTGCAGTTTGGCTGCCATGACGGATGCCCTATTGATACATCTAGACGGAAGCTGCAAGAAGGATCTAGTGAACAACCTTAGTAATCAAGGTATAACAGTGGAGATCAATACTATTGTCTAACTTCAACAGGGCCTCGTCAACTTGCAACATATTAGGCTGTCTCCGGCAGCTTACCCATCATATTTCTTATATCATCTCTTATTTCAAACTTCACTCTATAAACAATATAGTCTACAGTGGAAATCAGTATTTCACAGGACCATATACATGATCTACTGAAGACAGCCTTATGTGAAAAGGCCACACTTCAAATAGTAGCTGGTGTCATATAAATTAGAGGGTTCATCCCAACTACTGGAACAATCAACACAGGACATATTTGTTAGAATGCTGCATAGAACGTTCCAATGAGGAAACGACAAAATTAACCATGTCTACAATATTTTTTTAGTAGTCAAGACTATTGGAATTCGGCACTTGCGAGTGATAATCAGAACACATGCATTAATAATTTGGAGAGTTAGACACACCAATGTAGGTACCAATAACACCATAACAATGAAAATTTAGTCCGTACCTAGATGAAAGCAGCAAATCAAGAAACCTACCAAATAAGCATAACGCACCTGTGCAAGCAGGGCAACATTAAGTCCAAAGCTTCTATCTGAAGCTCCAGCAACAAGTTTGTACAAGAAAATAATTTCTCCAAGATCATTTGCCTCTGGGCTAGTTTCCACCTGTTTACCAGTCACTTCCAAAAGCTTCCTAGTGGCTAGATATGAAACATGGTATGCCCCAACAGAACCTTCAAATTCTCTCTGTATATCAAGGATCTTTGGATAATGAGTGACAAAAATGACAATGCATTTTTTCTCTTTGAGAAGATAGTGTAAAGTAGAGTAAGCAATAGCAACACCATCATGTGTGCTTGTGCCTCGACCAAGCTCATCGATGATAACTAGGGATCGAGATGAGCAGTTATGCAGTATGTTTGAAGCTTCATTCATCTCTTCATGGAAGGTACTTATTCCTTGTTGAATACTGTCAGATGCACCCATTCTGGTATAAATTCCATCAACAACATGCAACATAGCTGATGAAGCTGGTACAAAGGAACCAACCTACAAAAAGCATGCCCATGTTTTTCAGGAATCCTCTAAGTATCATGCATTCATGCTGAAGTTTGTTAGCTAAAAGAAACTCCTTTTTTAGGAGACAGTAGAAGGCCCTAATAAATTTTGAACAGAAGTCCAACAAGGTCATCAATTTATTAAAAAAAGGTCATCATGTAAGACATTCACAATGTGCTCCCATAAAGGATGTCATGAGATTTACATACCTGAGCCATCATGGTAATTAGTGCAACTTGGCGAATGTAGCAACTCTTTCCTCCCATGTTAGGTCCTGTGACAATCTGGCAGTACTCACCATCGGTGTGAAGTTCTGTGTCATTTGGAACAAAGTTGTCTCCAAGTAAAGACTCCAGAACCTAAAGCCCAACAGCAAACTGTCACCATTGTTGTCAATGCACCTAACATAGGGCCTGTTTAGTACAGCTCCAGCTCAAGCTCCAAGAATTAGGAGCAGTATCATAGTAGTATCATAGTAACTCCTCTTTAATCTCTTGACAGTAAAGCATAGAGAAGGGCCCAATTTAACACTAAACATAACAGTATGGAATATGTTAGTAGCAATAGCAAATGGTGCCAAGGTTTACACTTTACGCAGTACATAAATATGTTTCATCTTGTTGGCTACTCAACCAAAGGTACAATACAAGTTTTAAAGTACGCATGCAATACTCAACAAATAAGCATAACTAATCTACATTTTCATAAAGCAACTCTCAAATTTCAAGGTTCCTCTGTCGTCTTCCTAACTTTGAGACGCATAAAAACTTGGAAGTGCAGCACCACTACATACACACAACTAAAAAATGAAAGAAATCTACTTCAATGGCCCCAGAACCCACAAGAAAGTTTAAAAAGTACATTATACTGCTTGTGATTTGCTGATCAAATTAGATAAGTCTTGTTACTGATGTTTAGAAATGGCATGGAAAGTGAACTGCAACTACAACTGACCGGATGGCGTCCATCTTTGATGTGAATCTGACTTGGTTCATTATCATGGACAAAAATAGGACGTATATAATTCTGCAAGATGGAACAAAGGTTGGTCATTGGTGGACAATTTCACATAAGAACAAGTCAGACATAAGGAGAGAAGAATTTTCATTACATTCTGCTTTGCTAGAACTGCAAGTGAGTAGAGGCAGTCCAGAGCTGCAAGAGATTCAACAACTGCTTGAAACTGTGCATAGTACTTGCCGAAATCTGTGAGGAATTTATGCCACATAGACCTGCATATAACAGCCAGTTCCTCCTTAGCCAGTAATAGCTTGTCCAGGTTCTTCAGTATTTCAGGGGTGTGGTATCTGATGGCCTTTTTTGTGCTATTTATCTTTATCCAATTTGATGGTACCCTTCTATCTACTGGTAGCTGCAGGCACACAAAAGATAGTCTTAATAATATAACAAAAGATAAATATAACCTTTTTGCTTAGTGAGAAGGCAGTTAACAATATTTGAAGCTGAACTCAGGCCACTTAACTTCGATTAAATGGGTGGTTCCAGCTATAGTTTTAAACTCCAAGTTGTGCATAGCAAATTGCTTCCGGTACTCCACAATCAACAAATCAAGTTTATGTTCAGCCATTTTTACATTTACATGACCTTCTGCAACCTATAAAACATGCAAGTGTCAAGCCTCAGAACAGGTAAGCAAAACAAGTTCAGTTCGTTTTGAGGGAAGGGTTTACCTCTGGGAACTGATCCACAGATGCAATGAACAGGTTTAGCATATCTCCTTGATCAGCCGCATCTTTGTTAAGACAAGACAGAAGTTTCACAGCACTATTAAGTATGGTTGATGATGAAGCTGTATTTATTAGCCTTCTTAGCAAAGAGGAGTGCACAGATTTATGTGGAGACGAGACAATGCCAATATCCTCAAGAACAAGCTTCTGTAGCTGCTTCCCAAATGTGAGGATAGACTGGATAACGCCAACAAACTGTAAAGCAAACATTAGGCAATGAGGCACCAATAAGAGAATACAGCAGTCAGCTATTGGTATAAATACCAAGTGATCAGAATGATATGTAGCAAGGATACACAAAATGGCGAAAAAAATCAGTTTGCACTTTACAATCAACTACAACAAAAAGAAAGAATACACATTTCACCTCTTTAGCTGTAGCTTTGCAATGAAAAATCCTTGTTATTCCTCTTTGAATGTCAGGTGATCTTCCCAGCAATGCCAAAACTGACGGAAGGACAGTACACAAATCACTAAGCACTGAAGCTGTGCAGGATCTATCCCTTCCATCCTGCAGATTGTTAACTGAATGCTGTGGTCCCATTGATTCCAAAATCTCAGATACCGCATCGTGACGAGCACAAATCAGATGTCTATTGCATAAGGGACGTGTTAACTGCAAGAACACATTATCAAAGAACTATGAAAGAACAGTTGAGATAAACATAAAGCTTTGGGGGTTGTCACTTGTCACATTTCATATTTTGCAATGTTTTCACATTTAGCTGGTGTCAACTGAATGATACACCATGCAAACATTCTTTTGAAGGCATAGATAGCCTTACCCAGTTTCTAAACAATCTAGACCCAAAAGATGTGCATGTATTGTTCATAATTTGGAACAGAGACCCTTCTGTTGTACCATCTGAGTTGTTCCTGAATACCTGAAAACACATTAGTTGTTACTCCATAAATTGAACAAAAGCGAAGCAGCAGTTCACGAGAAAAAAAAACTCTAGGAGTCCTGTTGACTATATGTATGGGAGAATGAAATTATTGTAGTTTGCTTCCCAACAAAAACTATCCATGGAGCTAGAGGCCAAGAACAGACCTGAGAAAGAATTATAATAAATATCAAAACAGGAACTTTTACTTTGAAAGTGCTGCAAAAGACTACCTCAAGTTGTTGAAGAGCATTTGCTGATAAGGAAAATTCTGCATCAGCAGAAAATGGCCGGAATGAAGAACCAAAGCATATTATCCTTTCCATGCCAAAACCTTTGAGATATCGAACCGATAATGCTAATGCTTGAACAACTAGCTCTGGCATCGCCATGATACCCTAGTTTTGAACAAACGGTAGTTATGAGACATTGAGACATCATATAATACATGATGGACAATTGATGTCTGAGGTAGGATTAGGGATGAAAACGGTCGGAAACGGTCGGTAAACACTAAAATCATTACCGTTTTCATATTTTTTATCGGAAACAAAATCGAAAACGGTAACTCCGGAAACGGAAACGATATCGGTATTTCGGAAACATCGGAAACGAAAGTTCGGTGCGGAAAATACACCGGTAACGGTCGAAATCTAAAATACGATCGGTAAACATATCAAACTTCACAATAAAACAAAATTGACAAAACATGACAAATACCACAAGTTCACAATTCATGATATAACAAGTTCACAAGGATCACAAATCTCTACTACTTATTAAGTTAGCAATAGTAGCCTGCCTTTTTGTGTTCTGCCATTCTGCAATCTCAGCCGTCCATTCTACCGTTCTACAATCTCAGCCGTCCAATCCCGCACACCAGTTTTCCGCGCGCAGAAAAAAAATCAAACCGTGGCTGCCTAGGAATCGAACCTTGGATCTATTGAGTAGAATGCCTAACCTTCCACCCTCTAACCAACATGACTCATGTTGAATTGTGTACAACTTCAACTAAAACGTCTTTTGTGTTTAACCCACCGTCCACTTTGTATGCTAACTGAGTCTAGAAAAACATTTATAGCTTGGCCCCTGATCTTTCTGGAATTCGTAACTTCCCCATTTTAATTCGAAATTGAATCGTTCCAGTTGTGTTAGTCTCGTATGAATATTTACTACGCAGTAACAACATTGATTATACCATGTTTCATACTTTTATAATTAGATATTTATTTATCCTATGTTAATTGGGTTAATCTATGTCTATTGGATTAATTTATTTAATATATTAATATAGTATTCTAACTTTGTGGTTATACGATGTTTGACCATTAGTCTTGCAAACACACACTTACCTTTTTGTTTAAGCAAAAGCGTATGGTGGTACGTGTCCAATGACTAACGATGTACGAGAGAATTTCTTTCGGTATGTGTGAAACGTGCTCTCCAATAATGAGATCATACAAATCGTGATATATATCAAAGTCTGCATGATACTGATGGTTGCAATGTAGTAGTGAAATAGATAGATTATAAATAACAAAATTTATGTATGACCAGAATCACAAATTGATTATGAAACATTTTCTCATAACTGTATAACACATATTTTATATATAAGTTATCGTAGTATACTGGTATTATATATTCCTGTTGCAACGCACGGGCATTCAGCTATCATGTATAGAAGTCCGCACGGTACTGTTGGTTGCAATGTAGTGATGAAATAGTTAGATTGAAATAACAAAAATTATGTATGGCTAGGATCACAAATTAATTACGAAACATTTTCACATAACAGTATAACACACATTTGTTCATAAGTTATCATGATATTAAATGTTTCCGTTGCAACGCACGGGCACCCACCTATATGTGTTTATGTCTACATCTATGACAGGAAACACATCTACTACATCTCTCTCCAAGCTCACTTGCTACCATTGCACAATGCGTAGTAGTAGATAAGTATCACCGATATTCTTGAATTATATTTTTGGATGGAAGTAATATTATTTAAAGAAGAGCTTTGCATGCTATTCCTTTTGTTTGAATAATGCATTATACTTAAATTCCCTTTTTTGCATGTGTGAAATTTTTTCTTTGTAATATTTTTTTCCATGGATCATACTTGTGAGTCATTTTCATAAACCAACGCCAAGCATGAATCCATGTTTCCTACTTCAAACCCCGAACAAACTCCATGAGCAGGAGGCATTCGCGTTGTCGTCGCTCATTGATGACGAGAAGAAGCTTGGAGACTGTCTGTTCGACCTCTAAAAGCAGTCTTACGTGGTCGCATGCGCCGCTGTGTACGACAAGCTCCCGCGAAGCCGCCGCTTGGACGCGGTCCAGAGCAGCTGCACCGCGCTGTCCATCGTTAAGCAGGGGGGCCTCATGGTTGTCGCCAACGTCGACGACTCTCGGGTTGTTCTGGACACCGCATCCGACGACGACGCCATCACGCCGTCCAGCTCATCGTCCACCTGAAGCCCAACCTGCCACGTAAGTCGCTACTGACCGGACATGAATTCTTGTGCGCTGGGACGATGGACGTTGCTGACGTTGTGTGAGTGTCCTCGAACATGATGTATGTAGTGGAATAGCGCATTCGGTGGTGCAACGGCCAGGGGTACTACCTCGCTGATGAGCCCGGGGTGCACTTCGTTTGGCAGCCCAACCAAGAGTCATCGGTACTCGTCATGTCGCGTGTGCGTTCGACGACTACTATATCGAGGATTGTGGTGTCATCTTGGCGCCGGAGGTGACACAGAGGAGGATCGACAACAGTGACCAGTTCATCATCCTCGCCACCGTCAGGGTAGCTTTTATGCCAGCCTGCCTTTAATTCTCTTCGCAAACACATACACACTTACATTTTTGTTTAAGCAAGAGCATATGGTGGTGCGTGTCTGATGACTAACGATGTACGAGAGAATTTTTCTGGCATGTGTGGAACGTGCTCGTGCTCTCCAATGATGAGACCATACAAATCGTGGCATATATCGAAGTCTGCATGATACTGATGGTTGCAATGTAGTGGTGAAATAACTATATTAAAATAACAAAATTTATGTTTGGCTAGGATCACAAATTGATTATGAAACATTTTCTCATAACAATATAACACAGATTTTGTATATAAGTTATCGTAGTATACTGGTATTATATATTCCTGTTGCAACGCACGGGCATCCAGCTATTTATAATATAAAAAGTTTACAAAGATCACAAGTTCACAATATAACAAGTTCACAGTATAACAAGTTCATAAAGTTCACAAGTTAACATACTCAAAGTTCATAATTCACAATATCCACTCGATTTAGTTGACGTGGCATGCTTACTCATGAAATATTTTTTCCTTACATAAAGGGTTTTTTCACAGCCTCACAGGAAAACCCTAAAAGTTAGTGTGTGGAAAAGACAGACTGTCGGCTCTCTATCATTATATTATTACTAATACATAACATGTGCATAGGAAATGGTGGATTCGTTCGAGAGACCAAATCGTTAATCTCAACTGCCTTCCAACACCATCTAACCCCAAAAAAATCTTAAAGCGTCCAAAAAATACAAAAATAAGTAATCCTTATCCAGAGATGTACAGACGATGCGAAAAATCACATGCTGGAAAATTCCGAAAAAATTCCGAAAAATTCCGAGACACAATTCCGGAAATTTCCGAGACATAAATCCGGTAATTTCCGACAAAAACCGGTAACCGATGGAAACGATCGGTAAAACACCACGCCGATTTCGATACCGATTCCGATAGAAAATTCCGAAAACCGATTCCGTTTTCGAAAAATACCGTTACCGATGAATCCGATCGAAAAATTTCGAAATCGGTTTCCGGAATTCCGAAAAATTCCGAAACCGTTTTCATCCCTAGGTAGGATGATAAGGAATACACCAAAACGCCACTAAGAATAGAATTGAAAGGCTAACAGTACCTCAATCCCATGAAGATTGTTGTTATCATCATTTGTTTCTATCAGCTTCCTATCATCTTCAGCCCTAGAAGCATTGTTTACAGACTTTTCAAATAAAGTTATCAGTTCAGCCAAAGCAGCATCTTCGCCAAACCATTCACATGATACACGCTCAACCCGCACATTAGAGGTGGGTCCCACATATGCCATCATAATCTACACAACAAGTAGATGCCGACTCAGATAAATCTGGGAGAGAAATATTTGCTCGATTGGCAAGACCTTCAAGCAGAGTATACATAAAAGGAAAGGAAGAAGGTGTAGGGTAACTAGGTAAGTAGCACATTAAAATCCACCATCAGAAGAAAACATTTCTTGATGATGGACAACTGGATATGAACTTGGCATCAATTGTAAACAACAGGAAATCGCAACAGTGGGGGCAGAAAAGGCGTGCTATACATACTACTAAACTACACTACAGTGAATTGTTTGTGATTCTTGCCAATCTTCAAACAACAATAGCATCAAACTCAACATGTAATGTCAGTATTCCTGAATTAAATGTCCATATAACATGGCATCACAACTATTAAGCTAGAAATCAGTTTATCAAATGGACAAGATTATAGTTAAAAATTTGATTAGTTTCTTAAATAACTGCAGGCTTCCATTAAAAAAAGCAAACTGGCCATGAAAGATAAGTGACACAGAAACTAGAAGAACCAACAGAAATATATAACCAGCAAGTAGAGGTCGATTATACTGAGTAAACCATCAGCTACAGCTATTATGTGGATAGAAAAAAATCTAAGAAACCTACAACATGAACATGAGCGCATGATGGTCAGGGTCAACTAACTGATAATTCTTGTCAGCTGCCTTACCTTCTCTGTGGCGAAAGAGAGTGGTGTCCCGAGGATGACCTCCACGGGCGCCAATCCAAGCAGCAA
Organism: Zea luxurians; assembly: GCA_029449295.1. Classification (NCBI taxonomy): domain Eukaryota; kingdom Viridiplantae; phylum Streptophyta; class Magnoliopsida; order Poales; family Poaceae; genus Zea; species Zea luxurians. Next base: position 138,829,168 of record JAOPSE010000010.1, read on the forward strand.
AGCTTCGAGTCCGCTCCTGGAGTCGCTGTCCAGGAACTCCCCGTGGACAACCTCACCCGTGGACACCTCAATCGCCACCAACCCAACCTTCACTTGGAGCCCCTCCCTCCCCGCCGCCTCCACCTCCTTATCCACGATGCAGACAAGGTAGCTGCTCCCCTCCTCGGGCGCGGCGGCGCCGCCACCCTCCAGCTCGCCTGCCGCGGCCTCGATCGTGGCGCGCGTGTAGACCGCGGACAAGCCCCGCGAGAACGGGGCGCCTCCGACGCCCCTGGCCGCGGCCTTGATGGCGGCGGTCTCGGTCTGGCGCACGACCCCGACCTTGTGACCCGCGGCAACGAGGCGGCGGACGTGGAAGCCGAGGCGGAAGTTGGGGACGCTGGCGGTGAGGAAGCTGCGGTCAGGGTGCGCGACGATGCCGAGCACCGCGGCGGCGACGGCGGCGTCCTCGCCGAAGAAGCGGAAGCGGTAGCCCACCTCAACCATGAGGAGAACGTCGGGGTGGCGGGCTTTGAGGTCGACCACCTGCTGCTCCAGCGGGGTGTAGCCCTTGCCGCCACCTGTAGGGTCCAGGGGGCGAGGCGGCTCCTGGTGGAGCGGTTCCAGGAGCCTGCGGCGGACGGCGTCTCGGGAAGGAGGAGGGGTGGGATTGCGCCGTTTGGCGGCGGGGGATTTGGGGGAGAGGGAGAGCGCGCGCGCGCGCTTGGCGGGGGAGAAGGAGGCGACGGTAGAGACGGGCGGATGCGCCGCGGAGGGTTTGGGGTTGGGAGGAGGCGGAGGCGGCGGGTCGGGGGCGGCGGACGAGAGCACGGGCGCGGGCTTGGGGGAGAAGAAGCGGGAGAGCACTTGCTGCTTGGGCTTGCCCATGGCGTGGCCGCCGTTCGCCTGGTCTGTCGGCGCGGGAAATGTGGGGGCGTGCGGGTGCGCCCGCAACCGCGACGTGGGTTTTTGAGGGCTTCCAACTGCTCGCTCTGGCTTCTAACTGGGCCCCACGAGCCGATCAGCATCAGCTTTACCGGTGCACGGTGCACCGGGCGATCAGGCTCGGTGCAGAATTCATATTTGCACGGTGCACCGGGTGATCAGGGTTCTAGAAAAATCAGGTACTTTATTTTTTACCACCAACATTGTTCTCTAGCAATGTCATCGTCTTGTTTAAAAATATTATTATTGTTGCATAACAATATCACGGTACAATAAGTATTAAGAATGTCTCCAACAATGTTCTCTAAATTGTCTCCTAGAGAAATATTTTTGTGTTTTACAGAACACTAAAAAATTTCGTCTTTTATATCTTCTTCATCTTCAACAACGTCTACTAAATTTGGTCCTCTATATCTACAGTATTAACAGACTTCATCAACTACAATATTTATTCTCTCTTTTTTATATAATTTGGTCCTCTATTCTTTATCGTGTATAGTTTGTCTACCGTGTATAATATTAAAAACTGAAAAGCATTATATTTTCAAGCCAAAACATGCGTCGAGTACTCGAGTCCTCAAAATCTCCAAAATCCTCTCCGCATACTCTTCCTCCTCGGTGATTCACTGTAGGGCTGATCTGTTGACCTGGGATCACACAGGGATTGGAGGAGATTGAAGGGGAATTAGTTCATTTTCTCCTCAATCCCCTCCAATTCTCCCGTGATCCCCTTGTCACCAAATCAATTCTGATTGGTAGCTAGCCTGGCCAGCTGTACGCAGGGTTAGTGGAAGCATTGACTGGAGCCATACCCGTGATTGTTTCCCTGTGTAGAACGAAACTTACCTGCACGGCTGCACACGCGCATGTAACGTAGATAATTTTTCCTGCTCCCGCCTGCACGCGTGGAGATGCAGGGAGAGGGCTTCCCTGGTGGTCCAGGCCAGTGGCGGACCCAGGATTTGAGGACAGCCTAGGCAAGATTAAGACTGTCTCCAACAACACCCTGTAAACCATCCTGTACTCTAAATGTAGAGGACCAAGGCATCCGTTACGTCTCCAACAACAGCCGCTATCAGCTCCTCTAAAATTTAGCGTGGCCTTGTCGTCCGCTATCGGTGGCGGACTCGTTTCCGCTCGCTATCCGTCTTTGACCGCAGGTCTGCATCGTTTCCGTTTGCTCCCGCGCTGGCTCGGAGGTTTCCATCCGCTGCTGTGCAGTAACTGTTTACGACTCCGACTCCAACGATGGTGAGGCTGCGCGGAGGAGCCAACGCCAAACGACGTCGCTCCAATCCATGTCGCCGTCCGGCTGCTCGTGGTGCGGCCGATCTGCTGCTACAGGTGAGGGGTCTCGCAGCCACCACCATACTCAAGCAGTACCACACCTCGAACCTTCGTTGTCCTAGACGGATTGCCGGCGACGCATCCGTGGTGGTGGCTGGATCGCAGCTGGCGGCGGCACGCGGAAGGAGTTGGCTGTGATGACGCATTGAAGGTAGTCGACATAATGCCGAATTACTAGATTATAACGTCAAAGATATTTTATATTTGAACATGACCAACAAACGCTGGTGAAAATAGTAGTCCCAGTAAATTTGTGTTATACTAATTAATTTACGAGGCCATTGAAACCGTAGCGATGATCGGGAGGGGTTTTTGCCTCCCATGGTTTGGAATAACAAAACAATCAATGTAATTATTATTGATATTTCGAATTTATTGCTTTCAAAATTAATAAATACAATTTTTTCGGATCATTTATATAGTGTCAAATGAGAAGGAAACAAAGAAAAATGAAAAAGAAATGGAAAATGTGAATCTGTTAACACTGTACCTTTAGGGGATGGAATATAGAGGACGCTGCTGGAGACGGAGAATATATAGAGAACAGAATCTTTTAAAGTGTTCTGTAAAGGACAGAGAATATTCCTTTAGGGGACGAAATTTAGGGGACGCTGCTGGAGACAGTCTAAGTTGCTATCCTCTATGCCTGTGCTTGCTTGCTTCTCTCCATTGCCGTAGGATTAAGCGTATGGTGCTTGCTTGCTTCTCTCCATTGCCGTAGGCAAAGCAGCCCAGGCCACCGCCTGTGGTGCCTGGGTGGTGAGTCCGCCACTGGTCCAGGCCGATGCTAGCCTGGCTCTTACGGGTGCAGGAACCAATCACGCGGTATACGATGTCACAGAGTTGTAGCTCTTCGTCGACACTCATGTACTAGCTGGAAGCATCGACTGCAGAGGGGGCGAGGCAGCGACGACCGAGTCCCTGTGCGCCGCTAAGATTCGAGTCTGTCTCAGACATGGAATATAAAAGTGAGCAACAATTATTTTATTTAACTATATTAACCAGAATTCAAACTCGAGACATCTAGATCTTATAGCATATTAAGTTGCATGCACCAATCAGTTCAACTCAAAAGCTTAAGCTGATAGCCTGATAGGAAGAGGTGGACAATTCACTTATATTATATTTCAACACTCCTCTCCAGCGAGCTGTTACGCCCGTGTCCTCGACGGCTGCGTGCTCGACTTCGCGGGCAGCGAGGGAACCTGGACAGCTTTCCTTGTATTTGGACCTAGGTAGCCTCCCCATAGTATGCAATAACCTAGGCAGCCTCACTGTAGTGGGACGTCGATGGCCTCCCCTGCAACAGCAAGGAAGGCTCCGAGCGGACGCGCAAAGGAGTCGACACAGGAGAAGCAAAAGAACTCTCTACATTTTATAGGACCATTTATAGTCCATTGTGGATGGATAAAGGAGCTTCTCAACCTATAAATATAGAGTATTGGACCTTACGCATATCCTTGTTGGAGAGAATCTATGGCCATCTCCGGTAGTTCACCCATATAGTTACCCAAACATTGTTTTGTAGTGTTATACAACGTAGACTATATTGTTTGCATGGTATAATTTGAATATGAGTATGATAATAGGTAAGCTGCTAGAGATAGCCTAAGAAAGCGAGACGGAGAGAGTTGAAGGGAATGCGGTGTTGGTCTGAGGTTGTGTTGAAATTGAGCTAGCATAACTAGGAGATAGCATGCAAGCAGATGGAAAGATTTAGACCACGGTATGTGTAATATCCTATACCCTATTGCTACCATTGATTGATTAACACAAATGAGAAAAATAATATAAGCTTATCATCATTAAGCATCAAGATTCTCTAGCTCTCCCTCACCTCAGGGTTATGTTAAGAGTTCTAGCCAATGTTCCTACTCCACATTTATGCATGTCCTCTCCGTGAGGTTACCTTGCCTAGTGTGTTAAACAAACCCTTAAAATGTTCATATGTTCCTCTATTTTATAACCAGGTGAGTGCCCGTGCGTTGCGACGGGAATAAAAATTTGTATGAAACATGTAAACGGAACGACAAATATCAGTATGATATGCAAAATCCATGTGGTAAACATTATCAATATCACACATTATTTCTAAAGAGTCAATTTAGAATTTTGTCATGACAGACAAATGTGTCGACAACTATACACTAACCTAATCCTTTTTAGCGATATCGACAAGTCATTGTTGTATGTTTGCAGGGATGACATATCGGCACAAATTGTCCTCATAACTTAACAGATCAATCACAAAGTTCCTTCGAATAATCTTTGCATCCTACACACAGAGACAACAGAGAACAAAACATCAAATTTGTATTATGTAACCGGAATGTATGTTTGAACATAAAACAGACGTACTACACTCACCCTAATAAATTCCATTCGTCTGTCATTCCCCCACATACCTATTATAGCCGATGAGGGCTGAAAGGGAAATAGGCCTACACCTTTTCCTAATTGATTTTGGTGGTTGAATTGCCCAACACAAATAATTGGACTAACTAGTTTGCTCTAGATTATAAGTGTTACAGGTGCCAAAGGTTCACAATAAACCAATACAAGTCAAAAGAAAGGGTTCAAACAAAGGGAGCAAAAGATAACCGAAGGCAGCCCTGGTCTGGCGCACCAGACTGTCCGGTGCACCAGGGAACTCCAACTCCGAACTCGCAAGTCTTGGGAATTCTGGGAGCCACTCCGCTAAAATTCACCGGACTGTCCGGTGCTACACCGGACTGTACGATGTGCCAGCGGAGCAACGGCTACTTCAGCGCCAACGGTCGTCTGCAACCGCATTGAATGCGCTACAGTGCGTGACAGAGTCAGAGCAGCGCCAGAAGGCGCACCGGACAGTGCATAGTGACTGTCCGGTGGCCCAGAGGACAGAAGCTCCAACGGTCGAACCCTAATGGTCGGGTGATGTGGCTGGCGCACCAGACAGTGTCCGGTGGCGCACCGGACTGTCCGGTGCGCCATGCGACAAACAGCCTCCCAACGACCACTTTTGGTGGGTGGGGCTATAAATACCCCAACCACCCCACCATTCATTGCATCCAAGTTTGCTGACTTCCTACACCTTACAAGAGCTATAGCATTCAATACAAGACACAACAAAGAGATCAAATCCTCTCCCAAGCCCAAAGATCACTCCAAATCAAATAGTGGCTAGTGAGAGAGTGACTTGTGTTCATTTGAGCTCTTGTGCTTGGATTGCTTCTTTTCTTTCTCATTCTTTCTTGTGATCAACTCAATTGTAACCAAGGCAAGAGACACCAATTGTGTGGTGGTCCTTGCGGGGACTTAGTGTCCCGTGTGATTGAGAAGAGAAGCTCACTCGGTCTAAGTGACCGTTTGAGAGAGGGAAAGGGTTGAAAGAGACCCGGTCTTTGTGACCACCTCAACGGGGAGTAGGTTTGCAAGAACCGAATCTCGGTAAAACAAATCCTTGTGTCTCACTCCTTATTTGCTTGCGATTTGTTTTTCACCCTCTCTCTCGGACTCGCTTATATTTCTAACGCTAACCCGGCTTGTAGTTGTGCTTAAGTTTATAAATTTCAGATTCGCCCTATTCACCCCCTCTAGGCGACTTTCAAGGGCACTGTCGTTTTCCACCGCGCCGTCAATGGAGAAATTTAGGAAGGAAAGAGATCCACACATTCAAGGAAACAGAGCATAGAAAAATATAGGAAGGGATCCACCTCGGCTAAAATTACGGAGATAAATAAGGCACTCGCACTACAGACATAAGGCAGGAAATAACGTGTGGAGGGGAACTCGTCTACACAGGCGTGATTGGTGGCTTTCTTTCCAGCCTTGTCGCTCGGGTCTACACATACATGATTTGTTGCTTTCTTTCCAGCCTAGCCGCTCGCCTGGCTGCTCGGGTCAGCTAGGTGAGAATTTTCACCAATTAAGGCCACATATATTCCCCTACGAGGCTTCCAGCGCAAATTCTAGAAAAAAGGTTACACATTCATATTTCCCCTACGCACTGCTGCTGGTGGCGGTGCCGGACATGAAAACGAGATTGGACGGCTCCTCCTCGAACGGCGTCGCAGCCTCCTGCGGCTGCTGGAACGTCGGAAAAAAACAAGCGCATAAAAACCAGGACGACGACAACGGAATAGCACCAGCACGTCCACGACCATGCGACCATAGCGTGGTGGGCGGGCGGAACGGAAGGCACACATCAGCTATCATCCAGCGAATAGTCAAGGGAATAAAAATGGTGCCTCGCATAGTCAAGAGAATAAAAATCACAAGAAACATAAAATAGATCACAAATGCAACACAATTACCTGAGAAGTTGTTGTGATAGGTGAAAATTCTGGAGGCACGAAAAGAGGGAGAGAAGATAAAAACTGGGGGTGTGGCTCCATTTATAGCTGGTGAGGGCACTGCCGATTTTCACCTTCCATCAATGGAGAAATTTGGAAAGGAAAGAGATCCACACATTCAAGGAAACATAGCAGAGGAAAATATAGGAAGGGATCCACCTCGGCTAAAATTACGGAGGTAAATAAGACATTCACGCTACAGACATAAGACAGGAAATAACGTGTGCAGGGAAACTCGTCTACACAGACGTGATTGGTGGCTTTCTTTCCAGCCTGGCCGCTCGGGTCTACACATGCATGATTTGTTGCTTTCTTTAGCCTGGCCGCTCGGGTCAACTAGCGTTCGACTACATCTTTGGCCAAATCAGCACACCCAACCACCCGATTTTTTTTGCATTTTGGCATTTTCTCAAAAAAAATCACGTTTAGACCCTAGAAATTTTTAATGTCATTTTTGGACCCTTTGCTCGACGCCATAGACTATGGCGCTGAAGTAACACAGCTCGACGCCATAGGCTATGGTGACGAGGTACGTGCTGCGCTGGCACAACCGGACGCCATGGCGTCGACGTGGCACTGAGCTCAGCGCCAAGATCTATAGCTCCGAGCTCGGTTGTGTAACCACAAAACTTGTCTAGCTCAATCAGTATAGCATAAGGCTCTTAATCTTGTGTTTGTGGGTTCGAGCCCCATGATGGGTGTTTAATACTTTTTTTTATCTTTGTCACTGATTTATTTTTTTTTTGTCTAGATTTTTCGTTTATGTCGCTGATTTGTCCGTCCAGATTTATTTTTCATCCAGATTTTTTTTGTTAAGGATCATATAACTGTTCATTCCAAATAAAATAAACATGCTTCATATCGCTGCTTCTGTCAACTGTACTTAAAAACAACTGTTTTAGTGTTCTTATTCACTTGATTTGTTTCTTTGCTGGCAGTAACATTGGCTAATATATTTTTTACTGAAATTGATAATATATGCTCCAAATATTTATGCTGAAGTCACCCTTATTGTTACCTGGAGGCATGTAAGTAGGGGTTGTACTAATTTTGATCTGCTTGTGCTCCCGTACTGAGCTTACCAATGTCCTATTTACAATTATTTTTTATTATTTACTCCGAATGAAATGTTTTCAACCAAATATGATAGTTCTATTATCTATCTTTATTGACTCTAAATGCAGGGTACAAGTATATTAAATGCCTAAGACGTGCTCATATATTTAAATGCAGGGTACAAGTATATTAATTGAACCTGTTGTTATGTCAATTCATATTATTTTTACAAAGCGTTCATGATAGCTGGGTACTAAATCCTTTTGTTTTCTGTTTTACATGTGCCAATACACTAATAAATCAAATCCCAACAAGTGAATCTTCAATTGCTTATTCAGGTCCAAAGCAAAGGTCAACTAGCAAACAATATAACGAGGATTTGGTAAAGTTTCATTTCTCCAAGTGTATTATGTGATGTATTCATTAGAGATGGTATTTTGCGAGTATTCATGAGAGTGTTCTTTATGCAGGAGTTTAATACAGGAGATTAGACGAGAAAACTAAAAGATGACAAGTACGTTCCAAATTGAACACAATGAAATTCGATTTACTATAAATATATATATATGTATGTTTACTATACATAATGTATGTTTATTATAAATATAAAAAAAATCTGTGTCAGTACCCTGGATCAGGGGTACCTCTCACTATGGTATGAAGGCACGATGCCTGTGCGGCTACCCCTAGTCGCGAGGAGAATAGCCCCAAAGATATCTCGCGAGCAGTTGAGATGGTGTTCTCGGAGGCAACGTCATCAAGCCCAAACATCCTCAAGAAGGCGCAGGACCCCTGTGCGCACAACCTGGACCCCCGAATACGGCCTGGGACCCCCGAAGTAAAGCAGCCTGGAGCCATTGGATGGGGTTCGGACCCCTTGAAAGGGAAATGTGCCCTTGGGCCATTTCTAAGTATTTTGGTGATTGAGTGCCAACACAAGTGCTTAAGTGTTAATCTATGCCAATTGATGGACAAAGTGCAAATCAAGAGTAAAGGTATGTTTCTAAGACTTAGTACATTGTTTTGAAGACTAATGTATTGTGTCTAAGTGCTAGAAACAGGAAAAGACCAATTTGGAAAAGACTTGGCTAAGCATCCAAGTCTCTGCGCAGTCTGGGTGCACTGGACTGTCCGGTGGTGCACCGGACAGTGTCCGGTGCGCTAGGCTAGCGACTGTCAACTGGCTGCTCTCGGGAAGCGATCAACGGTGTACGGCTATAAATCACCGGACTGTCCGGTGGTGCACCGGACTGTCCGGTGAGCCATTCACAGGCGAAGTCGTCGCTCTCGGGAAGCGATTAACGGCTTACGGCTATAAATCATCGGACTGTTCAGTGGTGCACCGGACTATCCGGTGAGCCAACAGTCGGCCGCGTAATCCGCGCGCGACGCGTGGCCGAGCCAACGGTCAGAAGGGGGCACCGGACTGTCCGGTGTGCACCGGACAGTGTCCGGTGCGCCAACGGCTCTGGATCTTCAACGGTCGGCTGTGCCACAGAAGGAAAGAAATCCGCACCGGACAGTGTCCGGTGGTGCACCGGACTGTCCGGTGCACCAGGCGACAGAAGGCAAGAATTGCCTTCCTGGAATGCTTTCAACGGCTCCTAGCTGCCTTGGGGCTATAAAAGGGACCCCTAGGCGCATGGAGGAAAACACCGAGCATTCTCTGAGCATTCCTAAGCACCAAGACTTCAATTCCGCGCATTCGATTCTTTGTGATAGCAATTAGAGCTCCATTTGAGTAGAGAACTCTTTGAGTTGTGTTGAGAGCTCGTATTGTGACTTGTGTGCGTGTGTTGCTCTGATTTTGTGTCTTGTGTGCGTTGCTCATCCCATCCTTACTTCTGTGCTTCTTTGTGACCATCAAATTATAAGGGCGAGAGGATCCAAGTTGTGGAGATTCCTCGCAAGCGGGATATAGTAAACAAAGCAAAACACCGTGGTATTCAAGTGGGTTTTGGACCGCTTGAGAGGGGTTGAGTGCAACCTTCGTCCGTTGGGACGCCACAACGTGGAGTAGGCAAGTGTTGGACTTGGCCGAACCACGGGATAAACCACTGTGCTTATCCGTGTTGATCTTCTTGTGGTTATTGTGTTTTGCAAGAACTCTTCTCTAGCCACTTGGCTTTATTGTGCTAACATCTAATCAAGTTTTGTGGCATTAAGTTTCAAGTTTTACAGGATCGCCTATTCACCCCCCTCTAGGTGCTCTCAATTGGTATCGGAGTCGTTCTCTTCAAGAAAGGGACTAATCGCCCAAAGAGATGGATCCTAAGGGCAAGGGGATGGTGGTCAATGATAAGGAGAAGGAGTCCTTCGTCAATGATCCAAAGGATGACAAGCCTACTGACTCGGGGTCGGGCCACAAAAGAAAAGACGGGAAGAAGAAGAAAACGAGGCGCATCAAGGAGATTATCTACTACGACGACAGCGACGAGTCTTCTTCTTCCCAAAAGGACAATGACGACAACGACTACGAGAAAAAGAAAACGGTCAATTCGAAATTTTCTTTTGATTACTCTCGTATTCCGCAAAGTACCAATGCTCATTTACTCTCCATTTCACTTGGTAAACCTCCTCACTTTGATGGAGAGGACTACGGATTTTGGAGTCACAAAATGCGTAGTCACTTGTTCTCTCTCCATCCAAGCATATGGGAGATAGTAGAGAGTGGAATGAAATTTGATAGTACTGATAGTCCCATGTTCATTAATGAGCAAATTCACAAAAATGCACAAGCTACTACTGTTCTTCTAGCTTCATTGTGCAGGGACGAATACCATAAGGTGAGCGGCTTGGATAACGCTAAGCAGATTTGGGACACCCTCAAGATCTCACATGAGGGGAACGACGTCACCATGCTCACCAAGATGGAATTGGTGGAGGGCGAACTTGGAGATTCGCAATGATCAGGGGCGAGGAGCCAACCCAAACGTACAACCGGCTCAAGACCCTCGTCAACAAAATAAGGAGCTATGGAAGCACGCGATGGACGGACCACGACGTCGTCCGCCTAATGCTAAGGTCTTTTACCGTCCTTGATCCACATATTGTGAACAATATTCGTGAGAATCCTAGGTACACCAAGATGACGCCCGAGGAGATACTTGGAAAGTTTGTAAGCGGGCGGATGATGATCAAGGAGGCAAGATACGTTGACGATGTGTTGAACGACCCTATCCACGAGCCTCAAACCGTTGCTCTCAAAGCAACGAGGAGCAAGGAAGTACTACCTAGCAAAGTGGCACAAAGTTGAGGCGGCAGGACTCAATGAGGAAGAGATGGCCCTCATCATCAAGCGTTTCAAGACGGCGCTAAGGGGTCGCAAGGAGCATCCCAACAAGACCAAGACGAAGGGGAAGCGCTCATGCTTCAAATGTGGTAAGATTGGTCATTTTATCGCTAATTGTCTCGATAATGATAGTGACCAGGAACAAGGGAACAAGAGGGAAAAGAAAAAGGCGTACAAGAAGGCTAAGGGCGAGGCACACCTTGGCAAGGAGTGGGACTCGGATTGTTTGTCGTTCGACTCCGACAACGAAGGACTCGCCGCCACCGCCTTCAACAAGTCATCCCTCTTCCCCAACGAGCATCACACTTGCCTCATGGCAAGGGAAAAGAAGGTAAGCACTCGTAATACTAGTACTTACGCTTCCTCAAGTGATGAAGAATCTAGCGATGATGAAATAGACTATTCATGTTTATTCAAGGGCTTAGATAGAACTAAGGTTGATAAGATTAATGAATTGATTGATGCTTTGAATGATAAGAATAGATTATTAGAAAAGCAAGAGGATCTTTTGTATGAAGAACATGATAAGTTTTTAGAGGCTCAAAAATCCCTTGCTTTAGAAATTAAAAGGAATGAAATGCTTTCTTGTGAATTGTCTACATGCCATGACTCTATTTCTAGCTTAAAGAGCATAAATGATGATTTGTATGCTAAGTTAGAAATAGCTAATAAATCAACATCTTGTGTAGAACATGTTACAATTTGCAATAGGTGTAAAGATTTCAATATTGATGCTTGTAGCGAACACCTAGCTTCAATTTCTAAATTGAATGATGAAGTGGCTAGTCTTAATGCCCAACTTAAGACTAGTAAAAGTGAATTTGATAAGCTAAAATTTGCAAGGGATGCCTACACGATTGGTAGACACCCCTCAATTAAGGATGGTCTTGGCTTCAAGAGGGAAGTCAAGAACTTAACAAGCCATAAGGTTTCCATCTCCGCCAAGGAGAAAGGGATGGCCCCTATGGCTAGTAGTGCTCAAAAGAACCATGCTTTCATGTACCATGATAGGAGACATTCTAGGAATGCTTATAGAAGTTATGATAATTTTGATTCTCATGCCATGATTGCTTCTAGTTCTTCTATTATGCATGATAGAAATTTGGCTAGGAAAAATGCTATGCCTAGAAGAAATGTTGTTCATGTTCCTAGGAAAGTAAACAATGAACCTTCTATAATTTTTCATACTTGCAATGCTTCCTTTGCTATTTGTAGAAAGGATAAGAAGGTGATTGCTAGAAAGTTAGGGGCAAGATGCAAGGGAGATAAAACTTGCATTTAGGTCCCTAAGACCATTGTGACTAATCTTGTAGGACCCAACAAGAGTTGGGTACCTAAGACCCAAGCCTAAATTTGCCTTGCAGGTTTATGCATCCGGGGGATCAAGCTGGATTATCGACAGCGGATGCACAAACCACATGACGGGGGAGAAGAAGATGTTCTCTTCCTATGTCAAGAACAAAGATTCCCAAGACTCAATCATATTCGGTGACGGGAATCAAGGCAAGGTGAAAGGGTTAGGAAAGATTGCAATTTCATCCGAGCACTCCATTTCTAATGTATTTTTAGTTGAGTCGCTTGGATATAATTTGTTATCCATTAGTCAATTATGCAATATGGGATATAATTGTTTATTCACAAATGTAGATGTGTCTGTCTTTAGAAGAAGTGATGGTTCATTAGCTTTTAAGGGTGTATTAGACGACAAACTCTATTTAGTTGATTTTGCAAAAGAGGAGGCCGGTCTAGATGCATGCTTAATTGCTAAGACTAGCATGGGCTGGCTGTGGCATCGCCGTTTAGCTCATGTGGGGATGAAGAACCTTCACAAGCTTCTAAAGGGAGAACATGTGATAGGTCTAACAAATGTTACTTTCGAAAAAGATAGACCTTGTGCAGCTTGTCAAGCAGGTAAACAGGTAGGAAGCTCTCATCATACCAAAAATGTGATGACCACATCAAGACCTTTGGAGTTGCTTCATATGGACCTCTTCGGACCCGTCGCCTATCTAAGCATAGGAGGAAGTAAGTATGGTCTTGTTATAGTTGATGATTTTCCCGCTTCACTTGGGTATTCTTCTTGCAGGACAAAGCTGAAACCCAAGGGACCCTCAAGCGCTTCCTAAGGAGAGCTCAAAATGAGTTTGAGCTCAAGGTGAAGAAGATAAGGAGCGACAACGGGTCCGAGTTCAAGAACCTTCAAGTGGAGGAGTACCTTGAGGAGGAAGGGATCAAGCACGAGTTCTCCGCTCCCTACACACCACAACAAAATGGTGTGGTAGAGAGGAAGAACAGGACGCTCATTGACATGGCGAGGACAATGCTTGGAGAATTCAAGACACCCGAGCGATTTTGGTCGGAAGCCGTGAACACGGCTTGTCACGCCATAAACCGGGTGTACCTTCATCGCCTCCTCAAGAAGACTTCGTATGAGCTACTAACCTGTAACAAACCCAATGTTTCGTATTTCCGAGTTTTTGGGAGTAAATGCTACATTCTAGTGAAGAAGGGTAGGAATTCCAAATTTGCTCCCAAAGCGGTAGAAGGGTTTTTATTAGGCTATGACTCAAATACAAAGGCATATAGAGTCTTCAACAAATCATCGGGTTTGGTTGAAGTCTCTAGCGACGTTGTATTTGATGAGACTAATGGCTCTCCAAGAGAGCAAGTTGTTGATCTTGATGATGTAGATGAAGAAGATGTTCCAACGGTCGCAATACACACCATGGCGATTGGCGATGTGCGACCACAGGAACACGAGGAGCAAGATCAACCTTCTTCCTCAACAATGGTGCATCCCTCAACTCAAGACGATGAACAGGTTCATCAAGAGGAGGCATATGATCAAGGGGGAGCACATGATGTCCAAGTTGAAGAGGAAGAAGCACCACAAGCCCCTCCAACTCACGTTCGAGCGACGATTCAAAGGAATCACCCCGTCGACCAAATTTTGGGTGACATTAGCAAGGGAGTAACCACTCGCTCTAGATTAGCTAATTTCTGTGAGCATTACTCTTTTGTCTCTTCTATTGAGCCTTTCAGGGTACAAGAGGCCTTGCTAGATCCGGACTGGGTGTTGGCCATGCAGGAAGAGCTCAACAACTTCAAGCGTAATGAAGTTTGGACACTGGTGCCGCGTCCCAAGCAAAATGTTGTGGGAACCAAGTGGGTGTTCCGGAACAAACAGGACGAGCACGGGGTGGTGACAAGGAACAAGGCTCAACTTGTGGCAAAAGGTTATGCCCAAGTCGCAGGTTTGGACTTTGAGGAGACTTTTGCTCCTGTGGCTAGGCTAGAGTCTATTCGTATTTTGCTAGCATATGCCGCTCACCATTCTTTCAGGTTGTTCCAAATGGATGTGAAGAGCGCTTTCCTCAACGGGCCAATCAAGGAGGAGGTGTACGTGGAGCAACCCCCTGGCTTCGAGGATGAACGGTACCCCGACCACGTATGTCTCTAAGGCGCTCTATGGACTTAAGCAAGCCCCAAGAGCATGGTATGAATGCCTTAGAGACTTTTTAATTGCTAATGCTTTCAAGGTTGGGAAAGCTGATCCAACTTTATTCACTAAGACTTGTGATGGTGACTTATTTGTGTGCCAAATTTATGTCGATGACATAATATTTGGTTCTACTAATCAAAAGTCTTGTGAAGAGTTTAGCAGGGTGATGACACAGAAATTCGAGATGTCGATGATGGGCGAGTTGAACTACTTCCTTGGGTTCCAAGTGAAGAAACTCAAGGATGACACCTTCATATCCCAAACGAAGTACACGCAAGACTTGCTAAAGCGGTTTGGGATGAAAGACGCCAAGCCCGCAAAGACTCCGATGGGAACTGACGGACACGTCGACCTCAATAAAGGAGGTAAGTCCGTTGATCAAAAAGCATACCGGTCTATGATAGGTTCCTTGCTTTATTTATGTGCTAGTAGACCGGATATTATGCTTAGTGTTTGCATGTGTGCTAGATTTCAATCCGATCCAAGGGAGTGTCACTTAGTGGCCATGAAGCGAATTCTTAGATATTTAGTCGCTACGCCTTGCTTCGGGATCTGGTATCCAAAGGGGTCTACCTTTGACTTAATTGGATATTCAGACTCCGATTATGCTGGATGTAAGGTCGATAGGAAGAGTACATCGGGGACGTGCCAATTCTTAGGAAGGTCCCTGGTGTCATGGAGCTCTAAGAAACAAACCTCCGTTGCCCTATCCACCGCTGAGGCCGAGTACGTTGCCACAGGACAGTGTTGCGCGCAACTACTTTGGATGAGGCAAACCCTCCATGACTTTGGCTACAATCTGAGCAAAGTCCCACTCCTATGTGACAATGAGAGTGCTATCCGCATAGCGGACAATCCTGTTGAGCACAGCCGCACAAAGCACATTGACATCCGGCATCACTTTTTGAGAGACCACCAGCAAAAGGGAGATATCGAAGTGTTTTATATTACCACCGAGAACCAGCTAGCTGATATCTTTACCAAGCCTTTAGATGAGAAGACCTATTGCAGGCTGCGTAGTGATCTAAATGTCTTAGATTCGCGGAACTTGGATTGATTTATAACATACATGTGTTCATGCCTTTGATCATGTTCCTTATGCATTTTGTTGTTTATGTATGGTGCTCAAGTTGTACAAACACTCCCCGAACCTCAAAAGTCCATGTGCGAGTGATGCACATATTTAGGGGGAGATGTGTTACAACTTGACCCTTTGAGACTAACCGTGTGCTTGAGTTTGCTTGATTTAGTCTCAAAGGTGGATTGAAAGGGAAAGGTGGACTTGGTCTATGCAAGACTTCCACTACACTCCGATGAGAGGGTAACTTACTCCAAGTTCATCTCAATATCCTTATTGCCTTTGTACTCTCATTTGAAGATTTTGGTGAGGCAATGGGGTTTAGGGGCCAAGAGTGATCCCGTTTTGGTGCTTGATGCCAAAGGGGGAGAAAATAAGGCCAAAGCAATAAATGGATCAGCTACCACTTGAGAATTTTGAAATAGTAGAGTAGAGCTTTTGGTTTGTCAAAACTCTCTTGTTGTCTCTTTTGTCAAAAGTTGGCCTCTTGTGGGGAGAATAGTTGATTATGGGAAAAAGGGGGAGTTTTTGAAATCTTTGATCAATTTCTTTTGGAACAACTCTCTTTATGTCTCAACAAGTGTGTTTGACTTAGAGATTGGAAATTGAGGTTGATTTGCAAAAACAAAACCAAGTGGTGGCAAAGAATGATCTAAATATGCCAAATTTGAATCAAAACAAATTTGTGTTCTCATTTGCATTGATGTTGCACTTCTTTAGTTGCTTTTTGTTGTGTTGGCATAAATCACCAAAAAGGGGGAGATTGAAAGGGAAATTTGCCCTTGGGCCATTTCTAAGTATTTTGGTGATTGAGTGCCAACACAAGTGCTTAAGTGTTAATCTATGCCAATTGATGGACAAAGTGCAAATCAAGAGTAAAGGTATGTTTCTAAGACTTAGTACATTGTTTTGAAGACTAATGTATTGTGTCTAAGTGCTAGAAACAGGAAAAGACCAATTTGGAAAAGACTTGGCTAAGCAGCCAAGTCTCTGCGCAGTCTGGGTGCACCGGACTGTCCGGTGGTGCACCGGACAGTGTCCGGTGCGCCAGGCTGGCGACTGTCAACTGGCTGCTCTCGGGAAGCGATCAATGGTGTACGGCTATAAATCACCGGACTATCCGGTGAGCCATTCACAGGCGAAGTCGTCGCTCTCGGGAAGCGATTAACGGCGTACGACTATAAACTACCGGACTGTCCGGTGGTGCACCGGATTGTCCGGTGAGCCAACGGTCGGCCGGGCCAATGGTCGGCCGCGTAATCCGCACGCGACGCGTGGCCGAGCCAACGGTCAGAAGGGGGCACCGGACTGTCCGGTGTGCACCGGACAGTGTCCGGTGCGCCAACGGCTCTGGATCTTCAACGGTCGGCTGCGCCACAGAAGGAAAGAAATCCGCACCGGACTGTCCGGTGCGCCAGGCGATAGAAGGAAAGAATTGCCTTCCTGGAATGCTCTCAACGGCTCCTAGCTGCCTTGGGGCTATAAAAGGGACCCCTAGGCGCATGGAGGAGAACACCGAGCATTCTCTAAGCATTCCTAAGCACCAAGACTTCAATTCCGCGCATTCGATTCTTTGTGATAGCAATTAGAGCTCCATTTGAGTAGAGAACTCTTTGAGTTGTGTTGAGAGCTCGTATTGTGACTTGTATGCGTGTGTTGCTCTGATTTTGTGTCTTGTGTGCGTTGCTCATCCCATCCTTACTTCTGTGCTTCTTTGTGACCATCAAATTGTAAGGGCGAGAGGCTCCAAGTTGTGGAGATTCCTCGCAAGCGGGATATAGTAAACAAAGCAAAACACCGTGGTATTCAAGTGGGTCTTTGGACCGCTTGAGAGGGGTTGAGTGCAACCCTCATCCGTTAGGACGCCACAACGTGGAGTAGGCAAGTGTTGGACTTGGCCGAACCACGGGATAAACCACTGTGCCTATCTGTGTTGATCTTCTTGTGGTTATTGTGTTTTGCAAGAACTCCTCTCTAGCCACTTGGCTTTATTGTGCTAACATCTAATCAAGTTTTGTGGCATTAAGTTTCAAGTTTTACAGGATCACCTATTCACCCCCCTCTAGGTGCTCTCACCCCTCCAAGTAAGCTCCAGACCACCCATACCAAGGTCTCGGGACAGGAAGTGCCGTGGCCTAGGCAAGGATCTAGTGTTGACGCATGTCCGGGCTCTATTCGGCGCGCCTCCGCTCCCCGCTCGGCCAAGGGCCCAATTGAGAGCACCTATAGGGGGGTGAATAGGTGATCCTGTAAAACTCAACACTAATAGCCACAAAACTTAGCTGTTAAAGTTAGAATGGCTAAGTAGCTTGAAACGAGCTCTTGTGAACACAGACAATCAAAAAGAAAGCACACAAGATACACGCGAATTTTATCCCATGGTTCGGCCAAGTAACACTTGCCTACTTCCATGTTGTGGCGTCCCAATGGACGAGGGTTGCACTCAACCCCTTTCAAGTGATCCAATGATCAACTTGAATACCACGACTTTTCTTCCTTATCTCTTTTTCCCATTTGCGAGGAATCTCCACAAGTTGGAGTCTCTCGCCCTTACAACAAAGATCACAATGAAAGCACAAGAGTAAGGTTAGGGAGCAACACACACAAATCCGTAGCACACACACGCACACAAGCCAACACTTGAGCTCAAAATGAAGCACAACGAGTTCACAACTAAAACGGAGCTCAAATCACTAACACGATCAATCAAGTGCGCGGAGACGGAGTGTGGGAGACTTAGAATGCTTAGTGAATGCTTGGGTGACTCCTCCATGCGCCTAAGAGTCCCTTTTATAGCCCCAAGGCAGCTAGGAGCCGTTGGAGACCAACAAGGAAGGCCAAGATTGCCTTCTGTCGGGTGGCGCACTGGACAGTCCGGTGCGCCATCGGACAGTCACTGTAGCTGTCCGGTGCGTGATTTCCTTTCTTTTCTGGCGCATCCGACCGTTGGTCCTCGAGATCGGTTGGCGCACCGGACACTGTCCGGTGCGCACCAGACAGTCCGGTGCCTCCTGTCGACCGTTAGTGCAAACCACACGTCGTGCGAAGATTGCGCGGCCGACCATTGGCGCAGACGACCGTTGGCTCACAGGACAGTCTGGTGCACCACCGGACAGTCCGGTGAATTATAGTCGTACGCCGCCAAACTCTTCCCGAGAGCGGCCTATTCACCGGAGTTCAGCCTGGCGCACCGGACAGTCCGGTGTGCCAGACCGATCTAGACTTGGCTGCACACAGCCAAGTCTTTTGCATTTATTTTCTTCTCTTCTTTTCTCTGTTTCTAGCACTTAGACAATATATGTTAGTACTCAAAACAATATACTAAGTCTAGAAACATACCTTGTTACATGATTTGCACTTCTTGCTTGATTGGCACATAATCAACTCACTTAATATGTGTTGAACACTTAATCACCAAAACATGATAGAAATGGCCCAAGGGCACATTTCCCTTTCAATCTCCCCCTTTTTGGTGATTTATGCCAACACATCCAAAAGCAACCAAAAGAAGTGCAACAACAATGCAATTGAGAACAAAATTGTCTTTCCACAAGTTTTGATATATTTGGATCAATCTTTGCCACCACTTGGTTTGTTTTTGTAAATCAAATTCTTTTTCCTATCTCTAGTTCAAACTCACTTGTTTGGGCATCAAGAGCGATAATCCAAGAGTGAAAATGATCAAGAGCCAAATACTCCCCCGTTTTCCCATAATCAAAATTCTCCCTCATAAGAGACTAAATTTTGCAATTAGAGTATTTTGACAAATCAAAAGTTCTAACTCTATTGTTTTCAAAATTCACAAGTGGTAGCTGATCCGTTCGCTTTGGCCTTAATTTCTCCCCGTTTGGCATTAAGCACCAAAATAGGATCATTTGTGGCCCTTTAACCCCATTGCCTCACCAAAATTGTCAATTAAGAGCAAAAAGGCAATATGAGCATAAGTATGAACTTGGAGGTGAGTACACTAGTACCGGAGTGCAGTGGAAGTCTTTGCATGGTCCAAGTTCACCTTTCCCTTTCAATTCACCGTTGAGACTACATCAAGTAAACTCAAACACAAAGGTTAGTCTCAACGGGTCAAGTTGTAGCACTTCTCCCCCTAACTATGTGCACATTCACACATGGACTTATGAGGTCCAGGGATCCCTTGCACAACTTGAGCACCATATATAATCAACAAATTGCATAAATGCAAAAAGTAACTTGATCAAAGGCATAAAACACATGTATGCTATAGATCAATCCAAGTTACGTGAATCTAAGACATTTAGCTCACTACGCGGCCTGCAAAAGGTTTTCTCATCTAATGGCTTGGTAAAGATATCGACTAGCTGGTTCTCGGTGCTAATATGGAACACCTCGATATCTCCCTTTTGCTGGTGGTCTCTCAAAAAGTGATGTCGGATGTCTATGTGCTTAGTGTGGCTGTGTTCAATAGGATTATCCGTCATGCGGATTGCACTCTCATTGTCACATAGGAGTGAGACTTTGCTCAGATTGTAGCCGAAGTCCTGGAGGGTTTGCCTCATCCAAAGTAGTTGCGCGCAACACTGTCCTACGACAACATACTCGGCCTCAGCGGTGGATAGGGCAATGGATGTTTGTTTCTTTGAGCTCCACGACACCAGGGACCTTCCTAGAAATTGGCATGTCCCCGATGTGCTCTTCCTATCAACCTTGCACCCGGCAAAATCGGAGTCTGAATATCCAATCAAGTCAAAGGTAGACCCCTTTGGATACCAGATCCCGAAGCACGGCGTAGCGACTAAATACCTAAGAATTCGCTTAATGGCCACAAGGTGACATTCCTTGGGGTCGGATTGAAATCTAGCACACATGCATACACTAAGCATAATGTCCGGTCTACTAGCACATAAATAAAGCAAGGAACCTATCATAGACCGGTATGCCTTTTGATCAACAGACTTACCTCCTTTGTTGAGGTCGACATGCCCGTCGGTTCCCATCGGTGTCTTCGCGGGCTTGGCGTCCTTCATCCCAAACCTCTTGAGAAGATATTGAGTGTACTTCGTTTGGGAGAGGAAGGTGCCGTCCTTGAGTTGTCTCACTTGGAACCCAAGGAAGTAGTTCAACTTGCCCATCATCGACATCTCAAACTTTTGAGTCATCATCCTGCTAAACTCCTCACA
Source organism: Zea luxurians (assembly GCA_029449295.1). Classification (NCBI taxonomy): domain Eukaryota; kingdom Viridiplantae; phylum Streptophyta; class Magnoliopsida; order Poales; family Poaceae; genus Zea; species Zea luxurians. Next base: position 138,849,854 of record JAOPSE010000010.1, read on the forward strand.
AGACTTTTGATTAGTAGAACCAAATATTATGTCATCGACATAAATTTGGCACACAAAAAGATCACCATCACAAGTCTTAGTGAAAAGAGTAGGATCGACTTTCCCAACCTTGAAAGCATTAGCAATTAATAAATCTCTAAGGCATTCATACCATGCTCTTGGGGCTTGCTTAAGTCCATAGAGCGCCTTAGAGAGCTTAAAAACGTGGTCGGGATACCTGTCATCCTCAAAGCCAGGTGGTTGTTCCACGTATACCTCCTCCTTGATTGGCCCGTTGAGGTAAGCGCTCTTCACATCCATTTGAAACAACCTGAAAGAGTGGTGAGCGGCATAGGCTAATAGAATGCGAATAGACTCTAGCCTAGCCACAGGAGCAAAAGTCTCCTCGAAATCCAAACCTGCGACTTGAGCATAACCTTTTGCCACAAGTTGAGCCTTGTTTCTTGTCACCACCCCGTGCTCGTCTTTCTTGTTGCAAAACACCCATTTGGTTCCCACAACATTTTGCTTGGGACATGGCACCAGGCTCCAAACTTCGTTCCTCTTGAAGTTGTTGAGCTCTTCCTGCATGTCCAACACCCAGTCAGGATCCTGCAAGGCCTCTTCTACCCTGAAAGGCTCAATAGAAGAGACAAACGAGTAATGCTCACAAAAATTAGCTAGACGTGAGCGAGTTGTTACTCCCTTGCTTATGTCACCCAGTATATGATCGATGGGGTAATGTCGCTGGATCATCGCTCGGACTTGAGTTGGAGGGGCCCGTGGCGCTTCTTCCTCCATAGCTGGTTCTTCTTGTGCCCCCCTTGATCACGCGCCTCTTCTTGAGGAACCTGTTCATCATCTTGAGTTGGGGGATGCAACATCGTTGAGGAAGAAGGTTGATCTTGCTCTTGTTGTTCCTGTGGTCGCACATCTCCAATCCCCATGGTGCGTATTGCGGCCGTTGGAACATCATCTTCATCTACATCATCAAGATCAACTTGCTCTCTTGGAGAGCCATTAGTCTCATCAAATACAACGTCGCTAGAGACTTCAACCAACCCCGATGATTTTTTGAAGACTCTATACGCCCTTGTATTTGAGTCATACCCTAGTAAAAACCCTTCTACTGCCTTGGAAGCAAATTTCGAATTTCTACCTTTCTTCACTAGAATGTAACATTTGCTCCCAAATACATGAAAGTATGAGACGTTGGGTTTGTTACCGGTAAGAAGTTCGTACGAGGTCTTCTTGAGGAGCCGATGTAGGTAGAGCCGGTTTATGGCGTGGCAAGCTGTGTTCACAGCTTCCGACCAAAACTGCTCGGGCGTCTTGAATTCTCCAAGCATCATCCTCGCCATGTCGATAAGCGTCCTATTCTTCCTCTCTACCACACCATTTTGTTGTGGTGTGTAGGGCCGGAGAATTCGTGCTTGACGCCTTCTTCCTCAAGGTACTCCTCCACTTGCATATTCTTGAACTCGGACCCGTTGTCGCTTCTTATCTTTTTCACCTTGAGCTCAAATTCATTTTGAGCCTGCTTTAGAAAGCGCTTGAGGGTCCCTTGGGTTTCTGATTTATCCTGCAAAAAGAACACCCAAGTGAAGCAGGAAAAATCATCAACAATAACAAGACCATACTTACTTCCCCCGATGCTAAGGTAGGCAACGGGTCCGAAGAGGTCCATATGTAGTAGCTCTAGTGGTCTTGATGTTGTCATCACATTCTTGTTGTGATGAGTGCTTCCCACCTGTTTCCCTACCTGACAAGCTGCACAAGGTCTATCTTTTTCGATGCAGACATTGGTTAGTCCTAACACATGTTCTCCCTTTAGAAGTTTGTGAAGGTTCTTCATCCCAACATGTGCTAGACGGTGATGCCACCGCCAGCCCATGCTAGTCTTAGCTATTAAGCATGCATCTAGATCGGCCTCCCCTTTCGAAAAATCAACTAAGTAGAGTTTGCCGTCTAATACACCCTTAAACGCTAATGAACCATCACTCCTTCTAAAGACAGAAACATCAACATTTGTAAACAAACAATTGTAGCCCATGTGGCACAATTGACTTACAGACAGGAGATTGTAACCAAGCGACTCTACTAGAAATACGTTTGAAATGGAGTGCTCGTTGGTGATGGCTATCTTGCCCAAGCCTTTGACCTTGCTCTGGTTCCCATCTCCAAAGATGATCGTATCTTGGGAATCCTTGTCCTTGACGTAGGAGGTGAACATCTTCTTCTCCCCCGTCATGTGGTTTGTGCATCCGCTGTCGATAATCCAGCTTGAGCCCCCGGATGCATAAACCTGCAAGGCAATTTACACTTGGGTTTTAGGTACCCAACTCTTGTTGGGTTCTACAAGGTTAGTCACAAAAGCCTTTGGAACCCAAATACAAGTCTTGTCTCCCTTGCATTTGGATCCCAACTTTCTAGCAACTACTTTTTCCTTTTTTCATAAAAGAGCAAATGAAGTATTGCAAGCATGGTAAATGATAGTAGATTCATTGCACATTTTCCTAGGTACATGATGAACAACATTACCTTTTCTAGGCCTACTTCTACCATGCACAAAAGTAGAGCTTGAAGCAAACATAGCATGTGAATCATCAACATAACTCCTATTATAATGAGCATTCCTAGAGAATTTTCTATCATAAATGAAAGCATGATTCTTTTGATTACTACTAGCCACAGGGGCCTTCCCTTTCTCCTTGTTGGGAATGGGAGTCCTTTGGCTTGTTAAGTTCTTGGTTTCCTTTCGAAAACCAAGTCCATCCTTAATAGAGGGATGTCTACCCTCGGTGTAGGCATCCCTAGCAAATTTTAATTGATCAAAATTAGTTTTGCAAGTCTTAAGTTGAGCATTAAGACTTACCACCTCATCATTTAATTTGGTAACGGACATAAGGTGTTCATCACAAGCATCAACATCAAAATCCTTACATCTATTACAAATACTAACATGCTCTACACATGAACTAGATTTATTTGCTTCCTCCAGCTTAGCATTTAAATCATCATTTACACTCTTTAAATTAGACATAGTTTCATGGCAAGCAGATAATTCAGAAGACAACATTTCATTCCTTTTAATCTCTAAAGCAAGAGATTTTTGCACACTAACACACTTATCATGCTCCTCATATAATATATCCTCTTGCTTTTCTAACAATCTATCCTTTTCATTTAAAGCATCAATTAGTTCATTAATCTTTTCTACTTTAGCTCTATCTAATCCTTTAAATAAGCTAGAGTAATCTACTTCATCATCACTGGAATCATCATCACTAGAAGTAGTATACTTAGAGGTATCTCAAACGCTTACCTTCTTCTCCTTGGCCATGAGGCAAGTGTGACGTTCGTTGGGGAAGAGTGAAGACTTGTCGAAGGCTGAGGCGACCAGTCCCTCATCATCGGAGTCGGATGAAGAGCAGTCAGAGTCCCACTCCTTTCCAAGGTGCGCCTCGCCCTTCGCCTTCTTGTAGTTCTTTTTCTTTTCACTCTTGCCGTGTCTTTCTTATGCCTGGTCATTCTCATTATCGGGACATTGAGCAATGAAGTGACCAGTCTTACCGCACTTGAAGCAGGAGCGCTTTCCCCTTGTCTTGTTCTTGTTGGGGTACTCCTTGCGTCCTTTAAGTGCGGTCTTGAAGCGCTTGATGAGAAGCGCCATCTCATCCTCATTAAGGCTAGCAGCCTCCACTTGTGCCACCCTGCTTGGAAGCGCCTCCTTGCTGCTAGTAGCCTTAAGAGCCACAGGTTGAGGCTCGTAGACGGGTAGTGGACCATTTAGTGCATCATCCACATATCGAGCCTCCTTCACCATCATGCACCCACACACAAACTTCCCAAGAATCTCCTCGGGCGTTATCTTGGTGTACCTAGGATTCTCAGGAATAAGGTTGACAAGATGGGGGTCAATTACGGTAAATGACCTTAGAATTAGTCGGACGTCGTCGTGGTCCATCCATCTTGTGCTTCCATAGCTCCTAATTTTGTTGACCAGGGTCTTAAGCCTGTTGTATGTTTGTATTGGCTCCTCTCCCCTAATCATCGCGAACCTTCCCAGCTCGCCTTTCACCAACTCCATTTTGGTGATCATGGTGGCGTCGTTCCCCTCATGAGATATCTTGAGGGTGTCCCAGATTTGCTTGGCGTTGTCCAAGCCGCTCACCTTGTTGTACTCATCCCTGCACAAAGATGCTAGCAAGACAGTGGTAGCGTGTGCATTCTTATAAATTTGCTTGTTAATTAACACAGGGTTATCGGTACTATCGAAATGCATTCCATTTTCAACTATCTCCCAAATACTAGGATGGAGAGAAAATAAGTGACTATGCATTTTGTGACTCCAAAAAGAGTAGTCCTCTCCACCAAAGTGTGGAGGTTTACCAAGAGGAATTGAAAGCAGATGAGCATTGGAATTGAAAGGAATACGAGAATAATCAAATGAATAATTTTGATTAACCGTTTTCTTCTTTGAAGAGGAGTCGTCGTCGTCTTGTGGTGAAGAAGACGAGGCATCACTGTCGTAGTAGATGATCTTCTTGATGCACCTCTTCTTCTTTCCATCTCTTTTCTTATGACTCGAGCCTGAGTTGGTTGGCTTGTTGTCTCTAGGCTCGTTGAGGAAGGACTCTTTTTCCTTGTTGTTGACCACCATCCCCTTTCCCTTAGGATCCATCTCTTCGGGCGATTAGTCCCTTACGTGAAGAGAATGACTCTCATACCAATTGAGAGCACCTAGAGGGGGGGGGGGGTGAATAGGTGATCCTGTAAAACTCAACACTAATAGCCACAAAACTTAGTTGTTAAAGTTAGAACGGCTAAGTAGCTTGAAATGAGCTCTTGTGAACACAGACAATAAAAAAGAAAGCACACAAGAGACACGCGATTTTTGTCTCGTGGTTTGTCCAAGTAACACTTGCCTACTTCCACATTGTGGCGTCCTAATGGACGAGGGTTGCACTCAACCCCTTTCAAGTGATCCAATGATCAACTTGAATACCACGACTTTTCTTCCTTATCTCTTTTTCCCGTTTGTGAGGAATCTCCACAAGTTGGAGTCTCTCGCCCTTACAACAAAGATCACAATGAAAGCACAAGAGTAAGGTTGGGGAGCAACACACACAAATCCGCAGCACACACACGCACACAAGCCAACACTTGAGCTCAAAACGAAGCACAACGAGTTCACAACTAGAACGGAGCTTAAATCACTAACACAATCGATCAAGTGCGCGGAGACGGAGTGTGGGAGACTTAGAATGCTTAGTGAATGCTTGGGTGACTCCTCCATGCGCCTAGGGGTCTCTTTTATAGCCCTAAGGTAGCTAGAAGCCATTGGATACCAACAAGGAAGGCCAAGATTGCTTTCTGTCGGGTGGCGCATCGGATAGTCCGGTGCGCCACCGGACAGTCACTGTAGCTGTCCGGTGCGCGATCTCCTTCCTTTTCTGGCGCATCCGACTGTTGGTCCTCGAGATCGGTTGGCGCACCGGACAGTCCGGTGCCCCCCGCCGACCGTTAGTGCGGGCCACACGTCGCGCGAAGATTACGCGACCGACTGTTGGCGCAGACGACCGTTGGCTCACCGGACAGTCCGGTGCACCACCGGACAGTCCAGTGAATTATAGCCGTACGCCGCCAAACTCTTCTCGAGAGCAGCCTGTTCACCGGAGTTCAGCCTGGCGCATCGGACAGTCCGGTGCACCACCGGACAGTCCGGTGTGCCAGACCGAGCTAGACTTGGCTGCACACAGCCAAGTCTTTTGCATTTCTTTTCTTCTCTTCTTTTCTCTGTTTCTAGCACTTAGACAATATATGTTAGTACTCAAAACAATGTACTAAGTCTAGAAACATACCTTGTTACATGATTTGCACTTCTTGCTTGATTGGCACATAATCAACTCACTTAATATGTGTTGAACACTTAATCACCAAAACATGATAGAAATGTCCCAAGGTCACATTTCCCTTTCACCAATGCTGCCACATGGCTTATTGCCCATGACGTAGGCCAGCGGGCGGAGCATGACGTAGGGACTCTGGGCCGCGTGGCCTCCGCATTTATTGCGGAGGGGATGTGCCGCCTGTCCACCCTGCTGTCAGGTGATGTGCCCTTTCGGCATTGAATGTGTCCTGTCCAGTCCGCTGGCAGGCGGCGCCCAGGCTATACAGCAGGCGGCGTGCCCGTCTAATCTGAACAGTATGCCCGTGCTGTAGGATACGCTATGTCCACTAGCACTTGTGCATTACCACGGAAGCTTCCCCAGCACACCAACACTACGCGGATCACGGGTGTCAAAGCGCGGGAAGATTGCTCCAGCATCCAACTATTGCTGCCCCAAGTCTTACATCCATTGTGCTCCTGGGCCCACATGTCGGGGCTCAGCACTCTTGTACACGCCCCCTTGAACTATAAAAGGAGGAGCATGCAACGTTACAGGACAGGCGGACTTAGACCCAAGTCATCCCGGCGACACACTTAGACTCTCTCAAGCAATACAACACACAGTGGAGTAGGGTATTATGCTCCGGTGGCCTGAACCACTCTAAACCCTTGCGTGTTCTTGCGTTCATTCCTACATCTCGCAACAAGCAAAACGCTTAAGCCCCCTCCTCATCTTAGGATTTAGGGCGGGTGCACTCCGCCACCCGGCCAGAGAATTTCCTCTCCGACATTTGGCGCGCCAGGTAGGGGGCTTGGCATTAGGTTTTTGCTTGTTTCCTCGCTCAGCATGATGGTGTAAATCGTGGAGCACCACGCCGAGACATCAACGGATTTCCTGGTGGAGGAAGAAGCTGTTTCTTCCACACCACAGGTTCCCAACCGCCCAGTGCCGGGAGCTATTGCTGTGCACGCTGCACAGCAGCATACAACTGCGCAGACATCTCGGACTCCGTCAAGGCCGGCTCCGGGAGCATTGTCAGCAGCCAGGGAGTTGCTCCGCCACCCTCCGAGCTCCACGGCCTCACCAGGGGCCATGAAGCAGTGGCGGGACGACGTCGACCGACTACTCGGCATGGCGCATTCTACCTTGACCAGGTCGAATCCTTGGTCATTCCGGCGTCAGCATGAGGCGTCGGTGTCTGTGCGCTCACCCTCGGTGTGGGCAGCGCCAACCGAGGACCTGAGGGCAGAGCTCAACCGCCGGCGCGCGGCGGAGGGCGCTCCGGTCTCTCTGGAGAAGTCTAATGACCTACAAGCAGAACTCAACCTCAGACGTGCGGGCGAGGACGCCCGCGTCTCCCTAGAGAGGGCGCGAGAGCGCCGATAAAACATCGAGGGGGCGTAACCTCGATCAAGACTTTGCAGCGGTAACACCGCAAACGCCGGTGGATGCCCGGATCCAGGCCGGTGTCCCATTGGCTGGCATAGGCTGCGTCGCTCTCGCGGATCATCTCCGCGCGACATCTTGGCCATCCAAGTTCTGACCGCACTTGCCGAAAAAGTACGACGGTACGTCAAACCTGTCGGAATTTCTGCAGGTGTATGTCACCGCTATCACAGCAGCAGGTGGAAACACTGCTGTGATGGCGACATATTTTCATGTTGCCTTGTCTAGGCCCGCTCGAACTTGGCTCATGAACCTTGCCCCAGGGTCAATCTACTCCTGGGAAGAGCTATGCGCACGGTTCACAGCGAACTTCGCCAGCGCTTACTAGCAACACGGCGTGGAGGCTCACCTCCACGCAGTGAGGCAAGAGCCTGGAGAAACTCTCCAGACATTTATCTCCCGCTTCACCAAGGTGCGAGGTACTATACCTCGCATCTCTGATGCTTCTATCATCACGGCCTTCCGCCAGGGGGTACGTGATGAAAAGATGTTGGAGAAGTTGCCCACGCATGACGTGGAAACAGTCCCCACTCTCTTTGCTCTGGCCGACAAGTGCGCCAGGGCTACTGAGGGCCGTGCGTGGCACTCAGCGCCATAGACCGGGGCTACCCAAACGGGTGGCTCAGTTACCGCTGCTCAGGACGGCAAGAAAAAGAAGAAAAAGAACCACGGCAACGAAAAGCCGCACTCCGCCGCTCTGGTCGTGGCAGCTGCGACTGGGGGCCGGGGCGACCACAGCAAACGCCCACGGCCACAGAGGGGTAACGGCGACAAATGCCCCGTGCACCCCAACGGTCGCCACAACGCCGTAGAATGTCGTGAGATCATCGACCTTGCGAAACGCGTCAGCGCGCGGCGCGAGCAGTCTTCCGAGGATGGCTCCCCACCTCGTCGCTGACCCGGCAAGGAAAAGGCCGACGACGAAGAGGTGGTCGCGGCCGAACCGGACCTCGGGTATCAGTCACCCGAGGGGGTCCCGAAGGATGTCTTCACTAGAGGCTCCAATTCCGATGAAGACAACTAGACGGACCACCAGGGGGCTCCGTGCTACCTGGTCTACGGGGCCGAAGCCTGCCTTCCCCCGGAAACCCTTCTGGACTCCCCACGGATCCAGCCTTTCGATGGGTTTGTGTAGGGGCCACTACAGTGCGAGGACGTGGACTCAAGCAGCGGACTCAGATGTCAAGTTGCAACCCGAAATGCACATCGTAACCAGGTGCCCAAGTACTATGGCCGATGGTTCGTGCGTAGTAGGGAACCCGGGGTCGGGACCTAATCCTGCGGCAAAGTACTGAACCAAGAGGGGGTCCACAATCTCTCCTCCAGCAGGGAGGAACCCCTCAAGGCGATAAAAATATGCTAACCCGGGGGATGCCAACTTTGCTATAGCTGAAGAAGTACCCCTTCCTATCTCTGTAAGTTCAATCCATAGAAGCAACTCTGAGGGGTTAAATTTTTCTTCTTTATATAGTTAAATTTCGCATATGTGTACACCAGCCCGGTGAGGTCTGTCCACATAAACCCGGCCTAATGGTTTACACCCATGCATGTCAAGTTATAAAGAGGAAATTCACCCCCTCAGATGCGTTTTTATGACAATTTTATCTTTCTGCTCCATGGATTTGGCCTACAGTTTTCAGATAATACCTTTTATCTAACCCACCCGCACGGTTCCCATCTGTCCTGACATGACGACATCCGAATTGAGCAGCCAGGCTTGCAGTTTAGGACCTCCTTTACGAAAGCTAGGAGGTCCGACAGCCTGGGGGCCGGTTCTAAAGAACGAGAGCTCGTTCCATGGAGTGGTCCAGAGCAGTGTAGCCGCTTAGCCTGGTCCCGTACCGTAATCCTGCACAACCCACCATTCTGTGACGGGTGCCTTAGTATTTGGAACTATAGTCATGTGGGTCCGACAACCTGGGGTCTGGCTCCAGAGAATAGACACTTGTCTCCTGGGGTGGTCCGGAGCCGTGTAGCCGCTTAGCCTGGTCCCGTACCGTAAGCCTGCACACTCCACCACCCTGCGACGGGAGTCCTAGTATCTAGAGCCGCGATCCAAGGGGGTCCGAACACACAACTTGGCCACCCGGACTAAACCCTACGAGTCCCGAGCATGTATCAAAGGATGGCTAATGTCAGACAGGGGACCCTATGGGTGTGCTACTAACGCTCCCTAGCTGAAGCTGTGTACAGGTCCAGATCCCGGTCGAGGCTGCCTCTCGGGAGATGTTGACAACTCTTTCAGATACGCTAGTATCCAACCTCGACACATCAAGCCCGCATCCCAAGCGGGGGGCTAGGTACCAGGGAGGAGTCAACAACACCACACACAACAGGGACAAGTGGTACACAGATAAGTGCTAATACTGCTTGATAGGTAGTACTCAAAAGTACCTTACAAAAAGCAAAAGTATTACATCCGCCTTCAAGTGGAGTTCTAGCTCCATCTCTACTCTGCAGGAATGGACTACTCTGCATCAACAGGGTCGCATTGGAAGCTAGCTCTGAGTGGCTTGCCAGCGGATGTAATACTTGCAGGGTATCACAGGCGAATCTCCCCCAAAGCACACCAGGGTATCCAGCCTATGGCGTGGGGGCCCGACCCTGCATGACTTGCAGCTGGCTCGCTGAGGCGAAGAAGGCGAATCACCGTGCAAGGAGCGTGTTACCGCCTCGTTGTAGGTGCACCGCTTCATCTTCGCCACGACCAATGGTCCAACCTCAGGCATGGGGGCCAAGTCTGCATGTCAGGCACCTCGCGCGCCGGTTCCTGCGCGTGGAGAAGACGGACCGCCGCGGAAGAGGCATGCCACCGCCTCCACCAAAAGCAACGACCCAGTCTCTCATGCAGTAGCCCGGACCCACGAGTCATCCACCACGGGTGATAGTCCCTGGGTGCAGGGGAGTCAAACTGCCGCTCGCGCCAATGCTGCGTCTCCTCGGGATAGCCGCAGAAGCCCTGCGCGTGACCCAGCGAAATAGTCAAATGCAGAAGTCACGGGTCAATAGTGGGCGAGCTGGAGCAGCATGGCAGTTGCCAATCAAACTTTGGCCCCACCTGCAGGCTCGTTCCCTCCCCTGAGGCGGGCCTAGGGCCACTGTCGGTACCCTAGATCAGGGGTACCCCTCACTACGGTATGAAGACATGATGCTTGTGCGGCTACCCCTAGCCGCGAGGAGAACAACCCCAAAGATATCTCGCGAGCAGTTGAGATGGTGTTCTTGGAGGCAACGTCATCAAGCCCAGACATCCTCAAGAAGGCGTAGGACCCCTGTGCGCACAACCCGGACCCCCGAATACGACCCGGGACCCCTAAAGTAAAGCAGCCCAGAGCCATTGGATGGGGTTCGGACCCCTCCAAGTAAGCTCCAGACCACCCATACCAAGGTCTCGGGACAGGAAGTGCCGTGGCCTAGGCAAGGGTCCAGTGTTGACGCATGTCCAGAATCTATCCGACGCGCCTCCGCTCCCCGCTCGGCCAAGGGCCCAATGCTGCCACATGGCTTATTGCCCGTGACGTAGGCCAGCGGGCGGAGCATGACGTAGGGACTCTAGGCCGCGCGGCCTCCACATTTATTGCGGAGGGGATGCACCGCCTGTCCACCCTACTGTCAGGTGATGTGCCCCTTCGGCATTGAATGCATCCTGTCCACTCCGCTGGCAGGCGGCGCCCAGGCCATACAGCAAGCGACGTGCCCGTCTAATCTGAACAGTATGCCCGTGCTATAGGATACGCTATGTCCACCAGCACTTGTGCATTACCAGGGAAGCTTCCCCAGCACACCAACACTACGCGGATCACGAGTGTCAAAGTGCAGGAAGATTGCTCCAGCATCCAACTATTGCTGCCCCAAGTCTTACATCCATTGTGCTCCTAGGACCACATGTCAGGGCTCAGCACTCTTGTACACGCCCCCCTTAAACTATAAAAGGGGTAGCATGCAACGTTACAGGACAGGCGGACTTAGACCCAAGTCATCCCGGTGACACACTTAGACTCTCAAGCAATACAACACACAGTGGAGTAGGGTATTACGCTCCGGCGGCCCGAACCACTCTAAACCCTTGCGTGTTCTTGCGTTCATTCCTACATCTCGCAATAAGCAAAATGCTTAAGCCCCCTCCTCATCTTAGAATTTAGGGCGGGTGCACTCCACCACCCGGCCGGAGAATTTCCTCTCCGACAATCTGGATGAGAAATAAATCTGGACGGACAAATCAGCGACATAAACAAAAAATCTGGACAAAAAAAACAAATCAGCGACAAAGACAAACAAAGACAAAAAAGTATTAAACGCCCACCGTGGGGCTCGAACCCACAACGACAAGGTTAAGAGCCTTGTGCTGTACCGACTAAGCTAGACAAGCTTTATGATTACACAATCGAGCTCAGCGCCATAAATCTTGGCGCCGAGCTCGGTGCCATGTCGACGTCACGACATCCGGTTGTGCGAGCGCAGCACGTACCTCGGCGCCATAGCCTATGGCGCCGAGCTATGTTACTTCGGCGCCATAGGCTATGGCGCCGAGCAAAGGGTCCAAAAATGACTTTAAAATTTTCTAGGGTCCAAACGTTATTTTTTTCCCGAGAAAGTGCCAAAATGCAAAAAATTCGGCCCAACCACCAACCGTCGAGATGTACTTAGATGCTCATATGCATGTGCAAATAACCAAACTGCAAAGTGAAAAGTTGCTGCATGGGTGGATGCATGCGTCCGGTCACACGGGCTAATATCATGCCAAAGGAAGATCTTGGTAGGACCATTGGGGTCAACATATTTTAACATGTATCAAGATGTTACTCCACATAAGAGCACTAACCAACATGACCAGTTATATGCGACAAATAAAAGAAAGCTGCAACATCAGGATGCTCGAGTTACAAAGACTTGAAATAGTTGCGTTAAAAAATATATCAAACACCTACTTGAAAACTATTCACAAAATAGAGGAAGCATAAAAAGAAAATAATATAAGCTCGCCACAAAAATCTATCGAAAATAAAAGTGATGTAGTGTCCTATAAGTTGCAATGTAGAATGTTTCAGGAATGGAAACACCTCCACCACCATCCATAGTAATGCCATCACGAATGGAAACCTTCAACCTATATCAGCAGATAAATGTGATCTCAAGTATCAAATCAAAAAAATAATATTTATTGAGCCTAGCTCTCTATCAAGACAGACAATTCACTAAACATCAGATCAGTTGTTTTCAATCTAAAGCTGTAAGCTACAACCTATGCACCCATGGGGAGAAAAATGATGAAGTCAACATTAACGATACACTAAAAAACTAAACCTAATAATCATTTACATTGCAATAATGGGACTAAATTGCATGGTTTGTTTTTCTGAGACTACTGTAGGTGCAGCACACTGAAATTTATGTGTCTACAACCTTGAATTATGAGAAAAGCATGTTGGAAACCTGTTCTTGCATGCTTTCCTTGATCAGATAATCTTTTAGTGTGTATCTGTCTACAGTAACTCAATTATCCTTGATCACAATCTACATAATATGTTGCATTTGTGTTGAATTCTGCTGCAAATCTTAGTTCAGTCCTTGCGCTTGTTGGCCTGAAATTGACTTTGCTTTTGTTTAAAACATATGGAAGGGGAAAAGGCATCCTTACGATGTATATATACAGCAAAACTATTCAGCCATTGAAAAATAGGCGGCCTGATGCCTTCCTTCACCCTGTGTAAGTGTAGCATGAGTGCATGGCTAAATAAATCCTTGAACTTTACAGTCCAGAGCCTGATGTTAGGCCTACCATTCAAAAATCTTGTCGTTTGTCAATTTCTAAACTTCCGATGCTGCAACCATGAAGATCTCCATGACAGAAGCATGATGGAAACCTGTTCTTGCGTGCTTTGTACAAACCCAGCTGTCGATTGTAAGCATATCAAGAATCTGCCAGCATCTACTAATTGAAAGTTGCCTAGAGGGGGGTGAATAGGCAAGTTAAAATTTTTTTCAACAAAAACTAGAAGCAAATTGGGTAAAACTAAATTGATCTCAAAATTCACCTAGTTAACTTTGGAAATGAGATGTTCTAAATGATCCACAGGGTTCAAAGTAGTAGATCTAAGAAGGGCACTTCTCAAAATCCACACACTAAAAAGATATAAACAAATCTTTCACGGAATAGTGAGAGAACGAAGAACACAAACCAACACAATGAGCAAGAACACAAGAGACATAAGATTTATCTCGAGGTTCAGTCACACCACCAAGGTGCCCTACTTCCTCGTTGAGGCGCCCACAAAGAGCCGGGTCCCTTTCAAACCTAATCCTCCCTTTGCCGACTGCAAAGGTCAAGCCCACACACTAATCTTTGCTCAAACGAGCGGGTAATACAAACTTTCTTGTGGTCTTCCACAAGATTTGGAGACTCACAAGCGACACCTAGTCGTCTAGGAGCTAGAAGCTCCAAGAGTAACAAATCCACAAAGAACTCGATGTAGTACCAAAGCTCGAATGAAGAAGAGCAAGAGAGATTTGGAGATGAAGCACAAAAACCGCAGCTCTCAAACTCACTCAAAGATTTCTCTCCAAAGATTTGAAATGGGAGAGGCAAGAGGTGTGTGAGAGAGAGTGGGAGGTGTTTCTCAGGTTAGAAATGGAGTTTTGTGCATGCACTACTATGGGGAAGAGTGTGGGAGGTGTATATAAAGGTGCCCCCAAAAGCTGGTGGCCGTTGGGGAAAACTGACTCAAAAACGGTTGAACCGGTTCTAAAACCGGTTGAACCGGATTCCACCAGGGGGTTTTCGGTTCACTGGCGGACTCAGTCGGAGACTGGACTGGTCCCAAATTCGGTTGAGCCGGACTCAAAATTCGGTTGAACCGGTTTCAAATTCAGTTGAACCGGTTTCAAATTCGGTTCAACCGGTTTCAAATTCGGTTGAATCGGATTCAAAATTTGGTTGAACCGGTTTTCCAAAAATCTGCACACGACTTTTTCTGACTGGCAGACTGGCAGGTCAGACTGTGACAGAGGGGAACAATGCAGAAACCGGTTGAACCGATTTTTGAAACTGTTGCACAGATTTGAGAAAACCGAAGTGAAATAAGGGTAAAATGGAAGTTTTAGATCAAGGATTTTGAGCTTTAGTACCAACACCAACCTTCTTTATGGATCCCCCTTGATAGTACGACGATTCCTATACTCAAGTTAAATAAAATATAATTAAGTAAACTTCTTGAGTCATTAGTGTCTCATGAGTGATTTCTCCATGGCGTTTCTTCATAAGGATCACAAACATCTTTGTCTCACATTTTGAAGCAAACATAAATCGAGCTGTGACCTGTACCATTTCGCCATATATGAGTTCAAACCATGGCTTCAAGTCACCTTACTAATGCATCAACATATTATAACTCTTCATAGCTGGTTAGTTCATCGACTTAGTGCAAGTACTCTCTTCTTCACCTTAGCCATGGTACCTCGATCCACAAGCCGTCGCTTGGCCTTCACCTCCGCTTAGTTTCTCGAAGCCCTTTCCTTGCTATCTTCACCCTATCAAGCCATTCTTGAGTCACATCATATTGAGCATCCATTGAGAGAATCATTTCTTCAATATTGTGAACCTTGCTTGAATGTCATCTAGATATAAATGCTAAGATCAATCAAGCTCTAGTTTGATTCTCATAGAAGCATATATGGACTAATAGTAATATGGTCAAGCCAATTCATGATTCCTCATATCTTATTTACTTTGGCTTGACCAATCCTCTTAATCACTTCAACCTCTATTCTGATCATATTTATGCATAGTGATTTCTCAGGTCTTGTCCATATATTCAAACCAATATAGAGACCATATTATATCCATTTGCATTGTCTCACTGGTTATTTAACCTTGTGTTGAACCTTTGTTCACTTATCATTATACACTATTCAAGTATGTTCATCATACTGAATTTCCTGTTCAACACTTAGCAAACTTGTTAGACCTTTAAATGTGTTGTTATCCAAATCACCAAAACTCACAAAAGGGATGAATGCACTTTCAATCTCCCCCTTTTGGTGATTGATGACAACACATTTAAAGCTTACATAAGATTTGATAAATAAGATTTTGAATCCTATGATATAGTTTCCTCCCCCTAATATGTGCATTTCAAAAAATACCAATTTTGTACATAAATGCCAAAAGCGCATATTTGGGTTAAAGTATGGAGACAACTTATATCATACTATTCGTGGGGTGGAGTGTGTCATAAAATAAACGTGATGCTCATGACATAGTATGCACTCATCAATTTTCTACATCTTATGTTTTTCTTATGACTTCCCCTTTTTTAATTATATCTCCCCTTTTTAAAGTCTTCTAGCACTTAGTTACATAAGACTAAAGGTAAGCTTTAATGCACAATTTCTCCCCTTTGTCATAAATCTCCAAAAAAAGATATAAGGAATATAAAGGATAGAAATTATGACTAATCAAGATTCGAACACACTATCATGAAAAGGGTCCTTATATGGCACAAAGGTAATGGAGAAGTGTCATAAGTGATGTACCTTTGTGTTTTACCTTTTCAAAGGGGTGTTCCACACTTGTGTTGTATTTAGAGTTCTTTTTGCAATCTCTTGTTGGCATAATTGTGACATAGGTCCAAGATATCAAATGGATATTGTCATACTAATTGAAAGATAAATCTTGATACCTGGAGTCTAGATGTCACCTAGCATTTTCTTATCATAACAAGAGGCAGCATGAAAATTGCACAAGTATGGATTATACAACAAGTGATCATGTACGAAAAATATCAATTGAAAACCACCAATTGATACAATTTGATAGATAATCAGATCACTAGTTGCATATTACACTAAGTTCTCCTTAAGTTTTAGTGCACACATATATATGAATTCAATTGATACATGTTGAAAGTACTTATTTTCAACTTAAAATACCATTGGCATACAAGGAGTATCAATTGAACATAATCATGCAACATAAGGAACATGTGCACTATTTAATCAATTAAGTTCTAGACAAGAGAATTTATAAGCTATGCTACTTCAGATATTTGCAATCCAAAAGGATGTGATACATATTTACCAATTTTAGATGACATTAGAGTAGCATATACACGAGAAACTCATTCTCTTATGAAATGTATAGAAGATACATTTAGGAGCAAATAATCTTTGATACCCATCAAATTTGCAGTGGAAGCGATTGTCTTTGCCCGAAAATTCTTTTCTAATTTGAGACTACACACATAATAGACATGGAAATGAAGTTAGTCTCAAAGATTCAAATTATAGACCATTCTCCCCTTAAACGTGTGCATACAAGTGTTGAATACTTGTTTTACCTTATGCACTTGGAATTGTGAGGACAGGGGATTAAGTTCTACAATTTGAACCTTGGTACAAATAAAGTATGAAAATATGAAATTGCACCAATTGAAGGAATTACTCATAATCAAAAGGTATACCAATAGACATGATATGCAATATTTTAAGCCAAGATTCTTGAGAAGTTAGCATGTTTGACTCATACCTCACTAAGATGACTTAAGACTAACTTATGACATCAGCACAAGAGGTATTAATCAAATATCTAGAGATTCTTTAATCGTCACCACAAGTGCAACCTTATGGTGTGACTTAAGATATTGCATATACATTCACACACTAGCATGTAAGCGACTAGATGTACAAAGGTAATACAATAGTTCATGGAATGACACACCTTTGTTTTATGCCACATGTTCTCCATCATGATCATCAATTTTCAACTTAGTGTTTTGACAGGATTGACATTATTTTTGCACAAAGCAAGATGATTTTCATTCATGCCCATCAGTCTTCATTACGACATGTATTGAGTGAATTTAGCATGCCAAAGAGAAACATATCCTCTTCAAAAAAATCAAGAGAAATCCATTCTTTTCAAAGAACTACACAAGTTCACTAAAAGAAAATGTTAGTATTTAAGGACACATGATATAGAATGAGCTCCCCCTAAATGTGTGCATCAAGTACTCGAATTACTTGTAACATGCACTTGATTCAATTAAGATTCTTAGAGGGGTTCATCATATATCTTGGCCAGGGCATAATAAATTTGCAACAATTGAAATCATGCTAGAGAACACATATCGTTCCCCAAAAGAACTAATCCATGGGGTGGCATGTGATAATTATTTGATCATTTCCTTGGAACCACTCATCCTCATTTGATGTTCTTCTTTCACCAAGGTGTGAGACTACAAAACATGAACTTGAAAGAAATCATTAGTCTCACAAGATATAGGCTAAACTCTCCCTCAATTTGTGCATGCAAGAGTACACAAAGTACACTTATGCACATCAACAATACGAGGTTAAAGGAGATGTTTGCACTATATCTTGGTTTAACATAACATGCTTCACATAGATGATGAAAATTAAACCAATTGAAAGTTTAAGAACTGAAAGTATATCAATTGAAATTCTGAAGGGTAAAGCATGCTAAAACCTCAAACCTCATAATGAAGGATATCATATAAATATGTCACTACATCTTCATTATTTGGTTAACAAAAAGTGTAACTCCCTTCTTGAATCACTGTGATTTCTTTTTTGTTTATGATTTCATCCAACCAGGCGATCTTGAACTTCATTCATCTTGGCTTGGTTCAATCATACTTGATATGAGACCCATTGAAACTCAATGATTGAAACAACCAAGACTCTTATATCCGTAGATTTTGAATCCATCTTGAAAGCACTTGGAAAGACCTTATTGAAACACTTAGAAAAGAGAGCATTAGAAACACAAGGGAGGGTTTCACAAATGATAATCCTTATATGTGGATGGAGAATGAATCATTCTTGAAACCCAAAAGGATAGATTAAATTCCTTTAAATTAGTGCACACATATAGTTGATGTCAAAGTTATATGCACTATTGAACATTTTATATTGCAAGGAAATTAACCTATACTATGGTACATCCCACTAAGGATAGAATACTAAAACAACTGAAGGAGAGGAAGTTTTCATACCTTGGCCTCTTATCAACTTCATCTTACTTTAGTTGAATAATATCCTTTAAGCTTGTGATTTATCCAATTTAAAACA
This sequence comes from Zea luxurians, assembly GCA_029449295.1. NCBI lineage: Eukaryota > Viridiplantae > Streptophyta > Magnoliopsida > Poales > Poaceae > Zea > Zea luxurians. The sequence continues at coordinate 138,868,261 of JAOPSE010000010.1, forward strand.
AGCACTATCTCTTAACATAGATTTTCTATGGATAAACTCAACACAAGAGATGGCATTAGTAGCACAAGCACTAGTTTCTTATTTAGCAACCCTTTATATGTGGAAGACAAGCGTGTTGCTAAAATAGAGAAACATCATAATATGGACTAAATTTCCTTGAACCCTCATGCACAATATATTTTGAATGACATGGATAATATGCATGGTTATTCAATGAAGTCTAAAGGGATGACTTAATCCATATTATGGTGAGTGTCTAATATAGAAGAATCAAATCCAAATTAAATAGATAGAGAATACGTCACATAATTTTGTATTGTTCACCATATGATAATATTCATTCAACTTCCAATTAGACCTTTATTTCATAATCAACAATTGATGTATATCCTCAAGTGCTTCTTTTTCCTTAGTGGCTACACAAGTCACAAAAAGATCAGATTTGAAAATAATATGCAATTGAGATTCAGTTGTTACCACCCTAGCTACTATCTCCAAAGATGATTTATACATTCATTATCGAGCACCCAACTTGATCCATTGAAGGAGTGATCCTGCAAAACATGTTTAAGCTTCATATCTTGGTACCCAATTTGAATTGCGTCCTTTGAGATTAGTAGTAAGAGCCTTGAGTACCCACACAATCCTTATTGTGGCCTTTCTCTTTGTGTAGGCACCCACATATACTTGACAACCATCTTACATGGTTTCAAGTCAATATTTAATCACATAGATAAAAACTAGAGTTAAGAATAGGAGCCTTTTCTCCTTTTATTAATACATCGTTGTATTGCCTTCTTGATGATGAACCTACCTTGACTTTGGGTGCACCTAGCTTATCAAGGTTAGTCGCACAAGCATTCATATCATAAAGACAAGTTATGCATGGAATTTACAACTTAGTGATCCAATTCAATGTGAAGCATATGGATATCGATTGAAGTAGATTTCTAAGATATCAAAATATGGGTTTCCAAAATTTAGAGAGTATGGATCACTAATTGTACCTTTTGCAGTTTAAAAATCATATCCATGTTAGTGCATATGTATGTGATGAATATCAACAAAAAGATTCTTATGCACTTTTAGAATTAATTATAAGGGAATTTTAAACTGCATCAAGAGTAGCTATTTAGAAAACAAAGTTTACAATCCATATGAATGAGATACAAATTTACCTTTTTGGATTGTCTTAGTATAGCTTACTCAAGTGAAACTTATTCTCTATGACACAAGATATATAATGTTCTCCCACTAGATATGTGCATCAAGTATTTGAATGACTTGCCACATGCACTTTCAATTCAGTTAAGAGTCTCATGAGGAGTATATTACATATCATGGTCAAGGCATGACAAATTTGCAATGAATTAACTTATGCCTAAGAATACTTACCACCATATAGAATGTACCATTTGTTATACCAATTTGACAGATCTTACTATCTGTGGTGGTGTCACCTTAGTATTCTTTTTTTCATCATTTGTGGAGACCTCCTTCTTTGTTATCTCTTTTCCTTTTAAAACTAGTCGATAAAACACTTTGAAAAGAGGTATTAGTAGTACAAGGAAGTATTTAATGAATGATGATATCTATATATGAATGGCAAACAAATCATCATTTATGAGGCGTAAAGGCATAAATTAAATTCCTTTTAAGTTAATGCACATGGAGCCGTGAATTCACAATATGCACTATTTTACAAATTTAAGCCAAAAGGAATTTAACCTTCATATTGACATTCCTTTCCATTGAATATATTATTACCAATTGAAAGAATGCCACTTGGAAGGAACTACTATTGATCAACTACCAATTGAAGCAATTTGTTCCATACCTTTGCCTTGAGCATTCCTAATCTTTCTTTTAGGTGAAGATTAACCTTTAAAGCTTGTGATTTTACCAATTGAAAGAGCACAATCTCTACATATGAATTTCCATGAAATATCTTAAAAGAGATTGTATTAGTAACACAAGCAATAGTTTCCTATTTAGCAACCTCTAGTATATGAATGACAAGAAGGTTACTAAAACAAGGAAACATCATGATATGAACTAAATTACCCTTACAAGCATCATGCATAACATCAATTGTAAAAAGATGAAAGTAGCATGATTATTTAATTAAGTTTACATGGCAAGTTTAATTCATAGCATGGTGAGTGATTAGTGTAGAAGACTCAAAACCAATTTAAACAAGAATGAATACATCACATAGTATTGGTTCGATCTTCTTCGAATGTTGAATGGCACACTCCATTTGGGAAACATATTCTCATGTTGTGAGACTACATAAACACTTGGATAGAAACATTAGTCTCACAACTCTAGTCATATAAAGAATTCCCTTTGGTAAGTGCTTTAAGAATTTGAATTTCTTACTTAGCACTCTATTCATTTAAGAACATGGGATAATACTCTTTATGTCTAGGTCATGGCAATAATATGATGATTAACTTGAAATATTGAGAGCACCTAGAGGGGGGGTGTGAATAGGTGATCCTATAAAAATCAAACACTTGTAGCCACAAAACTTGATTAAGTGTTAGCTCAATAGAATCAAGTGGCTAAGGACCAAGCTCTTGTGAAACACAATGGTCACGAAGAAAACAAGCACAAGAGACACGGTGATTTATCCCGTGGTTCGACCAAGTATCACACTTGCCTACTCCACGTTGTGGCGTCCCAATGGACGAGGGTCGCTCTCAACCCCTTTCAAGTGATCCAATGATCAACTTGAATACCACGGTGTTTTGCTTTCTTTTACTATCTCCCGTTCGCGAGGAATATCCACACTTTGGAGCCTCTTGCCCTTACAAATGATGATCACAAAGAAGCACGGAAGTAAGGGAGGGGAGAGCAACACACACAAGACTTAAAGCACGAACACAAACACGCACACAAGCCACAACTTGAGCTCACAACACAATGCGGGGAGTACTCTACTCAACTAGAGCTCAAGTCACTTATCACAAAGAATCGAATGCGCGAGAATGGAGTCTTGGTGCTTAGAGATGATCAAAGAATGCTTGGGTGTCTCCTCCATGCACCTAGGGGTCCCTTATATAGCCCCAAGGCAGCTAGGAGCCATTGGAAGCAATCTGGGAAGGCAATTCTTGCCTTCTATCGGGTGGTGCATCGGACAGTCCGATGCACCACCGGACAGGTACTGTTCATAGTCCGGTGCAGATCTCCTTCCAAAAATAGCATAGTCAACCGTTGCAGAATTGGAGATGTTGGCGCATCGGACACTGTTTGGTGCACACTGGACAGTCCGGTGCTCCCTGCCAACTGTTGGCGTGCCCACGCGTCGCGCACGGATTGCGCTGCCGACCGTTGGAGCAGTCGACTGTTGGCTCACCAGACAGTCCGGTGAATTTTAGCCGTACGCCGTTGAACGATTCCCGAGAGCGACGACTTCGCCGCAGACGGCTCACCGGACAGTCCGGTGCGCCACCGGACAGTCCAGTGAATTATAGTCGTACACCGCCGTCAGTTCCCGAGAGTGGCCTGTTCACCGGAGGCTGGCCTGGCGCACCAGACACTGTCTGGTGCACCACCGAACAGTCCGGTGTGCCAGACTGCGCTGAGTCTTGGCTGTTCCAGCCAAGATCTTTTCTTCTTCTCTTTTCTCTGATTCCAGCACTTAGACAAATATATTAGTACACAAAAACCAATGTACTAAGTCTAGAATCATACCTTCTTGTTGATTTGCACTTCATCAATCATTTGGCACAAGATTACTAACTCAATACGTGTTGGCACTTAATCACCAAAACTATACTAGAAATGGCCCAAGGGCACATTTCCCTTTCAATCTCCCCCTTTTTGGTGATTTATGCCAACACATCAAAAAGCAACTAAAAGAAGTGCAACATCAAAGCAATTGAGAACAAGAATTGTTTTTGATTCAAATTTGGCATATTTGGATCATTCTTTGCCACCACTTGGTTTGTTTTTGAAATCAAACTCAATTTCCTATCTCTAAGTCAAACACACTTGTTTAGGCATAAAGAGAGGTATTCCATGAGAAAAATTGATCAAGAGCCAAAAACTCCCCCTTTTTCCCATAATCCTACTTCTCCCCATAAGAGGCTAACTTTTGCGCATAAGAGTATTTTGACAAAAGAAAAGTTCTAACTCTACTATTTTCAAAATTCTCAAGTGGTAGCTGATCCATTTGCTTTGGCCTTAACTTCTCACCCTTTGGCATTAAGCACCAAAACGGGATCATTATTGGCCCTTAAACCCCATTGCCTCACCAAAACAGTCAATTAAGAGTAAAAAGGCAATAAGAGCATGGAGATGAACTTGGAGTAAATTACCCTCTCATCGGAGTGTAGTGGAAGTCTTGCATGGTCCAAGTTCACCTTTTCCCTTTCAATCCACCTTTGAGACTAAATTAAGAAAACTCAAGCACACGTTAGTTTCAAAGGGTCAAGTTGTAGCATTTCTCCCCCTAAATATGTGCATCATTCACACATGGACTTGTGAGGTCTGGGGATCCCTTGCACAACTTGAGCACCATAAATAAGCAATAATATGCATAAAAGAACATGATCAAAGGCATAAAACACATGTATGCTCTAGATCAATCCAAGTTACGCGAATCTAAGACATTTAGCTCACTACGCAGCCTGCAAAAGGTCTTCTCATCTAAAGGCTTGGTAAAGATATCGGCTAGCTGGTTCTCGGTGCTAACATAAAACACTTCGATATCTCCCTTTTGCTGGTGATCTCTCAAAAAGTGATGTCGGATGTCTATGTGCTTTGTGCGGCTGTGTTCAACAGGATTGTCCGCCATGTAGATTGCACTCTCATTGTCACATAGGAGTGGGACTTTGCTCAGATTGTAGCCAAAGTCCCGAAGGGTTTGCCTCATCCAAAGTAGTTGCGCGCAACACTGTCCTGCGGCAACATACTCGGCCTCAGCGGTGGATAGGGCAACGGAAGTTTGTTTCTTAGAACTCCAAGACACCAGGGACCTTCCTAGGAATTGGCACGTCCGTGATGTACTCTTCCTATCAACCTTACATCCAGCATAGTCGGAGTCTGAGTATCCAATCAAGTCAAAGGTAGACCCCTTTGGATACCAGATCCTGAAGCAAGGCGTAGCAACTAAATATCTAAGAATTCGCTTAACGGCCACAAGGTGACACTCCCTTGGGTCGGATTGAAATCTAGCACACATGCATACGCTAAGCATAATATCCAGTCTACTAGCACATAAATAAAGTAAAGACCCTATCATAGACCGGTATGCCTTTTGATCAACGGACTTACCTCCTTTGTTGAGGTCGACATGTCCGTCGGTTCCCATTGGAGTCTTTGCAGGCTTGGCGTCCTTCATCCCAAACCGCTTGAGCAAGTCATGTGTGTACTTCGTTTGAGAGATGAAGGTGCCGTTTTTGAGTTGCTTCACTTGAAACCCAAGGAAGTAGTTCAACTCGCCCATCATTGACATCTTGAATTTCTGTGTCATCACCCTGCTAAACTCTTCACAAGACTTTTGGTTAGTAGAACCAAATATTATGTCATCGACATAAATTTGGCATACAAATAGGTCACCATCACAAGTCTTAGTGAAAAGAGTTAGATCGACTTTCCCAACCTTGAAAGCATTAGCAATTAGAAAGTCTCTAAGGCAATCATACCATGCTCTTGGGGCTTGCTTAAGTCCATAGAGCGCCTTAGAGAGCTTACACACGTGGTCGGGGTACCGTTCATCCTCAAAGCTAGGGGGTTGCTCCACGTACACCTCCTCCTTGATTGGTCCATTGAGGAAAGCGCTCTTCATGTCCATTTGGAACAACCTGAAAGAATGGTGAGCGGCATAGGCTAACAAAATGCGAATTAACTCTAGCCTAGCCACAGGAGCAAAAGTCTCCTCAAAGTCCAAACCTGCGACTTGGGCATAACCTTTTGCCACAAGTCGAGCCTTGTTCCTTGTCACCACCCCATGCTTGTCCTGTTTGTTGCGGAACAACCACTTGGTTCCCACAACGTTTTGCTTGGGACGTGGCACCAGTGTCCAAACTTCATTTCGCTTGAAGTTGTTGAGCTCTTCCTGCATGGCCAACACCCAGTCCGAATCTAGCAAGGCCTCTTCTACCCTGAAAGGCTCAATAGAAGAGACAAAAGAGTAATGCTCACAAAAATTAGCTAATCTAGAGCGAGTGGTTACTCCCTTGCTTATATCACCCAATATTTGGTCGACGGGATGATTCCTTTGAATCGTCGCTCAAACTTGAGTTGGAGGGGCCCGTGGTGCTTCTTCCTCCACAACTTGATCTTCTTGTGCTCCCCCTTGATCACACGCCTCCTTTTAAGAAACCTGTTCATCATCTTGAGTTGGGGGTGCACTATTGTTGAGGAAGAAGGATGATCTTGCACTTGGTGTTCCTGTGGTCGCACATCTCCAATCGCCATGGTGCGAATTGCGTCCGTTGGAACATCGTCTTCATCTATATCATCGAGATCAACTTGCTCTCTTGGAGAGCCATTAGTTTCATCAAATATAATGTCGCTAGAGAATTCAACCAACCCCGATGATTTGTTGAAGACTCTGTACGCCTTTGTATTTGAGTCATAACCTAACAAAAACCCTTCTACAGCTTTGGGAGCAAATTTTGAATTCCTACCTTTCTTCACTAGAATGTAACATTTACACCCAAATACACGAAAATATGAAACGTTGGGTTTGTTACCGGTTAGGAGTTCATACAACGTTTTCTTGAGGAGGCGATGAAGGTAGACCCGTTTTATGGTGTGGCAAGCTGTGTTCACAGCTTCCGACCAAAACCACTCGGGCGTCTTGAATTCTCCAAGCATCGTCCTTGCCATGTCTATAAGCGTCCTGTTCTTCCTCTCTACCACACCATTTTGTTGTGGTGTGTAGGGAGCGGAGAACTCGTGCTTGATTCCTTCCTCCTCAAGGAACTCCTCCACTTGAAGGTTCTTGAACTCGGACCCGTTGTCGCTTCTAATCTTTTTCACCTTGAGCTCAAATTCGTTTTGAGCTCGCCTTAGAAAGCGCTTGAGGGTCCCTTGGGTTTCTGATTTATCCTGCAAAAAGAATACCCAAGTGAAGCGGGAAAAATCATCAACAACAACAAGACCATACTTACTTCCCCCTATGCTGAGGTAGGCGACGGGTCCGAAGAGGTCCATGTGAAGTAGCTCCAAAGGTCTTGATATTGTCATCACATTCTTGCTGTGATGAGCGCTTCCCACCTGTTTGCTTGCTTGACAAGCTGCACAAGGTCTATCTTTTTCGAAAAACACATTTGTTAGACCTAACACATGTTCTCCCTTTAGAAGTTTGTGAAGGTTCTTCATCCCAACATGTGCTAGACGGCGATGCCACAGCCAGCCCATGCTAGTCTTAGCAATTAAGCATGCATCTAGATCGACCTCCTCTTTCGAAAAATCCACTAAATAGAGTTTGCCATCTAGTACACCCTTAAAAGCTAGTGAACCATCACTCCTTCTAAAGACAGACACATCTACATTTGTAAATAGACAATTATAACCCATGTGGCACAATTGACTAACAGACAACAGATTATAGCCTAGTGACTCTACTAGAAATACATTAGAGATAGAGTGCTCATTAGTGATAGCTATCTTGCCTAAGCCTTTGACCTTGCCTTTATTTCCATCTCCAAATATTATTGTATCTTGGGAATCCTTATTCTTGACATAGGAGGTGAACATCTTCTTCTCCTCCGTCATGTGGTTTGTGCATCCGCTGTCGATAATCCAGCTTGAGCCCCCGGATGCATAAACCTGCAAGGCAAATTAGGCTTGGGTTTTAGGTACCCAACTCTTGTTGGGTCCTACAAGGTTAGTTATAATAGTCTTTGGGACCCAAATGCAAGTCTTGTCTCCTTTGCATTTGGCCCCCAACTTCCTAGCAATCACTTTCTTATTCTTACGACAAATTGCAAAAGAAGTATTGCAAGCATGGTAAATTGTAGAAGGTTCACTACTAACTTTCCTAGGCACATGAGCAACATTTTTCCTAGGCATATTTCTACCATGCACAAAAGAAGAACTTGATGCAATCATGGCATGTGAATCATAAGCATAATTCCTATGAGCATTTCTAGAAAACTTTCTATCACTACAGATGAAAGCATGATTCCGTTGAGTACTATTAGCCATAGGGGCCTTCCCTTTCTCCTTGGCGGAAATGGAAGCCCTTTGACTTGTGAAGTTCTTGGCTTCCCTTCGAAAGCCAAGCCCATCCTTAATAGAGGGGTGTCTACCAACAGTGTAGGCATCCCTTGCAAATTTTAGTTTATCAAAGTTGTCGGGTACCGTAATTAGGGGTACCCCCAACACTCCTAAACATGGCTGGAAAACGTCTTCAGAGCACACCGTAAAGACTGATAAGCACGGTTCAAGTCAAGGCCTCATCTGCCAAGGGACGCGATCTCACCTCTCCTGAGCCCGGCCTCGGGCAGGAACAGTAGTCCCGGGCAGATTCACGCCTCGCCCGAGGGCCTCCACAGGCGGTGGGCGTACCCTCGGCTCGCTCGGAGCCAAGCTCGGGCAAACTTTGTCGTGCAGCGACCTCGGCCAGATCGCCTTACCAACCGACCGTATCGCATGCGCATTTAATGCGGGGATTGCCTGACACCTTATCCTGACACGCGCGCCTCAGTCGGCAAGGTCGAAGTGACCGCAGCCACTTCGCCCCTTCACTGACCGTTCTAACAGGAAAACAGCATTGTTTGCCCCGCTCTGGCAACTGTGCCAGCCACCAGGGAAAGACTAACAACAGTCACGGCCTTTCCCGAGTTCGGCCTCGGGCGCAACAGGGAGCTCCGCCTCGCCGACCCCAGGCCTCGGCCTCAGGAGAAGGTCTCCGCCTCGACCAACCCCGACCTCGGCCTCACCCTCGGCCTCGGGAGAAGGACTCCGCCTTGCCCGACCTCGGCCTCAGGGGAAGGACTCCACCTCACCCGACCTCGGCCTCGGACCGACTACGCTACAGGGGATACATCATTACCCTACCTCTAGCTAGCCGCCTCAGGCTACGAAGGAACAAGACCGGAGTCACATCTAAATTACTCCGGCCACAGGTAATGATGGTTCCCCGCATGCGTCCATGACGTCAATAGCCCCCAAGCTCTCTACGGAAGCAAGGAAACGTCAGCATGATCCATGCCGCACTGCCAGCTGCGCTTCTACAGGGCTCAAGCACTTCTCCGTCGGCCACGTTAGCACATAGCTACACCCCCCATTGTACAGCTGGACCATCTTTTTGTGTCTATAAAAGGGGATGTCCAGGGCCTTCCTAAGAGGGGCGAACGGAGGCAGGCAGAGTGGGAGAGACGCGGAGGAGGCTAACTCAGACAACTCAAGGCCGAACCCTCTCTCTCTCTCTCTCTCTCTCGCTCTTGCCCAGCTTGTAACCCCTACTGCAAGCACCCCCAGTGCAAGATAATACAAGCCTCATTCCCCCTCTTGTGTTCCATCTTGCATCAACCCATCTGGACAGGGGCACGCGGCACAAAATTCACTAGTTGGTCCGGTTGAGGGTCCCCCGGGTCCGAAACACCGACAGTTGGCGCGCCAGGTAGGGGCTCGCTGCGTGTTGACAATACTTTCCCATTGAGTTCCAGATGGACAATCTTTAGCAGCCTCTTCAGCCCAGGACGGTGCTCCGCTTCAGAAGTCTCGAGTTCATGTCCCTCGACGGTGGCTATGACATGGTACTGCTCCCCCCGCAGCACGACAACAACGACAGTCGTCGGCTCGCCCGGCGGAGACGAACTCGACGATGACGACGACGACATCCCCACGTGGCGGAAGAGGAACACCTGAGTCAACCCCGCCACCCTCCTCACCGGAGGAGACGGAGACGGGGCAACCATGGCCATGCAGGGGGCGGCACCTCAACGGCTGTCGGACCAGAGCGAGTCGACGACGCCGGCACCCCTGTGGGGGACATGTCAGGCGTTATCCTCGCACCTGAGACAACGACGGGTGTCGCTTCCCAGCAAAACGCCAGCCCCAGGCGCACTGATGACGTCGGCACCCTTGCGAGGGACTTATCGTGCATTAGTCTCGCACCTGAGATAACGACACATTCCACCTCCGATGCAACTTCACCGCCGTCTACCAACCAGCAGGTATCTTCAGTTTTCCATCCCGTTCCCTTTAGATTCAGCTTCGACCCACCAAGCGACCCCGCTTCGGTGAGCGCTTTCGTGAGGGCATATCCTGACCTTCCGGGGTACCATATGTGGTCAACTTGGGACCGACTGACGGCCGTCTCAACCTCCGGACCCGTGGGTTCCGAGGAAGAGGACGACCCCGACGTCAGTTGGGATTTCTCCAGACTCCGTGATCCCAGTGTCATGCGTGACTTCATGTCCGCATGTGACCACTGCCTCTCCGGCTGCTCTGATGATGGTCACAGCCTCGACGACGAGGGTTGCGACCCGACTCGCGAGTGCTACTACATCGATCTGGAAGATCACGACGGAGAAAACCACCTCGGCATGCCAGGAGGCGACGGTGCCCTTGCACCTGCATCTCGCGTTGAGATCCCGCGGGAGCTAGCTGTGGCCCAAGTCCCCATGGGGGGGTCAGGGCTCACAGCTCGAGCAACTCCGCGAGATGCAGGCCAAGCTCGACGAGGAAGCGGGGTGACTTGTGCAGCTCCGGCAAAACCCCGAGCAAGAGTGGGCAGGCCGAGCGCTCGCCGGAGGAGCACGTCATCGGGCCCGGGACGTCCAGCGCCGCATTGTTGACGATGTCAGGGCAATGCTGCCCCCGGCCATCAACGGGGCTGGCCAGGACCTAGCTGCAGCGGTGGTATTGCTTCGAACAATGCCGGAGCCATCCACCACCGAAGGGCGACGTATCCAGGGCGAACTCAAGAACCTCCTGGAAAACGCTGCAGCCCGACGAGCCGAGAGCTCTACCTCTCGAAGGCGAGGGTGCCCCTCGGTGCATCACGTAGCGTCCTCCCGACACACGTGCGAGGCCTCGGTCCACACCGAGCCTACAAGAGATGAGACACCTACAGCCAGGGATCGCCTCGGTGACGATCAGCGCCGCTGCGACCGTCGAGCCCGCCTCGAGGAAAAGGTGCGCCGAGGCTACCACCCTAGGCGCGGGGGACGCTACGACAGTGAGGAGGATCGGAGCCCCTCACCCGAACCACCAGGCCCGCGGGTCTTTAGTCGAGCCATACGACGAGCGCCGTTCCCGGCCCGGTTCCGGGCCCCGACTACCATCACCAAGTACTCGGGGGAGGCGAGGCTAGAGTTGTGGCTCGCGGATTACCGGCTGGCGTGCCAGTTGGGAGGGGCAGACGACGACAACCTCATCATCCGCAACCTTCCCCTTTTCCTCTCTGACGTTGCCCGGGCCTGGCTGGAGCATTTGCCCCCTGCACAGATCTTCGGCTGGGACGACCTAGTCAAGGCCTTTGCTGGAAATTTCCAAGGCACTTACGTGCACCCTGGGAACTCATGGGATCTTCGAAGCTGTCGCCAGCAGCCAGGGGAATCCCTGCGAGAGTACATGCGATGGTTTTCAAAGTAGTGCACCGAGTTGCCTAACATCACTGACTCAGACGTCATTGGGGCATTCCTCACCAGCACCACTTGCCGGGACCTGGTGAGCAAACTGGGGCGCAAGACACCCACCAAGGCAATCGAATTGATGGACATAGCCACCAAGTTTGCCTCTGGTCAGGAGGCGGTCGAAGCCATCTTCCGGAAGGACAAGCAGCCTCAGGGAAGGCAGGAGGAAGACGACCCCGAGGCGTCCGGCCAGCGTGGCACGAAGAAGAAGACCAGGAAAAAGGCGCAAGCGAAGCACAACGCCGTCGACGCGGACCTCGTCGCCGCTGCCGAGCACAGGAATCTTCAGAAGCCTCCCGGAGGGGCCAACGTGTTTGACAAAATGCTCAAGGAGTCGTGCCCCTATCACAGGGGTCCCATCAAGCACACCCTTGAAGAGTGCGACATGCTCCGGCGTTACTTCAATAAGGCTGGACCCCCGGTGGAGGATGGCAAGGACCCAGGCAACAACAAGAAGGGAGGTGACAAAGAAGAGGAGTTCTCGGAGGTCCACAACTGCTTCATGATCTACGACGGACAGGTGGCGAATGCCTCGGCTCGACACCACAAGCAGGAGCGCCGGGAGGTCTGCTCGGTGAAGGTAGCAACACCAGTCTACCTAGACTGGTCCGACAAGCCCATCACCTTCGACCGAGGCGACCACCCCGACTACATGTCGAGCCCAGGAAGGTACCCGCTCGTCATCGACCCAATCATTGGCAACGTTAGGCTCTCCAAGGTCCTCATGGAAGGAGGCAACAGCCTCAACATCATCTACACCGAGACCCTAGAGCTCTTGGGGGTTGATATCAGTCCGAGATCCGGGCTGGTGCAGCACCCTTTCACGGGATTGCGCCCGGAAAGCATATCCTGCCCCTCGGACAGATTGACTTGCTCGTCTGCTTTGGAACTCCCTCCAACTTCCAAAAGCAAACCCTCACCTTCGAGATAGTTGGGTTCCGAGGGACCTATCACGCGGTGCTGGGAAGACCATGCTACGCCAAGTTCATGGCCATCCCCAACTACACTTACCTCAAGCTCAAGATGCCTGGCCCCAAGGGAGTCATCACCGTCGGACCCACGTACCGCCACGCTTACGAGTGCGACATGGAATGCGTGGAGTACGCCGAAGCCCTCGCCGAGTCCGAAGCCCTCATCGCCGACCTGGATTGTCTCTCCAAAGAGGCGCCCGACGCGAAGCGAAACGTCGGCAACTTCGAGCCAGCCGAAGCAGTCAAATCTGTCTCTCTCGACCCCAGTAATGACGCCAGCAAGAAAGTCAGGATCGGCTCCGAGCTCGACCCCAAATAGGAAGAAGTGCTCGTCGACTTTCTCCGCGCAAACACCGAAGTTTTTGCATGGAGTCCCTCGGACGTGCCGGGCATACCGATGGATGTCGCCGAGCACTCACTGGACATCCGAGCTGGAGCCTAACCCATGAAACAGCACTTGCGCCGCTTTGATGAAGAGAAGCGTAGAGCCATTGGCGAGGAGGTCCACAAGCTAATGGCTGCAGGTTCATCAAAGAGGTATTCCATCCAGAATGGTTAGCTAACCCTGTGCTTGTAAAGAAAAAAGGTGGGAGGTGGAGGATGTGTGTGGACTACACTGGGCTAAACAAAGCATGCCCCAAGGTTCCGTACCCTCTACCTCGCATCGATCAAATTGTGGACTCCACCGCTGGGTGCGAAACCCTGTCTTTCCTCGATGCCTACTCAGGCTATCACCAAATCAAGATGAAAGAGTCCGACCAGCTCGCGACTTCTTTCATCACACCTTTTGGCATGTATTGCTACACTACTATGCCATTTGGTTTGAGGAATGCAGGTGCAACCTACCAAAGGTGCATGAACCATGTGTTCGGAGAGCACATCGGCAGAACAGTCGAGGCTTACGTCGATGACATCGTTGACAAAACCAAGAAAGCCTCCGACCTCCTCTCTGACCTTGAGGTAACATTCAGCTGCCTAAAAGCGAAGAGCGTAAAACTCAATCCTGAGAAGTGTGTCTTCGAAGTCCCCCGAGGCATGCTCCTAGGGTTCATCGTCTCCGAACGAGGCATCGAGGCCAACCCGGAGAAAATCGCGGCCATCACCAACATGGGGCCAATCAAAGATTTGAAAGGAGTACAGAGGGTCATGGGATGCCTTGCGGCTCTGAGCCGCTTCATCTTGCGCCTTGGCGAGAAAGGATTGCCCTTGTACCGCCTCTTAAGGAAGGCCGAGCGCTTCACTTGGACTCCTGCGGCCGAAGAAGCCCTCGGAAACTTAAAAGCACTCCTTACTAATGCACCCATCTTGGTGCCCCCCGCTGCGGGAGAAGCTCTCTTGATTTATGTAGCCGCAACCACTCAGGTGATCAGCGCCGCGGTCATAGTCGAGAGACAAGAAGAAGGGCACTAATTGCTCGTCCAAAGGCCAGTCTACTTCATCAGCGAAGTGCTATCCGAGACCAAAATCCGCTACCCGCAAATCCAGAAGCTGCTGTACGCAGTGATTCTGACACGGCGGAAGCTACGACACTACTTCGAGTCTCATCCAGTTACCATGGTGTCATCTTTCCCCCTGGGAGAGATCATCCAGAGCCGAGAGGCCTCGGGTAGGATAGCGAAATGGGCAGTGGAACTCATGGGCGAAACACTTTCATTTGCCCCTCGGAAGGCCATAAAATCCCAAATCTTGGCCGACTTCCTGGCTGAATGGACTGACACCCAGTTGCCAACGGCCCCAATCTAGGCCGAACTTTGAACCATGTACTTTGACGGGTCGTTGATGAAAACCGGAGCAGGCGCGGGCTTGCTCTTCATCTCACCCCTCGGAGAACATGTGCGTTACGTAATACGCCTCCATTTTCCGGCGTCAAACAACGTGGCCGAGTACGAGGCCTTGGTTAATGGACTGCGCATCGCTGTCGAGCTAGGGGTTCGGCGCCTCGATGCTCGTGGTGACTCACAGCTCGTTATTAACCAAGTCATGAAGAACTCTCACTACCGCGACCAAAAAATGGAGGCCTACTGTGACGAAGTTCGACGCTTGGAAGATAAGTTCTACGGGCTGGAGCTCAACCATGTTGCTCGACGATACAACGAGACCGCAGATGAGCTGGCGAAAATAGCCTCGGGGCGAACGACGGTTCCCCCGAATATCTTCTCCAGGGATATATATCAGTCATCCATCAAAATCGACGACGCGCCCGAACCCGAGGATACCTCGACCCAGCCCGGGGTACCCTCGGCCGCCGAGGGTGAGGCCCTGCGCGTCGAGGGAGAGCAGGATGGGGTTACGCCAAACCTGAACTGGCAGACCCTGTACCTGGAATATCTCCTCCGAGGAGAGCTGCCCCTCGACAAGGCCGAAGCTCGGCGACTGGCTTGGCGCGCCAAGTCATTCGTTTTACTGGGTGATGAAAAGGAGCTGTACCACCACAGCCCCTCGGGCATTCTCCAACGACGCATATCCATCGCCCAAGGACAAGAGCTGTTGCAAGAAATACACTCGGGGGCATGCGGTCACCATGCGGCGCCTCGGACCCTTGTGGGAAACGCTTTCCGACAAGGTTTCTACTGGCCGACCGCAGTGGCCGACGCCACTAGGATTGTACGCTCCTGCCGAGGGTGTCAATTCTACGCGAGACAAACACACCTGCCTACTCAGGCTCTGCAAACAATACCTATCACTTGGCCTTTCGCTGTGTGGGGTCTGGACCTCGTCGGTCCCTTGCAGAAGGCACCCGGGGGCTTCACGCACCTGCTGGTCGCCATCGACATATTCTCCAAGTGGATCGAAGTCCGACCCTTAACCAGCATCAGGTTCGAGCAGGTGGTGGTGTTCTTTACAAATATCATCCACCGCTTTGGGATCCCAAACTCAATCATCACTGACAATGGCACGCAGTTCACTGGGAAAAGTTCCTAGATTTCTGCGAAGACCACCACATCCGTGTGGACTAGGCCGTCGTAGCTCACCCAATGACAAATGGGCAAGTGGAGCGCACCAATGGCATGATTTTGCAGGGGCTAAAACCAAGGGTCTACAACGACCTCAACAAGTTTGGCAAGTGGTGGATAAAAGAGCTACCCTCGGTGGTTTGGAGTCTGAGGACGATGCCGAGCCAGGCCATGGGCTTCTCACCGTTTTTCCTAGTCTATGGGGCCAAGGCCATCTTACCCATGGACTTGGAATACGGTTCCCCAAGGACAAAGGCTTACGACGACCGAAGCAATCAGGCCAGCCAAGAAGATTCATTAGACCAGCTGGAGGAGGCTCGGGACGTAGCCTTGCTACACTCGGCGCGGTATCAGTAGTCCCTGCGACGCTACCACGCCCGAAGGATTCGGCCCCGAGGTTTCCATGTGGGAGATTTGGTGCTTCGGCTACGACAAGACGCCCGAGGGCGCCACAAGCTTACTCCTCCCTGGGAAGGGCCGTTCATCATCGCCAAAATTTTAAAGCCCAGGACGTACAAGTTGGCCAACGATCAAGGCGAGGTCTACAGCAACGCTTGGAACATCGAATAGCTACGTCGCTTTTACCCTTAAAATGTTTCAAGTCGTTTATGTACCTCGGTCCCTTTACATGTACAAATGAAAAGTCTAGCTGTCAAGGGAGGATCGGCCTTGCCTCAGCAAAAACCGACCCTCCCTCGGGGGCTAGAAGGGGGGAACCCCCTCTGCGTCAAAATTTTCCTCGGAAAAGTTTTCTACCAAAACGTCTTTTGTGCCCTTCGACTATGTCGATAGCGGAATCCCAAAAACGAACGACTGAGACCTTGAATGGCAAGGCCGACCGAGCCGAGGGACTCCTATGCCTCCAGGATACGGATACCTCACTCGTCACCTTCCCCGAAAGGCGGCTCACGCTCGGATAAGTGATTCTGCTACCGAACAAGTCCTAACGCTCGAGTAGAAAACAACTTTCGTACCATTTCGACTATATCAATAACAGAATCCTTAAAACGGGTGAGAGAAACCTTGAACGGCAAGGCCGACCGAGCCGAGGGACTCCTACGCCTCCGGGATACGGATACCTCACTCGTCACCTTCCACGAAGGGTAGCTCACGCTCGGATAAGTGACTCTGCTATCGAACAAGTCCTAATGCTCGGAACAAGTGGAAAGGAAACACAACTTTATACTCCGACATTGAAAATGTTTAGGCCCCAGCGGCCGCGAGAAACATACGCATACTTAAAACAAACTGTTCCTACTGGCTCAGGTATCGGCAGGGGGAGGAGCAGCACCCTCGGCGTCGTTTCCGCCCTCGGCAGAATCTGGCCCAACCTCAGACGGCAACACGGGCGGAAAGACCTCCACCTCGAAGGAGGAAGCCAGCACCGAGCTTGGGCCCTCGACAGCCGCGTCAAGCCTCGGACCTTGGCTAAGGCAGCCTCCTCTTCGTCGGGTAAGCAGTACCCCTCGCTGACCGGCTCTAGATCCACGTCATAGTGGGAGGCGAGCACGGCGAAGGCCCGCCTAACGCCGTGGTGCAGTGCCCCACGGAGTCTGCTGCGCACATGGCCGCCCAAGGCCCGCAGGTGACTCTGGGGGGAGCTACCCGAGGGGACGTCGTCGAGGCCAAAGGCCCGGCAAAAGGCTGAGATAGCCTCGGACATGGCCACGCGGTCGGCCTCCTTCTGTTCAACCGCCTGGGCAAGCGCCTTGCAGTTCTTAATGGACTCGTTAAGAGCCGTCTCGAACCCTGCAGACAGCCGGA
Organism: Zea luxurians; assembly: GCA_029449295.1. NCBI lineage: Eukaryota > Viridiplantae > Streptophyta > Magnoliopsida > Poales > Poaceae > Zea > Zea luxurians. The sequence continues at coordinate 138,885,556 of JAOPSE010000010.1, forward strand.
CAATGTTCTTCAAGCACGAGGAGAAGGACGAAGCTAAACCAAAGTCGCAAAGCAGGCGAAACGTACCTTCGGCCCGGGCACGCCGCTGCGAGGCCTTAGCTTGGGCGGACCAAGCAGACCCGGCGGCCACGGCCAGACCTTCCGCAAGGGTCCCAGCCCGAGCGGTCGCCTCGGGGTCTAGAAAGGGGGAACCCCCTCTGCGCCAAAACTTTCCTCGGAAAGGTCTTTCTACCAAAAACGACTTTTGTGCCTTTTGACTGCATCGATGGCGGAATCCTAAAAACGACAAGAGAGACCTTGAACAGCAAGGCCGACCGAGCCAAGGGACTCCTACGCCTCCGAGATACGGATACCTTACTCGTCACCTTCCGCGAAAGGTAACTCACGCTCGGATAAGTGATTCTGCTACCGATAAACAAGTCTTAATGCTCGAAATAAGAGGAAAGAAACATGGCTTTACACACAAATACCCAAATGTTCAGGCCTCGGCAGCCATGGAAAACAAACACACGTACTTGGGATAACTATGGTACGTAGATGTCGGTAGCACCCTCGGCGGCTTTCCCGACCTACAGCAGATATCTCAGTACTTGGAGCAATTACATTTTGCTCTTACATTCCCTTACAAACGGGACCCAACTCCATTCCTGCAGGAATGAACTACCTCCACACCGGAGGGGCTACAAGGTAACGAGCTCCAAGCGGCTCGTCGGCGACCACTGCACCAGCAGCGACAACGACCTCCGCCTCGGGCGGCTAGACATCAGCAGTGATTGCCTCAGGGAAAACGCTACTATGAAAAGGCCCTCGTCCTCGTCCCCCACACGAGGGGCGAGGACAAGCCATTAAAGCCAAAGAGCCGGAGGTCCGCTCGCAGGTAGCACTGATGGTCTCATCGGCAGAGGCAACCACCTCGGCAGTGGGAAGCCTCACCTATGGCCACCACCACCTCAGCACCAGCAAATGGCGGCCGCCCCAAAGCGCACCGGCAGGTCCTCACTCCCGTCCTCGCCACAGGAGCAAGGACGAGACTGTCCCAGAACACGAACACCGCCCTCGCGGCGTACGATGTGTTGTGCGGCCGACACCCATGCGGTGGACGGGCAGCCACGCTCTGACCCAGCGGTAGGAGGCGGCACCGGAAGCAGCGCCAGAGCCGCCCAGGCCGGGGTGCCAGACACGCGGCAGCTGACGGCACTACGGACGGCGAACGCCCTTCTCCCCCGATCACTGAGGGAAGGAGCGGGCCGCTGCCCACGTGAAGGCGGGACCCAACTCGGTGCACCCTCCTCCCCATCACGGATGATGAACATCCTTGAAGCTGAGGGCGGCAGGGAGGCCACAGCCCGGCTCGCCCTTCCCCACCGCAAGGCTAGCGGTCATCATCCTGGGTGACCGCCGGCGGGGGACTGCAGCCGGGCTGCGTGATGAAAATCCTTGAAGCCGAGCGATGACTAACGAGCGCCAACCCCCACGAGGTCGTGCTCCTCCAACAACAGCAAGGAGAAGGCAAGACCACCGGCATTGCCACGGGCACGAGCTCTCCGACGGTGATGTCGCCAGAAAACACCGGCACACCTCATCTGGAGGCCCGGAAGGCGGAGGCGCGCAAAGAAGATGAGAGGAGCTAGGCATGGTTAGTGCCTGGGAGATCGGTCCCTTTTTATAGGCAGATCTCCCCACTTACGCCCTGAAACGTCGCGGGCAAAGTCTCCCCCGACGTACTCCAGGATTCTCGCCCTGCGACACGGGGGCTAGGTCCCACATGTCATACAAACTGACCCGCGACGCGAAGATGGCGAACCGCTGCACACGAGGCATGCAACCGCCCCGCGGGTAAGCGCTCCCTCATTCTCGCCAAATCCAGTGGTCGAAAGGGTGGGCCGCCACGCCAGAAGCGTGCAACCGCACCACGGTTGTACACCCTTCCAGCTTCGTCGCAACTGGCGGTAGAGGTGTACATTCGGGCCGCCCGGCCCGGCCCGGCCCAAGCCCGAAAAGGCCCGCATTGTTTGAAGTTCGGGCCGGCCTGGCCCGTTTGAATTTCGGGCCGTGCCGGGCCGGCCCACGGGCCTAGCCCTTGGCCCACGGCCCGGCCCGTAATTGTTTAAACGTGCCGGGCTTATTTCGGGCGGCCCGAAATTATAAAAGCCCAAAATTCAATTTTTGGCCCGAAATTCAATTTTTGGCTCAAAATTCACATCAGGGCCCGAAATTCACATCAGAGCCCGAAATTCAAAACAAATAAAAGATAAGACAAATAAATTTGACCAAAAGCAAACTTAATATTTGTATTAAGTTACCAGAGCTATGCAATGACTACCTCGTTTACAAATCATTTTGTTAGAAAGAAAAAAGAGTATAATCAGCTCTATATATAGTTCGTAAGTTTATTTCATTATCTAATGTTCATAACAAAAATAAAATTACATCACATAGTCTAATTCAAAGCTACAAAAAAACATCTAACTAACATTATCTCTAACTTTATTTTCTTTATCAAGTACATGAAAGTGTGGAATGAAGTGTGGTTTTAATAAATATATGGGCCTTTTTGTGCCTCTATATGGGCCATTTCGTGCCTGCCTTAAACGGGTCGTGCTCGTGCCCGCCCATGGGCCGTGACCTCGGCCCAAACCCGGCCCGATATATCGGGCCGTGCCGGCCCGGCACTAAATTATTTCGGGTCGTGCCGTGCCTAGGCCGTGCTTTTTTTCCGTGCTTCGGGCCGGCCCATCAGGCCCGGCCCAAATGTACACCTATAACTGGCGGTCCAGTATGGAGGCCCGGGCCCACATGTCATGGGACCGACGCACCGGTTACCGCGTGCAAAGAAATCACACCGCCATTCGCGCCAATGCCGCGTCTTCTCGGGACTACAGAACCCGTGCAGTGACTCGAGGCAGCCCCGCGTGTGACCCAACAGTGCCCATTAAGTGCGACGATCACGGGTTAGTCAGCCGCTGGGAGAGGCGCGACAGTTGATATGACCAAAGGCGGACCGGTAGTAATTGCAGCAACAGACGTGTGGAAGCAGCGGTCCATCACCTACAGGCTCGCATCCTCTCCTAAAGCGACAGGGGAGCCCTCTCCCACGGCATAGAGACGACGCACCCGTGTTCCGTTCCTCGAACGACTCACGCACACGCAACAAATGCCCCGCGAATCACCTGTCCCGTCGCATTAACTCCTTGGCAGGGCAAGCGACACCTCTGGCAGGCGAAGCGGGCGCCGTTTCGCCTCCGTCATGATGACCACGTCAAAAAAGGTACGCTGCATTGTTTAAATTCATATCCTTTTCCTTTTCCTCTCTCTCTCTCTTTTGCCACAGGGATCGGGAAAGGGGATATTCCGGAAAAGGATCCTTCTCAGTGAAGGAAACGAGCCCCGAGCCCTCCTACTGATCAGGGGTTCGAAGGTTGCGCCCTGTGGGGTTTGCCAACCGCCCCAGAGCACTCAGGCTCCGAGCCCTTTACTGATCAGGGGTTCGAAGGCTGGCCCCTCGGAAGGGTTCGATAGCCGCCCCAGAGCACGCAGAGTCAGGGATGACCCTAGGTACGTCTGTTACATGGCCGAGGCTCGGGCTGCGCTCCCGAGGTACCCTAGGACATTTCCGAGACCAGCCAGAACAATTTTGTAATGGAATCCCACCGGAGGGAGGCACCGAGCCCTCGGACCCTATCAAATGGGCTCGGGTCCATCAAATCACCTGTAGGTACTTTTGGAGCGCGCCTCTGGGCCACTAGCCGACCCTTATCAAACGGGGCTCGGGCGTCCACTCGAATTACCCATTAGCAACTCACTGGAAACACCATGTTCGGTGCCCTCCGAGGGTAACATGGTGCTTCCCCCCCTTCCTCCTTGCGAAAAGGCGACGAAGGGGCGTACAATAAAAGTCGAGACGGTCCTTAATCATCCTCTCGCTCCGTGCAGAGGCTCGGGGGTTGCTCTTGCAACAGGCTACGGCCTGATTGTTGACCACGTCAACAAACCGGCTTGAAAACTCGGAGCCTAACCATGCACCCGGGCTACGGCCAGGCCGCATGAGGAAACAACAAGGCCGACCGAGGCATCACAAAAAGAATTAAGACCTCGAAGGAGTCAAACCACTCCTCTGAGGCCTCGGGGGCTACACCCGACGGGTGCGCTCGCGCGCACCCATTGGAACAAAATATAACCGAGAAAGGCTGGTCCCCTTGCAAAAAATCCGGCAGAACCTCCAAGCGAGTACCTACACTCCCTTCGAGGCTCGGGGGCTACTGTCGGGTACCGTAATTAGGGGTACCCCCAACACTCCTAAACACGGCTGGAAAACGTCTTCAGAGCAAACCGTAAAGATTGATGAGCACGGTTCAAGTCAAGGCCTCATCTGCCAAAGGACACGATCTCACCTCCCTCGAGCCCGGCCTCGGGCAGGAATAGTAGTCCCGGGCAGATTCACGCCTCGCCCGAGGGCCTCCACAAGCAGTGGGCGTACCCTCGGCTCGCTCAGAGCCAAGCTCGGGCAAACTTTGTCGTGCAGCGACCTTGGCCTGATCACCTTACCAATCGACCGTATCACATGCGCATTTAATGCGGGGATCGCCTGACACCTTATCCTGACACGCGCGCCTCAGTCGGCAAGGTCGAAGTGACCGCAGTCACTTCGCCCCTTCACTGGTCGTTCTGATAGGAAAATAGCATTGTTCGCCCCGCTCCGACAACTGTGCTAGCCACCAGGGAAAGACTAACAACAGTCACGGCCTTTCCCGAGTTCGGCCTCGGGCGCAACAGGGAGCTCCGCCTCGCCCGATCCCAGGCCTCGGCCTCAGGAGAAGGTCTCCGCCTCGACCGACCTCGACCTCGGCCTCAGCCTCGGCCTCGGGAGAAGGACTTCGCCTCACTCGACCTCGGCCTCGGGGGAAGGACTCTGCCTCGCCCGACCTCGGCCTCGAACCGACTACGCTACAGGGGATACATCATTACCCTACCTCTAGCTAGCTGCCTCAGGCTATGAAGGAACAAGACCGGAGTCACATCTAAATTACTCCGGCCACAGGTAATGATGGTTCCCTGCATGCGTCCATGACGTCAATAGCCCCCAAGCTCTCTACGGAAGCAAGGAAACGTTAGCAGGATCCACGCCGCACTGCCAGCTGCACTTCTACAGGGCTCAAGCACTTCTCCGTCGACCACGTTAGCACATAGCTACACCCCCATTGTACAGCTGGACCATCTCCTTGTGTCTATAAAAGGGGATGTCCAGGGCCTTCCTAAGGGGGGCGAACGGAGGTAGGCAGAGTGGGAGAGACACGGAGGAGGCTAACTCAGACAACTCAAGGCCGAACCCTCTCTCTCTCTCTCGCTCTCGCCCAGCTTGTAACCCCTACTGCAAGCACCCCCGGTGCAAGATAATACAAGCCTCATTCCCCTTCTTGTGTTCCATCTTGCATCAACCCATCTGGACAGGGGCACGCGGCACAAAATTCACTAGTCGGTCCGATTGAGGGTCCCCCGGGTCCGAAACACCGACAAAAGTCATTTTTGCTAGTCTTAAGTTGGGCATTAAGACTAGCCACTTCACCATTTAATTTTGTAATAGAGGTAAGGTGCTCAACACATGCATCAACATCAAAATCCTTACATCTATTACAGATAACAACATGCTCTACACAAGAACTAGATTTATTAACAACTTCTAGCTTAGCATTTAAATCATCATTAATACTTCTTAAGCTAGACACAGTTTCATGACAAGTAGATAATTCGGAGGAAAGCATCTCATTCCTTTTTATTTCTAAAGCAAGAGATTTTTGCACACTAATGAATTTGTCATGCTCTTCATATAAAATATCTTCTTGCTTCTCTAACAATCTATTCTTCTCATTTAAGGCATCAATCAATTCATTGGTCTTATCAATTTTAGTTCTATCTAAACCTTTGAATAAACTTGTGTAGTCTACTTCATCATCACTAGATTCATCATCACTTGAAGAAGCATACGTAGGGGTATCTCGAGCGTTTACCTTTTTCTCCTTTGCCATGAGGCAGGTGTGGCGCTCGTTGGGGAAGAGAGACGACTTGTTGAAGGCCGAGGCGGCGAGTCCTTCGTCGTCGGAGTCGGACGAAGAGCAATCCGAATCCCACTCCTTGCCAAGGTGCGCCTCGCCCTTCGCCTTCTTGTAGGACTTCTTTTTCTCCCTCTTCCCGTTCTTTTCCTGTCCCTGGTCACTATCATTATCGGGACAGTTAGCGATAAAGTGCCCAGTCTTACCACACTTGAAGCAGGAGCGCTTTCCCTTTGTCTTGCTTTTGTTGGGATGCTCCTTGCGTCCTTTTAGCGCCATCTTGAACCGCTTGATGATGAGGGCCATTTCATCCTCGTTTAGCCCGGTCGCCTCAACTTGCGCCACCTTGCTAGGTAGCGCCTCCCTGCTGCTTGTTGCTTTGAGAGCAACGGTTTGAGGCTCGTAGATAGGCATTGGGCCATTCAATGCCTCATCAACATATCTTGCCTCCTTGATCATCATACGCCCGCTTACAAACTTTCCGAGTATTTCCTCGGGCGTCATCCTTGTGTACCTAGGATTCTCACGGATTGAATTCACAAGATGAGGATCAAGAACAGTGAAGGACTTGAGCATAAGTCGGACGATGTCGTGATCAGTCCATCTCGTGCTTCCATAGCTCCTGATTTTGTTGACCAGGGTCTTGAGCCGGTTGTACGTTTGTGTTGGCTCATCTCCCCTGATCATTGTGAACCTCCCTAGTTCGCCTTCCACCAACTCCATCTTGGTGATCATGGTGGCGTCGTTCCCCTCATGAGAGATCTTGAGGGTGTCCCAGATTTGCTTAGCGTTGTCCAAGCTGCTCACCTTATTGTACACGTCCTTGCACAAGGATGCTAACAAAATAGTGGTAGGTTGTGCATTTTTATGGATTTGCTCATTAATGAAAACGGGGTTGTCAGTACTATCAAAAAGCATTCTGTTTTCAACAATCTCCCAAATGCTTGGATGGAGAGAGAATAAGTGACTACGCATTTTGTGACTCCAAAATGGGTAGTCTTCTCCATCAAAGTGCGGAGGTTTCCCAAGTGGAATTGAAAGTCAATGAGCATTAGAGTTAAATGGAATACAAGAATAATCAAAAGAAAAGTTTGAGTTGACCGTTTTCTTTTCCTCGTCGTAGTCGTCGTCTCTTTGGGAAGAAGAAGACTCGTCGCTGTCGTAGTAGACGATCTTCTTGATGCGCCTCTTCTTCTTCCCGTCCTTTTTCTTATGACTCGAGCTAGAGTCTAAGGGCTTATCATCTCTTGGCTCGTTGACGATGGACTCCTTTGTCTTGTCATTGACCACCATCCCCTTTCCCTTAGGATCCATCTCTTCGGGCGATTAGTCCCTTGCGTGAAGAGAACGGCTCTAATACTAATTGGGAGCACCTAGAGTGGGGGTGAATAGGTGATCCTGTAAAAATCAAACACTTATAGCCACAAAACTTGATTAAGTGTTAGCTCAATAGAATCAAGTGGCTAAGGACCAAGCTCTTGTGAAACACAATGGTCATGAAGAAAACAAGCACAAGAGACACGGTAATTTATCCCGTGGTTCGGCCAAGTATCACACTTGCCTACTCCATGTTTGTCACACCCGGGTTTCGGGGCACCAAGACCCGGGCGCGAACATAATCACCAGGTGTGCTGGGACCAAGTCTCACACATATGATGATTCATGGCACAGGATCGAATGTCACATCTTTACTATATAATAAGAGTTCTATACAAATAAATAAATAGATAATTACATCAAAAGGAGACAACGGTCCAGCAACCCAAAGTTGATTGGGAGACGACGACCTAGACTTCTCACGAACACATCGCAGCATCCTCCATGCGCCTCATCCTGTGGTACCTGTTCTTGACCTGTGGGGGGGTGTGAGACAGCAAGAGTGAGCTCACATACGTTCATCGCTCAACAAGTTGTGGGGAATAATGTGAATGAACTCGCCAAAGGTGGAAGCTCACGTGAAGTGTAAGGCTTACCAAAGAAGATGGTTGAAGCTGAGCATTGCTTTTAGAGTTGGTCAAAATTTTATTAGCAATTACTAAGTATAAGTAAAAACCAAACCCAATTAAGTAGTAGAACAAAAGTAACAACATCACCTGCGATGCAATGCATATGACAAGTTGAATTTAGTTCCATAAATTAATCATGTGAGGGTCCGAGCTGCTCTTGACCGTGAGCACGGCTAGTATACCAGTTTTACACTCTGCAGAGGTTGCGCATCTTTACCCATAAGTCATGTTACCCATCTGCCAAGGGATCGCGACTTCCCATACACCTCTACCGAGGAGGCGAGGCAGGGTAACACTACGAGGCCTTTACAAAGTTCCACTAGCTTCAGAAAACCCGCTACAGTTTATAAGAAGCTCCAATGCAGGAATCCCTTGCAGGACCGCCATCGCAGCAAAATCCTCCCGAGGGCCTTCCTAGCAGGAATCCCTTGCAGGACTGCCAACGCAGCAAAATCCTCCCGAGGGCCTCCCTACACTGACCACTCCCCTACTGCCCTTGCCCCTTTCGGGTAAGGTAGTCTTCCACTAGCTTTCCTAATTAATCAGCCAAGGGGTCCCATTCCTCCCTTGTGGTAGCACTGTTTTCCCGGGTGGTCGCTCCATGTTCCAATTAACATAATGATCTTATCATGAACAGTAATAATAAACATATAATAAAAGTGTGATCATGAATAATGTACCTTCATACCCAAAACCACATAAAGCACTAGCAAGTACTACCCAAAAAGTTCAGTGGTAAACAAGGTATAAAGATAGACAAACTAGGGTAACCTATTGGGTCCCATCAAAATTAACCTATGCAGATCATTATGATTAATTAGAACATGAGTGGGTAAAAAGAAGTGATCAAGGGCACAACTTGCCTGGGACTTGAGATTCCAGGTACCAAGATGATCTTCAGATGACTCGTGACCTCACTCTAGTCGTAGCAATACAGACAAACATGGGATATGCAAAATTAACATCACACCATACATAAGAATAAACTGCGTAATAATAATCTACGCATCGCTACGAGATCGTGGGAACAAGAATTACTAAATCCGGAGTTACGGTTAAGTAGTTATGATTTATGGAAGGTCTATGATCAAGTAAAACCAGACCTCAGATTGATTCTATAAATCATGTGAGATATACTTTAAGGATTGGCTTTAATATGGGTCCTATCTTAGTTAAAGCTCATCACATTATTTTTATGAACACATTACTTTAATTAGATAGATTAATCTACCATTCATAAGTTAAATGATTTTCCAATTATAAAAGTATGAGATAAGGCATAAATAAAATGTTGTATTACGTAAACACAATTATTATGAACCTAGTGCAATTTGAACGGATCTAATCGGAGTTAAAATAAGGGAGTTATGAATTTTACAAGTTTCTGGACTTATTTTAATACTAGAAATTCATTTTCTAAATTGTTTTTATTATTTTTCTCAGAGCTTTGGACTGCGCACAATATTTTAACAAAGTCTGGGGTCAGAAGTACAAATAACAGGGACTCATTTGCAACTGTTTTATACAGCGCGGGGATGGCGGGTTAATTAAGGAAAAGACTAAGGGCTCTTTATGAAGATTACCCACCGAAGGTGGGGGTATGCGCCCATCACGACCGTTGGATCAACATCCGACCGCCCAGCTTTAAACACCTGAAAGGGTACGCGCCACTTAATCCTATCCGTGCGTTGACGCTTCAATGGTCCGGATCGATCTAGCCACGATCAATCCAGATCGCCCCTCGATAGATCCTACGGCCAGGAACTCTTCCCTTGTGTTTTAATCGTGGCCGCATGAATTGAATCGCACGACGCAGACTCGTCGTCTCCCCCGCCCCAACCACGGTGGCGCACCGAGCCCGTGCGGCGGCGGCCATGGCCCTGGCGAAGGCGCTCGGCGCCCCAGCACTCAAATCCCCACCCAAGTGGTTCAACGCAATGAACAGAGAATGGCGAATTTCATGGCTGATTTCTTACCCGCTGTTTAGCCGCGTCGGACTCCGCCCACGGTGAATGGCGGAACCATGGCGGCAAGTCTTCCTCCCGTCGCTCAGACTGACGGCCAAGCACGGCGGCCGTACACCATCCGCGGCGGAGGTCAGGGACACCCTCCATGAGCCACGGCGAAGGTTCTGGGAGGATTTGGGTCCGCCCGATGGTGCTACCCGAGGTTCCTCCCCTTCCTATCCGAGCAAGACGGCCCAGCCAGATCCATGGCGGCCACGTGAGCACCCAAAACCTCCCCCAGCGTTCGGCGATTTTCCCCTGGCGCTGGAGCTCCGAGCCTCCGACGCAGGAGTCGTTCGGCGCATGCCCCGCGGCGGCAAATCGACCACCGAATTCACAGGGAGAGTTCTGGATTTGGTTTTGGTGAGCAGGGAAACACGACGCCCGGTTTTTATAGCACGGGGGGGATAAAGGATGGATTCCTTGCGGTTGTTGCGGTGTTCTTGTTGCTCCCGAAATCCCCGCCAGATGCGCAGGAGTTAGTTGCAACAGACCTTGAGTTCGGCAGGGGAGAAAAGGAGGACCGGCCATGGCGCGCTTGGCGCAACAAACTGCCCGAGATGTCCGGCCGAAAGAGAGACAGGGGGTGAGGGTCCCACTCGTAAGCGATCGGACAGAAGCAAGCTGGTGTGGCCACAGGCTGTAGCTGGTGGAGCCAACGTGCCTGCGCAAGCTACTAGGCGAAGTCAGCGGCGAGCGGCTTGGGATGTAGCCATCCGGCTTGCTCCACGCTGCAGCTTCATGGCCGAAATACGGATGCCAGCAAGACATCAGCTACGTATAATACCTCCCAACGTCACGGTACAGTGGCCAGCGAGTAGGCCGCGTAGTGGCCCTTCGGCCAATGTTCTGGCCAAAGGTGACATCCCCGTAGGCTTCATTTTATTTTTTTTTCTTTTCTATCTCTTTCTCCTATTTTCTTTATACAAATTTAATTCAAATCCATATTTGGTTTTAAGTATTGAACTAAAATTTAGATGCACAATAAAAATCTCAGCATGGATGCAACCCCCCTTTTTAATATATTTATTTAGCATTTATTAAATGTAACATGTCTCAATAATAGAACACAACTTAAAATAAATCCTGATATTATTCCTCATATAATAGAAGAACTAACTAACTTCCTTAATGCCTTATTTAGGGTTTACAAATCCTACCCCCCTTAACAGAAATCTCGTCCTCGAGATTTGTAGGAAAAAGGGATATAAGGAGATTGGTAAGTAAATTGGCTTTTAGTTTCTAATTAGTTTTTTTTATAATAATCCTTAATGGATGATTAGGAGAGTATAGGTATCTAGCTTCTTATTATTATGTTATTGGAGATGGATAGGTTAGGGTAAGAATAGCCTGGGGTAAGAAAGTTTAGGGTTATAAAGAACTCCTTGTTGGGTGGTAATGCCTTTGAAAATCGAATCTGACTTCTCTCCTTCCTTGTTCATGTTGATCTTTTCTTCTTCGGTCTTGGTTTCATTGATTCGAGGTCAGTGTGTATCATCAGAGTTGGGAGAATATGGCTAAGATAGATTTGGATGAGATAGACTACATGATGTAGGTCAAAGGTTTATTTGATGTTAGGTGGGGATAGACAGATTATGTAATTCATCATGACTCTATTGGTTGGGATAGCTCTCATGTATGTGACTGAGTTGGTTTACTATACTAAGTTAAGTTAACACCTGGCTTGTAGGGTCTAATCTCTTCTTACCAGTATCACTAGTCTGATTAAGTAGACCACATTAGATTAGATCGTATTAGATTAGATAGGATCTAGATTAGATCGGATATGAGTAGATAATATCTAATTACTTTGGATTAGATCATGGTTGTTACACTAGTGTGGAATAATTATGCTTACTAGGGCAAGATGAATCCATAAGGATAAGGTAGAATCTTTTGAGGTCAGTTAGATCTATTAGGGTGAGATAAAATCCTTTTAAGATAAGATGAATCTATTAAGGTAAGAAAGAGTCTTTTAAGATAAGATGGATCTATGAGTGTAGGATAGAATCTTTTAAGATGAGATGGATATTGTTAGGCTAGATACTTTAATGAGGAATAATCGAGTTTGTCTAGTTATTTTTATAAGCATTTTTTTATTGTATGTATATGCAGATGTAATTGTGGGCATTACTCCACAACTCATCACACTCAATCAAAGATCCAAATCAGACAAGTATCATAAGAACAAACATTCAAGTGCATAGATACCCATAAAAATAATTTTGTTTTTGTTCCTAAGAGTAGGTCTCCTATTCCTAAAGATCACTTTAGGCACAGGATTTCGAAAGTGTGAAATCCACATTTGTCTTTAGAAGAAAAAGGTAAGAGTAATCAGAGTAAAGCGGAAATAGATGAGAAAAGATTAAGATAAGTTTAGAAAAGAATCAGAGTAGCAAAGGTAAGTAGATAATGGTTGTCCAGTTCTATCTAGGTTTCGTCCTACAGTCAACATTCCTCTGATACCACTTCTGTCACACCCGGGTTTCGGGGCACCAAGACCCGGGCGCGAACATAATCACCAGGTGTGCTGGGACCAAGTCTCACACATATGATGATTCATGGCACAGGATCGAATGTCACATCTTTACTATATAATAAGAGTTCTATACAAATAAATAAATAGATAATTACATCAAAAGGAGACAACGGTCCAGCAACCCAAAGTTGACTGGGAGACGACGACCTAGACTTCTCACGAACACATCGCAGCATCCTCCATGCGCCTCATCCTGTGGTACCTGTTCTTGACCTGTGGGGGGGGGGTGTGAGACAGCAAGAGTGAGCTCACATACGTTCATCGCTCAACAAGTTGTGGGGAATAATGTGAATGAACTCGCCAAAGGTGGAAGCTCACGTGAAGTGTAAGGCTTACCAAAGAAGATGGTTGAAGCTGAGCATTGCTTTTAGAGTTGGTCAAAATTTTATTAGCAATTACTAAGTATAAGTAAAAACCAAACCCAATTAAGTAGTAGAACAAAAGTAACAACATCACCTGCGATGCAATGCATATGACAAGTTGAATTTAGTTCCATAAATTAATCATGTGAGGGTCCGAGCTGCTCTTGACCGTGAGCACGGCTAGTATACCAGTTTTACACTCTGCAGAGGTTGCGCATCTTTACCCACAAGTCATGTTACCCATCTGCCAAGGGATCGCGACTTCCCATACACCTCTACCGAGGAGGCGAGGCAGGGTAACACTACGAGGCCTTTACAAAGTTCCACTAGCTTCAGAAAACCCGCTACAGTTTATAAGAAGCTCCAATGCAGGAATCCCTTGCAGGACCGCCATCGCAGCAAAATCCTCCCGAGGGCCTTCCTAGCAGGAATCCCTTGCAGGACTGCCAACGCAGCAAAATCCTCCCGAGGGCCTCCCTACACTGACCACTCCCCTACTGCCCTTGCCCCTTTCGGGTAAGGTAGTCTTCCACTAGCTTTCCTAATTAATCAGCCAAGGGGTCCCATTCCTCCCTTGTGGTAGCACTGTTTTCCCGGGTGGTCGCTCCATGTTCCAATTAACATAATGATCTTATCATGAACAGTAATAATAAACATATAATAAAAGTGTGATCATGAATAATGTACCTTCATACCCAAAACCACATAAAGCACTAGCAAGTACTACCCAAAAAGTTCAGTGGTAAACAAGGTATAAAGATAGACAAACTAGGGTAACCTATTGGGTCCCATCAAAATTAACCTATGCAGATCATTATGATTAATTAGAACATGAGTGGGTAAAAAGAAGTGATCAAGGGCACAACTTGCCTGGGACTTGAGATTCCAGGTACCAAGATGATCTTCAGATGACTCGTGACCTCACTCTAGTCGTAGCAATACAGACAAACATGGGATATGCAAAATTAACATCACACCATACATAAGAATAAACTGCGTAATAATAATCTACGCGTCGCTACGAGATCGTGGGAACAAGAATTACTAAATCCGGAGTTACGGTTAAGTAGTTATGATTTATGGAAGGTCTATGATCAAGTAAAACCAGACCTCAGATTGATTCTATAAATCATGTGAGATATACTTTAAGGATTGGCTTTAATATGGGTCCTATCTTAGTTAAAGCTCATCACATTATTTTTATGAACACATTACTTTAATTAGATAGATTAATCTACCATTCATAAGTTAAATGATTTTCCAATTATAAAAGTATGAGATAAGGCATAAATAAAATGTTGTATTACGTAAACACAATTATTATGAACCTAGTGCAATTTGAACGGATCTAATCGGAGTTAAAATAAGGGAGTTATGAATTTTACAAGTTTCTGGACTTATTTTAATACTAGAAATTCATTTTCTAAATTGTTTTTATTATTTTTCTCAGAGCTTTGGACTGCGCACAATATTTTAACAAAGTCTGGGGTCAGAAGTACAAATAACAGGGACTCATTTGCAACTGTTTTATACAGCGCGGGGATGGCGGGTTAATTAAGGAAAAGACTAAGGGCTCTTTATGAAGATTACCCACCGAAGGTGGGGGTATGCGCCCATCACGACCGTTGGATCAACATCCGACCGCCCAGCTTTAAACACCTGAAAGGGTACGCGCCACTTAATCCTATCCGTGCGTTGACGCTTCAATGGTCCGGATCGATCTAGCCACGATCAATCCAGATCGCCCCTCGATAGATCCTACGGCCAGGAACTCTTCCCTTGTGTTTTAATCGTGGCCGCATGAATTGAATCGCACGACGCAGACTCGTCGTCTCCCCCGCCCCAACCACGGTGGCGCACCGAGCCCGTGCGGCGGCGGCCATGGCCCTGGCGAAGGCGCTCGGCGCCCCAGCACTCAAATCCCCACCCAAGTGGTTCAACGCAATGAACAGAGAATGGCGAATTTCATGGCTGATTTCTTACCCGCTGTTTAGCCGCGTCGGACTCCGCCCACGGTGAATGGCGGAACCATGGCGGCAAGTCTTCCTCCCGTCGCTCAGACTGACGGCCAAGCACGGCGGCCGTACACCATCCGCGGCGGAGGTCAGGGACACCCTCCATGAGCCACGGCGAAGGTTCTGGGAGGATTTGGGTCCGCCCGATGGTGCTACCCGAGGTTCCTCCCCTTCCTATCCGAGCAAGACGGCCCAGCCAGATCCATGGCGGCCACGTGAGCACCCAAAACCTCCCCCAGCGTTCGGCGATTTTCCCCTGGCGCTGGAGCTCCGAGCCTCCGACGCAGGAGTCGTTCGGCGCATGCCCCGCGGCGGCAAATCGGCCACCGAATTCACAGGGAGAGTTCTGGATTTGGTTTTGGTGAGCAGGGAAACACGACGCCCGGTTTTTATAGCACGGGGGGGATAAAGGATGGATTCCTTGCGGTTGTTGCGGTGTTCTTGTTGCTCCCGAAATCCCCGCCAGATGCGCAGGAGTTAGTTGCAACAGACCTTGAGTTCGGCAGGGGAGAAAAGGAGGACCGGCCATGGCGCGCTTGGCGCAACAAACTGCCCGAGATGTCCGGCCGAAAGAGAGACAGGGGGTGAGGGTCCCACTCGTAAGCGATCGGACAGAAGCAAGCTGGTGTGGCCACAGGCTGTAGCTGGTGGAGCCAACGTGCCTGCGCAAGCTACTAGGCGAAGTCACCGGCGAGCGGCTTGGGATGTAGCCATCCGGCTTGCTCCACGCTGCAGCTTCATGGCCGAAATACGGATGCCAGCAAGACATCAGCTACGTATAATACCTCCCAACGTCACGGTACAGTGGCCAGCGAGTAGGCCGCGTAGTGGCCCTTCGGCCAATGTTCTGGCCAAAGGTGACATCCCCGTAGGCTTCATTTTTTTTCTTTTCTATCTCTTTCTCCTATTTTCTTTATACAAATTTAATTCAAATCCATATTTGGTTTTAAGTATTGAACTAAAATTTAGATGCACAATAAAAATCTCAGCATGGATGCAACCCCCCTTTTTAATATATTTATTTAGCATTTATTAAATGTAACATGTCTCAATAATAGAACACAACTTAAAATAAATCCTGATATTATCCTCATATAATAGAAGAACTAACTAACTTCCTTAATGCCTTATTTAGGGTTTACAATGTTGTGGCGTCCCAATGGACGAGGGTCGCTCTCAACCCCTTACAAGTGATCCAATGATCAACTTGAATACCACGGTGTTTTGCTTTCTTTTACTATCTCCCGTTCGTGAGGAATCTCCACATTTTGGAGCCTCTCGCCCTTACAAATAATGATCACAAAGAAGCACGGAAGTAAGGGAGGGGAGAGCAACACACACAAGACTCAAAGAACGAACACAAACACGCACACAAGCCACAACTTGAGCTCACAACACAATGCAGGGAGTACTCTACTCAACTAGAGCTCAACTCACTTATCACAAAGAATTAAATGCGCGGGAATGGAGTCTTGGTGCTTAGAGATGATCAAAGAATGCTTGGGTGTCTCCTCCATGCGCCTAGGGGTCCCTTTTATATCCCCAAGGAAGCTAGGAGCCGTTGGAAGCAATCTGGGAAGGCAATTCTTGCCTTCTGTCGGGTGGCGCACCGGACAGTCTGGTGCACCACCGGATAGGTACTGTTCATAGTCCGGTGCAGATCTCCTTCCAAAAATAGCACAGTCGACCGTTGCAGAATTGGAGCCGTTGGCGCACCGGACACTGTCCGGTGCACACCGGACAGTCCGGTGCTCCCTGCCGACCGTTGGCGTGCCCACGTGTCGCGCGCGGATTGCGCGGCCGACCGTTGGCGCAGTCGACCGTTGGCACACCGGACTGTCCGGTGCCTCACCGGACCGTCCGGTGAATTTTAGCCATACGCCGTTGAACGATTCCCGAGAGCAACGACTTCGCCGCAGACGGCTCACCGGACAGTCCGGTGAATTATAGCCGTACACCGCCGTCAGTTCCCGAGAGTGGCCTGTTCACCGGAGGCTGGCCTGGCGCACCGGACACTGTCCGATGCACCACCACCACCAGACAGTCCGGTGTACCAGACTGCGCTGAGTCTTGGCTGTTCCAGCCAAGATCTTTTCTTCTTCTCTTTTCTCTGATTCCAGCACTTAGACAAATATATTAGTACACAAAAACCAATGTACTAAGTCTAGAATCATACCTTCTTGTTGATTTGCACTTCATCAATCATTTGGCACAAGATTACTCACTCAATACGTGTTGGGCACTTAATCACCAAAACTATACTAGAAATGGCCCAAGGGCACATTTCCCTTTCAAATATGCCACAAGATACATACAATCAATTTAAAGCATGTAGATTGACACAATATAAAAATATGAACTTGCAATCTACCATATAATTATATCCTTTCCAAAGCAAGGTAAAATCTTTTAAGTTCATTCTCAAGTGCTTCATTTTTCCTACGTGGCTACAAAAGACACAAAGGAATATACCAATTAAAAGCAATGTGCACTTAAGAATTAATTGTTACCATCCTTTGGATATCACTTGGACAACACAAGTTCTTGCTAGAGATGAATATGAAGTTAGTGATATAACAACTCAATTTATCTTTGGGTCAATCTTAAAGGATAGATAATGTAAGATTGATAGCTTGAGATAAGAATTGAGTTAAACCGCTCAAGCACCCCAAAGCTTCATATCATCACTGGGTACCTGCAAAATTATTAAGTACATTTTGGTACCCATCTCATGATAGGTCTATCAAGGTTAGCCAATAAGGACTTAGGCACCCAAATAGCCTTGGTCCTAGAATGTGGTGAACTCATTACCTTTCTAGCACAAGGGTCAAATTTGGGTCTCCTAAGCATATTTGAATGTATTGACAAGTTATGCTTAGGAGTTTTACCCTTTGGACAAACCTTGAATAGATGACCTTTTTCACGGCAATTGTAGCAAATGCGAGGCTTGTCCTTGCAATGCATTTGCCTTTTGCTTTCATCATTTTTTATGGTCATCTTTCTTGATCGTGCAAGATCTTGATTCTTCATGTGGGGGCATGAATCAATTTCATGGCCCTTCTCCTTGCATCCATAGCACCTCCTATCGCTTCTCTTTGATCTTTCTTTATTGAAGCACATAGGTACATTGTTAGAGCAAATCATATGAGCATTAATTTTATCACCATGGATTTTGCTCATGCCCTTCTTGGAAAGCTTGGTATTCTTTTGAAGGGGTTTTGTGCATGCTACGATTGTCCCCTTCTCAAGCTTTTTCACCATATTATCACAGTTATCTTGAGAAGGTTGAGCATGACAATTTCCCTTCAAACGAGTTAAGCTCCTTCTTAGCATTCCAACTTCTTCCTTAAGCTCTTTATTTTCTTGTGTGATAGAAATATCACTAATTCCTGAAATGTCTAGCTCAATGGAAGATTGGCTCTCTTGAGAGCAACATTTGTTAGCACATGATAATATAGTTTCTACTTGAGTACATGTGCATATGTGAGGTTGGTATGATTTCAAATTAGTTAACACAACCTCATGAGCCATTTCTAACATGATATGTGAATCCATCAATTTATTATGAGAGCGCACAAGCATATCATGTTTTTCTTATAAAGTTAGATTTTCAATATTTAGCTTTTCTATTGTGTTCTTGAGCATAGCATTTTTACTTTCTAATTGAGCAATATATGATGAATGATTAACAGCTTTAATTTGCTCAATTGAAATGTCTTCATACCTTTGGACCAGATCATCATGAGAGCACTTTAGCTTCTCATGCTCTTTGGTCAACTTTTCTAAATCTTTAATTTTTCTGATGAGGAAATATTCTTGCTTATGAAGCATTTCTTTTTGTTCTTCTGCTCTTTTCATGAGTTTGAGCAGGCTCATCCGATTTTTGTTGCTTAGTTGAGCGAAGAATTGTTGGAGATCACCCTCATCTTCACTATCACTTTCACGCTCCTCCTCATCCTCACTTTCGCTTTCACTGTCACTCCCATTAGCGACAAAGCACATATGAGAAGTGGATTTGAAAGACGAACCTTGTGAAGAGGTGGATTCGTCGTTTGGTCTCCATCGATCATTTTCTTCTTCAATCTTGTTCTTCGCCTCATCTTCCTTCATTTTGAGGAACATCCTTTCGGCAATTCTCATGGCAAGATCTATTGCCCTAGGATCAACATCTGCACCAAAAGATAAAGTCGAGGCAACCTCAACTTTTTCAAGCTTAGAAGCACTTTCATTTCTTAGTCCCCCCGACATGATCTTTTCCTCACGCGGTTAAGTGTTAGAACGAGGATTAGGCTTTGATACCAATTAAAAGTTGCCTAGAGGGGGGGTGAATAGGCAAGTTAAAATTTTTTTCAACAAAAACTAGAAGCAAACTGGGTAAAACTAAATTGATCTCAAAATTCACCCAGTTAACTTTGGAAATGAGATGTTCTAAATGATCCACAGGGTTCAAAGTAGTAGATCTAAGAAGGTCACTTCTCAAAATCCACACACCAAAAAGATATAAACAAATCTTTCACGGAATGGTGAGAGAACGAAGAACACAAACCAACATAATGAGCAAGAACAAAAGAGACACAAGATTTATCCCGGGGTTCGGTCACACCACCAAGGTGCCCTACTTCCTCGTTGAGGCGCCCACAAAGAGCCGGGTCTCTTTCAACCCTAATCCTCCCTTTGCCGGCCACAAAGGTCAAGCCCACACACTAATCTTTGCTCAAACGAGCGGGTAATACAAACTTTCTTGTGGTCTTCCACAAGATTTGGAGACTCACAAGCGACACCTAGTCGTCTAGGAGCTAGAAGCTCCAAGAGTAATAAATCCACAAAGAACTCGATGTAGTACCAAAGCTTGAATCAAGAAGAGCAAGAGAGATTTGGAGATGAAGCACAAAAACCGCAGCTCTCAAACTCACTCAAAGATTTCTCTCCAAAGATTTGAAATGGGAGAGGCAAGAGGTGTGTGAGAGAGAGTGGGAGGTGTTTCTCAGGTTAGAAATGGAGTTTTGTGTGTGCTCTACTATGGGGAAGAGTGTGGGAGGTGTATATAAAGGTGCCCCCAAAAGCTGGTGGCCGTTAGGGAAAACTGACTGAAAAACGGTTGAACCGGTTCTAAAACCGGTTGAATCAGATTCCACCAGGGGGTTTTCGGTTCACTGGCAGACTCAGCCGGAGACTAGACCGGTCCCAAATTCGGTTGAGTCGGACTCAAAATTCGGTTGAACCGGTTTCAAATTCGGTTGAACTGGTTTCAAATTTGGTTGAACCAGATTCAAAATTTGGTTGAACCGGTTTTCCAAAATCTGCACACGACTTTTTCTGACTGGCAGACTGACAGGTCAGACTGTGACAGAGGGGAACAGTGCAGAAACCAGTTGAATCGGTTTTAATTCCGGTTGAATCGATTTTTGAAATTGTTGCACAGATTTGAGAAAACTTAAGTGAAACAAGGGTAAAATGGAAGTTTTAGATCAAGGATTTTGAGCTTTAGTACCAACACCAACCTTCTTTATGGATCCCCCTTGATAGTACGACGATTCCTATACTCAAGTTAAATAAAATATAATTAAGTAAACTTCTTGAGTCATTAGTGTCTCATGAGTGATTTCTCCATGGCATTTCTTCATAAGGATCACAAACATCTTTGTCTCACCTTTTGAAGCAAACATAAATCGAGTTGTGACTTGTACCATTTCACCATATATGAGTTCAAACCATGGCTTCAAGTCACCTTACTGATGCATCAACAGATTATAACTCTTCATAGCTGATTAGTTCATCGACTTAGTGCAAGTACTCTCTTCTTCACCTTAGCCATGGTACCTCGGTCCACAAGCCGTCGCTTGGCCTTCACCTTCGCTTAGTTCCTCGAAGCCCTTTCCTTGCTATCTTCACCCTATCAAGCCATTCTTGAGTCACATCATATTGAGCATCCATTGAGAGAATCATTTCTTCAATATTGTGAACCTTGCTTGAATGTCATCTAGATATAAATGCTAAGATCAATCAAGCTCTAGTTTGATTCTCATAGAAGCATATATGGACTAATAGTAATATGGTCAAGCCAATTCATGATTCCTCATATCTTATTCACTTTGGCTTGACCAGTCCTCTTAATCACTTCAACCTCTATTCTGATCATATTTATGCATAGTGATTTCTCAGGTCTTGTCCATATATTCAAACCAATATAGTGACCATATTATATCCATTTGCATTATCTCACTGGTTATTTAACCTTGTGTTGAACCTTTGTTCACTGATCATTATACACTATTCAAGTATGTTCATCATACTGAATTTCCTGTTCAACACTTAGCAAACTTGTTAGACCTTTAAACGTGTTGTTATCCAAATCACCAAAACTCACAAAAGGGATGAATGCACTTTCACTAATAAAACTCCATTCTCGGAACAGATGTTCTCTTGTTTCTTCCACTCTTGTATTGCACAGTAAACAGTCCACAAAAAATGATGAAGTCAACATTAACGATACACTAAAAAAACTAAGCCTAAGAATCATTTACATTGCAAGAAAGGGACTAAATCAATCTGCATGAGCTCCATCTTTGTTGAAGAAAAGGTAGTTCATCCAAGGCGCCCAACAGCATGAATGGCTCTGTTATTGTGAATAACATATATACATAGTGTCAAACTGAAAATATAAATAGACCATCTAGACCCACAAACTAGAAATAGAGATAGACCTACGCCGTGATGGAAGAGTAAAGTTTGCATCATGGCATACCCAGCCATGGATCATGAGTTCAAGAATGACACCGGGGATTCAAGAAGCAAAGCCATGGGACCACAAAGAGCAATGTCAGAGGAAAGCTTACCAATAGATGGTTGATCTGGCAACTGACTGACAATATCGCAGATCAGTTCAAGACCACCCTCGTTGTTGTCTTCTCCACATTTGCCCAACATTAGCACCTCAGCGTTACACTTGAAGCAGTATCCTCTTTCTGGATCACTATACAGAACGGCGAACCAGTGCTTCTTCTTCAGGGCGTGTGATCGAGAGTGCCCAAACGGGTAAGCAATTAACCCAACGCCCCAGCAGAGATGGCTGTAGCATCCCACGCAGATCAAGAGGTCCCTCTTCTTGGACCTGCCTTTGGAGATCCACTTCTCGTCTTTGCGTCGACAAGCACAACAAATCCAAACATCTTTAGTCATTAGCGACTGAATCAGTTCTCGGATATCACTATCAGTGATGGCGTGGTTGCACTTTCACAGCTTCTCATCGCTGGCCCCCTCTGCCGCTTCCATAGGTACCGTAGCCATAGGCAGAGCCTCCGCGGGCCGTGGAGATTTCTTCCGTAGGCTTCCCTCCGTCTCCTCCCCCTTCAGCGTCGTCTTCCGCATCGGACTCGGTGCCGACACCACAGGAACCGTAGTTCGAGCAGCGTCGTCCAGGCGGGGAGCTTTGTTTCGCGGGCTTACCTCTGCCTCCTCCCCCTTCGGCGGCGTCTTCCGCGTCGGACTCGGTGCCGACGCCACAGGGACCGTAGTCTGCGGATCTTGTCGGTGTTGCCTGCGCGGGATGGAGGAGGGTTCCGTAGATGGAGGCGGGCGTTGATGGCGGAGCAGAGGGGTAGGAGAGGAGGAAGGGGTGGATCGGCGTGGGGACGAGGGTGGGGATCCTCGGCAACCTTCCATGCTGAGATCGTGTACGGGTCCGATGGTAGAACCGTGCACTAATGTCTTAAGGAGTAGTATAGATGGCAGAACCGTGCACTAATGTCTTAAGGAGTAGTATAGATGAGATGGAGGAGAGATTACACTAGTCAAACATTGGGTCCCTTGTCGTGACTATCTTGTTCCTAGAGTCGTACCTAGGGCCATGCTTCACAGTATGGAATAGTGTCAGGATGTCCATCACCAGTCTACCACCATACCTGTCATTGAGTTAGGTTGATATATCACTTCTAATATGGAAGCCCGTGTCGTCGAGTATGATGTATAGTTGGTAGCATACATAGCCTTTTGTATTTGATTACAATTTTTGTACACTAAAGAATGTGCATGCGCAACTACAAGATCAATGTGTGTACTATATAGTTGTATTGAGTGGCCTAGAATAAGTCGTGGCAGGCAACAACATGCTTATGAGCCTCAGGCAGGCAAACACCGAGATGCCTCTCGTGGGCCTGGAGCACATCGTACGCCAAGCATGTAACTAATAAATGGACATATATAAAAATTTTTAGGTTTTGTTCCATGAACAATGAAAGGGAATTAGGCTTACACCTATTTCCTATACTAATTTTGGTGGTTGAATTGCCCAACACAAATAATTGGACTAACTAGTTTGCCCAAGTTTATAAGTTCTACAGGTACAAAGGTTCATCATAAGCCAATAAAAAGACCAAGAAAAAGGGTTCAAACAAAGGAGCAAAGGGACAACCAAAGGCACCCTGGTCAGGCGCACCGGACTGTCCGGTGTGCCACCGGACAGTGTCCGGTGCACCAGGGAAGACCGACTTCAAACTCTTCACCTTCGGGAATTCTCGGAGCCAGCGCGCTATAATTCACCGGACTGTCCGGTGTTCACCGGACAGTGTCCGGTGCTCCAAGAGAACGCGGCTCCGAACTCGCCCGTCTCGGGAATTCGCAATAGCTGCTCCGCTATAATTCACCGGACATGTCCGGTGTACACCGGACTGTCCGGTGTAACAGCGGGGCAACGGCTACTTCGGCGCCAACGGTCACCTGCAGGCGCATTAAATGCGCGCCAGAGCGCGCAGGAGTCAGACACGCGCGTCATGGCGCACCGGACACTCTACAGTACATGTCCGGTGCGCCACTGAGAGCACCTAGAGGGGGGTGAATAGGTGATCCTGTAAAAACTTCAAACTTAAGCCACAAAAACTTGTTAAGTGTTAGCACGATTATTGCCAAGTGGCTAAGGTGAAGTCCCAACACAATACCACAAAAGATCAAGCACAGAGGTGACACAGTGGTTTATCCCGTGGTTCGGCCAAGACCAACGCTTGCCTACTCCACGTTGTGGCGTCCCAACGGACGAGAGTTGCAATCAACCCCTCTCAAGCGGTCCAAAGACCCACTTGAATACCACGGTGTTGTGTTTTTCCTTTCACTATCCCGTTTGCGAGGAATCTCCACAAATTGGAGTCTCTTGCCCTTACAAGTATATGATCACAAAGAAGCACAGAGTAAGGAGGGGAAGCAACACACACAAATCCACAGCGAAACGCGCACACACACGGCCAAGAATCGAGCTCACAAGAGTATCACAAAGTTCTCACTAGAATGGAGCTCGAAACACTTAGAATGACAAACAAATGCGCAGAGACTGAGTGTGGATGATCAAGAATGCTCAAAGGTTGCTTGTGTCTCTCCTCCATGCGCCTAGGGGCTCCTTTTATAGCCCCAAGGCAGCTAGGAGCCGTTGAGAGCAAATCCGGAAGGCCATCCTTGCCTTCTGTCGTCGGGGGCACCGGACAGTCCGGTGCACACCGGACACTGTCCGGTGCCCGATTTGTTTCCATAACTGGCGCTTCCGACCGTTGCCGACCGTTGGCAGATCTGGAGCCGTTGGCGCACCGGACATGTCCGGTGCACACCGGACAGTCCGGTGCCGTCTTCCGACCGTTGGCTCCGCCACGTGTCCCGCGCAGATTGCGCGGCCGACCGTTGGCCCGGCTGACTGTTGGCTCACCGGACAGTCCGGTGTACACCGGACAGTCCGGTGAATTTTAGCCGTACGCCGTCGGCCAATTTCCCGAGAGCGGCCAGTTCGAGCCGAGTCAGCCTGGCGCACCGGACACTGTCCGGTGCACACCGGACAGTCCGGTGCTCCAGACCGAGCTGGGTCTTGGCAGCACACAGCCAAGTCTTTTCTCCTCTTCTCTCTTCTTCTTCTTTCTGTTTCTAACACTTAGACAAATATATTAGTACACAAAACCAATGTACTAAGGCTTAGAAACATACCTTTACTTCATGATTTTCACCTTGTTCATCCATGTACATAAATTCACAATTAAGCACATGTGTTGGCACTCAATCACCAAAATACTTAGAAATGGCCCAAGGGCACATTTCCCTTTCAATCTCCCCCTTTTTGGTGATTTATGCCAACACAACATAAAGCAACTAGAACAAGTGCAAACTCACTTCAAATAAAACTTAAATTTATTTTGAATCAATTTTGGCATATATGGATCATCCTTTGCCACCACTTGGTTTGTTTTTGCAAATTAAACTCAAATCTCTATCTCTAAGTTAAACACACATGTTGAAGCATAAAGAGAGTCATTCCAAAAGAGATTGATCAAAGATTTCAAAAACTCCCCCTTTTTCCCATAATCAATACTTCTCCCCACAAGAAGCCAACTTTTGACAAGAGAGACAACATAAGAATTTTGACAAACCAAAAACTCTATTCTACTATTTTCAAAATCTCTCAAGTGGTAGCTGATCCATTTATTGCTTTGGCCTTTATTTTCTCCCCCTTTGGCATCAAGCACCAAAACGGGATCAATTTTGGCCCTTTAACCCCATTGCCTCACAAAAATCTTCAATCAAGAGCAAATGGCAATAAGAGTTCATGAGATGGACTTGGAATAAGTTACCCTCTCATCGGAGTGCAGTGGAAGTCTTGCATGATCCAAGTCCACCTTTTCCCTTTCAATTCTCCTTTGTGACTAAATCAAACAAACTCAAGCATATGGTTAGTCTCAAGGGATCAAGTTGTAACACATCTCCCCCTAAACATGTGCATCACTTTGCAGCGGACTTGTGAGGTCCAGGGAGTGTTTGTACAACTTGAGCACCATAATAAGCAACAAAATGCAGAATGAACATGATCAAAGGCATAAAACATGTATGCTATAATTCAATCCAAGTTCCGCGAATCTAAGACATTTAGCTCACTACGCAGCCTGCAAAAGGTCTTCTCATCTAAAGGCTTGGTAAAGATATCGGCTAGCTGGTTCTCGGTGCTAACATAAAACACTTCGATATCTCCCTTTTGCTGGTGGTCTCTCAAAAAGTGATGCCGGATGTCAATGTGCTTTGTGCGGCTTTGCTCAACAGGATTTTCCGCTATTCGGATAGCACTCTCATTATCACATAGGAGTGGGACTTTGCTCAGATTGTAGCCAAAGTCCCGGAGGGTTTGCCTCATCCAAAGTAGTTGCGCGCAACACTGTCCTGCGGCAACATACTCGGCCTCAGCGGTGGATAGGGCAACGGAGGTTTGTTTCTTAGAGTTCCATGACACCAGGGACCTTCCTAAGAATTGGCACGTCCCTGATGTACTCTTCCTATCGACCTTACATCCAGCATAGTCGGAATCTGAGTACCCAATCAAGTCAAAGTTAGATCCCTTTGGATACCAGATCCCGAAGCAAGGCGTAGCGACTAAATATCTAAGAATTCGCTTCACCGCCACCAAGTGACACTCCTTAGGATCGGATTGAAATCTAGCACACATGCATACGCTAAGCATAATATCCGGTCTACTAGCACATAAATAAAGTAAAGACCCTATCATTGACTGGTATGCTTTTTGATCAACGGACTTACCTCCTTTGTTGAGATCGGTGTGTCCGTCGGTTCCCATCGGTGTCTTTGCGGGCTTGGCATCCTTCATCCCAAATCTCTTTAGCAGATCTTGCGTGTACTTCGTTTGGGAGATGAAGGTGCCGTCCTTGAGTTGCTTCACTTGGAACCCAAGGAAGTAGTTCAACTCGCCCATCATCGACATCTCGAATTTCTGCGTCATCACCCTGCTAAACTCTTCACAAGACTTTTGGTTAGTAGAACCAAATATTATGTCATCGACATAAATTTGGCACACAAATAAATCACCATCACAAGTCTTAGTGAAAAGAGTTGGATCGGCTTTCCCAACCTTGAAAGCATTAGCAATTAAGAAATCTCTAAGGCATTCATACCATGCTCTTGGGGCTTGTTTAAGTCCATAGAGCGCCTTAGAGAGCTTACATACGTGGTCGGGGTACCGCTCATCCTCGAAGCCAGGGGGTTGCTCCACGTACACCTCCTCCTTTATTGGCCCGTTGAGGAAAGCGCTCTTCACATCCATTTGGTACAACCTGAAAGAGTGGTGAGCGGCATATGCTAGCAAGATACGAATTGATTCTAGCCTAGCCACAGGAGCAAAAGTCTCCTCAAAGTCCAAACCTGCGACTTGGGCATAACCTTTTGCCACAAGTCGAGCCTTGTTCCTTGTCACCACCCCGTGCTCGTCCTGTTTGTTGCGGAAAACCCACTTGGTTCCCACAACATTTTGCTTGGGACGAGGCACTAGCGTCCAAACTTCATTGCGCTTGAAGTTGTTAAGTTCCTCCTGCATGGCCAACACCCAGTCCGGATCTAGCAAGGCCTCCTCTACCCTGAAAGGCTCAATAGAGGAGACAAAGGAGTAATGTTCACAAAAATTAACTAGTCGAGACCGAGTAGTTACTCCCTTGCTAATGTCACCCAGAATTTGGTCGACGGGATGATCCCTTTGAATCATCGCTCGAACTTGGGTTGGAGGTGCCGGTTGCGCTTCTTCCTCCATCACATGATCATCTTGTGCTCCCCCTTGATCACACGCCTTCTTTTGATGAACCTGTTCATCGTCTTGAGTTGGGGGATGCACCGTCGTTGAGGAAGAAGGTTGATCTTGTTCATCTTGTTCCTGTGGCCGCACTTCTCCAATCGCCATGGTTCGTATAGCGGCCGTCGGAACATCTTCTTCATCTACATCATCACAATCAACAACTTGCTCTCTTGGAGAGCCATTAGTCTCATCAAATACAACATCGCTAGAGACTTCAACCAAACCCGATGATTTGTTGAAGACCCTATACGCCTTTGTATTTGAATCATAACCTAATAAAAACCCTTCTACAGCTTTGGGAGCAAACTTAGAATTTCTACCCTTCTTTACTAGAATGTAGCACTTGCTCCCAAAAACACGAAAGTAAGATACATTGGGTTTGTTACCGGTTAGTAGCTCATATGACGTCTTCTTGAGGAGGCGGTGAAGGTAGACCCTGTTGATGGCGTGGCAAGCCGTGTTCACGGCTTCCGACCAAAAGCACTCGGGGGTCTTGAACTCTCCAAGCATCGTCCTCGCCATATCGATTAGCGTCCTGTTCTTCCTCTCTACCACACCATTTTGTTGTGGTGTGTAGGGAGCGGAGAACTCGTGCTTGATCCCTTCCTCCTCAAGAAACTCCTCCACTTGAAGGTTCTTGAACTCGGACCCGTTGTCGCTCCTTATCTTCTTCACCTTGAGCTCAAACTCATTTTGAGCTCTCCTGAGGAAGCGCTTGAGGGTCCCTTGAGTTTCAGACTTATCCTGCAAAAAGAACACCCAAGTGAAGCAGGAAAAGTCATCAACAATAACTAAACCATACTTACTTCCTCCTATGCTTAGATAGGCGACGGGTCCGAAAAGGTCCATATGCAGCAGCTCCAGAGGTCTTGACGTGGTCATCACATTCTTGCTGTGATGTGCTCCTCCCACTTGTTTACCTGCTTGACAAGCTGCACAAGGTCTATCTTTTTCGAAATAAACATTTGTTAGACCTATCACGTGTTCTCCCTTTAGAAGCTTGTGGAGGTTCTTCATCCCCACATGTGCTAAGCGGCGATGCCACAGCCAGCCCATGCAAGTCTTAGCCATTAAGCATGCATCTAGACCGGCCTCTTCTTTTGCAAAATCAACTAAGTAAAGCTTGCCGTCTAGTACACCCTTAAAAGCTAGTGAACCATCACATCTTCTAAAGACAGACACATCTACATTAGTAAAAAGGCAATTATATCCCATGTTGCAAAGTTGGCTAACAGATAGCAAATTGTAACCAAGAGACTCAACTAAAAACACATTTGAAATTGAGTGCTCATTAGAAATTGCAATTTTACCTAACCCTTTTACCTTGCCTTGATTCCCATCACCGAATATAATTGAATCTTGGCAATCCTTATTTTTGACGTAGGAGGTGAACATCTTCTTCTCCCCCGTCATATGGTTTGTGCATCCGCTGTCGATAATCCAGCTTGAACCCCCGGATGCATAAACCTGTAAGGCAAATTTAGGCTTGGGTCTTAGGTACCCAACTCATGTTGGGTCCTGCAAGGTTAGCACAAATGTCCTTAGGGACCCAAATGCAAGTCCTGTCTCCCTTGCATTTTGCCTCTAACTTCCTAGCAACTATTTTCCTATCCTTTCTACAAATAGCAAAGGAAGTGTTTAAAACACAATAAATTAGAGAAGGTTCATTCACTACTTTCCTAGGAGCATGAATAACATTCTTTCTAGGCACATGAGCAATATTTCTCCTAGGCATATGTACAACATTTCTCCTACACATATCCCTATCATGCTTATAAGAAGAACTAGAAGCAAACATGGCATGAGAATCATAAACATGTGAATCAAAATCATTATAAGCATTTCTAGCATTTCTCCTATCATTATACATAAATGCATGGTTCTTTTTCGCACTACTAGCCATAGGGGCCTTTCCCTTCTCCTTGACGAAGATGGGAGCCTTATGGCTTGTTAAGTTCTTGGCTTCCCTCTTGAAGCCAAGCCCATCCTTAATTGAGGGATGTCTTCCAATTGTATAGGCATCCCTTACAAATTTTAACTTGTCAAATTCATTTTTGCTAGTCTTAAGTTGTGCATTAAGACTAGCCAGTTCATCACTTAGTTTGGAAATTGAAACTAAGTGTTCACTACAGGCATTAACATCAAAATCCTTACACCTAGTGCAAATTGTAACATTTTCAACACAGGAATTTGATTTACTAGCTACTTCTAGTTTAGCACTTAAATCATTGTTAACACTTCTTAAGGTATCAATGGTTTCATGACAGGAAGATAATTCACTAGAAAGCACTTCATTTCTTTTAATTTCTAGAGCAAGAGAATTTTGTGCACTAACAAATTTATCATGCTCCTCATATAAAAGATCCTCTTGTTTTTCTAGTAACCTATTCTTATCATTCAAAGCATCAATTAACTCATTAATTTTATCTATCTTAGATCTATCTAAGCCCTTGAACAAGCATGAATAATCTATGTCATCATCATCACTAGACTCATTATCACTAGAAGAAGCATAAGTGGAGTCTTGAGTACTCACCTTCTTCTCCCTTGCCATAAGGCATGTGAGACGCTCGTTGGGGAAGAGAGCCGATTTGTTGAAGGCAGTGGCGGCGAGTCCTTCGTTGTCGGAGTCGGACGAAGAGCAATCCGAGTCCCACTCTTTTCCTAGATGTGCCTCGCCCTTTGCCTTCTTGTATTGCTTCTTCTTCTCTCTTTTGTTCCCCTTTTCCTGGTCACTTTCATTATCGGGACAGTTAGCGATAAAATGACCAAGCTTACCGCATTTGAAGCATGAGCGCTTCCCCTTTGTCTTGGTCTTGCTTGGCTGCCCCTTGCGACCATTTAGCGCCGTCTTGAATCTCTTGATGATGAGAGCCATCTCTTCATCATTGAGCCCGGCCGCCTCAACTTGCGCCACCTTGCTAGGTAGCGACTCCTTGCTCCTCGTTGCCTTTAGAGCAATGGGTTGAGGCTCGTGGAGTGGTCCGTTCAACGCGTCGTCGACGTATCTTGCCTCCTTGATCATCATCCGCCCGCTCACGAATTTTCCAAGTACTTCCTCGGGCGTCATCATCGTGTACCTAGGATTCTCACGAATATTGTTTACGAGATGAGGATCAAGAACGGTAAAGGACCTGAGCATTAGGCGGACGACGTCGTGATCCGTCCAGCGCGTGCTTCCGTAGCTCCTTATTTTGTTGATAAGGGTCTTGAGCCGGTTGTAAGTTTGAGTTGGCTCCTCTCCCCTTATCATGGCGAATCGTCCAAGCTCGCCTTCCACCAACTCCATCTTGGTGAGCAAGGTGACGTCGTTCCCCTCATGAGAAATCTTGAGGGTGTCCCAGATTTGCTTGGCGTTATCCAAGCCGCTCACTTTATGGTATTCATCCCTGCACAAGGAAGCTAGAAGAACAGTAGTAGCTTGTGCATTCTTATGAATTTGTTCATTAATGAACATGGGACTATCCGAACTATCAAAGTGCATTCCACTCTCCACAATCTCCCAAATACTAGGATGGAGAGAAAATAGGTGACTACGCATTTTGTGACTCCAAAATCCGTAGTCCTCTCCATCAAAGTGTGGGGGCTTGCCGAGTGGAATGGAGAGCAAATGTGAATGTGAACTTTGCGGAATACGAGAGTAATCAAAAGAAAAGTTCGAATTAACCGGTTTCCTTTTCTCGTAGTCGTTGTGGTCCTCGTCCTTTTGGGAAGAAGTAGACTCGTCGCTGTCGTAGTAGACGATCTCCTTGATGCGCCTTGTCTTCTTCTTCTTCCCTTCCTTCCGTCTTTGGCCCGAGCCGGAGTCGGTAGGCTTATCGTCCTTCGGCTCGTTGACGAAGGATTCCTTCTCTTTGTCATTGATCACAATACCCTTCCCCTTAGGATCCATCTCTTCGGGCGGTTAGTCCCTTTGTGAAGAGAACGGCTCTGATACCAATTGAGATCACCTAGAGGGGGGGTGAATAGGTGATCCTGTAAAAACTTCAAACTTAAGCCACAAAAACTTGTTAAGTGTTAGCACGATTATTGCCAAGTGGCTAAGGTGAAGTCCCAACACAATACCACAAAAGATCAAGCACAGAGGTGACACAGTGGTTTATCCCGTGGTTCGGCCAAGACCAACGCTTGCCTACTCCACGTTGTGGCGTCCCAACGGACGAGGGTTGCAATCAACCCCTCTCAAGCGGTCCAAAGACCCACTTGAATACCACGGTGTTGTGTTTTTCCTTTCACTATCCCGTTTGCAAGGAATCTCCACAAATTGGAGTCTCTTGCCCTTACAAGTATATGATCACAAAGAAGCATAGAGTAAGGAGGGGAAGCAACACACACAAATCCACAGCGAAACGCGCACACACACGGCCAAGAATCGAGCTCACAAGAGTATCACAAAGTTCTCACTAGAATGGAGCTCGAAACACTTAGAATGACAAACAAATGCGCAGAGACTGAGTGTGGATGATCAAGAATGCTCAAAGGTTGCTTGTGTCTCTCCTCCATGCGCCTAGGGGCTCCTTTTATAGCCCCAAGGCAGCTAGGAGCCGTTGAGAGCAAATCCGGAAGGCCATCCTTGCCTTCTGTCGTCGGGGGCACCGGACAGTCCGGTGCACACCGGACACTGTCCGGTGCCCGATTTGTTTCCATAACTGGCGCTTCCGACCGTTGCCGACCGTTGGCAGATCTGGAGCCGTTGGCGCACCGGACATGTCCGGTGCACACCGGACAGTCCGGTGCCGTCTTCCGACCGTTGGCTCCGCCACGTGTCCCGCGCAGATTGCGCGGCCGACCGTTGGCCCGGCTGACTGTTGGCTCACCGGACAGTCCGGTGTACACCGGACAGTCCGGTGAATTTTAGCCGTACGCCGTCGGCCAATTTCCCGAGAGCGGCCAGTTCGAGCCGAGTCAGCCTGGCGCACCGGACACTGTCCGGTGCACACCGGACAGTCCGGTGCTCCAGACCGAGCTGGGTCTTGGCAGCACACAGCCAAGTCTTTTCTCCTCTTCTCTCTTCTTCTTCTTTCTGTTTCTAACACTTAGACAAATATATTAGTACACAAAACCAATGTACTAAGGCTTAGAAACATACCTTTACTTCATGATTTTCACCTTGTTCATCCATGTACATAAATTCACAATTAAGCACATGTGTTGGCACTCAATCACCAAAATACTTAGAAATGGCCCAAGGGCACATTTCCCTTTCAGCCACCGGACATCCAGGCGGGCCCAGCAGTCAGAGCTCCAACGGTCGGAACCCTAACGGCCGGGTGACGTGGCTGGCGCACCGGACATGTCCGGTGTGCACCGGACTGTCCGGTGCACCATGCGACAGACAGCCTTCATCAACGGCTAGTTTTTGGTTGGTGGCTATAAATACCACCCCAACCGGCCACTTCAAGGTGTGGGAGCCCAAGCAACATTCCAAGTCATCTAGTTGACATACTCAAGCCCTCCCAACCACATATATTCATTGATCCATCCTATACACAAGATTTAGACCACTACAACCCACACAAGTGCCACAAAAGCAAGAGCAAGCAAAAGAAATTCTCTTGTGTGTTTTAGCTCTAGTGCCTTGTGAGATTCATTGAGAGATAGTGTGTGCTACATCTTCGTGTTCATTTGTGCGTGGAGTATTGACTCCCATCGAACTTCCTCCAAAGTTTTGGAGGCTTGTAAAAGCTAGCAAGAGACACCAAAGAGTGTGGTGGTCCTTGTGGGATCGAGAGTGATCCTTGAGAAGAAGAAGAGCTCTCCGATCCTTGTGTGATCGGGGGAGAGAGGGAAAGGGTTGAAAAAGACCCGTCCTTAAGTGGACTCCTCAACGGGGACTAGGCCTTCGAGGGCTGAACCTCGGTAAAACAAATCACCCGTGTCCATTGTGTTTATTGCTTGTGATTTGTTTGTTTTCCCTTGCTCTAAGTTTTCTTGCACCATTATTTGCTAATATCATTTGGTGTTGCTTCAAGTTAAATTCCCATTTAGTGAAGCAACACGTTGCAAGAAAGAACTTGTCCTAGTGCTCTTCTCATCTAAGGCTTCTTGCTTTGTTATTCTATAACTTATTAGTTGTATTGATTTATCACTCCCGCATTATTTAGCAATACTCTTTTCAAGCAAGAACTTAGTTTGTATACTCCTATATTTGTATATCTTGTTCTAACCACTAATCAAGGGATCTAGTTGGGGGATAAAGTTTTAATTTTCAGGTTTCGCCTATCCACCCCCCTCTAGGCGACTTTCAAACAACATGTGCAGGCAGCGTTGTATTGTACCATACCATATATACCTCGGTTTTGATAGACAGAGAGACTCTCCTACACATGTGGGAACCTATGTAAAGGCGTTGGGGCCCGGAGTAAGAGGAGGCTGCAGCAGCTTCGATCAGGGAGACGAAACTCAGACAGAGAGACTTGACACATGAAGCGATCGATGTGATCCGTGTCCCTTCCGGTGAGCGGGATCTTGAGCACGAACCTGCTGAGAGTAGACCGTTGACTAAGGCGGTCTCCAGCAACGTCCTCTATATTCATCATCTATATCTATCTTTTATAGTCTTCTTTAAAAGATTCTATCCTCTATATCTTCTTTCTCTCTAACAACATCCCCTAAATCACGTCCTCTATACGTAAATATCTATATTACAGACATTTTTATTTTTTAGTTTTGTACATACGTATTTATCATACTCTCAAATATATTGTCATATTTTAGTTTTGCTAAACTAGTTATTTAAAGTATTCAAATGGATAGATGATCGTTTAGAGAAACTCTATATATATAGAATTCAGCAGCGTCCTCTAAATTTAGAGGATCGTTTAGAGGATGCTGCTGGAGAGCGTAGATGATAGTATAATCCTCTATATTTAGGGTACAGGAGCTTTTAGAGTACCTTGTTGGAGCCAGTCTTAGGCTATCCGCAGCGCTTGACGCTCGACGCCCTCTCCCCTAAGCCTGTTCACGTATAGGGTCACTCCATAGGTGCAACATCAGACGCTACTTCCTCCCCTTCCCCCTACTGTGCACGGCATCACGCCAAAACAAGGGGTGCACTATTTAGCCCCCTTGCCTCGAAGTTTGTGCACGCCATTATTTGTTAGTTAGAGAATAAATGATGTTGGACGATGAATAAGTATAAAAATAATATTTTATAGTTATAATGGAGTATAGGGAAGAATTTAGAAGGAACTGTTGCGGGAAGGAAAAAAGATAGAGGCTGAAATCTAAATGATATAACTGCATAGTAAGGTATAGAGAAAAATATTTAGAGGAAACCGCTGCCTCGTGGATAGGACGAAGGTAGAAGATAATAAGTAGAGCCTACATGTCAATCATAGTGCAGAAGTCTTGCTTGGGTACTCTCGTATTCACCCTCAATACACATAGATTTAGGTGAATAAGAGAGTATCTAAACGAAGCCATATAACGATGTATACGGAAAATCAGTTGGAGAGGGCCTAAACGCCTAAACCGAGTACCTCAAACCCTGCCAAAGGCAAGCTATTTGCATGAGGATTTGATCCAGTTACATGCATATGCTTTATACACACTAACTTCGCTTTTTTATACACACTAACTTCGCTTTTTTAAATGGAAAAAGAAAAAACAAAAGCTACCAGGTGTACATGTGACCTAAAGTGGATCTGCCCCTGGGATGATACGTAACACAGTAATTCAACAAAAATACAATAAGAAATACATGTCTAGATAAAAAAAAATCCAGCACAATGAAATGAAACCAGTCAAGGCACGTTGATCAGCTAGCTGAGCATGCTGAAGATCCATCTCAACGGAAGTCAACAAAACAGCTGTCTTGGCCACACTATCTTCTTGTGTCATCACCCTAAGTCTATCTCAGCAGCTTACTCATCCACATACCTATATTTAAACTCTACTCTGCGAACAATGCAGATATTTTGGATGACTATATGGATAAACTGCTGGACACCGTCTAAGAGCTCACCATGTTGAACTGGAACCTAGAAAGCTGCTGAGGGATGGTGGAGATGACAGGCCCATATCGCTGCATTCATGTATATGAAACAAGTTTCAGAAACAAAATTTAACAAATTCCTGAAAGCAAACACTAACAAAATTAGCAACAGGGATCCCAAGCAAAAGAAGCAAAACCATGTACAACAGTGATGGCTGGAAACACTCGGAATAACATATTTGGTCAAATATCAACAAACTAGCAATAACATATTTAAGTAGCAAGTAGACTTGTGTTGCTGGAATCAGAGTGATGTAGATTAAAGAAGTGATATAGATCAATTTAGTTTTGTC
Organism: Zea luxurians; assembly: GCA_029449295.1. Taxonomy (NCBI): domain Eukaryota; kingdom Viridiplantae; phylum Streptophyta; class Magnoliopsida; order Poales; family Poaceae; genus Zea; species Zea luxurians. The sequence continues at coordinate 138,921,415 of JAOPSE010000010.1, forward strand.
CCAAGTCAAATTCCGCTAGCTTTGACCAAATCTTTAGAAATATATATATATTAACATACATAAGTCCCTGATAGATCTACTGTCAAGACATTTCATGGACAATTTAGCGAAAAGTACCTCATAACTTTAGACGTTTGCACATTTTTTAAACAAGGTTAAAGTTAGAGTAGTTTGACTAAGGACAGAACTAAAATAACCTATATTTGGAGCAGAGGCGATAGAAAACAAATAAGTTTAACCAGACCAAATAGGTAAAACAAGAATGCCTTTGCAATCACTGCTTATATGGGCAGGACAGTTTCTGTGTAGGTGGCTCCCACATGAGTGGGGTCTGGGAAAGGCATAAACCAAGAAAGCGAAAGCCTTCCCCAGCAGATGTGAAGAGGTTTTTTCAAACCATGTGACCTCGTGACTCGTGACTCAGTGAGACAGTTCCCACCACTGTGGCAAGCCTGCACTTCACAATCACTACTTATATAAAAGACCAAATTTACTTCCTTGTTCCAGAACATATACCACATCCACTCAATGGATGAGTAAAGGTTCCCAAAGTTCTGTAGGACATCATTGACAACAGGACTATGAATGCTACATTACCTGAATATTATCGTAGAGTTCAAAGAGCGGAACAGCAAGCAGCTTCAAATTCCTTGGAACAGCAAAATACTCTCTTTCGGATAGGTGAACGATGAAAAGTTTCTTGCACTCCTGTTCAACAAATTGACCATTCCAATTATCTGATCCTAACAGCAGTACAGCACAGGTAAGAAATGCTCCCAAAGCAACAATGTACCTTGGGCTTGGTGATATGTGGAGGGCAGTAAGGATACATCACAGTCTCAAAATTCGGCCTCCACCACACAGCAACACACTCTCCAACCTGGAAGTGACAGTCATGTACACCTTTTTTAACTACGGGAAGAGATTTATGCTGCCCTAGCTCAACCGTTTGAAAGCATCATATGATACTTTTTTAACATGTAGAACAGGAAACAGTACCCAGATTTTTTGAATGTGATGGTAGGAGCTCTGCCTTTCAATTAAGATAGTGACAAGAAGGTTTACGTCCGTAAACAGATATTTACTGTGTCCAGTCAAGCATAAACTTAAGTATTTGAGCATGGATGTGGTAACATACTGAATCCTTGACTTCCATCTTATGATGAAAGTTCACCATATTTACCTATACCTATACTTCTACACAACTTTTTCTATGTGAAGTAGAGATGGAAAAAGATAGCATCACACTAACCAAGGAGGGTCTGCCAGTTCGTATGTCACATCTTGAGGTCTGTGATACTGATGGATGTGCAAATAACAAACCATGCCAATGTTTCCACTTATGCATACCACAATATAGAACACCCAAAGCTATAGGTTTGGTATTATATGCTCTATTGCTCTAAACATTTTTTGTTAACATATATGCTCTAAATATTAAATGTCAACAGGAAGACAAATTCTCGAGCTGAGGATGATTTGAGGAAAGCAGAAAGCCTGGATATGCGATGCATTTTCTCCTTCTCTAGATTAACATAAATCACCCTATATGAATCAGATATACTGGGATGGAAAGGTCAGATAATTACCATTCAGCATGATAAACTAGGGAATAGTCAGATACAACTAAATTATGGCAAATTCAAATATCCTGTGACTAAACGACTAACAGATTACAAGCTCTATCATATCTCTTTCTTCAATACATTACCTGCCAGTTAGGTGGAAAGGAAGGCGAGTTCACAGCAAGTTTGCTGCACAGCTTTCTTTTCAAACCTTCGATTTCTGCAAGTAACAGCCCAGTCACATGAGTCAGTAAACATATACATAAGCAGATAGAATTAGCATTACAATGGATTAAAAAGAAGTTGAGCACAGATACTCACCATTTTCTCCAGGCTTCAACCGTCCACCAGGAAGTTTGCAGAATGTATTTCCGATTTGCAGGAGCAGTATGTGAGGGTGGTTGTGCTCTTGCACCTATATAGGATAGTGCCAGGTGAAGATACCAGGTTTTCTTTCAAGTTACAAAATTCATTAATAAGCTAACTATCATAAACTACTTCAAGTTCACAAACCATTTGACATCTCATTCAAAAGGGAGTCTTTTGAGGAAATACTGATGAAAATGATATGTACCAATAGGATTGCTTCAACACTTGTACGCATTCCTTCTTTCATGTAGCTGTCATAGACAGGAGTGAGTAGCAATTAACTTTCGGTGCATTGGACGGAACGGGCTTACAAGAACATAACTACCAAGAGAGACTAACTTTTGGAAATCGGAATGTTTTCAGAAACGACAAATAAATATAGAGCCCACTGTTCAAGACAAGAGTATGGGCATCTATCAGAAGAAATAGATTTCCACTTTAGTTACCATACTGATTGTTACAAACAACTGAACAAAAAAGGCAATTTAAAAAAAACACTTCCTTTCTGGTGTATTTGACCTGATGAAACTCTGCACCATTGCCTTTACAGATACAGCTGTGTGGTAAAGCTATTTGTGGTGTGCTCAAGTAATTAAAGATCCATCCTACAACTGCTAAAAATGAAAGGCTGGAACTATTCAATAACGCCTACTTGAAAGTAACACAGCCTAAAGCAGGCAGGGAAATGTCCTAATTTCAAAAGTAAAGAATTCTAACTTGACTGGCTCTGCTGTTATTCAAAAAGCAGTGTAAAACCCTGCTACCCACCACCTAATATACTCTCCAGTCTCAACTCAACTAAAAACTTCAACAAACAAGACAAAAGAAGCAACAATATGCAACCTCAGTACTATGTTGTCATATATGGCAACTATTCTTTTTTTTTTCTTCAAGGATCCATGTCGCACGAATGCACAATAACCCCATCTAACATGGTATGTCCCATTCAATTAGTTTACAGAAATGATCCGGGTCCGTGCAGCAACGTCGCTGCGAACAGTAGACTAAGAAACGCTGTCCAATACTCTTCGGTTGAAGCAACACTCCGCGCCAACTTAGAAGCTAAACCAAGTAGTTCTGTGATCTGAGCGCTAGGGTTTAGGGTTTGCGGCGAGAGTGCGAAACCTAGGGTTAGGGTCGGGGCGGCGGAGGGGGTCCGAACCGAGCACGGACGGGGCGCACTTACTTGACCTTCATGCGGGCGAGGCGGTCGGCGACGGAGGTGTCCTTCTCCATCTTGGGCTCCTTGGTGCCGAACGTGTAGTTGGCGAGCGGGTACACGTTAACCACCGACGACGAGGAGCTCACCATCTCGTCCCCACCTCCTTGGATCTGTCGAGATCTTCCCTCTCCACGTCCTCCTCCACCACGGGCTCCGGCGGTCGCCGGAGGCGGCGGAGCAGAGGTTGCTGGGGAGGCGTTGCGAAGGTCGAAGGGTCTCGTCTCGATCACAATTCACAACGGGGCAGGGCTTCGTTTAGGGATGGTCAGGATGGTCCGGGACACTGGGCAGCTGTTAACGTGAACCGTACGATCCATCTCGCAGCCGTTCCAGCTTCCAAGCCAACTTGTTCGATGGCTGTAGTGTCTCTCTCGTAGTCGTAGCGCGGCCTGCAGGAATTCGACGTTTACGATTTTATTTTCGAATCGCGTATCAGTAAACGCTTACGAATTTCACTGCATCCGATTATGAACAGTGATACAGAAAATTATTAAACATAAAAAGAAATCGTTCCAGATCAGGCAGTGCTTGACAATTCGACTGGGATATATATTTTCGTGACAATTTACCTACTGTCGAAAGTCGGCCACAGAAACAAAACCTGACTGAAGAAAACCAAAAGAATCAGCACAGAAACATACAGCATCTGAGTTGTCATGTCAATGGCACTTGGCACCCACATCTCATCACCAGTTGGCTCAACCACATCCGCTCCCGCTATCGCCTCCTCGGCTGATGTGAGGCCGGCCGGCTTCAAGCCTACTAGTTAGTCTAATAATTTGTGTTGGACAATTCAACCATCAAAATCATTTAGGAAAAAGGTTTGACCCTATTTCCCTTTCAGCAGCCGCAGCTGTTTCTTCTGCAGCCATATCCGAGAGAATTTTATCATCCCTGACAGTGTACTTTCAAGATTGGTAGCTTCGGCAGCAGCTGCAGCTTTAGCAGAGGTATCAGCTTCGGTAGTAGCCTCGACACTTGCAATAGGTGCTATTTTCGATGTCGGGGCCAGCGGTGGTGTCCGCTCGATGACTTGCATGACATTAACAATTCTTCGTTTTTTGTGACCGTTAACCTTCTCCTTTGTAACCGAAGGCTCACCTTTCTTCTGTAAGAGTTTCGTCAGTCCTGGCCCTAGAGGACTTAGCAGCTTGATGGGTAAAGATTCAGTCATTACCTTTAAAATTTCTGCTATTTCAGTAGCAGGAGGCATCGAAGGAGTCTCCTCTGTTGCCTCAGTTATCTTCGCTCCGGAGTTTTAGCCTTTCTCTTCTTCGAAGCTGTTGTCTTCGGCTCAGGAGTGGACTTTCTCTTCTTTGAAGCCTTCTCATCCTCCTTTACCATTCTAGCAGCTTGCCTGCTCAGAATGCTAACAATTCTTTTTCTTTCCACCCCTTCGGCACCTTTGTCAAGCTTTTCATAATTAGGGTATTCAAATTTCAAGGCGTCCATTACCTGGTTCAACCTTCGTTTTGGCCGAGTGTCGAAGGCTGCGGTCATCAGTTGATCTTCCTTTTTGGTATAATTCCCAAGTATTTTGTTGCACATGGTCTTGATCATGTCCAGCCATTCTTTGCAAGGTTTCTTGAATTGCTTTTCAAATTTGAAACGGTAAGCAAGACGAACAATTTCATGCTTTTTCCCCACTTCTTTCTTCTTCGGCATTCCCTAGCCGCTTAACATTGGATATGTTCTATTTGTTAAGTATTCTTGCACCAAGTCCCTGGTACTGATTTGCTCAGCTACCACTCTAAATTCTACTTCAGCCAGCTGACAGGGTGACCCCAGTTGCATATTGCATAAAGGCCTAGTCAATCCGAAGCTCAAACTCAGTGGACTCATGACCATGGTCATTAGCTTCTCCCTATTTTTCTCGTCAGCCTTCATATAAAACCATTCATTTTTCCAGCCGGTTGGCCACATTGTGCGGTAGCTGAGGACCGGTGCCTTTGTATCCTTTCGATACGCAAAATTATAACAACCAAAATTTTCGTGAAGACCATCTGCCCTGGCCTTCGTCTAATAGTGCAGCTCATGCACTTGGCAGAAAGCTTCAACATCTGGGCTCATCCCTTGGCTTCGGAGGGCCCGGATAAAGACGTTGAGCCTAACAATAGCGTTAGGAGTCAGCTGATGAAGATATATTTCGAAGTTCTTTAGGACTACCCCTATCGTCTCATTCAGGGGAAATCGTAGCCCCGCTCTGAAGAAGCTCTTGAAAACCACAACTTCATCCTTCTTCGCCCTATTCACCCCCCCTCTAGGCGACTTTCAATTACATTATCGGAGTTCAGAAATAATAACCAAAATTTTTAATGCAGCGGAAATAACTAACGGAGAAGAACCGAGTAACATGGCGAAGCCTGGCCACACTACTCCTCCGGGTCCTCTCTTGCGGAAGCAATAACCCTCTCGACCATCTATCCCGGTGGCAGGGATGAAGGCCAAGTCACACCAACAACCAAAGCAAGGAGGTACCTGCAAAAATTATGCCACAAGCAAGGCTGAGTATACTAATACTCAGCTAGACTTACCTGGTGTGAGGAGTCTACTCCTCTACCTCTAGACATGCAGCTGTTTGGCTGAGGGGTTTGGTTTGCCAAAAGTACTAGCTGAGTCTAAAATCAAGTTTTAGCTTTTCAAGTTTTAGTATGATCCCTTTAAACTAGATGAGTACCTAGCTACTCATACATGATATCAAACATTTTTAAGCAATCAACCTTTTTGCCAGTCAACTCATTTCCACTTATTACTCAATGTAGCAGCATGGATCAAGCAGTCTCATGAGCTGCGAGAAGCAGACGATTCGAATTCGAGTTTTTAAACCTTGCAAGGTAAACCTAAACACACGACGTGGCGAGGCACTCCGTCCCCACACACATCAACCGTCCCCATCGATTTCCCGTCAGCAGATCAGGGCTCACCGCCTTGGCGTACAATGCCTCACTGACCCCGACTGCCGTCGTGCAGTGACCGCACTTGTACCCACCATAACCGGAATGGGAGACCACGTCTCAGGTCGCGTGAGGGGATATGTCCACTGCCAGGTTCACTCAGGTACTAGGCTTACCGATTTACCATATTTCTCGGCATATGTTTAGTACGTTCAAACGCTTGACTCACGGTACCACACCTTAATCCTTATTCCAATTTCCACCTCGTAGACAACCAATCCCCATGGATTGTTGTCCACAGACCAACATTGTCGGCGTTTCGAGACCGGGGGGTCCCCGAGCCGACGAGTGAGTGTGCCGCGTGCCCCAGCCCAGATGGGTCGAGCGCGTGGGCGAGCGCGAAGGGGGGAAGAGCGAGGCGGCCGGAGCCGGGTCGTGAGGGAGGTGGAGATACCGCGGCCTTCGTGTTCGTCCCGCGCCCAGGTCGGGTGCGCTTGCAGTAGGGGGTTACAAGCGTCCGCGCGGGTGAGGGGAGCGAGCGGCCCCAAGAGAGCGCCTGCCCCTGCCCTCGTTCCCGCGAGGCCAACCTTCTCTAAGAAGGCCCTGGTCCTTCCTTTTATAGGCGTAAGGAGAGGATCCAGGCGTACAAATGGGGGTGTAGCAAGGTGCTACGTGTCTAGCGGGGGAGAGCTAGTGCCCTAAGTACATGCCAAGGTGGCAGCCGGAGAGATCTTGGCACCCAGCTGGTGTGGCGTCGTGGCTGTCGGAGAAGCAATGGAGCCTGGCGGGGGGACAGCTGTCGGAGTGGTTGGGCCCTTGCTGACGTCCCCCTGCTTCCGTAAGGGAGCTGAGAGCCGCCGTCGTCATGGGTCCAGCGGGGCGCCATCATTGCCTATCTGGCGGAGCTAGCCAGATGGGACGTCAGTCCTGTTTTCTGCGGCCCGAGTCGGCTCGGGGTAGGGTGATGATGACGCTTCCTGTTGACGTGGCGGACTTGTGCCCTAGGTCGGGCGACGTGGAGGCTCCTCCGAAGCCGAGGTCGAGTCTGTCCTGCATGGCCGAGGCCGAGCCCGAGCTCCTGGGTCGGGCGAGGCGGAGGTCGTTCGGCAGAGGCCAGGGCGAAGTCCGAGCCCTGGGTCGGGCGAAGCGGGGTTCGTCGTCTTCCGAGGCCTTAGCCCGAGTCCGAGCCCTGGGTCGGGCGGAGCGGAGTTCGCCGTCTTCCGGGGCCTTAGCTCGAGTCCGAGCCCTGGGTCGGGCGGAGCGGAGTTCGCCGTCTTCCGGGGCCTTAGCCCGAGTCCGAGCCCTGGGTCGGGCGGAGCGGAGTTCGCCGTCTTCCGGGGCCTTAGCCCGAGTCCGAGCCCTGGGTCGGGCGGAGCGGAGTTCGCCGTCTTCCGGGGCCTTAGCCCGAGTCCGAGCCCTGGGTCGGGCGGAGCGGAGTTCGCCGTCTTCCGGGGCCTTAGCCCGAGTCTGAGCCCTGGGTCGGGCGGAGCTTCCTATGGCGCCTTTGGCAAAGCCTGGCCGCCCGTCGGTCTCACTCTTTGTGTTAAATGCCCCAGTGACTTGGTCGGTCGGCGCGGTGATTTAGTCAGGGTTGCTTCTTAACGAAGGCAAGGCCTCGGGCGAGCCGGAGATGCGTCTGCCGTAAAAAAGGGGGCCTCGGGCGAGACGGAAACACCTCAGGGTCGGCCGCCCTTGCCCGAGGCTAGGCTCGGGCGAGGCGTGATCGAGTCGCTCGTATGGACTGATCCCTGACTTAATCAAACCCATCAGGCCTCTGCAGCTTTATGCTGATGGGGGTTACCAGCTGAGAATTAGGCGTCTTGAGGGTACCCCTAATTATGGTCCCCGACAGTAGCCCCCGAGCCTCAAAGGGAGTGTTAACACTCGCTTGGAGGCTTTCGTCGCACTTTTTTGCAAGGGGACCAGCCTTTCTCGGTTGCACTTTGTTCCGGTGGGTGCGCGCGAGCGCACCCGCCGGGTGTAGCCCCCGAGGCCTCGGAGGAGTGGTTTCACTCCTTCGAGGTCTTAATGCCTTGCGTAATGCTTCGGCTGGTCTGGCGGTTCCCTCATGCGAGCAGGCCGTAGCCCGGGTGCACTGTCGGGGCCCAAGTTCTCGGGCTGGTATGTTGACGCTGTCAACGGTTTGGCCGAAGCCGGGTTTGCGAGAGCAGCCCCCGAGCCTCCGCACAGGGCGAGAGGGCGATCAGGGACAGACTCGGCTTTTTTACATACGCCCCTACGTCGCCTTTCCGCAAGGAGGAGGGGGGGAGAGCGCCATGTTACCCTCGATGGGCACCGAACATGGTGTCTCCGGTGAGCTGCGATCGGGTAATCCGAGTGGACGTCCGTGCCCCGTTCGTTGGGGGTCGGCTAGGGGCCCGGAGGCACGCCCAAAAGTACCTGCGGGTGATCTGCCGGACCCGGTCCCTGGCGACGGGGTCCGAGGGCTCGTTGCCTCCCTCCGATGGGATTCCGTTACAGGATCGTTCCCGCTGGTCTCGGAAATGTCCTAGGGTACCTTGGGAGCGCAGCCCGAGCCTTGGTTATGTATCGAACGTACCCCTGGTCATCCCTCGCTCGGTGTCTGAGGCGACTGTGAACCCTTCGGAGGGCCAGCCTTCGAACCCCTGATCAGTAATGGGCGCGGAGCCCGAGTAGCCTGAGGCGGTCGTGGAACCTTTCGGGAGGCCGACCTTCGAACCCCTGACCAGTAGTGGGTGTCGGGCCCACGCGATCTGAGGCGGCTGTTGAACCCTTCGGGGGGCCAGCCTTCGAACCCCTGATCAGTAAGGAGGCTCGGAGCCTAGTTCCTTCACGGGGAAGGATCCCTTTGGGGGTATCCCCTTTCCCGGTCCCTGTTGCAAGAGATAGAGAAAGAGGAAAAAGGGAAAAAGGATACGAATTTGAACGACGTGGCGTACCTTTTTTGGTGTGGTCGTTTTGGCGAAGGCGAAGCGTCGCCAGCTGCTCCTGCCAGAAGCGTCGCCTGTCCAGCCGCGGAGTTAATGCGCCGGGGCGAGTAGTTGGCGAGGCTGCCGTTGCGCGTGCGCGATCTGTTCGAGGAACGGGTCACGGGCGCGTCGTCTTCACACCGTGAGAGGGGGTTCTCTCGCTGCCTCCGGATGGGACGTGAGCTTGGCTGACGGCGTGACCGCTGCTCCCGTGCGCCTGCCACCGTCATTACTGCCAGCCCACTTTTGACCGCGTTTGACCGCTGCGTCCGGCTGGCGCTGCTGGGTCGCGCGCTAGGTCGCCTCGGGTCGCGGTATCGGTTCCGCAATCGAGGAGGTGCGGCGGTGGTGCAAGTGGTACAGTGGCTTGCATGCAGCCTCCGGCGCGCCGGTTGCGCGACGCGTGGGCTTGAGCCTCCGTGCTGGCCTGTCAGGAGTCGGAGAGGCGCGTCCACTTGGCGCGGTTGCATGCCGCTCGCATGGCTGCCCGCCCCTTTCGCCCGTTGGTCTGGGCAAAAGTGGAGGGTCACTTGTAACCGCTGGGTGGTTGCGCGCGCCGTGCGCGGCGGTTCGGCTTCTTCTGCTCGGAGCCGGTCTGCATGACATGTGGGTCCCAGCCCCCGCGCCGCAGGGGAGGGCTTTGGAGGCGTGTTGGAGAAGACTCAGCCCGTGACGGTTGGGGGCGCAAGCAGGGAGAGTCGCCTTTAAAAGGAGGGCGACCCCTTTCGTAAGGCGACCATGTCTTCTCCCTCCCTTATGCATCGTGTTTTTCCACCTTTCAAGCCCCCGAATGGGGGAAACCGCCGTCTCCTCGCCTCATCGTCGGAGGACACAACTCCGTGGGAGTTGGTACCTTTCAGCCATCGTTCGGCTTCAAGGATTTTCATCATGCAGCCCGGCTGCACCCCTCCACCGGTGGTCACCCAAGATGGTGACCTCCGGCTTGATGGTGGGGGAAAGCGAGCCGGGCTGCGGCCTCCGCCCCTTCCTCAGCCTCAAGGATTTTCATCACCAGGGCTGAGGAGGGGAGTGGGCCGAGTTGGGGTCGGTCCCTGCGCGGGCGGTGGCCCGCTCCTTCCCTCAGTGATTGGGGGGAAGGGCGGGAGTCGTCCGTGGCGCTAACAGCTGCACCGTGCCCGGCTCTTTGAGCCGAGCAGTTTCGGAGCCGCTCCCGGTGCCGCCTCCCGCCACGGCAGCTGGAAGAGGTTCTTCCGCCGGCGCGACAGCCAAGGTTGGCCATGGACCGACCTCTAACTCTACGGCCTTCTGCCCGTCCTTGCCTCTCGAGTTTGGGCAAGGGCGGGGGCCTCCTAGCAGCAGCATCCGCCCTGAGGCCATCATTGCTGCTGTTCGGTCCCCCAGGGTAGAAGTCTTCATCGTCGCCGCTGTCGGGGCGGGCGGCGACATGCCGTTCGTCGGTCTTTAATTGCCCCGCAGGCCCACCCCTATCGAGTGGGGTTGTTCGTACCTGCGGAGGGGGAACCAGAGTTCTGTTTGTAATGGCACTTCGAATGCCGGGTTTTTTGTTCATTTCGGCTTTTGGGGCCTCAACATGTATGTCGGCACGGAGCCGTGTTTTTTCCTCATTTCTGAGCACTAAGACTCGTCTGCTGATTGTCTGAACTGCTTCACCAAGCATGAGTCGCCCCGTGTCAAGGTGACGAGTGAGGTATCCGTATCCCGGAGGCGTAGGAGTCCCTCGGCTCGGTCGGCCCTGTTGTCCGAGGCTCCTCTAGCTTAGTTAAAGAGACCCCTCGGCCGCTCTTCGACGAGCCGAGGCCAGGGGTAGCGATATCAGCATGAGCAGAGGCGGAGTTGGCTTGAAAATGAAACTTGTTTGGCCGGAGCCTAGCCGAGTTGCCCGTTGGCAGGATCGACGCCGGAGTTGGTCAGCCGAGGCTTCGGACCGGGCTGGTGCCCTCGGAAGGTGGTTGGCCGAGGCCCCAGAGGTGGCCGGCCGAGCCGCCCGCTCGGGCCGGATCCCGGAGAAGTCCCTGACAGCGATCGCTCGGGCGTGGTGATGACGTCGTCCTTCGGAGCGGAGGCCCTCGGACCGCGTCGCCGTCCGCGGCTAGGTCGGGCCTCGCCGAAGGTGCCGTCGATGCCGAGGGTGTCGCCGCCCCCTTCCAGCGTCAAGACCCGAGCCTGCAGGATCAGATTGTCTTGTAGTGTGTGCTTTGTGCGGCCGTCGAGGCCAGAACACACACCCTTGTTGCGTGTTGTAAAGCTGCGTCTCCTTTCCTCTTGTTTCGAGTATCTGGACTTTTTGTCGGTAACAGGGATGTTAGTGCAAGCGAGAGTTGCTTCTCGCGGAAGGTGATGAGTGAGGTATCCGTATCCCGGAGGCGTGGGAGTCCCTCGGCTCAGTCGGCCTTGCCGCTTACGCGTACTTTCACCCGTCCATGAGGCCCCGTCACCGACTTGGTCGAGAAAGGCCCGAAAGATCGCTTCGGCAGAAGGGCTTCCGAACGTAAAGACTTGTTCGATCCGTGGAGCCGCTTTATCCGAACGTGAGTTACTTATCGCAGAAGGTGATGAGTGAGGTATCCGTATCCCGGAGGCGTAGGAGTCCCTCGGCTCGGTCAGCCTTGACTGCTTACGTGTACCCCGTCGTTTCCGGGACCCACTTTTCGAAGTAGTCAAAAAGCACGAAAGACATTCTGGTAAAAGAGATTTTTTTCGAGGAAAATTTTGACGCAGAGGGGGTTTCCCCCCTTTTAGCCCCCGAGGGAGGGTCGGGCTTTGCCGAGGCGAGGCCGACCCTTCCTTGTTGACTAAACTTTGCGTGGGTGCGAGGTATATGAACAACTTGGAAACATCTTAAGGGTAGAAGCGACGTAGCTGTTGGATGTTCCAAGCGTTGCCGTAGACCTCGCCTTGACTGTTGGCCAGCTTGTACGTTCCGGGCTTCAGAACTTTGGCGATGACGAATGGCCCCTCCCAGGGGGGGCGTGAGCTTGTGCCTCCCTCGGGCGTCTTGCCGTAGCCGAAGCACCAGGTCGCCCACCTGGAGGTCTCGGGGTCGGACCCCTCGGGCGTGGTAGCGTCGCAGGGACTGCTGATACCGCGCCGAGTGTAGTAAGGCCCTGTCCCGAGCTTCTTCCAGCTGGTCCAGCGAGTCCTCTCGGCTAGCTTGGTTGCTTTGATCGTCGTAGGCTCTCGTCCTCGGGGAGCCGTATTCCAGGTCCGTGGGCAAGACGGCCTCGGCCCCGTAGACCAGGAAGAACGGCGTAAAACCCGTGGCTCGGCTCGGCGTTGTCCTCAGGCTCCAGACCACCGAGGGGAGTTCCTTCATCCATCGCTTGCCGAACTTGTTGAGGTCGTTGTAAATCCGAGGCTTGAGCCCTTGTAGAATCATGCCGTTGGCACGCTCTACTTGCCCATTCGACATGGGATGAGCCACGGCAGCCCAGTCCATCCGGATGTGGTGATCCTCGCAAAAATCCAAGAATTTTTTGCCGGTGAACTGGGTGCCGTTGTCGGTGATGATGGAGTTTGGGACCCCAAAGCGATGGATGATGTTGGTGAAGAACGCCACCGCCTGCTCGGACCTGATGTTGTTCAGGGGTCGGACCTCGATCCACTTGGAGAATTTGTCGACGGCGACCAGCAGGTGCGTGTAGCCCCCGGGCGCCTTCTGCAGAGGGCCGACGAGGTCCAGACCCCACACAGCGAAGGGCCAGGTGATGGGTATCGTCTGCAGAGCCTGAGCGGGCAGGTGGGTCTGCTTCGCATAGAATTGGCACCCTTCGCAGGCGCGGACAATTCTAGTGGCGTCAGCCACCGCCGTCGGCCAGTAGAAGCCTTGCCGGAAAGCGTTCCCGACGAGGGTTCGAGGTGCTGCATGATGGCCGCAAGCCCCCGAGTGTATTTCCTGCAGGAGTTCCTGACCTTCGGCGATGGAGATGCATCGCTGGAGGATGCCCGAGGGGCTACGGTGGTAGAGCTCCTTCTCATCGCCCAACAAGACGAACGACTTGGCGCGTCGCGCTACCCGCCGAGCCTCAGCTCGGACGAGGGGCAGTTCTCCTTGGCGGAGATATTGCAGGTACGGGGTCTGCCAATCTTGATCTGGCGTGACCCCGCTCCGCTCCTCCTCGATGCGCAGTGCTTCGCCCTCGGGGGCCGAGGGTTCCTCGGGCTGAACCGAGGATGGCTCGGGCTAGGCCGAGGCCACCTCGGACGGGGCCGAGGGCGCCTCGGGCTCGGGCGTGTCGCCGATCTTGACGGAGGGTTGGTGCAGATCCCGGGAGAAGACGTCTGGGGGAACCGTCGTTCGCCCCGAGGCTATCTTTGCCAGCTCGTCCGCAGTCTCGTTGTAGCATCGGGCGATGTGGTTAAGCTCGAGCCCGTAGAACTTGTCTTCCAGGCGTCGAACCTCATCACAGTAGGCCTCCATCTTCGAGTCGCGGCAGTGGGAGTTCTTCATGACTTGGTCGATGACGAGCTGCGAGTCGCCGCGAGCATCGAGGCGTCGGACCCCTAGCTCGATGGCGATTCGCAATCCGTTGATCAGAGCCTCATACTCAGCCACATTGTTGGACGCCGGGAAATGGAGGCGGAGCACGTAGCGTAGGTGTTTCCCGAGGGGCGAGACGAAGAGCAGGCCCGCGCTGGCTCCCGTCTTCATCAGCGACCCGTCGAAAAACATGGTCCAGAGCTCCGGTTGGATCGGAGCCGTCGGCAACTGGGTGTCGACCCATTCGGCTACGAAGTCCGCCAGTACCTGGGACTTGATGGCCTTCCGAGGGGCGAACGAGATTGTCTCGCCCATGATTTCCACCGCCCACTTTGCGATCCGTCCCGAGGCTTCTCGGCACTGGATGGTCTCCCCCAGGGGGAAGGACGACACCACAGTCACCGGATGAGACTCGAAGTAATGTCGCAGCTTTCGTCTCGTCAGGATCACTGCATACAGTAGCTTCTGGACTTGTGGGTAGCGGATCTTGGTCTCGGACAGCACCTCGCTGACGAAGTAAACTGGCCTCTGAATGGGCAAAGCATGCCCCTCTTCCTGCCTTTCGACCACGATCGCGGCGCTGACCACCTGAGTGGTAGCGGCGACGTAGACCAAGAGAGCTTCTCCATCAGCTGGGGGTACCAAGACGGGCGCCTGGGTGAGGAGCGCCTTCAGGTTCCCGAGAGCTTCCTCGGCCTCGGGAGTCCAAGTGAAGCACTCTGCCTTCCTTAAGAGACGGTACAGGGGCAGGCCTCTTTCGCCGAGGCGCGAGATGAAACGGCTCAAGGCCGCGAGACATCCCATGATCCTCTATACGCCTTTTAAGTCCTTGATGGGCCCCATGCTTGTGATGGCTGCGATCTTCTTCGGGTTGGCTTTGATGCCCCGCTCGGAGACGATGAATCCCAGGAGCATGCCTCGGGGCACCCCGAAGACGCACTTCTCGGGATTGAGCTTGACGCCCTTCGCCTTGAGACACCGGAATGTCACTTCGAGGTCGGAGAGAAGGTCGGAGGCTTTCCTTGTCTTGACTACGATGTCATCGACGTAGGCCTCGACCGTGCGACCGACGTGTTCGCCGAACACATGGTTCATGCACCGCTGGTACGTTGCACCCGCGTTCCTCAAACCGAACGGCATGGTGACATAACAGTACATGCCGAAGGGCGTGATGAAAGAAGTCGCGAGCTGGTCAGACTCTTTCATCTTGATTTGATGATACCCTGAGTAGGCATCGAGGAAAGACAGGGTTTCGCACCCAGCAGTGGAGTCCACGATTTGATCGATGCGAGGTAGAGGGTAGGGGACCTTCGGACACGCTTTGTTGAGACCAGTGTAATCTACACACATCCGCCATTTCCCCCCTTTCTTCCTCACAAGTACAGGGTTGGCAAGCCATTCGGGATGGAATACCTCTTTGATGAACCCTGCTGCCATCAGCTTGTGGATCTCCTCACCTATCACCCTGCGCCTTTCCTCGTCGAATCGGCGCAGAGGCTGTCTGACCGGTCGGGCTCCGGCCCGAATATCTAGCGAGTGCTCGGCGACATCCCTCGGTATGTCGGGCATGTCCGAGGGACTCCACGCAAAGACGTCGGCGTTTGCGCGGAGAAAGTCGACGAGCACTGCTTCCTATTTGGGGTCGAGCCCGGAACTGATCCGGATCTGCTTGGAGGTGTCGCCACTGGGGTCGAGAGGGATGGCCTTAACCGTCTCCGCTGGCTCGAAGTTGCCGGCGTGTCGCTTCACGTCCGGCACCTCTCGGGAGAGGCTTTCCAGGTCGGCGATGAGGGCCTCGGACTCGGCGAGGGCCTCGGCGTACTCCACGCACTCCACATCGCATTCGAATGCGTGTTTGTACGTGGGGCCGACGGTGATGACCCCATTGGGGCCCGGCATCTTGAGCTTCAGGTAGGTGTAGTTGGGGATGGCCATGAACTTCGCGTAGCATGGCCTTCCCAATACTGCGTGGTAGGTTCCTCGGAACCCGACCACCTCGAACGTCAAAGTCTCCCTTCGGAAGTTGGAGGGTGTTCCGAAGCAGACAGGAAGGTCGAGCTATCCGAGGGGCTGGACGCGCTTCCCAGGAATGATCCCGTGGAAGGGCGCAACGCCTGCTCGGACGGATGACAGATCGACGCGCAGGAGCCTGAGGGTCTCGGCGTAGATGATATTGAGGCAGCTGCCCCTATCCATCAGGACCTTGGTGAGCCTGATGTCGCCGATGACGGGATCGACGACGAGCGGGTATTTCCCCGGGCTCGGCACGTGGTCGGGGTGGTCATCTTGGTCGAAGGTGATGGGCTTGTCGGACCAGTCTAGGTAGACTGGCGCCGCCACCTTCACCGAGCAGACCTCCCGACGCTCTTGCTTACGATGCCGAGCCGAGGCATTCGCCGCATGCCCTCCGTAGATCATGAAGCAGTCGCGGACCTCAGGGAACTCTCCTGCTTGGTGATCTTCCTTTTTGTCGTCGTCGCGGGCCCTGCCACCCTCTGCGGGTGGCCCGGCCCGGTGGAAGTGGCGCCGTAGCATGACGCACTCCTCGAGCGTGTGCTTGACGGGCCCCTGATGGTAAGGGCACGTCTCCTTGAGTGCCTTGTCGAAGAGGTTGGCACCTCCGGGGGGCTTCCGAGGGTTCTTGTATTCGGCGGCGGCGACAAGGTCCGTGCTGGCGGCGTCGCGTTTCGCTTGCGACTTCCTCCTGCCTTTCTTCTTGGTGCCGAGCGGAGTAGACGCCTCGGGAGCATCTTCCGACGGGCGGCCCTGGGGCTGCTTGTCCTTTCGGAAGATGGCCTCGACCGCCTCCTGACCAGAGGCGAACTTGGTGGCGATGTCCATCAGCTCGCTCGCCCTGGTGGGGGTCTTGCGACCCAGCTTGCTCACCAGGTCACGGCAGGTGGTGCCGGCAAGGAACGCGCCGATGACATCGGAGTCGGTGATGTTGGGCAGCTCGGTGCGCTGCTTCGAGAATCGCCGGATGTAGTCCCGAAGAGACTCTCCCGGCAGTTGCCGGCAGCTTCGGAGGTCCCAGGAATTCCCGGGGCGCACGTACGTGCCCTGGAAGTTGCCGGCGAAAGCTTGGACCAGATCCTCCCAGTTGGAAATCTGCCCCGGAGGCAGGTGCTCCAACCAAGCGCGAGCAGTGTCGGAGAGGAACAGGGGGAGGTTGCGGATGATGAGGTTGTCGTCGTCCGTTCCACCCAGTTGACAGGCCAGGCGGTAGTCCGCGAGCCACAATTCCGGTCTCGTTTCCCCCGAGTACTTTGTGATAGTAGTCGGGGGTCGGAATCGGGTCGGAAACGGCGCCCGCCGAATGGCCCGGCTGAAGACCTGCGGACCGGGTGGTTCGGGCGAGGGACTCCGATCCTCCCCGCTGTCGTAGCGTCCCCCACGCCTGGGGTGATAACCTCGGCGCACCCTTTCGTCGAGGCGGGCCCGACGGTCGCGATGAGGGTGCTCGTCGCCGAGGTGGCCCGGGGCCGCAGGCGCGGTGTTGCGCGTGCGCCCGGTGTAGACCGAGGCTTCCCGCATGAGTCGGGAAGTCGCGGCACGAGGTTCCGAGGGGTATCCCTGCCTTCGGGAGGCAGAGCTCTCGGCCCGCCGGGCCGCAGCGCCTTCCAGGAGATGCTTGAGCTCTCCCTGGATTCGCCGACCCTCGGTGGTTGATGACTCCGGCATCGCGCGGAGGAGCATCGCTGCGGCTGCCAGGTCCTGACCGGTTCCGCCGGATGCAGGTGGCGGTCTGCCCCTGGCATCGTTGGCGATGCGGTGCTGGAGACCCTGGGGCAGGTGACGTATTTCTCCGGCCGGGGGCTGGCCCGCCCATACCTGCCCGACGTCCCGGCGGATTGCCTCGAGCGCTCCTGCTCCCTCATTGAGCTCGGCCTGCGCCCCGCGGACTTGCTCGAGCTGTGGGCCGTGACCCCCCGCCGGAACGGGGACCACAGCTAGCTCCCGCGGGATGTCGGCGCGAGGCGCTGGCCTAGGGAGATCACCATCCTCCGGCATGCCGAGACAGCTGCCTCCGGAGGGATCCCCTAGCTCGACGTGGAAACATTCGCGGCTCGGGCCGCAGTCCTTGTCGTCAAGGCTGCGGCTGCCGTCGGAACAGTCGGAGAGGCAGTAGTTGCATGCGGTCATGAAGTCCCGCATGGCACTGGGGTTGCCAGATCCAGAGAAATCCCAGCAGATGCTGGGGTCGTCATCTTCCTCGGACCCAGAGGGTCCGTAGGTCGAGACGCCCGTCAGTCGGTCCCAAGGCGACCGCACACGAAACCCGAAAGGGGTTGCACTCGCCTCAACGTGAGCGCCCGCCAGAGCGAGGTCACTAGGCGGGTTGAGGTCGAGTTGAAATGACAAAGGATGGGAATCAGCCGGTACCTTTTGGTCGACGAGGAGCGACGAAGTCACATCGGGGGCTGATCGCGCCGTCGTCCTGGGTACGAGCGCGACGTCCTGCAGGCCCTCCGTGAGCGCACTGGCGTCGTCCACTTGCTCGGAGTTGGCGTGTCGCGGGGGGACGGCGCTCGCCTTCGCCTCAAACGCGAGGGTAACGCCCGACGCGTCCTCCGTTGGGGCGCTGGGGATGTCGATTTGCTCGACAGCCGACTGAGCGCAGCCTCCCGCTCGGCCCTGGTTGCCCCGCCTCCTCTGATGGCGAGGGAGAGGATGGGGCGAGCTCGAAAGTTGTCCTTCCCCCACGCGGGAAAG
Source organism: Zea luxurians (assembly GCA_029449295.1). Taxonomy (NCBI): domain Eukaryota; kingdom Viridiplantae; phylum Streptophyta; class Magnoliopsida; order Poales; family Poaceae; genus Zea; species Zea luxurians. Next base: position 138,939,588 of record JAOPSE010000010.1, read on the forward strand.
ACGTCGTCGATTCCGCCGCCGGCGGGCGGGCTGTCCGCCACCATTGTCGCTGTCGCGCGGCGGTGGAAGGAGTATCATGTCGTAGCTGCCGTCGAAAGACATGAACTCGAGGCTCCCGAAACGGAGCACCGTCCCGGGTTGAAGAGGTCGTTGGAGACTGCCCATCTAGAGCTTGACGGGAATCTGCTCGTCAACACGCAGCAGGCCCCTACCTGGCGCGCCAACTGTCGGCGTTTCGAGACCGGGGGGTCCCCGAGCCGACGAGTGAGTGTGCCGCGTGCCCCAGCCCAGATGGGTCGAGCGCGTGGGCGAGCGCGAAGGGGGGAAGAGCGAGGCGGCCGGAGCCGGGTCGTGAGGGAGGCGGAGATCCCGCGGCCTTCGTGTTCGTCCCGCGCCCAGGTCGGGTGCGCTTGCAGTAGGGGGTTACAAGCGTCCGCGCGGGGTGAGGGGAGCGAGCGGCCCCAAGAGAGCGCCTGCCCCTGCCCTCGTTCCCACGAGGCCAACCTTATCTAAGAAGGCCCTGGTCCTTCCTTTTATAGGCGTAAGGAGAGGATCCAGGCGTACAAATGGGGGTGTAGCAAGGTGCTACGTGTCTAGCGGGGGAGAGCTAGTGCCCTAAGTACATGCCAAGGTGGCAGCCGGAGAGATCTTGGCACCCAGCTGGTGTGGCGTCGTGGCTGTCGGAGAAGCAATGGAGCCTGGCGGGGGGACAGCTGTCGGAGTGGTTGGGCCCTTGCTGACGTCCCCCTGCTTCCGTAAGGGAGCTGAGAGCCGCCGTCGTCATGGGTCCAGCGGGGCGCCATCATTGCCTATCTGGCGGAGCTAGCCAGATGGGACGTCAGTCCTGTTTTCTGCGGCCCGAGTCGGCTCGGGGTAGGGTGATGATGACGCTTCCTATTGACGTGGCGGACTTGTGCCCTAGGTCGGGCGACGTGGAGGCTCCTCCGAAGCCGAGGTCGAGTCTGTCCTGCATGGCCGAGGCCGAGCCTGAGCTCCTGGGTCGGGCGAGGCGGAGGTCGTTCAGCAGAGGCCAGGGCAGAGTCCGAGCCCTGGGTCGGGCGAAGCGGGGTTCGTCGTCTTCCGGGGCCTTAGCCCGAGTCCGAGCCCTGGGTCGGGCGGAGCGGAGTTCGCCGTCTTCCGGGGCCTTAGCCCGAGTCCGAGCCCTGGGTCGGGCGGAGCGGAGTTCGCCGTCTTCCGGGGCCTTAGTGAAAGTTCCCTTTGACCCGGGAACAGGATCTGGATGTCGCCTAGAGGGGGGGGGGGTGAATAGGCGAATAAAACTTATTACTTTAAAACTTAAATTCTTACTCTACTCGAAGACTTAGTACGCAATGGAGTGAGAAGACTCTTCGAGTAGGTTGCAGCGGAATCAGAGATCCTGTCTCAAAAGTGTCCTGCACTTCAAATAAATCTTATACCACAGATAAGTATTGAAGTGCAGATATAAAGACGAGTAAGACAGAGAGTCAGGATACAACACAGAACAGAGCACACAGACGCAAGGATTTATCCCGAGGTTCGGCCAAGCCTGAAATGCTTGCCTAGTCCTCGTTGGAGTTAGCCACACCTGGGCTTGGAGTCTATTTCAACTCCTTCCTCCGTTTGCTCAGATCTGTCAGAATGACAGACAGAGCCTTTCACTATTGAGTGGGGTTACAACAGAACCGCGGCTGCTTACAAACTTCTTGGCAGCACCCCGGCAGAGTAACGATACGCTCAAGACCTTGCTCTAGCTCTTAGCAGCACTACTCCTCTCTCTAAAGGCTTATAGCTGTGCCTTCTACACAAACTATAGAGTTACACACAAGAGAGAGAGCGAGAATTGATCCGAGTGATGTCTACACTTGTTGGCTGCACTTCTGTATTGCTTGAGGCGCCTAGGGGTCCCTTTTATAGGCACAAGGGGCCTAGGAGCCGTTGGAGGCAATTCTGGAAGGCCAATCTTGCCTTCTGTCGTCGGGGGCACCGGACAGTCCGGTGCACACCGGACATGTCCGGTGACCGATTTCTTTCCTTTTCTAACGCTTTCCGACCGTTGCAAACCGGCGGAGATCTGCGAGCCTTTGGCGCACCGGACAGTCCGGTGCACACCGGACAGTCCGGTGCCGTCTTCCGACCGTTGGCTTGGCCACGTGTCCCGCGCCGATTGCGCGGCCGACCGTTGGCCCTGGCCGACCGTTGGCTCACCGGACAGTCCGGTGCACACCGGACAGTCCGGTGAGTTTTAGCCGTACGCCGTCGGGGAATTCCCGAGAGCGGCCAGTTCGCTCCGAGCCAGCCTGGCGCACCGGACACTGTCCGGTGCACACCGGACAGTCCGGTGCTCCAGCCAGTGCTGAGTCTTGGCTGTTCACAGCCAAGTCTTTTTCTCCTCTTTTCTTTTCTTCTTCTTTCTGTTTCTAACACTTAGACAAGTATATTAGTCCACAAAACCAATGTACTAAGTATAGAAACATACCTTTTCTTAATCATTAAATCTATAGCATTCCACATGCTTGAGCTTTGATGTTGGACTCATAAATCATTAAGTCGGCTTGACTTGATCTAGACTGACATTACTTGGCTCCAACATCCTGTAAAGGTCACATAGAACATCTCCAAACATAGGAACAACCCAAACTAAAGATCAAGGTGAACTTAGCTCTTTTGGGCTGCTTCCAGTTCTAGTTTTGACACTTGTTCTCCTTCTAGTGACCTTGATCTCCTTCTTAGAGCTTGATCTTGAGCCTTATGACTTACACCACATAACTGTAGCTGTTACCTCATTGACTGTAAGTCACGTTCTTATGTAGTGATCCTTGATGTGCCATAGCTGTTCTCAACTCGATCACCCTTGACTTTGCAAGCCTTCTTCTTCACCCTTGGCTTTGGGTTCCTCAGCCTCCTTGACCTTCTCCCGTGCACTTGGTACCTCGAAGCTCTTCTTGCCTCCGTCCTTGGCTTGATCAGTTGTCTCCTAGCTACGCACCCGAGTCTCACTTTATGCAATTTCCATCCTACTTGTGATGTCCATCATGTATCCATAATTCAGTTCTTGGACCATCACAATAGTTCACTTGTGTTGAATCCTGTAGGCTTTACCTTAAGCACCTGTTCAACACTTAGTACATTTGTTAGTCCTTTAATTGAGTTGTCATCCAAACACCAAAACTCACAAGAGAGCTTTCAATCTCCCCCTTTTTGGTGATTGATGGCAACACAATTAAAGCTTACATAAGAATAAGATTTGAAGCACAAATTTTGAATTCTAAGTTTATAGAATGCTCCCCCTAAATATGTGCTTACTTCAAAAACATAATCTTGACCTCAGACGCCAATTTGCACATACTTAGGCAATTCGAAACATTTCTACACCTTAGCACTTTTTAGGAAGCATTGAGACAAGATTCAAACCATGATGCTATTACACACAAATACACATAATCAGAGTTAAACACCATTTAAAATAGTGGATATATCACAGGAATATCAACCTACCACTATTCATCATTAAGATACCAATTCAAACTAATACCAATTTAAACTAAGACACTAATTTAAGACAATCTTAAAGCACCATTAACCACATGGCTATCTATTACACTATAGAAGCCAAATAATTCAACGCAGCGGAAACACTAGTCCATATGAGCAACTTTGCAAGAAACATATGAATATCACACTTCGCAAAGCTCAAACTAACACATCACCCATTAGGATAAGCTTTCCTCTCAGGTTGAGATAAGCTTTAATACACAAATTCTCCCCCTTTGACATCAAACACCAAAAACCATACTCAAGCAAGAACATATGATGATGTCAAGGGACAGCAGGGTGTTAAGGAGGAAAACGACTATCAAAACTCCCCCTTACTTATTGAGCATATGCCCGATCAACATTTAGGCAAGATACATATATGCAAAAAGATTAATACTCCCTTTGTACCTTTACCATGTTGTAGTGTACTTCCCATCTTGAAAGTATCTAATCTCTCGAGAGCTTCTTCACACTTGTGCTTGATTCTTTATCCTTACTTTTTCTTGTTGCTAAGACATCAAACTTAGAACAAGTTATAGTATTGGGCACAAGAAGAAACTTCTATTCTAATGATTTTTAAGAGATGTCAAATGAAGCAAACTATCACAGCTACCAATTGAAAGATACCAATTGCAAAAGTTCATTTATTATCATAGCTCCATGATATTAAGAATAAGCATCTATTATCACCAGATATTATAGATCATGAGCAATCTAAAAATATGCACTTACTCACGACTTGAGATACCAATTTCTTGACTTACAGAGGTACCCAAGTCCTGATTGCTCCATTTCTTGCTTATCTTCTCTTTTCCACCTAGAGACCATACAAGATTGCTCAAGAAACAGTTAGTCTCAAAAGACACAAGTTATGTGTGCTCCCCCTCAAGTTGTGCATCAAGTATTTGAATGACTTGCACTTGGCACATTCTAGCTTCCTTAGAACTAGAGGGGATCACAACATACCTTGGTCAAGGCATACTCTACCACTTTCATCACACAAAGATGCCATTTTGAATATCAAATGAAAAGCCACTTAACACCAATTGAAGGCTAAATGAAAGGTTGACTAAATACAACAATGCATGCCTCAGTGGCACCTGAGCCAATTGAATACTCACAGGAAGTATAACATTTACACGCAACTTAGACATGCTTCATACTTAACTATCATTGCATCACATATACTAATTGAAAAACACATTATCATGTCTAAACACATCATAGTTAAAAAGGTTCTTTAGGTACACCAAAAGAAACAACATTTTAAGGCATAAGTCTCTTAAGCCACGATACTACCAATGAAATGCAAGAACACAGCTATGATCACTATCAATGGAACTTCAAGATAATCATTAAAATTGCACAGTTCCATTTTCCATACCTTTGCCTTTATGAGAGCACTAGTTATCACTAATTCAGGGCTCCTTTTGCTCATGCACCTCATAGCTCAAAAGGGCACGACATGGATTTGAAATTCACACAGTACCAGACTAGGGTAAATATGTGAGCATGGACTAAACGAAATGTTATAATTGCACATAGCATGATTTACAAAAGTTGCAGGTTTATCCATATACACCAAGAGAGTTAATCATGTGGATATAACAAATGAAAGAGCTACCCATGAATGATTCAAAAGATATATCCTATATAACACCAGTCATGATTAAGCAAACATCATTATGATTCATTTAACACAGGTAATCATAAAGCATAGCTACTCTAAGGACAGGTAGCACATCAAGCCAACTTAAGAGCAATACTAAATTGCAATGATGTACTTAAAGTACACGGGTACCGTCCTTTGGAGAGCAGGTTTTAGATTCTCATCAAGGTCCTTTACTTGATTCACCAATAATGATTCAGGACCTACACACCTTATTTCACTTGAGATGAACATGGGATTAGTGTTTCACAATAATTCAACCTTGGGTCAATAAACACCAAAACACTTAATAGCTTAAGCATAGAGTTTTAGATAACCGTCTTAAGCTCTCCCATGGTCTCCTGTCCATCTCAAGGCACCTGCATGGTCTAGTTAGCACAGTTTGGTACCCACCTTGGGATGGGTCCATAATGATCATCTAAATGTGCCTTTGGTACCCAAATTGCCTTTGTGCTAGTTCTAGGTGATCTCGTTATAGATCTAGCACAAGTGTATGATATGGGTCTCCTATTCGAATAAGATTGACACAAATTCACTTGCTTAGGAATCTTACCTCTATAACATATCTTGGATAGATGACCCTGCTCACCACACTTGTAGCAGAAGCGTCGCTCAACCTGACATGATGCTTGCTGTTTGCCATTTTCCTTGGTGAGGGTCATCTTGGAGGATGCACATCCTTGATTCTTCATGACCGGACATGAAGTGATAATGTGGTCCTTATTGTTGCATCCAAAGCAACTTCTTGTCCCTTCATCCTTGTCTTTGTACGGACAGGATGCGATGAAGTGGCCTAATTCCTTGCACTTGAAGCACCTCCTTTTTCCTCTTCTCTTTTTGCTTTTGGATGACATAGAGAGATGATCAGTGCAAACAACATGACTAATTGAATTTTTACCTTTTTCCTCGTTCATGTTGATTTCCTCATTTATAGCTTTGGGAACATTTTTCTTATTGAGCTTAACACTTGCTGCAGTTTTTCCTTTCTCAAGCTTCTTCACCACGCGCCCGTGGATATCTTGAGAGAGTTGAGCTAAGCGTCTTTTCCTCAATTGTCGTTGCTTCTTATTCCCACAGAATTTCTTTTGTGACCCTAAAACTTGTTGCTCAATCAATGATTGGCTTTCTTTTGAGCAACAGGGGTTAACACATGATGATATACAATTCAAATGCGCACACGTGCGAGAATGAGGTTCACATGAATTTAAGTTTAAAATTACAACCTCATGAGCAACATTAAGCATGATATGGTCATCAACTAGTTTATTATGAGAATTTGACAACATATCATACTCTTCACCTAGAGCAAGTTTTTCTAAATTTAGAATTTCTACTTGACTCTTAAGCATGGCGTTTTCCATTTTAAGTTGAGCAACACAGGATAAAACATCATCATTATTCCTTTGCTCAAATAAAATAGATTCATACCGTTGGACCAAATCGTCATGAGAGCACTTTAGCTCCTCATGTTCTTTGGTCATCTTCTCCAGGCAGTTGTTGGTTTTGATGAGGGTCTCCTCTAGCCTGAGAAGCGTCTCGCCTTGTTCCTTGTTCCTTCTCAACAACTTAACCAAGAGCACTTTGTCTTCTTTGTTGAGATGGGTGTAGAACCGGCGAATCTCCTCTTCTTCCACATCACCGGTCTCATTTTCCCTGTCATTATTATTAGTGGAAGCAATACAGGAAAATGTACCTAGTGGTGATGAAGATTCATCCTCGCTATCATCCTCATATTCCTCCTCATCATCGCTTTCGTCTCCACTATCATTGTTAGCAATAAGACATTTATAACTAGTGGAAGACAAACCTGTCGGTGAGGTGGATTCATCGTTTGGATGCCATCGTTCTTGTTCTTCTTCCTTTGAATGGTTAGTATGACAAGCAATATAGGGAGTAGAAGTAGTACAATTTGCCACAAAATATTTTACTTTAATTCTATTCCATAAATCATGAGCATCAACAATTAAATCATTACCACTACTCATGATGGCAAAATAAGCACCTCTAGAAAGAGAATCAACTAAGATGCTGCAAGCACGGTGATTGAGAGAGAAACATCTTAGTTCATCATTAGAGGGATTTTTACTAATATCAGATGGAAAAATACTTCTCCTAAGGATCTGTCTTAAATCAGGATCAACACTCATGAAAGCATTATAAATAGAGACAGACCAAGATTTATAATTAGAGCCATCGCCTAAAAGAAGTTCTACAGTTACCTCTTGTGACGACATCGTTATCTCCGGACGGCTAAGCCCACACTGGAGAGGCCTAGCTCCGATACCAATTGAAAGTTCCCTTTGACCCGGGAACAGGATCTGGATGTCGCCTAGAGGGGGGGGGGTGAATAGGCGAATAAAACTTATTACTTTAAAACTTAAATTCTTACTCTACTCGAAGACTTAGTACGCAATGGAGTGAGAAGACTCTTCGAGTAGGTTGCAGCGGAATCAGAGATCCTGTCTCAAAAGTGTCCTGCACTTCAAATAAATCTTATACCACAGATAAGTATTGAAGTGCAGATATAAAGACGAGTAAGACAGAGAGTCAGGATACAACACAGAACAGAGCACACAGACGCAAGGATTTATCCCGAGGTTCGGCCAAGCCTGAAATGCTTGCCTAGTCCTCGTTGGAGTTAGCCACACCTGGGCTTGGAGTCTATTTCAACTCCTTCCTCCGTTTGCTCAGATCTGTCAGAATGACAGACAGAGCCTTTCACTATTGAGTGGGGTTACAACAGAACCGCGGCTGCTTACAAACTTCTTGGCAGCACCCCGGCAGAGTAACGATACGCTCAAGACCTTGCTCTAGCTCTTAGCAGCACTACTCCTCTCTCTAAAGGCTTATAGCTGTGCCTTCTACACAAACTATAGAGTTACACACAAGAGAGAGAGCGAGAATTGATCCGAGTGATGTCTACACTTGTTGGCTGCACTTCTGTATTGCTTGAGGCGCCTAGGGGTCCCTTTTATAGGCACAAGGGGCCTAGGAGCCGTTGGAGGCAATTCTGGAAGGCCAATCTTGCCTTCTGTCGTCGGGGGCACCGGACAGTCCGGTGCACACCGGACATGTCCGGTGACCGATTTCTTTCCTTTTCTAACGCTTTCCGACCGTTGCAAACCGGCGGAGATCTGCGAGCCTTTGGCGCACCGGACAGTCCGGTGCACACCGGACAGTCCGGTGCCGTCTTCCGACCGTTGGCTTGGCCACGTGTCCCGCGCCGATTGCGCGGCCGACCGTTGGCCCTGGCCGACCGTTGGCTCACCGGACAGTCCGGTGCACACCGGACAGTCCGGTGAGTTTTAGCCGTACGCCGTCGGGGAATTCCCGAGAGCGGCCAGTTCGCTCCGAGCCAGCCTGGCGCACCGGACACTGTCCGGTGCACACCGGACAGTCCGGTGCTCCAGCCAGTGCTGAGTCTTGGCTGTTCACAGCCAAGTCTTTTTCTCCTCTTTTCTTTTCTTCTTCTTTCTGTTTCTAACACTTAGACAAGTATATTAGTCCACAAAACCAATGTACTAAGTATAGAAACATACCTTTTCTTAATCATTAAATCTATAGCATTCCACATGCTTGAGCTTTGATGTTGGACTCATAAATCATTAAGTCGGCTTGACTTGATCTAGACTGACATTACTTGGCTCCAACATCCTGTAAAGGTCACATAGAACATCTCCAAACATAGGAACAACCCAAACTAAAGATCAAGGTGAACTTAGCTCTTTTGGGCTGCTTCCAGTTCTAGTTTTGACACTTGTTCTCCTTCTAGTGACCTTGATCTCCTTCTTAGAGCTTGATCTTGAGCCTTATGACTTACACCACATAACTGTAGCTGTTACCTCATTGACTGTAAGTCACGTTCTTATGTAGTGATCCTTGATGTGCCATAGCTGTTCTCAACTCGATCACCCTTGACTTTGCAAGCCTTCTTCTTCACCCTTGGCTTTGGGTTCCTCAGCCTCCTTGACCTTCTCCCGTGCACTTGGTACCTCGAAGCTCTTCTTGCCTCCGTCCTTGGCTTGATCAGTTGTCTCCTAGCTACGCACCCGAGTCTCACTTTATGCAATTTCCATCCTACTTGTGATGTCCATCATGTATCCATAATTCAGTTCTTGGACCATCACAATAGTTCACTTGTGTTGAATCCTGTAGGCTTTACCTTAAGCACCTGTTCAACACTTAGTACATTTGTTAGTCCTTTAATTGAGTTGTCATCCAAACACCAAAACTCACAAGAGAGCTTTCACTTAGCCCGAGTCCGAGCCCTGGGTCGGGCGGAGCGGAGTTCGCCGTCTTCCGGGGCCTTAGCCCGAGTCTGAGCCCTGGGTCGGGCGGAGCTTCCTATGGCGCCTTTGGCAAAGCCTGGCCGCCCGTCGGTCTCACTCTTTGTGTTAAATGCCCCAGTGACTTGGTCGGTCGGCGCGGTGATTTAGTCAGGGTTGCTTCTTAACGAAGGCAAGGCCTCGGGCGAGCCGGAGATGTGTCTGCCGTAAAAAAGGGGGCCTCGGGCGAGACGGAAACACCTCAGGGTCGGCTGCCCTTGCCCGAGGCTAGGCTCGGGCGAGGCGTGATCGAGTCGCTCGTATGGACTGATCCCTGACTTAATCAAACCCATCAGGCCTCTGCAGCTTTATGCTGATGGGGGTTACCAGCTGAGAATTAGGCGTCTTGAGGGTACCCCTAATTATGGTCCCCGACAAACATCATTATGATATAAAATGGATACAACCAAATCCTGACCTCGCGCGAGTGCTAGAAAAATCACTCGACTTCTACCGAGATCCCTAATTAATAAAGCAGCTACTCGACCTAGCATACTAGTATCCATCTCAAAGGGAATCCTGAGTTCATGCAACTAGGGTTTCAAACAACTCCTACACTTAAGTGCACAATACAAGCCTACAAACATTAAGTGTAGTAAAATAGCATATAGAACAGGTTATGCATAAAACCGGGGCTTGCCTTTAATTTAACACTTAGATAGTGTTTGCTGGGGCAAGTACTCGCTTGGCGAGCATCCACTGGTCATGTCCATCATTCTTTAGGTTGTCCACCAACTGCATCTTGTGGGTGGCACCACATCACTTGCACGATCGTCATCTCTCGGTCCTAAATGAGATGCAAGATGCATATGTATGAATATAATGAAAGTAGCACAAAGTATACAAAGACATAATAACGAACTAAACATTAAATGGGAAGACATCGTAAACAACCATACGCTAGCATTAGTTATCTACACGTTATCGGCGTCCAACATTAACCCTTTAAAAAGACAATAACATTTTATTTATTTACGCAACACAACTACGACATCACAAGTACGCGCATTTTGTTTGTTTGGATACGACTTTTCATTAGTTCTCCTATTGATCGCGCAAAAGCATCACCGATCACACAAGTCCAACCAAGACAACGTAAGCTCAAATACGACATAGGCATCAATAACTACGGAACTCCTATATCGCAATCACTAGAGAGGAACATATAAAACATGACACACAGGCAATATTAAGCTTAGTCATGGCAACTCTACATTAATTAGGTGCTAACCAAGCAATTTTAGCAAAAAGGGTGAACTAGACCATCAAATGCGCACTCGCAGATTTTTGGGACAGCAACGCAGCAGTCACTCGTTTTAATCATAACTCTCCAAATATTAATCCAAAAATAGCAAACCAAGACTTTCTGGAAAGATTTAAAAGTGAACTACAACTTTGGTATTTTTACCTCAACATGATTCAACACTTAACAAGGTTAAAACGTGCTAATACAACAGCACTGTCCAGATTTGGACAGATTCAGACCTGTGACTTTAAAAATCCATAACTGAAGATTCAGACATCCAAACAAAGTGATCTTAGACTTTTTGGAAAGATAATTAAATGTTCTACAAATTATTTATAAACATCTCAAGGTGATTCAATATTTAATTAAGGATAAAAGACACTAGAAGGCTTGCTGTCCAGAATTGGACAGATTCAGTCTTCAGACTGTAAACATTCATAACTTATTCTTTAGACCACCAAAAATAGTGATCCAAGACTTCTTGGAAATCTCAGCAAAAGCACTACATAACTTTTATAATCACTAAGAAGTGATTCAATGTTTAATCAAGTCAAACATTACAGTTTTCGAAATCTGTTCTGACAGTGGACAGAACACAGCAAGCAGTTTGTAAAATTCATAACTCTTAAACTATCAGGCCTATGGTTATGAAATTTTAACACAATCAAGATAAGAAAAGCATCTATAACTTTCTTATAGTCTACAAGGACTGATTCAAACGTTAACTTAAGCAAACAGTACAGTCTCTGAAATCTGTACAGAAATTGGACAGATTCAGTTACTGAATTTGTAAAAAGCACAACTCCTAAACTGTTAGACCTATGGCTGTCAAATTTTAACACCAGCAAGATAATAAAGTTATCTACCACTTTTCTATAGCACATATCTACAGAAAACACAATTTAGTTCATCAAACATACAGCACACCGAAAACAGTACGTGCAGCCCAAAACAGCAATCAATACATTTCAGCTTCTATACAATTCAAGAATTGCCGCATTCTAGAGACTTGAATCATTCTAACGCTTTACTATTTGTGACAGTTAAAATAATCAAATGAGGACTAACAAGTAGACTCACTAATTTTTATCCATGTCATTTTGTATCACTAGCTTAATCATTATACACATATAAGTCTATTACACCTTCCTCGTCCGAAAGAAAATCCTCAAGCCCAACATTTATCACACATATATAATGTACTTAGATCACAATACCAGCACCACTAAATCATATGATGCGTCTATTTCATTTTTTTCATATACATCAAATTAGCATATGCGATGGGTACCACGGCGAAGGCATAACACATCTAGACCCAACTCATAACCGGGGGGACTACATGGTCACGTCACCACTTCGTTACCCAAGCCGAAACAAATTTCCTAGCCACATCAACCAAACTTCTAATTGAGTAAAACCTACACCTCCTTGTCACAAATACAACCATACACTATGTGTGACGTGAAATTTAATGAACGCCTAATGGGTATTGACTCGACTTATAAACATAGAGAAGCGATGAGTACTTTGGCATGTCACCACCTCACCTCACACGCAAAATCATTCTTAATTGGACTGACCAATTTGAACGACTGTTCTTCCAGTTATTATTATTAATCCACACGCCTAGATAAGCATAATTTCAACTCAAATTGCCCATATTTTACATTTCGACATAAGCTTGGCTATTGGCTAACGTTGTAACTATTTTCTAAGTACCAACATACACCAACTTTCACCATTTTCGGATACTCGTACGACACACAGTTATTCTAATACATCACAAGTATATTCAACCCCATTAGTAAAGTACCAGCACATTTCCAAAAATTCCCCGAGACTACGACGACAAGGCACCGATCCGCCATACAACAAAAACCATGACGACGCCGGCAGATACTATCCACTAACCGTTGAAAAACTAAACTTACTTCTCGCTTGCCACTACATCACTCCTTAATCACACAACCATCACGAGCATCCTTCACACGATTATATAATAGCTACCTAAGCGCCGTGTTACACAATACATGCATCTTTCCTCGTCGCGAGTATAACCATATTACGGCATATACCCGCACACCTCAAACAAATATCTTACGCCACCACTACTAAAATACACCACGACACACACCCACATACGTGTCCCCACATTACGCACAAGACATCAACCACACCGGTGACTCCAACTGGACTAATCATACCCTCATCTGCATTGACTATCACAATCATCGATCACATGCATAAAACAATACACTTTTCACATAGACACCTATCGATTCATTCCCCAACACATAATTCGCATTTTTAAAAATTTATCCACACAACAAACCACACATCAAACACATTATTACAGAAACTTAAAAACATCTGAGTTCTTGTTCTACTTCATTTTCTTCTATATACGTGTTCATTTATACAATTATAATTTCACGCACATATTCACACACGCACATCATCGACCAAATACGTAAATAAAACAGATCGCGAATCATTCAAGGCAAACAACCTGGCCGAAATCCGATCGGAGTTGCACATGCATGCCATCAGACGGGGCTCTTTGCCGACGAGCGATGCGCGAGGCGTGATGACGACACGGCTGCGAGCACGACACAGTTTATTACACGATTTGCTGGTGCGGCCATTCAATCGAACACAAAAAAAACGCAGGACAGCTAGTAGCTCACCGAGGGTGTTGCTCGCTGCATAGATCGGTTGACGCCGCACGTGGAGGGCCGAGCACAGGGGTGGATGGCGGCTGAAAGTTGCCTAGAGGGGGGGTGAATAGGGCGAAACTGAAAATCTCAAAAATAATCACAACTACAAGCCGGGTTAGCGTTAGAAATATAATAGAATCCGCAAGAGAGGGCGCAAAACAAATCGCAAGCGAATAATAAAGTGAGACACGCGGATTTGTTTTACCGAGGTTCGGTTCTCTCAAACCTACTCCCCGTTGAGGAGGCCACAAAGGCCGGGTCTCTTTCAACCCTTCCCTCTCTCAAACGGTCCCTCGGACCGAGTGAGCTTCTCTTTCTCAAATCACTTGGGAACCTAACTTCCCGCAAGGACCACCACACAATTGGTGTCTCTTGCCTCAATTACAAGTGAGTGTTTGATCACAAGAGAGAATGCCAAAGAAAAAGAAGCGATCCAAGCGCAAGAGCTCAAATGAACACTACAAATCACTCTCTCTAGTCACTAGGGCTTTGTGTGGAGTTGGGAGAGGATTTGATCTCTTTTGTTGTGCTTTGCAATGAATGCTAGCTCTTGTATAGTGGTTGGAAGTTGGAAAACTTGGATGCAATGAATGGTGGGGTGGTTGGGGTATTATAGCCCCAACCACCAAACTTGACCGTTGGAGGAGGCTGTCTGTCGATGGCGCACCGGACAGTCCGGTGCACACCGGACATGTCCGGTGCCCCCTCCACGTCATCAATGCCGTTGGATTCTGACCGTTGGAGCTTCTGACTTCTGGGCTCGCCTGGATGTCCGGTGCACACCGGACATCACTGTTCACTGTCCGGTGCGCCAGTATGGGCGCGCCTGACTTCTGCGCGCGCAGAGCGCGCATTAAATGCGACGCAGGTAGCCGTTGGCGCCGAAATAGCCGTTGCTCCGTGGTTACACCGGACAGTCCGGTGCACACCGGACATATCCGGTGAATTATAGCGGAGCGGCTGCTGCGCGATCCCGAGGCTGGCGAGTTGAGGAGGCCGCGCTTTTATGGAGCACCAGACACTGTCCGGTGTACACCGGACAGTCCGGTGAATTATAGCGCTGCGGCCTGAGAAATTCCCGAAGGTGGCGAGTTCGAGCTGGAGTCCTCTGGTGCACCGGACACTGTCCGGTGGCGCACCGGACACTGTCCGGTGTACACCGGACAGTCCGGTGCCTCCAGACCAGAGGTGCCTTCGGTTGCCTCTTTGCTCCTTTGTTGAATCCAAAACTTGATCTTTTTATTGGCTGAGTGTGAACCTTTTGCACCTGTATAACTTATACACTAGAGCAAACTAGTTAGTCCAATATTTGTGTTGGACAATTCAACCACCAAAATTATTTAGGGACTGGGTGTAAGCCTAATTCCCTTTCAATCTCCCCCTTTTTGGTGATTGATGCCAACACAAACCAAAGCAAATCTAGAAGTGCATAATTGAACTAGTTTGCATAATGTAAGTGCAAAGGTTGCTTGGAATTGAGCCAATATAAATACTTACATGATGCGCATGGATTGTTTTCTTTGTTTTTGACATATTGGACCATATTTGCACCAAAAGTTTTGTTTTAGCAAACTCTTTTGTAAATTCTTTTCGAAGTCTTTTTGCAAGATAGTCAAAGGTAAATGAATAAGATTTTGCAAAGCATTTTCAAGTTTTGAAATTTTCTTCCTTTGTTCAAATGCTTTTCCTTTGACTAAACAAAACTCCCCCTCAAATAAAGTCTCCTCTTAGTGTTCAAGAGGGTTTCAGTACATCTATTTTGAAAATACTACTTGCCCTCCTTTTAGAACACAAAAAGATACCAATTTTGAAATTTATCAATTGAAAATCATCAATTTTTAAAATTAGGGGTGGTGGTGCGGTCCTTTTGCTTTGGGCTCATATTTTCTCCCCCTTTGGCATGAATCGCCAAAAACGGAATCATTAGAGCCCAATGAAGTACTTTCTCCTCCTTTGGTCATAGAGTAAATGAGTGAAGATTATACCAAAGTTGGAGAGATGCTCGGAGTGACGGCGAAGGATGAGTAGTAGAGTGGAGTGGAAGCCTTTGACTTCGCCGAAGACTCCAATTCCCTTTCAATATACCTATGACTTGGTTTGGAATACACTTGAAAACACATTAGTCATAGGATATAAAAGAGATATGATCAAAGGTATTTTTAGGAGCTATGTGTGCAAGTTTTATCAAAAGAAATTCCTAGAATCAAGAATATTAAGCTCATGCCTAAGTCTGGTAAAAGATTGTTCATCAAGAGGCTTGGTAAAGATATCGGCTAATTGATCTTTAGTGTTAATGTATGAAATCTCGATATCCCCCTTTTGTTGGTGATCCCGAAGAAAATGATACCGAATGGCTATGTGTTTAGTGCGGCTATGCTCAACGGGATTATCCGCCATGCGGATTGCACTCTCATTATCACATAGAAGAGGAACTTTGGTTAATTTGTAACCGTAGTCCCGCAGGGTTTGCCTCATCCAAAGCAATTGCGCGCAACAATGGCCTGCGGCAATATACTCGGCTTCGGCGGTAGAAAGAGCGACCGAATTTTGCTTCTTTGAAGCCCATGACACCAAGGATCTTCCCAAGAACTGGCAAGTCCCCGATGCGCTCTTCCTATTAATTTTACACCCTGCCCAATCGGCATCCGAATAACCAATCAAATCAAAAGTGGATCCCCGAGGGTACCAAAGCCCAAACTTAGGAGTATAAGCCAAATATCTCAAGATTCGTTTTATGGCCGTAAGGTGTGATTCCTTAGGGTCGGCTTGGAATCTTGCACACATGCATACGGAAAGCATAATGTCCGGTCGAGATGCACATAAATAAAGCAATGAACCAATCATCGACCGGTATACCTTTTGATCCACGGACTTACCTCCCGTGTCGAGGTCGAGATGCCCATTTGTTCCCATGGGAGTCTTGATGGGCTTGGCATCCTTCATTCACAACTTGCTTAGAATGTCTTGAGTATACTTTGTTTGGCAAATGAATGTGCCCTCTTGGAGTTGTTTGACTTGAAATCCTAGAAAATACTTCAACTCCCCCATCATAGACATCTCGAATTTCTGTGTCATGATCCTACTAAATTCTTCACATGTAGATTTGTTAGTAGACCCAAATATATCATCAACATAAATTTGGCATACGAACAAATCATTGTCAAGAGTTTTAGTGAATAAAGTAGGATCGGCCTTGCCGACTTTGAAGCCATTATCAATAAGGAAATCTCTAAGGCATTCATACCATGCTCTTGGGGCTTGCTTGAGCCCATAAAGCGCCTTAGAGAGCCTATAAACATGGTTAGGGTACTCACTGTCTTCAAAGCCGGGAGGTTGCTCAACATAGACCTCCTCTTTGATTGGTCCATTGAGGAAAGCACTCTTCACGTCCATTTGATAAAGCTTGAAGCCATGGTAAGTAGCATAGGCCAATAATATGCGAATTGACTCAAGCCTAGCTACGGGTGCATAGGTTTCACCAAAATCCAAACCTTCGACTTGTGAATACCCCTTGGCCACGAGTCGAGCTTTGTTCCTTGTCACCACACCATGCTCGTCTTGCTTGTTGCGGAAGACCCACTTGGTTCCTACAACATTTTGATTAGGACGTGGAACTAAATGCCATACCTCATTCCTTGTGAAATTGTTGAGCTCTTCTTGCATCGCCATCACCCAATCCGAATCTTGAAGTGCTTCCTCTACCCTGTGCGGCTCAATAGAGGAAACAAAAGAGTAATGTTCACAAAAATGTGCAACACGAGACCGAGTAGTTACCCCCTTATGAATGTCGCCGAGGATGGTGTCGACGGGGTGATCTCGTTGTATTGCTTGGTGGACTCTTGGGTGTGGCGGCCTTGGTTGTTCATCCTCCTTGTCTTCATCATTTGCATCTCCCCCTTGATCGTTGCCGTCATTTTGAGGTGGCTCATCTTCTTGATCTTCTTGTTCAACATTTTGAGCCTCATCCTCAATTTGAGTTGGTGGAGATGCTTGCATGGAGGAGGATGGTTGATCTTGTGCATGTGGAGGCTCTTCGGATTCCTTAGGACACACATCCCCAATGGACATGTTCCTTAGCGCTATGCATGGAGCCTGTTCTTCACCTATCTCATCAAGATCAACTTGCTCTACTTGAGAGCCGTTAGTCTCATCAAACACAACGTCACAAGAAACTTCAACAAGTCCTGAGGACTTGTTAAAGACTCTATATGCCCTTGTGTTTGAGTCATATCCTAGTAAAAAGCCTTCTACAGTTTTAGGAGCAAATTTAGATTTTCTACCTCTTTTGACAAGAATAAAACATTTGCTACCAAAAACTCTAAAATATGAAATATTTGGCTTTTTACCGGTTAGGAGTTCATAGGATGTCTTCTTGAGGATTCGGTGAAGATATAACCGGTTGATGGCGTAGCAAGCGGTGTTGACTGCTTCGGCCCAAAACCGATCCGGTGTCTTGTACTCATCAAGCATGGTTCTTGCCATGTTCAATAGAGTTCGATTCTTCCTCTCCACTACACCATTTTGTTGTGGAGTGTAGGGAGAAGAGAACTCATGCTTGATGCCCTCCTCCTCAAGGAAGCCTTCAACTTGA
Source organism: Zea luxurians (assembly GCA_029449295.1). Taxonomy (NCBI): domain Eukaryota; kingdom Viridiplantae; phylum Streptophyta; class Magnoliopsida; order Poales; family Poaceae; genus Zea; species Zea luxurians. The sequence continues at coordinate 138,957,655 of JAOPSE010000010.1, forward strand.
GAGTTCTTGAACTCCGTCCCATTGTCGCTTCTAATTTTCTTGATCCTTAAGCCGAACTCATTTTGAGCTCGTCTCAAGAATCCCTTTAAGGTCTCTTGGGTATGAGATTTTTCCTGCAAAAAGAACACCCAAGTGAAGCGAGAATAATCATCCACAATAACTAGACAGTACTTACTCCCGCCGATGCTTATATAAGCGATCGGGCCGAATAGGTCCATGTGTAGGAGCTCCAGTGGCCTGTCACTAGTCATGATGTTCTTGTGTGGATGATGAGTGCCAACTTGCTTCCCGGCTTGGCATGCGCTACAAATCCTGTCTTTCTCAAAATGAACATTGGTTAGTCCTAAAATGTGTTCTCCCTTTAGAAGCTTGTGAAGATTCTTCATTCCAACATGGGCTAGTCGGCGGTGCCAGAGCCAACCTAAGTTAGTCTTAGCAACCAAGCAAGTGTCGAGTTCAGCTCTATCAAAATCTACCAAGTATAGCTGACCCTCTAACACTCCCTTGAATGCTATTGAATCATCACTTCTTCTAAAGACAGTAACACCTATATCAGTAAATAGACAGTTGTAGCCCATTTGACATAATTGGGATACGGAAAGCAAATTGTAATCTAAAGAATCTACAAGAAAAACATTGGAAATAGTGTGGTCAGGTGATATAGCAATTTTACCCAATCCTTTGACCAAACCTTGATTTCCATCCCCGAATGTGATAGCTCGTTGGGGATCTTGGTTTTTCTCATATGAGGAGAACATCTTTTTCTCCCCTGTCATGTGGTTTGTGCACCCGCTGTCGAGTATCCAACTTGAGCCCCCGGATGCATAAACCTACAAAACAATTTTAGTTCTTGACTTTAGGTACCCAAACGGTTTTGGGTCCTTTGGCATTAGAAACAAGAACTTTGGGTACCCAAACACAAGTCTTGGAGCCCTTGTGTTTGCCCCCAACAATCTTGGCAACTACCTTGCCGGATTTGTTAGTAAGCACATAAGAAGCATCAAAAGTTTTAAATGAAATAGCATGATCATTTGATGCATTAGAAGTTTTCTTTCTAGGCAACTTGGCACGGGTTGGTTGCCTAGAGCTAGATGTCTCACCCTTATACATAAAAGCATGGTTAGGGCCAGAGTGAGACTTCCTAGAATGAGTTCTCCTAATTTTGCTCTCAGGATAGCCGGCAGGGTACAAAATGTAACCCTCGTTATCCTGAGGCAAGGGAGCCTTGCCCTTAACAAAGTTAGATAAATTCTTTGGAGGGGCATTAAGTTTGACATTGTCTCCCCTTTGGAAGTCAATGCCATCCTTGATGCCAGGGCGTCTCCCATTATAGAGCATGCTTCTAGCAAATTTAAATTTTTCATTTTCTAAGTTATGCTCGGCAATTTTTGCATCTAATAATGCTATATGATCATTTTGTTGTTTAATTAAAGCCATGTGATCATGAATAGCATTGATATCAACATCTCTACATCTAGTACAAATAGAAACATGCTCAACATTAGATGTAGAGGGTTTGCAAGATTTTAATTCAATAACCTTAGCATGTAATAAATCATTTTTAGTTCTAAGGTCGGAAATAGTGGCATTGCAAACATCAAAATCCTTAGCCTTAGCAAGCAATTTTTCATTCTCAATCTTAAGGCTAGCAAGAGACTCATTCAATTCCTTAATCTTAGTAAGCAAATTATCATTATCATTTCTAAGATTGGGAATTGAATTAATACAAACATGAGAATCAACCTTAGCAATTAAATTAGCATTTTCATTTCTAAGGTTGGCAATAGTGTCATGGCAAGTGCTTAGCTCACTAGATAATTTGTTACATTTTTCTACCTCTAGAGCATAAGCATTTTTAACCTTAACATGCTTCTTATTTTCCTTGATTAGGAAGTCCTCTTGGGAGTCCAAGAGATCATCCTTTTCATGGATGGCACTAATTAGCTCATTTAATTTTTCCTTTTGTTCCATGTTAAGGTTGGCAAAAAGGATACGCAAATTATCTTCCTCACCACTAGCATTATCATCACTAGAAGATTCATATTTAGTGGAGGAGTTAGATTTAACCTTCTTCCTTTTGCCGTCTTTTGCCATGAGGCACTTGTGGCCGACGTTGGGGAAGAGGAGTCCCTTGGTGACGGCGATGTTGGCGGCGTCCTCGTCGGAGGAGGACTCGGTGGAGCTCTCGTCGGAGTCCCATTCCCGGCAAACATGGGCATCGCCGCCCTTCTTCTTGTAGTACTTCTTCTTTTCTCTCCTCTTTCCCTTCTTGTCGTCGCCCCTGTCACTGTCACTAGACATAGGACATTTTGCAATAAAATGACCGGGCTTACCACACTTGTAGCAAACCTTCTTGGAACGGGATTTGTAGTCCTTCCCCTTCCGTTGCTTGAGGATTTGCCGAAAGCTTTTGATGATTAAGGCCATCTCCTCATTGTCGAGCTTGGATGCGTCAATTGGTTGTCTACTTGGTGTAGACTCCTCCTTCTTCTCCTCCGTTGCCTTGAAGGCCACCGGTTGCGCCTCGGATGTGGAAGGTTCGTCAAGCTCGTTGATCTTCTTTGAGCCCTTAATCATGCATTCAAAGCTCACAAAATTCCCGATAACTTCCTCGGAGGTCATTAGTGGATATCTAGGATTACCACGAATTAATTGAACTTGAGTGGGGTTAAGGAAAATAAGAGCTCTTAAAATAACCTTAACCACTTCGTGGTCATCCCACTTTTTGCTCCCGAGGTTGCGCACTTGGTTCACCAAGGTCTTGAGCCGGTTGTACATATCTTGTGGCTCCTCCCCTTGGCGAAGACGAAAGCGACCGAGCTCCCCCTCGATCGTTTCCTGCTTGGTGATCTTGGTGAGTTCATCACCTTCGTGCGCCGTCTTGAGTAGGTCCCAAATCTCCTTTGCATTCTTCAACCCTTGCACTTTGTTGTATTCCTCCTTGCTTAGAGAGGCGAGGAGAATGGTTGCGGCTTGGGAGTTGAAGTGCTCGATTTGGGCCACTTCGTCCGTATCATAATCCTCATCCCCTACAGAAGGTACCTGTGCTCCAAACTCAACAACATTCCATATACTTTTGTGGAGTGAGGTTAGATGAAATTTCATTAAATCACTCCACCTAGCATAATCTTCGCCATCAAAAGTCGGCAGTTTGCCTAATGGAACGGAAAGTAAAGGAGTATGTCTAGATGTACGGGGATAGTGTAAGGGGATCTTACTAAACTTCTTGCGCTCTTGGCGCTTAGAAGTTACGGACGGTGCGTCGGAGTCGGAGGTGGATGTTGATGAAGTGTCGATCTCGTAGTAGACCACCTTCCTCATCCTCTTGTGCTTGTCGCCTTTCCGATGCGACTTGTGAGAAGAAGATTTTTCCTTCTTCTCTTTGTGGTGAGAAGAGGAAGATCTTTTCTCCTTCCGTTTGGAGGAGTCCTTCTTCTCCCTCCTCTTGGTGCGGGACTCTTCCGATGAAGTGCTCCCTTGGCTTGTAGTGGGCTTGTCGCCGGTCTCCATCTCCCTCTTGGTGTGATCTCCCGACATCACTTCGAGCGGTTAGGCTCTAATGAAGCACCGGGATCTGATACCAATTGAAAGTCGCCTAGAGGGGGGGGGGGTGAATAGGGCGAAACTGGAAATCTCAAAAATAATCACAACTACAAGCCGGGTTAGCGTTAGAAATATAATAGAATCCGCAAGAGAGGGCGCAAAACAAATCGCAAGCGAATAATAAAGTGAGACACGCGGATTTGTTTTACCGAGGTTCGGTTCTCTCAAACCTACTCCCCGTTGAGGAGGCCACAAAGGCCGGGTCTCTTTCAACCCTTCCCTCTCTCAAACGGTCCCTCGGACCGAGTGAGCTTCTCTTTCTCAAATCACTTGGGAACCTAACTTCCCGCAAGGACCACCACACAATTGGTGTCTCTTGCCTCAATTACAAGTGAGTGTTTGATCACAAGAGAGAATGCCAAAGAAAAAGAAGCGATCCAAGCGCAAGAGCTCAAATGAACACTACAAATCACTCTCTCTAGTCACTAGGGCTTTGTGTGGAGTTGGGAGAGGATTTGATCTCTTTTGTTGTGCTTTGCAATGAATGCTAGCTCTTGTATAGTGGTTGGAAGTTGGAAAACTTGGATGCAATGAATGGTGGGGTGGTTGGGGTATTTATAGCCCCAACCACCAAACTTGACCGTTGGAGGAGGCTGTCTGTCGATGGCGCACCGGACAGTCCGGTGCACACCGGACATGTCCGGTGCCCCCCTCCACGTCATCAATGCCGTTGGATTCTGACCGTTGGAGCTTCTGACTTCTGGGCTCGCCTGGATGTCCGGTGCACACCGGACATCACTGTTCACTGTCCGGTGCGCCAGTATGGGCGCGCCTGACTTCTGCGCGCGCAGAGCGCGCATTAAATGCGACGCAGGTAGCCGTTGGCGCCGAAATAGCCGTTGCTCCGTGGTTACACCGGACAGTCCGGTGCACACCGGACATATCCGGTGAATTATAGCGGAGCGGCTGCTGCGCGATCTCGAGGCTGGCGAGTTGAGGAGGCCGCGCTTTTATGGAGCACCGGACACTGTCCGGTGTACACCGGACAGTCCGGTGAATTATAGCGCTGCGGCCTGAGAAATTCCCGAAGGTGGCGAGTTCGAGTTGGAGTCCTCTGGTGCACCAGACACTGTCCGGTGGCGCACCGGACACTGTCCGGTGTACACCGGACAGTCCGGTGCCTCCAGACCAGAGGTGCCTTCGGTTGCCTCTTTGCTCCTTTGTTGAATCCAAAACTTGATCTTTTTATTGGCTGAGTGTGAACCTTTTGCACCTGTATAACTTATACACTAGAGCAAACTAGTTAGTCCAATATTTGTGTTGGGCAATTCAACCACCAAAATTATTTAGGGACTGGGTGTAAGCCTAATTCCCTTTCAGCGGCCAGATGGGGGGCTCACGGCCATGGGGGAAATGGAGCTGCGCAGGGACTGCTGCTGCTGGGAGGAAGATGAACAGGGCACTGGAAAAAAAGAAAGAAAAAAAATCTGGGCATCCATGGGAGTTGCTGCCGCGCGAGAGAGTAGGAGAAGGGGGCGCCGTGCCATTGCTGGCTGAGGGGAGGAAGGGCGCTGGGAGGGAGTGGGCAGAGGGAGGCGCCATGGCTGGCGTCGAGTGAGTCTGGCGACCTGCAGGGAGGGATCGAGCCCATGGAGGAGCAGGGGCATCGGCAAGGGGCTGCAACAATGGAGTGCTCGGCCTTGGTTGAGCTCCTGCCGGCAACCCCACGCACGCAGCGACGGCAGCGACCAAGGGGAAGGGGCTCGGCACACAGGGGGCTGGAGATGTGGCACAGGGAGCGCGTGATTCATCACCTGAGCAGGGCGTTGGCCATGGGCGACGGCGGCTCACCAGCTCGAGCTCAAACCAGAGAGGTGCCCTGCGCCATGGCTGGAGCAGAAGGGCTCGCGTCGGGTCCTGGCGGGTCAAGCTCGGCCAGGGGAAAAAGGGTGCCCGCGCCCATGGAGGAGAGGAGGACCTGCAGCTCGCCTACACCCTTGGAGCCGAGGAGAGGAAGGGCGCCATGGGGGGGCTCTGTGTCCTGCTACAAGCGCCATGGGAGAGGCTTGCTGCCGTGGAGAGAAGACAGGGAGGAAGAATGGCTGTGGCGGCTAGGAAAATTGAGGGGTGGGAGTGCAAAAAATGCCTCCACTTGCTAGGAGAGGGCTGCTATTTATAGAGGGGCACTAGGGTTAGGGTTTTCTCATGGGCTAAATGGGCTGGGTTGGGCCTGGCCCAAAACACGTACTCGGCCCGCGCTAATTTATTTTTCCGAATAAAAATGCTTCTGCGGAATTCGTTTCTACAGAGAACAGAGCGAATTAGAGTTTCGGCGAATGGACGATTAAGCGATTAATTCGGCCGAGAGTTGGATTTGATTTCGCTCGGAAATAATTCCTCGCGCACTATTTTAGAAATAAATGTTTCTCTCAGACTTCCGATCGGCTTCGGATTTTTAGTCGGAGAAATCGAATCGTGACAATTTAAAATCGCTGTCGATACAGGGTTTTGAATTCGATTCAGACATGAGATATTTGGCTGAGTCGAGTAAGAATTAATTAGAGGACGACATATCGAGTATTCCGTCTGAGAGTGCAGACTCGGATTAAAATAGTCGGACATCGATTGGGGTTCGAGGAATTAGACTCGGGCTCAGGTCAAATAACAACCGTCGAGAGTTTGATTAAATAAGCTTTAGATGAGATTTGTAATTCGAGATGGATTATCGAGTTTGCATTTGTGCCGGGAAATAAAAGTTTTAACACACTCCAAAATTGGTTGTTTCTCGCGATCGAATAACTCCGAATTCGATGAAATGTGCACGAATAGTCCGGATAATCAGAGACATATGCGAGCGAGAAATAGAGATTTTCACTGAGCATCCGAGATTAGGATAAATCTCCCGACATAACCCAAAATGGACACCTGGGGTGTCACATTTATAGCTTTCGAGAACAAGTGACCAACAGGACCCGTCATCCATGTTCTAGCTTTTCATGTAGGAGATGGTATACTCAATTACTGTCTAGGACATTGCATGTCCCTCAGACTCCATGTAGGCCTGCAGTTGGCCCTTAAATTGCTCCAACTGCTTGGCCATTCTATCAAAGCTATGGACACAGTGGCTCAATGTCAGCTCCATGACGTCCACCATCTCAAAGCCAGTGGTGGACATGCTGGATTGCATCCAAGGTTTATATTAGCGGGCTAAACCCAGCCGAAGCCTCGCTCCGTTCCACTTCACCACTGCTTGCCTCGCCTCCCTGCTTCCTCCACCTTTGCTTCTTGTTTGCTCCCTGCCCTCTATTTGTATTGTACGAGGAGGAAGGCGACCGGGTGGGGAAAGAGAGCGACCCACCTGCGTGTGGCCATGGAGACGAGCCAGGAGGAGGGCAGCACTTGCGGCTGTGTCGAGGGAAGAACAGGGTGGTGACACGTGGAGGAAGAAGGCGGGGCGAGGTGGCGGTGCCACCGGCGGCAATGTGACCGGTCTGCGTGCGACGGTGCCCGTGAGAAGCAGCGCACGGTTTTTGTTGGCGAAGGGCATGGTCGTTTGCTGCCGTCGACAAGGAGACTATGTCGAGGAGCACAACCACGTGGAGGAGGATGGAGGAGGTGGAGAGGCGCGAGGTCAAGGCGTCGTAGCAGGAGCAGGAGCTGACTTTCCCTGTGCTGCGGCACAGACAGGACGCAGTCGACGGCAAGACGAGCGAAGGGGATGGTGGCGCGTGGCGGTGAAGAGATCGAAGTGGGCGTCGTGTGGACGTCGAGGGCAAGGCTAGAAAGGTCGTATCCATGTGGAAAAGTTCACGTCTATGAGCCAAGACTCAAGTGAACGCGTGTACCGTGAGCCAAGACTCAAGTGCACTGGTTTCAACATAGAAGATTCCCAAAGCAGGGTTTCCAACGATGGCTTCGTGAGGAGAGACGTGTCAGCCGGTGATCGACGCACTAGTACAGAGAAGTTCTATAGTGGCGGTTGTAAACCTATTTATAGTGGCGTTTTTCGTAACCGCCAGTGCTAGGGGCCAGTAGAAATCATCATTTTTACAGGCGGGTAACTGAGGACCGCCAGTGAAAATCGATTTTCACTGGCGGTCGGCGTAATAAAACCGCCAGTGAAAATCGATTTTCACTGGCGGTCGACGTAATAAAACCGCCAGTGCAAATCGTTTCCAGGAAACATAAAACATATTTTAAAAATAGTTAAAAAATTTATTTTTATTAGGGGGGCCTCAGCCCACCCTAAGTCTCCGTCGAAGTCGCAAGTCGCGGCATTTTTCGCGCAAAATTCGCGCGCTACGCGGTTGTTAGTATTCGAACCGTCGACCTCACCCTCGCGCGTACCCTCCCCTACCACTCCGTCTATGACATGTCTTGTGTCTAGTTTGTAGTTGTTTTCTCCACATATTACAACCATTTGAGTGTAAATTGCTTATTTGAGACACTAAACGAATTCAAATAAAAAAGTTGTCAACTACAAAGATAAATAACTTTTGAAGTTCTACAACTTTTATTTTGACACTTTTTTCATCCGAGGTAGTTTGCAAAATTTGAATTTTAAATTTGACATACTTAGATTCAATTTTTGAGAACCGAAATGAGTTCAAATAAAAAAGTTGTCAACTACAAAGTTTCATAACTTTTAGAGATCTACAACTTTTATTTTGGTGGTTTTGTCATACGAGGCCGTTTGAAAAACTCGAAAAATTAAGGATAAAAATGATTTCTAGTGGCGGTTCCTTAAGAAAACCGCCACTAGAAATCGTATTTCTAGTGGCGGTTCCTTAAGAAAACCGCCACTACAAATCATGGATTTCTACTGGCGGTTTTCTTAAGGAACCGCCAGTAGAAATACGATTTCTAGTGGCGGTTTTCTTAAGGAACCGCCACTAGAAATAACACAGTCGGTGGATAACCGAATCCGCCTGTAAAAATATATCGTCCCCGCAGGCTTTGAGCCTTTTTCTACTAGTGACGCCGAAGCCGTGAAACGCGGGGAGAGCTGCAAAGGAGGTCAAGTTTTAATAAAGAAGATATCCGCCAAGCGCCGCCCTCCAGACTTCAGAATCAGGTGGCCCGCTCCGCAGCCCGGTCACACACTTCGTCTCGTCTACACGGCCTCATGACACCACCAAACAGCCTGAGCGTCGGCTTTTCCATGCCTGAGCTCGAGAGGATGCAGTCTCAGGACATCAGGTAGAGGTTTGCTTGGGAGCCAGAGAATTTTTTTTGACGAAGGGGCGAAGCCCCCTATTTCATTAAGAAATAGGACAGTATGTAACAACCACCAAAAGACCAACCACGGCCAGCAGGCAATCTAGACTCCAACCACTATCACTAGAACAGTGAAGAGACTAAGATACCAGGAAGAGTTTTGGCCTACGAAGGACTACATAAGACTTTCTTATTTACAACCAACCAGACAGACAAAAGCCACAGGAGACCTGAGCAGATTAGTCAGCAAAAGACAGACAGTTATCTCAACACTGCAACACACAACCATCATATTTGTCATCCAGAAATACGCCTATCCAGAGGACACCACCCCAAGGCCCTCCCAAAAGCTTCACTTGCCGTCTTTCGGATTAACTTGCTTCCTAGCACCACCATTCTTTGCTCCTTCTTTTTCTGACGAATCGCCCAGGAATCCAACCAGAAGCAGCAAAGAAAAATGATGTTAGATGGGTCAAGTAAATGATTATTTCCAAAGCACCAATCATTTCTAGTGCGCCAGATAGCCCAGAATAAAGCACCACAACCAAATAACACCAGATGAGCCATCTTGTCTTTTGGTTTACAAAACCAATTGTCATATAAATCTTTGATGTTTTTCGGGATAGATCTCAAATTCAAGGCAATTTGAATAACTCTCCACATATATTGAGCGATGGGGCATTTGAAAAACAGGTGATCAATAGATTCATCCACACCACAGAAACAACAATTTAAGGAACCAATCCAGCATCTTTTCCTCAGATTATCCTTTGTAAGAATCTTATTTCTTACCACTAACCAGAAGAAAACCTTGATTTTATGAGGCAATTTAGATTTCCATAAAAACTTATATGGAATCAAAGATTGACTTTCCATTTTCTTTCTGTATAAAGAATTAACAGAGAAGCCTTTTTTTCCCAGAGACCAAACAATTTTATCTTCTTGATCAGATAGACTAACCTGATTACAATAAATAATCAAATCATCATAAAGCAACTTCAGGTTACCCACAATTCTTCTTCTGAAAGTAAGGGATTCAAAATTTGATGTGAAAACTTCATTAACAGAAATATCTTTGTCATAGGCCAGATCAAAAAGAACTTGGAACTGGCTAGACAACGGTTGGTTACCCAACCAAATGCTTTTCCAGAAACTAGTTTTCAAACCGTTGCCAACCACAGTTTTACAATATTTGTAAAAAATGTCTCGTAAACTCAGAAGCTTTTTCCAGAAATGAGAGTCATTCTGTTTTTGCTTAACTAAAATAAGGGGTTTTCCCTTAAGATACTTACTAGCAATAATCTTTTGCCATAAACCATTCGAATTCTCAATATACCAAAGCCATTTAGAGAGCAGGGAGTCGTTCATAACCTCAAGATTTAAAACACCCAGACCACCCTGAGTTTTGGGCGAGCACACGGACCCCCAATCAGCAAGGTGAAATTTCCTGGACTGCTTACCCCCCTGCCATAAAAGCCTTCTTCTCAATAAATCAATTCTTTTGATAATAGACTTAGGGGCAGGATAGATCGAAAGCATGTATAAAGGAACATTAGAGAGACAACTATTTAGCAGAGTGAGTCTACCACTAAGACTCAAAAATCTACTCTGCCATCCAGCTAATCTTTTTTCCAACTTCTCCACCATGGGGCACCAAAGATTTTTATTAATCTTCTTCTTATCAATAGGCACACCAAGGTATTTCATAGGAAGATTACCTATAGGACAAGTAAAGATATCAGAATACAAAAAATCTATCTCTTTAGCCTCACCAAAGCATAAAATTTCACTCTTGTGGAAGTTGATTTTCAAACCTGACATGCTCTCAAATAAACACAAAATGAATTTAAGATTTCTGGCGCCTTCTAAACAATCTTGAATAAGAAAAATGGTATCATCAGCATACTGTAAACAACAGCAACCATTTTGAATTATGTGAGGTATCAGACCTTCAATCAGACCTTCCTCCTGAGCTTTCTTAATCATACAAGCAAGACCATCAGCAACCAAATTAAACAAGAGGGGAGAAAAAGGATCCCCTTGCCTCACCCCTTTGTGAGTAGTGAAATATGGTCCCAGCATATCATTAGTTTTGATGGCAACTTTACCACCTCTCACAATCCTCATGACCCAATCACACCACAAACTACCAAAACCTTTTTTCTCCATCATACTGTAAAGGAAATGCCAATTCACTTTGTCGTATGCTTTTTCAAAGTCAATTTTTAATATAACACCACTTTGATTTTTCCTTTTGACTTCATGGAGAATTTCATTAAGCGAAATGACACCATCCATAATATATCTATTTTTGATGAAACCATATTGGGACTCACTTATCACTTTTGTGATACAATTCGCCAGTCTGTTATTCAAAACTTTGGAAATAATCTTGTAACACACATTTAAGAGGCATATAGGTCTGAAATTTTTCATGTCAGCCGCATTGTCCACTTTTGGTAATAAAATTACCACCCCATAGTTCAATCTCTCAATTTTGAGACTATCATTGTAAAATTCATTGAATAACCTAACAATGTCCAACTGAATAGTATCCCAAAAGGTTTGAAAAAATTCAGCAGGAAGGCCATTAGGCCCAGGGGCACTATTATGCTTCATCTCAAAAATTACTTTCTTAATCTCCTCCACTGAGAAAGGAGCCGTCAGGCAAGATCTATCAAAGGCTGATAATTGATTCATATTACACTGAGACATATTGATATGAGATACCACCGAATGACCAAAAAGATCTTTATAATAAGAAGTAGCAATTTTATTGATACCATCAGCTTCACACACCTGGGCATCATCCTGATTTAGGAAAGGAATTTTAACCCTCCTCTTCCGACCTTTAGCCAGAAGGTGAAAGAACTTGGTATTTTCGTCACCCTCAGTGATGAATTTCTCTCTAGCAGTTTGTTTTTTTTTACAAATCTCTTCTTCCATGATTTTTTTAGATTCCACTCCATATCGAGTTTTTCGATTCTCTCAGAATCCGAGATACCCATTATTTCGCATTTTTTATCTAAAATATCAATTTTTTCCATCAACTCTTTTTTTAATTTCAAATATCTACCCTCAACATTGATATTCCAACCTTTCAATAATTTTTTCAATCTTTTAACTTTTTCTTTCCAAATATCAATACCTATCTTGCTTCTAACAGGCAAAGACCAATTATTCACAACTAAAGAATTGAAATCAGGTCTTAATCTCCAACACAGCTCATACCGAAATTCTCTTCTAACCGGAGAAATATAGTCAGTTCTAAGACATAAAGGGACATGATCAGAAAAAGATCTACTCAGACCAGTAACATTCAAATTATTATAATGCAGATCCCAATCAGGACTAACAAGAAACCTGTCTAACTTCTCAAAAGTAGGAGGATTGCGATTATTAGACCAGGTAAACTGACGACCACTAAGATCCAACTCAATCAAATCATGAACATCAATAATAGAATTAAAAAGAGCACTCCACTTGTTAGTCCCCCCAGGTTTGTTCTTCTCCGATTCTCTTCTGAGAATATTAAAATCACCGCCAATCAATAAAGGGTGAGAACAATTTGAACAAAAACTAGATAACTCACTCAAGAAATTCTGTTTTTGATCATTTTGGGCAGCCCCGTAAACATTAATAAAGTTCCAAATAAAGCCAGAATCTTTTTGGAGCACCAACAACCGAATCATAAATTCCCCCAATTCTTTTTCTCTAACATCAAACATGTCCGAATCAAAACCAACCAGCAAACCACCAGACCTACCATTAGGGGGAGACCAAACCCAGACGAAATTTCTATTACCACTAATGAAATTCAGCCAAGATTCATCAAAATCTTTCTTATTGGTTTCTTGAAGACCAATGAAGTTAACCTTCTCTTTCATGATAACATCACGAAGGAATTCACTTTTCACGCTTTTACCAAGCCCCTGACAATTCCAAATCACACCAATCATTCTGAACAAATGTGAGCCTGGCCCTCTGACTGGCCTTTCCTCCTAATAGGGATTTTCCTATTTTTAGGAGTTTTACCAGCCAGGTTATTGTTGCTTTTTTTCTTCACAGTTTTTTTCCTGTGTTGAATTTTACGACCTTTTCTAAGGATCATAACATCTTCAAGATCCGAAAAATTATCATCAAGACTATCATTATGCATATCATTACCAGCATCAGAATCAATACCCTCAGCATTGGAATTAACAGCATTAATCCTAACAGATTGAGTCACTAAATTTTTCCTAGACAATTCTAAAGATTTAATCAGGTTTAAATTTTCCACAGCCTCATTAGAAGAAGAACCTAAATCAACACCTATTTTATGAGCCACATCCATGAGCACAACATTATCAGTGTTTAAAACAGAGAACGGATTGTAAGACGTACCTTTGTTGATGAAAGCATCTTTAGCCATGGCCCTTGCAGCAGCTTTATCAGCAATTTTCATTTCCTCAGACGATTCCAGCCTGCTGCTCCTTCTAACTCCTTCTGCAACTTCAACTTCCATGGGACCTCCTTTTTTACTGACCGCAATCTTGCTAGCCTCCTCAGTAACATTCAGATGCATTTTCTTTTTATCTTGAACAGGGGAAGGAATAAACTCTTCATCCTTGATGAATTCCTCCAACTCCTGAGAATCCAACAGGTCATCCTCACTCTCATTGAATTCCTCATCCTCATTTCCCTGACTATCAAGGTAACCTTTAGGATCTTCAAAACCTTTCCCCATTTTCATACTGTCAGATTGTTCAGACAGAGGACCAGCAACATTAGCCTGACTGGAGGATATTTTTAGGGGAGATTTTCCCTTGATATCCTTACCAGAATCCTCATCACCACTTTTAGCCTTTTTAACATATTTGCCAAGAGAGATGTCCCCAAACCCTTGTCTATCAACCGAAGCCCTCTTGCCCAAATTAATAGAGTCATCGTTCCAACCTTCATCAGTAATGTTGTCAATTTTGAAAAAAATGTCATACAAGAAAGGTTTGACACCAACTTCAATGATAGGGGGGATCATAGCAACACTCTTCACATGAACTTTAAAACGCACAATTTCTTTAGAGTTTAAAGAGTTAATATCCACTTCTTCCACTGCCCCAATAGTGGAACCCAATTCACAAATGGCCTGATAGTTTTGCAACTCTTCAGGCACATTCTCAGCCACAATCCACACAGAATGCAATTTAGATTTAGGCTTAGCCTGAGAACTCCAGGAAGAGACAGAGATTTTGGCACCAGATAATTTCATTTTTAGTTCAGGGAAATTAATCATTTCATCCAATCTCTCCTGCGAGGGGAATTGCATGAGAAAGCCAGAATGACACTTGGTAGCTTTCCAAGTACGGCCCCAAGGAAAGTGGAAACCGAAATCCCTCTCCAGATCTTCGGCGGTGATCAAACCCTCAACGATTGTAACCAAGCCAATAAAACTGTGTTTAGGTTTGTTGGATAAGGGTTTGGCGAAATGAGAGGAGTAAAATCCAAGACCATCCGCCGCCATACCAACAATCGGCATACTGGGCTTATTCTGTTTGGGAAGAACACACCGAGCAGTGTTGTGGGTTTCTTTGCGACAGATCTCGCACCACAAAGCCTTAAAGCACTCCCTAGCATGATGACCATCCAAACCACATTTCTGGCAAAAAACCCTACGCACCGGATCATTCTCAGATTTTAGAATGGGAGGCGGGGGGGGGGGGGGGGTTGAGAATACCTGGCTGTCCGGCATCACTGGGAATAGCAGCAGGAATGTCATCTTTGATAGCAGGTTTTCCGGATCCAGGCTTCAACCGCCAGCTGAGATTCCGGTTCTTTCCCCACGATTGAGATCCTTGCGATCCATCCTTCGGACCCCAACGATCCCAGTTAGGGTTTTGACTTTTCGAATCCATCGGAGCTGACACACCGGAGCGGCCCGGAAGAGGCCACACCTCCCCCCGCGCCGGCGGACGAAACGGAGAGGAGAACCACCCACCACAGAAGCTTTCGCGCGACGAACTCGGGAGCGACCAGAGGCGAGAAAGACGCGAAGCAAGAAGGGGAAATGAATGCGAACCAATGAAGTCTACTGGAAACCCTAACCGATTACCTGGAGAACGCCTTCCAGCGCACGCATCGCCGGACTGTAGCAGTGGGCCGTTCGCCTCCGCGCGCAGAGGAGACGGCCCAGGAGCCACGTCCCCAGCCGAACGGGCCGCGTGAGGACGAAGGACCGCGGAAGGAGAACCAAGACGCCGCCCATCTTTCTTCTTTTTCCTTCTCATCTTTCCCCGTTCCGGGAGCCAGAGAATTGGAGTTAAAATTATCTTGTTGTTTAAATTTAAATAGCAAAAGGATTTTTAGTCTCTTTAATCCCTTTCTACCAAACATGTCTAAGAGCATCATCAACAACTACTAAAAATAGTTCTCCTAATCATGCCGGCGAATCACCTCACGTTCGACAGCGCCCTGATCATTGTCGTCCATGATATGACGTTCTTCACCGGCATATATATCGCCGCGAACAGCTACTTCGTCGCCACGACGTCCGTCGTTTTGACGTACGGGTTAAGCATCGCGTTCCACGACACGACGTCCCTGGCCACCATCGCGTCCAACACCTCTTGCGCACTCCTCACGTCTCCGGCCTTGACGTACACCGACACCATCCTGTTGGAGAGGCCAACGGACCTGGCTCCGTCGCGCAGAAACCGTCGAACACCCACCCGTCTCGCGTCACCTAGCGACCCGCGAGAGACGTAGACCGCTAGCATTGGGTTGTCGACGCCGGCACGGCGGCGAGCCCCTCCTTGACGACGCGGCAGTGCACCGCGTCGGCGGTGGAGGGAGGAGGAGGTGACAAGCAGGCCATGGCCGGATCTGGTCGAGCTGCCGTTTAAACGATTTTTTGTGACATATATAGTTTTGGTGAAACCCTGGGTTTACAAAGGCTGCTGAAACTGAAATCATGTGAATTTCTCAACGTTTTCAGTCGGCGCTGTGCTTATTGGTTGGGGTTCGTATCATTCTCAGAGAATGGGTACGTATATGAGATTTAGTAGCATATAGCTAGGATTGCATGAGAGAAGTTGCTACGACTACGAGTCACTGCACTAGAGCATCGTGGGCACAAGCAAACGGCTGAAAATTCGTCCTCATGCAGCAGCTTAGAGCGCGCCGTCGCCGTCGTGCCCGCCGCCGCCGGTTCCACCTGCAGTGTCCGCCGTGACGACGTCGACGAGGAAGTCGAAGAGGTCGGTGTTGTGCACGGCCGTGGCGACGTCCTCCCTGTGCACGGTGCGGCGCTTGCCGTCGAGCGTGGCGGCCCAGGCGCGGCGCGTGAGCTCGGCGACGAAGAGCTCGCACGCCTTGGAGAACACAACGGGCGCCTCGCCGGAGATCATCCTGGCGCCGCCGTCCGCGGCGGCCGCCGCCTCCCCCGCGGAGCGCTTCATGATCTTCTTGATGCGCGCCAGCGGCAGCGCGTGCGGCCCCGTCCGCGCCGACACCCCGCCGCAGAAGATCCCCGAGTACGGCCTCGCCTGCCTCATGGTTAGTTTCTTTGCTGCTACCGACCTACCGTACGTCGATCGCCGGTGCAATTTCACAGATCGAGATGGGCGGTGAACTGGCCGGCGCAGAGGGCGCGAGGTGCCTCTAATATATTTATATACGTACGCAGGTGGAGGAAGGAGCGCATGGCATGGCATGGCGCGGTGCGTCGCATCGCTTTGGTCGTCGCTAGCTAGCTGCCTACACAAGGCCGGCAATGGAGGTGGTGGCGGCCGGCCGCTTCGACAAGGACCGGCGCGATCTAGACGACTAAACAAACGGGAGAGATGCATCTGCCTGCGAATTGCGATGGTGTACGTAGGTAGGGGAGTAGAGAACTGATGTAGATAGCGTAGTTTATTTGGACGTTGTCGTTGCTTGCATTTGCATCCTTGCGGCTGCTAGCTGGTAACTCGTAAGAGCTGCCCCGGCCCCTTGCTTGCATCACCCACCATCACGCACGCAGCAACTTGTCGTCTAGAAAAGGACGAGTACTGAATCGTATCGCTCAGGAGTCAGGAGCTGAGGCGGCCAGGGAGCGTCCTTGCTGGGAAGCGTATTCCATATGTTACGTCTCCCACTGGAAAATGCAGGAGCATTCCTCCTATTTGCGGTGGATACAATGATCAATTACACTTATGAGCGGGCCCAGCTATCTCGCTGACGCTTTGCCAAGGATTCCGCACTCCACGCCACGGCCCACGGGCCGAGTGAGTAGTGCAACAGATAACGCCGTTGCATTTCCTCCAGATTCCTTACCTGTGGCCGTCAGCAAGTGCCCGTATTAGCTTGGCATATTTTTTATCTATATTATTAAAGATTGTATTATTAAATTCAAAAACCTTTAGCTTTGGTTTGGTGCATGGCAAGAGAATTAGAGGGGATCTATCGGGTGAAATCTCTTGTTATTCAGTTTTAAATAGCAATAGGGTTTTTTTCGCATGGATCCTCTCTAAATCTTGTATCACCAAACTAGCTCTTAAAGATAGAAGAGTGGATAAAATGTAATATATTTTGTGCATATGCCGATACCGTGGTTTGTGGGCTAGCATGTCATGGTCCAAATAATGATCGGACCATTCTTCGTTGCCTTGTTCAGTTGTATATGTTAAGAAACACTGGTAGTGTTATGTGGACAAATACAACTTATATCTCTGAGGGGTCTCATATCTCTATATAAAGGAAACTATACCCCCTCATAAGATAGAGAGAAAGAGGTCAGATGTTCAACCCTACATACTGTGTCTCGTGTGTTCTCTGAATGTGTGAATTACTGGGAAAGGGAACGAGCTTTTACGACTTCTCGTGTCTCTACTGCTGACGGGGTCGAAGGGAGCAGATCTGATGATCCGTGTAACGTAGTTCTCAACACGTTATCAGCACGCTCTACCTTGACACTACTGCAGGATCAGATCTGCATCAACTATCTATCAAGACGGTAGGTCCCCGGTCTAGCTGAACTGTTCTACGCGACAAGTTTTGATTCCCCTAGATTCGAGCGATATGCTTCAATTAGATCTATTGTTCTTGACCGTCGTCAAGGTGCTACGCCCGATTTAGGGCCTCGCCTGCGCCGGAAGCGCCCGCGTCGGTGGCTCGCGGGGGCCACACCTACGTCTGAAATTTATAACTTTAAACACACACTACAAGCCGGGGTTAGCGTTAGAACTAAAATCAAGTCTGGGAGAGAGGGGAAAACAAATCAATGGAAATCAAGCGAATGAACACGGTGATTTGTTTTACCGAGGTTCGGTTCCAAAGAACCTAGTCCCCGTTGAGGAGGTCACAAAGACCGGGTCTATTCTAACCATTTCCCTCTCTCAAACGGTCACTTAGACCGAGTGAGCCTTTCCCTTAATCAATCGAGTTACTAAGACCCCGCAAGGACCACCATACACTTGGTGTCTCTTGCTTTGATTACAAGTCACTTGAGAACAAGAAAGAGAAAGAAAAAAGGCAATCCAAGAGACAAGAGCTCAAAAGAACACGAAATCACTCTCTCACAAGTCACTAAGTATTTGAGGTGAATTTGGGACTTGGAGAGGCTTTGATCTTTTGAATTGTGTCTAGGAGTGAATGCTAGAGCTCTTGTATTGATTGTGATGTTCATAAATCTTGGATGCTTGGAGTTGTGGTGGTTGGTGTGGGGGATAGATATCCCCCGGGTCCACTAAAAGAGTAAAGGACCTCACGAAAGGCCCAAGGGCCCAATAAATCGTAAGGTTATTCTTTCGTGGGCCTGGGGAAAAACAACCAGCAACGCAGGACGACATGAGGCCGGATTGGTGCAAACCAGGATGGCCCATAGCGTCGAGCGAGTGGCTGTAACAGAGATCCGACTTTCCCGCGTCGGGGCCTCCATGCAACGAAGCCACGTGAAGATAAGTCGGCGAGAGTTACGTAAAGGATAATCTCGAGAGGTTCACTATCTTTTAGCCACTTGTTGTTATCTTATCCATGTGTACTGCCCCACGGTCGAGTATATAAGGCCTAGGGGGCACCCCTTCAGAACAATCGACCCATTACTTAGCCACCCACATCAACTCTCTGTATTCTCGATCCAGAGAGCTCTCTTGTAACCATATCCACCAAGCATACTCATCAGGACGTAGGGTGTTACGCATCACTAAGCGGCCCGAACCTGTAAATCTTGTCCACCGTCCCTCGTGCGATCGGCACGAACCATTCTGCTACAGTTGTCGACACCTTCCTACTCCTAAAACACCTTGAGGGGCAACCCCGGGTGTGCGGTCGGACCCTAAACACCGACAGCTGGCGCGCCAGGTAGGGGGTGTGTCGACAATCCAAGCTAGCTCAATGGCCATCTCCTTCTACAGCAGGATCGCCCTACGCCCCGGATCTATGTTCTGCTTCGGAACAATCTCATTCGTAGCGGACGAAGAAGGAATTCTGCACCGTATCGCGGATCCGCCGGAAAAGGAATCTTCCTCAACAAACTCCGAAAATACCGGAGAAGTGCAACCTCCGGCTCCCCGAAAGAAGATCACTGCGACGGCAGCACCGTTCTACCCCGACGTCCTCTTCGTCGGAAGGGCGGAATCGCCCGCCATTTCCGACGACGAGCCAACTGTACCCGGGGAGGAACCGCCTCAGCGAGAATCCCGCCGACGGAGGAACCGGCACAGGAACGTTCGACGACATCACGCAGCCGGAGAGCGGAATCCAGAGCAACCTGTCTCGCGAGACGAGGTCTCGGAGGTAGGAGAAACCCCGGAAGAACGCGTCTTCAGAGAGCGACGGAACTCCCGACGACGTGATCGCCGACGAGCTCAGGAACAGACTGAGCAGGATGCAAGGCAACATCGAGAGAATCCACTCTTCGGGCGCAATCTGAACCCCGACTTCGCCCGGGCCATGAACACGCCGAGCGAAGTCGGAGGGGTGCTAGCTCGGATAGCGGAAGGACTTCCTCGAACTCCTGACGCCGACGGCTACCGACGACTGTTCACCCAGGCGGCCAACCATCTTCTACCGCTTGCTCACCCGCCGAACGATCTACGACACGCCATCAACAGTCGCCGAGACGCGCGGAGCTCCATCAATGCTTCGCGGGAACGGCGGCATGAGAACGAAATTCGTCGTCGAGAGGAGTACGACAGGGATCATGGCGCCCCGACTCAGAGCCAAGCTACCAGGACTGAGTCGGCAACGGCTTCAACTGGCGGAACCACCCGGGGACGGTCGAGGAATCACAATCACAACTCCCCTCCCCGGGACAGGCATCGACCCCGGCGACAGGAGGACACGTGCGGAGTGTCCGCCCTTACTCCGCGCCTTAGGGCCATCCAATGGCCTCCCAACTTCAAGGTATCCAATGTTGACAAATATGAACCTAAGCAGGATCCATGGGGTTGGCTAGCCGTCTACACCACCGCTGCTCGAGCTGCCGGGGCATCCGAAGACGTGATGACCGCGTACTTGCCCATTGTCCTTGGGCAAGACGCGCTGCAATGGCTGCGACATCTACCCCGACACTGCATCGACGTTTGGGGAGACTTCAGTCGACGCTTCACCGCAAACTTCCAGTCCCTCTCCGACAAGCCGGCGCAGCCGTGGGACCTCAAATCTAACAAGCGCCGGGGGGACGAAACTCTCCGGTCGTACCTCAAGAGGTTTCAAACCATGAGGAATCGTATCCCCGATGTCACGGAGGCGGCTGTAATCGAGGACTTCTACCGAGGATCTAATGATTCGGTTTTCGTCCGAGCCATACTACAGAGGGCGCCGACCACCTCCGAGGAGCTGTTCCGGGAAGCCGACCTCTACATCACCGCCGACGAGCGAGCCCAGGATCTCATCGGAGGAGCAAAGCCCGCACCGGCAGCACCACGACGCGACACGAACCAGCAACCTGACAAGCGGTGGGAGAAGAGGCCACGCGAAGAAGTGCACGCTGCCGGACCACCTGCCTCTCGCGCTCGAGGAGGACCTCGTGGAGGCGAACGCACGCTGGACGACATCCTCGACGCCCAGTGCCCGTACCACAAGGACATGCGCCACACTCTTCGTAACTGCCGAGACTTCAAGCACTCCGTCGGACACGGCCGACCCTTCCAACCTCTACCTCCTCCTCCGCCGAGGGGAGGACCAGATGAACCACGACAACCCCATCGGCAGGAGGAGGGAGGAGGAGGAGCTTTTCCACGCGTTGACAGGGAGGTCAACGTCATCTTCGGCGGACATGGATCGCAGGAGAGCAGAAGACAGCAAAAGCTCAATGATCGCCAGATACTGGTGGCGACCATCAGCCCTCCCGCTCCATACCGGTGGTCGGAGCACCCGATCACCTTCACTCGGGCGGATCAATGGCTCAACTTCGACCACCCGGGCAAGTACCCGCTTCTCGTCGATCCGGTGATCCGAGAGAGCCGGGTGAAAAAGGTGTTAGTGGACGGGGGGAGCAGCATCAACATCACCTTCCCCCGGACACTCCAAAGCTTGGGAGTTCATCTCAAAGAGCTCCACGAGTCGGACACTCCCTTCTTCGGCATCGTGCCGACGGAAGGGGAATACCCGCTGGGCCACATCTACATGCCGGTCACCTTTGGAACTCCGGAGAACTACAGAACCGAGTCCCTAAGGTTTGAAGTGGCGAACTTCGACTGCGGATACAACGCCATCATCGGGAGACCTGGATTGGCCAAGTTCATGGCCATTCCACATTACACCTACATGATACTAAAGATGCCAGGACCGCAAGGGATCATAACTGTGCGCGCCGACTTCCAAGGCGCCGCAGAATGTTTCCGAGTGGCTATTCAAGCAGCCCTCACCGCCAAGTCATCGACAGCTCCCTCCGCAATGGCGAACTCTAAGCCTGAGGAGAACCTCGTAATACCGGCAAATGAAGCTCAGACCGCGACCTCCATGCGGCCGACTGAAGAAACCAAGAGAATTAACCTGGGGTTCGCTGATGAGCGCAAGACGGCCATCATCAGCTCCAGTTTGGATGACAAATAGGAAAGCGCGCTCGTCCGGTTTCTGCAAGATAACCGAGATGTATTCGCATGGCAACCTGCGGATATGCCGGGAGTCCCGAGAGAACTGGCCGAGCACAAACTGAAGGTTTTTCCCCAGGCGAGGCCGATTCGACAGAAATTACGTCGTTTCACGCCTGATAAGAGGGAAGCCATTCGCGCCGAGTTAGCTCGCTTGGTCGCGGCTGGATTTATTAGAGAAGTATTACATCCCGAGTGGTTAGCCAATCCTGTTCTTGTACTCAAAAAGAATAAAGTGGACTGGCGCATGTGTGTTGATTATACTGATCTCAACAAACACTGTCCGAAGGATCCTTTCGGGCTCCCGAGGATAGATCAGGTGGTGGACTCCACCGCTGGATGTTCTATGTTGTCTTTCCTGGATTGTTATTCTGGATATCATCAGATTAGTCTGGCGAAGGAAGATGAAGAAAAAACGACATTCATTACTCCTTTTGGCGCTTTCTGTTATACCTCCATGCCGTTTGGCCTCAAAAACGCTGGAGCAACTTACCAGAGAGCTATTCAAACATGCTTAGCCGATCATTGGGGCAAGCGTGTGGAGGCTTATGTGGATGACGTGGTGATCAAAACACAGGACTCAAAAGACTTCATCGAAGATTTGCAACTGGTTTTCAACAGCCTGAGGCGGTATAGATGGAAGCTTAATCCCGAGAAATGTGTCTTTGGGGTACCAGCCGGAAAGTTGCTCGGATTTATTGTCAGCCACCGGGGAATTGAGGCTAATCCGGATAAGATTGAAGCTATCATGAAGATGGAAGCACCTCGATCGCAGAAGAAGGTTCAGCGACTTACTGGATGCATGGCGGCTTTAAGCAGATTTATATCCAGGCTGGGAGAAAAAGGTTTGCCGTTTTACAAGTTACTCAAGAAGGTGGATAAATTCCAGTGGACTTCAGAAGCACAAGAAGCTCTGGACGCTCTGAAAAAATTCTTGACAACGCCACCAGTACTGAAACCACCTCGGCGAGCTACGTCAACTCAACCAGCTGAAGATTTGCTATTGTACATCTCTTGCACGACTCACGTGGTAAGCACTGCGTTGGTAGTCGAGCGAGTAGAAGAAGGGCATGCCTACCCAATACAACATCCTGTCTACTTCATTAGTGAAGTCCTCGGCCCCTCAAAGAAAAAGTATCCTCAAGTTCAGAAACTATTGTATGCAGTACTTCTAACTGCCCGCAAGCTGCGTCACTACTTTGACGACCACAAAGTCATAGTAGTCACGAGTTTTCCAATAGGGGATATTCTTCACAACAAGGAAGCCATCGGTCGAATAGCCAAGTGGGCTTGTGAGCTAGGATCTCATGACATCGAGTTTCGGCCTCGCACCGCCATCAAAACCCAAGCACTGGTTGATTTCGTATCAGAGTGGACCGAACAACAAGTACCAGACAACCCGGAGACTGCAGAAGTATGGCGAATGTATTTTGATGGCTCACTAAAGCTGCAGGGAGCAGGAGCAGGGATTCTTTTCACTGCACCTGGAGGCGAACACCTCAAGTACGCCCTCCAGTTGCTATTCCCGGCCTCCAACAATGCAGCCGAGTATGAAGCTTTGATCCATGGATTGAACATTGCCATATCATTGGGCGTCAAAAGATTAATGGTATATGGGGATTCTCTGGTAGTCATCAGCCAGATAAATAAGGAGTGGGATTGCTCAAATGATTCGATGGGAAGATACTGCACTGCCGTCCAAAAGCTGGAAGATAAATTCGAGGGTCTAGAATTTCATCATGTGGAAAGAGATCGGAACACGGCAGCCGATGTACTGTCCAAGCTAGGGTCCAGTCGAACTCAGGTCCCACCCGGGGTTTTTGTGCAAGAAATTCTGCAGCCAAGTATCTCAATGGATCAAATGGAATAGTGCAACATCATAGATCAACCCGAGTCAGATCCCGATGACTGGAGAAAGCCAATCATTAAGTACATAAGGAATGAAGAAGAACCAGACGATAAGAACTCGGCAGAGCGCATTGCAAGACAGTCAGCTCACTATACACTTATTGGGGAGACATTATACAGAAGGGGTGCATCAGGCGTCTTCATGAAGTGCATTCTCCCATCCACTGGAAAGCAACTCTTAGAAGAGGTCCACGCTGGACAATGTGGAATACATGCAGCCTCCAGAACACTAGTTGGGAAGGTCTTCAGGTCAGGATTCTATTGGCCAACAGCAAAGAATGATGCAGCCGAGTTAGTTCAGAGGTGCGAAGCCTGCCAATACTTGTCAAAGCAACAACACCTGCCAGCACAGCAGCTGCAGACCATACCAGTAACTTGGCCTTTTGCATGCTGGGGGCTGGATATGATTGGACCTTTCAAGAAAGCTCAAGGGGGATACACTCATGTATTGGTAGCGATTGACAAGTTCACTAAATGGATAGAATTCAAGCCCATTGCCTCCTTAACTTCTGCCAAGGCCGTGGAATTCATACAAGACATAATATTCAGATTCGGGATACCAAACAGCATCATAACTGATTTAGGATCCAACTTCACGAGTTCAGAATTCTTTGACTTCTGCGAGCAAAAGAGCATTCAGATCAAGTATGCATCTGTGGCCCATCCAAGAGCCAACGGGCAGGTTGAACGAGCTAACGGGATGATATTGGATGCACTTAGGAAAAAGATTTTCGATAAGAACGAAAAATTCGCAGGAAAGTGGATAAGGGAATTACCCTATGTTGTTTGGAGCCTAAGAACCCAACCTAGCCGAGCTTTGCATGGAAACACTCCTTTCTTCATGGTCTATGGGTCGGAGGCAGTGCTGCCTGCTGATCTCAAGTTTGGGGCGCCAAGGCTGATCTTTGAAAGTATAGCAGAAGCTGAGACCACCAGGCTGGAGGACATAGACGTACTCGAGGAAGAACGGCTAAGCGCAGTAATCCAATCAGCAAGGTACCAGCAGACTCTAAGGCGCTATCACGACAAGGCTGTGCGGCAACGATTCTTCTCAGTAGGGGAGCTCGTCCTTCGCCGAATTCTAACGGGAGAAGGACGACACAAGTTATCACCCTTATGGGAAGGACCCTTCATAGTAGCAGAAGTCACTCAGCCCGGATCATATCGCCTCACTCAGATGGATGGCACGGAAGTTGGGAACTCCTGGAACATAGAGCACCTGAGAAAGTTTTATCCTTAGCCGTACCTCAAAACTGCTGGGATAACGATGATGTACTCTGTAAAGTGGGAATATGTCATCAATAAAGAAAAGGTTTCAAGGATACTCAATTTATTTACGATTGACTTGCATTCTTACTTAACTCGGGGTGACCACTATGCCCTGCTAACGGAGCAATCGACTTAAGTCGGCAACGACTTAAGACGGTGCGACATGCTCGCGCTTACTTAACTCGGGGTGACCACTATGCCCTGCTAACGGAGCAATCGACTTAAGTCGGCAACGACTTAAGACGGTGCGACATGCTCGCGCTTACTTAACTCGGGGTGACCACTATGCCCTGCTAACGGAGCAATCGACTTAAGTCGGCAACGACTTAAGACGGTGCGACATGCTCGCGCTTACTTAACTCGGGGTGACCACTATGCCCTGCTAACGGAGCAATCGACTTAAGTCGGCAACGACTTAAGACGGTGCGACATGCTCGCGCTTACTTAACTCGGGGTGACCACTATGCCCTGCTAACGGAGCAATCGACTTAAGTCGGCAACGACTTAAGACGGTGCGACATGCTCGCGCTTACTTAACTCGGGGTGACCACTATGCCCCGCTAACGGAGCAATCGACTTAAGTTGGCGGCTACTTAAGACCAATGCAACATGCTCTCGCCTATATAATTCAGGGGATGATTTCCATATCCCACAGACAAAGTTCATAGTCATCATGCGTCATAACTACCAAACTCATTAACTAAAAAATTCTGATACAATGGGAGAATAACTATGTTATTCAAATAAACCGGTGTCCTCCAACAAATATTCAATCATGCAAGCTGCGCGCTTGGAGCACGCGAAATGTTTTCTCTATTTTGCAATGTTTTTTCCAGGAGCAATTGACGAAGAAGGACGACTCGAGGAATCAGGGGCAGCGTTCACGTCAGCCCTTATATCTTCAGGAACGACTACGCCAGGTCTCCTCATCAGGATTCGTCCCGCTCGAATGGCCTTGTCCATGGCCCTATCGCGCTGGGCTCTCAGAGTACTGGAAGTCTCTTCAGCAACCTTGACAGCCAACTGGGCAGCCTCTAGCTCCTGGGTAACAGATTTCTTGGAAGCACGCAGATTCTTGATGACAACGTCTTTAGCCGATATCAACTCCCTAAGGCGAATCACATCATCCAAGGACTCCTGCAGCTTATAGCGAAGATTGTCTAACTCCTCCATGGAAAAGCGATGACTCCTCTCCAGAATAGTCAGCGAATTGCTAGAATCTCGATACAACCTATCAAGATTGTCACGAGAAGCGGCAAGGATACGTTTTTCTTCCTGCAAGCGCAAATCAGTTCCTTCAAAAAACCAGGCAAATAATAGGAGCACAGCAAGACGAGAGCGCAGTTTCGTATATCACCTTTTCACAGTCGAGCTGAGCATGCAGGGAAGAACTTAACGCATTGGCATCATCCAAGGCGGCAGAGACCTGACTCAGCTCAATCTGACCTTGAGAGTACTTTTCCTCAAGATCGGTGCATCGCTGAGACAGTTCAGCCCGATCTTGAGAATGTTTTTCCTCAAGAAGCGCAATCTGTCGAGTCATTCCTAGCAAAGGACAACCAAACAAAACGAGGTCAGAAGGTAAGACAGTCCACAACAAGCGCGAAGAAAAGAAAAAAGGGCACTAACCAGCGTTAGTCGCCTCCAACTCGGATACACGGCGGTGAAGTGACACCGGATTCCAACACGAAAAAGACGAAGCCACTTCTGGAACAGGAGCACCATGCAATTTCAGCTGGCTGGTCATCCCATCCACCAAAACCTGATGAGAAGAACGGATGAGCATAATGGCAAAAGTTCATGCAGCGTAAAAATCAAGCTAAGAAACAGCACAGTACCTGGAGGTTGGAGAAGAACGAAGGGATCCCCAAATCAGGAGAAACCAGATGATAACCAGGCGCAAGGTCATCACCCGAAGCAGCTTGCAACGGAACAGTGGGAATCAGTTCAGCGCCTTCAACAGAGCCGGATACCTGATCAGCGGGGACGCTGCCCTCCAAAGCGACGCCCCGGTCCAAAGTTTGGGCCACCACCATGCAGCCAGAGTGTGGAGGTAACCCTGCGTGAATGTCCATGGAAGTGCCGGAAGGAGACCTTGTTTGGGCACCCTCAAGGACTAGGCCATAGTTGGCACTGCCCACTTGAGCTGGATTATCCCCGGCAGCACCCTCGGGGGCTGGGCAGTAGCTCGCACTCTTCGCCCGAACTAAGTCATCCCCGACGACACCCTCGGGGGCTGGACATGTGTCAACACCATTCTTGAGGCCCAAATTTTCAGCAGTAACCACCTCTAAGGTTGATGGGCCCTCGGCTACTTCCATGGAATCAGGACAATCCAAGTTAGCATCCCGACCCTCGAGATCGCGCTCTAAGGTTGACGAGGCACGGGATGACCTCAACCCAGCGTCCGGCACGGCACCACAAGCTTCAGTTACATCATCATCCACTGGCCCTGATAACAAGTCCTCTGGGACCATATCCTCGAGAGTTTGATCAAAGTCGGCCAGGGATATGTTTTGCAGACCAACAAGGGCAGATAAAGCAGGAGAAGGAACTCCACTACTTTCCCCACTGGCGAGGAATTGCCGACTGTTCTTCCGAGTCAGAGGGATCTCATTCTCTTCCTCTTCGTCGTCTTCATCAGCAACACTGGCAACACCCCCATTGGGATCAACGACGGATGGAGCACACCCATTGGGATCTGCATCAGTAAATTCAAGCACAGGAACCTCCTCATCGGCAGGAACCGAGGGACCAGCACCCTGATCCAAACTAGATACTCGCCGAATACGTCTCTTTTTCTTTTTCCGCTCATCAACAGGTAGATCAGTTTGAATGGTTCGGCAGGGACGCCTCGAGCGAGCACGGATAGGTCTCTGAACATCCAAGGTTATACCGACCTCTGGAAGAGGTGCCACTGCCAATGCCTCAGCAGGAGTAGCGTCAGAAGAATCTTCAGCCAACATATCAAGCATGGCATTCATTTCCGCGTCATTAGGATCCAAAGGCACCTCGAAATGGACTTGTCGTTCATCATCAGGAATTTTCCCAAGTGAGGCAACCAAAGCATTAACTTCCTCATCAGAGGGCCGCGTTCTAAGGCCCAAATTGCCATCAGTCGCGGGTGGATTTGACACAAAAAGAGTGAAGGCCTTGGCAGGAGGCAGATTCCAGACCGAATACGCCACCGGAGCACCAACATTGGATACTTTGCCTCTGAGAATCATCTCCAGTCGGCTCACCAAATCCGCAGAAGGGATTCTTCTATTAGTAACTCGAGTTGGGTCGGCTAGCCCTTGATACAGATAAGCCGGGTGGACCCTATCTTTCAGTGGCTGAATGTTTTTGAAAACGAAGTCAGTAACCACAGCTTCAGCAGTTAAACCTCTCTCTTTCAACAGTCCAACTTCAGCTAGCAGCACACTGGCTTCGGCTACCTCTTCGTCTGTGGGCGACTCGGTCCAGCTTGGGGTGCGAACATCTGGTTGTCTTCCCGACCGGGGGGGAGAGAATTTCCATAGTTATCAACTATAAACCACTCCAGGCGCCATCCCTTAATGCTGTCTTTAAGGGGAATCTCAAGATATTCAGTTTTCCGTCCCCGGCGCATCTCCAAGCTGGCACCTCCGACCAATTGATGTTGTCCACCGGCCATCCCAGGGCGACAGTGATACAGGTGTTTCCACAAGCCAAAATGCGGCAGCACGCCAAGAAAGGCTTCACATAAGTGGACGAAGATAGAAATTTGCAGAATTGAGTTAGGGTTCAGATGGGTTAGGTTGATGTGGTAGAAATCAAGAAGACCACGGAAAAAGGGGGAAATAGGAAGGCCAAGGCCGCGGAGAAGAAAAGGAGCGTAAACCACGGACTCGTGGGTATCCTCCGTCGGGACCGTAGTCCCGTGGCAAATCCGCCAAGAACAGAGTTCCCATGGAGGAAGAACCCCGATGGACGCGAGGTGGAGGAGTTCGGCTTCAGAGATGACGGACATGTGGTTACCTGCGAAAGGCAACTGGCTGTTGGGATCAATTGAAGGAATCACCACAGTGGAAGAGCTCGCGATTTTTCTCTTGGGAGCCATCTCGATTTCACCAGTGAGCAGACTGGAGGCGAGCGCAGAGAGGATTTGGAAGCAGGAATGCAAGAACTAGGGCGCGGAAAGCAAAGGCGGCTAAAAGTGCAGCTCTTATGGGATATTCTCGGACCAGATACCGTTTCAAAAAGTGCCCAGTCATCACTCGGCAGTTATTTCCGAAATCCCAGCATGCCACGTGGTCATTCGGCAGTTATTTCCAAAAAACTGGTGGGCCATCTCCTTACTCGGGTGTTAATCCTCAAAATAACTCGGCGTTGCCTCTAAAATGCCGACGTCACTATTCAGTCACTCGGCGTTACCTCTAAAACGCTGATCTCGAGTTCAATCGTTCGGCATTACTTCTAAAATGCCAACGTTGACTTTCAATCACTCGGCGTTGCCTCTAAAACGCTGATCTCGAGTTCAATAACTCGGCGTTGCCTCTAAAATGCCGATGTCACTATTCAGTCACTCGGCGTTGCCTCTAAAACGTCGATCTTGAGCTCAATCGCTCGGCATTACTTCTAAAATGCCGACAACGACCCTTAATAACTCGGCGTTGCCTCTAAAACGCTGACCTCGAGTTCAATAACTCGGCGTTGCCTCTAAAACGCCGACGTCACTACTCAGTCACTCGGCGTGCCTCTAAAACGCTGATTTCGAGTTCAATCGTTCGGCATTACTTCTAAAATGCCAACGTCGACCCTTAATCACTCGGCGTTGCCTCTAAAACGTTGATCTCGAATTCAATCGTTCGGCATTACTTCTAAAATGCCAACGTTGACTTTCAATCACCCAGCATTACTTCTAAAAACATTGATACAGACTGCAATATTGCTCGGAAGCGTCAGCATAATGATCAAGCTTTTCGTCTATGGTCTCAAAAAGAATCAGATTTATAGTCAAACAAAACGAGTCATCAAGAGGAAACCAAATTCATTCTTCATTCAAGGGAAGTGGCAATACTTACAAATCAACTCATTATGAGTTGATACTCCCCTACTGCTACTACTACTACTACGCTACACTATACTACTCTACATTACTAATACTACTACATTATTTAACTATACTATTTCTAATCTATACTAATATCTAAAAAGACCAGTGGCATCTAGCCACTGGCCCTGCCCCTGCCGCCGCCGCCGCTCTTAGTGCTGCCCCTGCTGCCGCCGCCCCTGGTGCTGCCCCTGCTGCTGCCGCCCTTGGTGCTGCCTTTGCTGCTGCCGTTGCCGCCACCCCCGCCACTGCCGCTGTCGTCGTCGTCGTCGTCGTCCTCGCCCTCGCCGCCGCCGTCCGAGTCCTCCTCATCCGAGGAGTACTCGGACTCATCCGAGCCCTCGAGCCTGGAGCGCTCGACGGCCCGGATGTACGTCCAGACCTCCGCGGCTATCCCCTGGGAGTCGTCCGAGTCATCGGACGACGCCGGGGGAGAGACGGGGGCCGGAGACCTCTCGGACTCGGAGGAGAACTCCTCCTCCGAGTACTCCGAGTCGCCGAAGTCCTCCGATGGAGGAGTCGGCTCGCGCTTGCGCTTGTTGTTTTTTCCCATGGTGGAAGCAAGCGGGAAAGAAGAGAAGGAAGCAGTAAGGAATAGCGAAGAGATGTGAAGAAACCAGAGGGACAACAGCGTTATTTATAGAAGAGAAAGACAACCGCTCACCTCCAACCGCGGTCACTGAACAGTCGCAAAGCATTCATTATGCACTTCCACCCGTCCAAAGACACGTCAGGCGGCTGACGCCGTTTCATGCAGCACTACACCCATTGGGACTCCAGTCAACAGCGCAAAGGGTATGATTACACTCGCCGTCCCATCACATTACAACTCAGAAGCAGCCGGTTAAAACACTCAGCGTACCAAGCCGTCCCTTGCCCACACCCATTGGGGGGGGACGCCCAGGAATTGTCAGTATATTTTTAAAATTGGTCACATCTGTGCAGAGCATGCAGTGAATGCCTCAAGACAAAAATGAGATATCAACAAGGGTTAGAGAGAAGCCAAGTATAGCCAGCAGAGTGCAAAATATGGTCGACAGACATGACTTGAAGACTAGACAGAGAACGTCCATCGAATGTCCAATCAGTTGCAGAGCAAATAAACTACGCTACCTAGCAGGATATGGAAGGATTGCAAATTCGGCTGCAAAAGACAAAACACATGCTGACCTCTGAAGCATAATGTTGATGACATAGCACGGATGACATCATGCCAACCTTTTTATGAGCAGAAAGAGTAATCTTCAGCAAAAGGACACAAAAGAAGACCTTCAAGCGAATTATCCTCAAAAAATCCACTTGAAGGTCGGGGGCTACACCCATTGGGTGCACCTTCGGTGCACCCCATGGATTGTCATTCTAAGCCAAGATAGCACCAATTTCTAAGGGCATGGGACAAGATTAAAAAGCCGATCCTCAACTGAAATGAAGGAACACAAATGGAAGTAATCTCTGCTGAAGACCTTCGAGTAGATTATTTTCTAAAATCTACTCGAAGCTCAGGGGCTACACATGAAGTTCAGAATCCTACAAACAGGAATGCCGATCTCTAAGGCACAGGCACGAAGCTAGGTTTTGGTCAACAAGTGATCGAAGCAGGAGAGAACAACAGGAAGCCATCTTTCTTCAAATCACCTACAAGCTGGACCTGAGATCTTCGGGTTGATTACCTCTAAATTAACCCAAAGATCGGGGGCTTGTGGGGGATAGATATCCCCCGGGTCCACTAAAAGAGTAAAGGACCTCACGAAAGGCCCAAGGGCCCAATAAATCGTAAGGTTATTCTTTCGTGGGCCTGGGGAAAAACAACCAGCAACGCAGGACGACATGAGGCCGGATTGGTGCAAACCAGGATGGCCCATAGCGTCGAGCGAGTGGCTGTAACAGAGATCCGACTTTCCCGCGTCGGGGCCTCCATGCAACGAAGCCACGTGAAGATAAGTCGGCGAGAGTTACGTAAAGGATAATCTCGAGAGGTTCACTATCTTTTAGCCACTTGTTGTTATCTTATCCATGTGTACTGCCCCACGGTCGAGTATATAAGGCCTAGGGGGCACCCCTTCAGAACGATCGACCCATTACTTAGCCACCCACATCAACTCTCTGTATTCTCGATCCAGAGAGCTCTCTTGTAACCATATCCACCAAGCATACTCATCAGGACGTAGGGTGTTACGCATCACTAAGCGGCCCGAACCTGTAAATCTTGTCCACCGTCCCTCGTGCGATCGGCACGAACCATTCTGCTACAGTTGTCGACACCTTTCTACTCCTAAAACACCTTGAGGGGCAACCCCGGGTGTGCGGTCGGACCCTAAACACCGACAGTTGGGGGTATTTATAGCCCTCAACCACCAAAGTAGTCGTTGGGGAGGCTGCTGTCGATGGGCACACCGGACAGGCACTGTAGGCTGTCTAGTGCGCCGCCACGTCACCCAACCGTTAGGGTTCGGAGCGAAGTCGACCGTTGGAGCTTTGTCTCCTTGCAACACCGGACAGTTCGGTGCCCTCTGACTTCTGCCGCTACACCGTTCCCTTCGTCAGTACTTTTGCAATCGACCGTTGCGCGCAGATAGCTATTGCCTGTTGGCTCACCGGACAGTCCGGTGGCACACCGGATAGTCCGGTGAATTATAGCGAAGCGCGCCAGCGAAAACCTGAGAGTGGCTTCTTGGACCCTGTGCGGTCCTGGTGCACCGGTCACTGTCCGGTGGCACACCGGACAGTCCGGTGCCCCAGACCACAGCACACTTGGTTCCTTTTGCTCCTTTGAATTGGATCCCTAACTTGAATATTTATTAGTTTGTGTTGAACCTTTATGCACCTATAATACATGAATACTTGGCAAACTAGTTAGTCCATGTGTTTTCGTTGGTCATTCAACCACCAAAAATAATTGTGGGAAAAGGTTAACCTTATTTCCCTTTCATGGACGTCGGAGCAGAGCTGGACGTCGCGGCGGCGGTGGGAGGCCCTCGATTCGTCGCGGTCGGAGGCCCCGTCCGTGGGGAAACCTGTCCGGGGTCGCGGCTCGGGGGAGAGTTCTCGTGGTGTTTTGGCAATTCATGGGAGACACTGACCCGGGGAACCAGGCTCCAAACAGGCCGACAAAATTACTCGTGGCCCATTCTCACGCGGGGTTTTCTCGAGAAAAAGGTCAAATCCTATAGGAAAGTGGGCTTCCAAACTAGGCCATAACGCCGTTGCATTTCCTCCAGATTCCTTACCTGTGGCCGTCAGCAAGTGCCCGTACTAGCTTGGCATATATTTTTATCTATATTATTAAAAATTGTATTATTAAATTCAAAAACCTTTAGCTTTGGTTTGGTGGCAAGAGAATTAGAGGGGATCTATCAGGTGAAATCTCATGTTATTCAATTTTGAATAGCAATAGGGTTTTTTCGCATGGACCCTCTCTAAATCTTTTATCACCAAACTAGCTCTTAAAGATAGAAGAGTGGCTAAAAGGTAACATATTTTGTGCATATGCCGATACCGTGGTTTGTGGGCTAGGATGTCATGGTCCAAATAATGATCGGACCACTCTTTATTGCCTTGTTCAGTTGTATATGTTAAGAAACACTAGTAGTGTTATGTGAACAAATACAACTTATATCTCTAAGGAGTCTCATATCTCTATATAAAGGAAACTATACCCCCTCATAAGACAGAGAGAAAGAGGTTAGAGGTTTAACCCTACATATCGTGTTTCATGTGTTCTTTGAATGTGTGAATTGCTGGGAAAGGGAACGAGCTTTTACGACTTCTCATGCCTCTACTGCTGACGGGATGGAAGGGAAAAGATCTGGTGATCCGTGTAACGTAGTTCT
The DNA here is from genome assembly GCA_029449295.1 of Zea luxurians. Lineage (NCBI taxonomy): Eukaryota > Viridiplantae > Streptophyta > Magnoliopsida > Poales > Poaceae > Zea > Zea luxurians. The sequence goes on from JAOPSE010000010.1 coordinate 138,991,548, forward strand.
CAACATGTTATGAGCACGCTCTACCTTGACACTACTGCAGGATCGGATCTGCATCAACTATCCGTCAAGCCGGCAGGTCCCGGCCTAGCTGATATGTTCTACGCGACAGGCTTTGATCCCCTAGATTCGAGCAGTATGTTACAATTTGATCTATTGTTCTTGACCTGCTTGTGCACACACCACGAACTAGCCATCGTCGTCATGGTGCTACGCCCGATTTGGGGCCTCGCCCGCGCCGGAAGCGCCCGCGTCGGTGGCTCGCGGGGGGCGCACCTACGCCGAGAGTCATGGCTGGTCGGAGCCGTACCTGATCGGAGGGACTACGCCAGCGCCCGGGCATGCGCCACAATGGAAGATTGGAAGTGTCGCGTCGACGCCAGAAACTGTGCCTCCGCTGGGGCCGCGCCGTGCGACACGTCGGTGGCCTCGCCTGGCCTGTAGCCTGCCGCTGTGTCACATGCTCCACAGCCTCCAGCCCTCCATTGCTCCTGCCACCAAACCGAGAGGAGAGGCGATCCGTTTTCTCATGCGCATGAATAGAGAAAAAAATGTTGCACGCAACGCGCTATTTTGGCCCCACCACCCCTGGCTGCATGCGTCTCCAAGCCCCGTTCCTTCACGTGGCAGCCTTAGTGCGCGTGCGTATATGAAATTGCAACTGTGGTGCGTCCTACTTTGTGCGTGAAAAAAAGGAGCCAACGGTTAAAATAACGAGGATTTTATTGTGTTCGCCGGACCATTTTTTTTTTTGCTATTTAGCTATGATTTGGTGGCAAGAGAATTAAAGGGGTTTATGAGGTAAAATTCCTTGCTATTCAATTTTCAATAACAAGAGATTTTTTTCGCATGGACGCTCTCCATTCTCTTAACACCAAACTAGCTATTAAAGATTGAGTGACTAAAAGTTAACATATTTTATGCGTATGATGAGACCATGGTTCGTGGGCTAGCATGTCATGGTCCGAATAATGATCGGCCTATTCTTTATTGTCTTGTTCAGTAGTTGTATAGGGTTCAAAGTGAACTATATTTTTTCTGTTTAATTTTGACTTCATTTAATCCTTTTAATTCATTTCTACCGAACAAACTCTAAATACGTAGGTTCGGACTGGGCTGCCTATTTTGCCATAGGTTCTTTCTATTGGGACTCACTTGACTCTGCAGGTGGAGGAGTCCTGGTGCAAAGTTTGGTCTCGCATTGTTCGTGAAAAGAGAATTTAAATAACATGAGCGATGGCATAAGAACAACTTTAGTAGTTCTCTAGAAAGAAACTCACTAAATTATGTTTAGTGAGTTGCTAAATAATTATTGAGAATAAAAAATAGCTTGGTCTCAAATATTTAGACAATAATCATGTCATGCACGTTGAACCTAGCTGTCTCGCTACATGGGAAATAAAAAAAAGAGCACGTTAGACCTAGCTACCTCGTTGTGCAGGAAAGAAAAAATTGAATACATAGTTGTGAAAAAAAACTATGACAACCATGTTTAGGGGGTAGCTATGAAGTCACCAAATCTGAAGAGTAAAGTAAGTTGGATAATAAATAACTAAATTTATTATCACAAACCGTTGCTCGAATATTCGTTTCCCACGCGGTGGATTGATCCGGCTGTGCTTACGTCTAATTGTACGAGTAGTATAATAAGACGTCGCTGTCTAAGAGCTGTTGGAGCCGCGCCACCACGCAAATACAAACACGCTTACATGGACGACTTACATAGGTAAGTCGTATCTAACAAAAGACATATTTTAATAAAATAATGTATTTAGTATAGTTCTCCGTATCTCATACCTCATATAAATAAGGTGTGTCTTAAAAGGTTTTAATGAATAAAAGACAAAACTTAAATGTATTAGGTTGTTCGAATGAGTTTCTTAAATACAAACACGCTTACATGGACGATTTACATAAATAAGTCGTATCTAACAAAAGACATATTTTAATAAAATAATGTATTTAGTATAGTTCTCCGTATCTCATATAAATAAGGTGTGTCTTGAAAGATTTTAATGAATAAAAGACAAAATTTAAATGTATTAGGTTGTTCGAATGAGTTTATTAGGTGTATATAGTGTTTAGAAAAAAATGTAATATAATATCTATGTTATGTATGCCCTAAGACCACCTTCAACGTTCTACGCAAATTTTCCCCACCCCTTGTTCGATCGATTGTAAGGGGATTTTGCTGTTCAATGGTTCCCCTTCCCTTCCCCTCATATACAGTGAGAGCGAGAACTCCCCCATGTATAGGGAGACTTCTAATCTCACCCCACTCTTTAATTACTTCATTTATTTATAATATTAATTTATTTGAGCTCTATAAACAAATAACAATGTGTATTATGATAGTATAAATAGTCCATGATTTTTTAAACTTCAAAACTGATAAAAAAATGTTGAATAACTAGATTATAGTACATAGGGGAGCTAAATAGGGTGAATCCTAAAAGACTTTTTTAAAAATACCACTGAAACGTCAAGCTCGCCATGTCGTTTATTTTACACCTCAATCTACCTCAATACATGTAGATTGGGCGAATACTATAAGACTCTGTTCGGCAGGCCAGGATTGAAGCCAAGCCAGGAACCAAACTAGCCCAAGATTGAGTGGATCCTAGACTGTCACTTATTCCGGGTCGGCAGTCCACTTTTAGCATAGGAATTAATCCGGATAGTTGGTCACCTGGGTTCATTCTGGGCTAAGAATTGAGGCTGAGGAGTTAAAACCAGGCGGCTTTGTTTCTGGCCAAAATAAACGAACAGATCTAACAAGCTACATCAGATTCTAAACCAGACTCATTTATTCCGCCCACAAAGAGGCCCGGAACGGGCCGTTCATCCGAAAACGAACGCAGCCTAATACTTAAACAAAGCGTAGACGGTTTTAGCGAGCTCCGCTGGAAAAGTCCCTGCTCATACTACAAATATAAAAGGCGAAGTTTTCTCTCTTTATTATATGCGCTTCATGTTGACCGTCAAATCAAAAGCGATACTAAGGAGCGCGTTCTTAAGCACCACAGTTCAAAAAAAAAAACTAGCTTCTATCTCTACTTTTTAGAAACTGGTTTTTATACAAAATACTAAATGTACATATTTGAATCCAGTTCATAGTTTTTCGACATACAAAGATAAGTTACTCTATTTTAAAAATATCGATTCAATTGTTTCCTTTAATTTTCTTTGTTGCCAATTTTCAAATATAGATTGTGTGAATATAGGAAACATAGTAAAAAAGGAGATTCAAAAAGAAAGTAAAAGGTAAAAAAACAGAAAGAAGTCCTTTTCAACAAAAGCATGTGGCACTTTTCCCAAACGTTTTTCTAATCGATAAACCTAAATTACGGTTCCAAATCAACCGGTAATAAAAAGAAAAAAACAATGCACGCCTGATGACACCTGCCCACCGATTGTTGGCACCATGCCGTCCGGTAAACGACAGGAGATGAGCCGACACATACGCGGAACGCAAAGAACCACACGACGACGACGAGAGAGAGACGATGCATGTGTTTGTTTATTCAGGTTCAGTCAGGCCATGTCCACCTCGCAATGCGGGAACAACGGCAAAATGCTAGCTAGTGTAGCGAAATTCCAATCCGTCGACCCATGACTTGGCAAGCACCAGGATCAACGATCAGGCACTGGTCGGCTGCACGAAGTGCTGCGCCACGATGCGGCGCTGGATCTTTCCGGTGGCCGTCTTGGGCAGGTCGTCCGTGATGAACACCTTCTTGGGCACCTTGAAGGACGCCAGGTTCCGCCGGCAGTGCGCCAGCACCTCCTCCTCCCGCAGCGCCGACCCGTCCCGCGGGATCACCGCACAGTTGATCTCCTCCCCGTACTTGTCGTCAGGCACCCCGAACGACACCGCCTGCGCCACACCGGGGAGGCCCAGCAGCACGGCGTCCACCTCGATCGGGGAGATCTTCTCCCCGCCGCGGTTGATGAGCTCCTTGATGCGCCCCACCAGCCGGACATACCCTTGGTCGTCCACCACGCCGATGTCCCCCGTGTGGAACCACCCGAACCGGAACGCCGCCTCGTTCGCCTCCGGGTTCCCCTTGTAACCCGCCGTCACGTTGTCCCCGCGGACGCACACCTCCCCGGGGCTCCCCGCCGCCACGAGCCTCCCCTCCTCGTCCAGCACCGCCAGCTCCTGCCCCACCGCGCGCCCCACCGACCCGGGCTTCCGTGGCCCGTCCTCCGGCAGCGGGTTTGACGTCATCAGGTGCGACGCCTCCGTCATCGCGTACGCCTCCAGCACCGGCGCGCTGAACGCCGCCTCCAGCCGCTCCAGGATCGCCGGCGCCAGCGACGCGCTGCAGCTGCGGATGAATCGGAGCGCCGGGTACGCCTCCGGCCGCGACGCGTGCCGGTCCAGGATGATCTGGTGGATCGTCGGCACCGCCGTGTACCAGGTGGCGCCCGACGCCCGCATGTCGGCCCAGAACGTGGACGCCGAGAACCGCCCCGCCGCCGGCAGCGCCACGGACGCGCCCGAAGCCAGCGAGCTCAGCAGGGCGCAGAGGAGCCCGTGCACGTGGAACAGCGGCAGCACCACCACCGTGGCGTCCGTCTCGGCGAGGCGGTACACGGACCGGATGTTCCGCACCGACGCCGCCAGGTTGCGCTGCTTCAGCGGCACGCCCTTGGGCCGGCTCGTCGTGCCGGAGGTGTGCAGGAACAGGGCCACGTCCGACGGGTCGTTGGGGGAGAGAGAGCCCGCCGCGCCGCCGCCGTGGGACCCGTTCTCCGGAGCATGGACCGGGAGGCCGGCGAGGTGGACAGGGCCGGCCGCGTCGTGGAGGCTGGCGGCGGCGTGGGCGAGCCCGAGCTTGGCAGCGGCCGCCTGCGCCGCCGCGTTGCCCTCCGCGTTGGTGACGAGGAGGCGCGCCTCCGAGTCGGAGAGGTAGAACTCGAACTCCTCCTGCGTGTAGGCCGGGTTGAGCGGCGCCGCCACGCCGCGCGCGCGGATTACCGCCAGGAACATGATCACCAGCTGTGTACATACAGATCGCGTTCGCACGCGCGTCAGGTCCCGACTCCCGCTACTCTGGGGCTCTGCGTCGCGCAGGCAGGAGCATGACCGATCGAATCCGAAAGAAGGAGACAAACCTCGACGGTGTTGGGGAAGGAGAGCGCGACGACGTGGCCCGGGAGAACTCCGGCGTCGGCGGCGAGTCGTGCGGCCGCCGCGTCGACGAGAGCGTCGAGGGCGGCGTGCGTGAGCTCCAGCCTACCCGGTACGGCAACTGCGCGGCGGGTCGGGAAGGCGGCCGCCGCCTCCTTGAGCAGCACCGTCAGCGTGGTGGCCTCCGTCGTCGCCATAGCCATGGGGGGAATCGGGGTGGGCGAGAAAGCAGAGCGGAGATGGGCTGTTGCGTGGCGCGGTGGGTGAGTCTCTTTCTGTTTGGGGCTTGTGCGGCTGGCTGAGCTGAGCTGCCCGTGGCGTGGCAGGCGCCAGGCGGTGCGTATTTATATGGCCGGCGAGTTGCCTCGTCAGCGACGGTTAGGTGATGGCGATCGCGGCGGCGTGTCGGATTTCCGGGCAAGAAACCAAATCAACTTTGGCTGCCGCTGTGTTGCAACCTGCACATACGCCTGCAAACAGTGGACGAAACGCAGAGGTTTTTCTGGCGCCGGACGGCGAGCCTGCGGGGCCTCCGAGTTCGGAAAATTCGCTTCTTGTCGATCAGAACCGGAATATCAAATATGGATGCGGAATTGATAATTTCGGTTTTAATTATTTTTGCTCGGTTTTAGTTTTAATCGACAGACTGAAGTTTAGTAAAAACAACAAAAAAAACATATTTTGTTAGTTTAGCAAAAGTAAGTGGACGACCATATAAAGGATATATTAGACTAGACCTAACGTTTTATTGGTTTATTGAGATTCTATTGTATTTTTTATTTTTACGGTTAGTTAATTTTCTGAGGTCTAGAACTAATATTATTTTAGTAATTTCAGTTTTCTAAAATATGGCTCCGAAATTATTAACAGTTAATTCGGTTTGGCTCTTTAGTTTTATTTTATTTTACCAATGTACAAAGCCAAGGGGTGGACCAAAATTTCAAACTTTTGAACTGCGAAAAGGCAAATGAACTCGTGCTGTGCGTGCCACTGCTGCTCTTCTGTGTCTTTCACGCGTCCTGTAGCTATCTGTGAGTGAGACCCTTTTCTGTGTGGAAGGCTGACAAATCCACGGTTCTTTCTTGGCTTCTTGACGATGAGCAGAAATCAAAGCGCGCAAATGCTACTTTTGGTATGACATTTGTTTACTTTTTCACCCATTTCAAAATATATGAAGCTTTTGATTTTTTTTGATATTATATCAAGTAATTTAACTTATTTAGCTGTTTTGTAAATAATAAATTAAATAAGTTGTTATTAAAGATACAATGAATTATAACAAAATAAATAATATCCATATGTAAATTTTAAATAATAGTACAGATAGTCACCAAATAGATAAAAAAACACAGGGCAAAGGAAGAGAACTCATTCTGAGCACCATCATAAGAAAATAACACAAATTGAAGTGTAGCGGGAGAGCAGCACCGAGTGGAATCCAATCCTGGTTTATTTCGTGATGAATCCGAGTTATCTAGTGATCAATTGTTGTTTAGCAGCAGTGTGTTAATGTTAGTAATGATGACTGATCAAAGGGTTAATGGTGAGATGAACAATAAGCAGATACGACAGGTGACGAACACGATTGCGTACACTATATTGCTGAACCAATGTCTGGCTGTGTATATAAAAAGAGGATGGAATTTGTACTACTCACACCTAGGAACCTACACTATACCGTCCATTCTGAGATCGGGTCCATGGCAACTTGGCAAGTGTCACGAGCACAGTCGCAGTTTTGAGACCTGTTACAATCATGCTACAGATCGGTCCTGCTAGCTGCATGGTGCATGCTCGTAGGTATGTAGCACGACTATCGCTTGAGCTAAACCAACGGCTATCAGCCAGCAGCAGGCATCATTTAGCACAGCCGAATAACATGACGTATCTGTGAATAGTGCTCGAAATTAGATAAGGGACCAATAAGGTCAAAAAAAACTTTTAGGTCGTGTCATGCCAATCCAAAGAGTAAGAATAGTGGTTCATCTTAGCTCTAAAGCACGTCGTACATTCGTTGGGTCATGTCGACCTAAGCCTAGTACATATATGAACATAAAATCTAAATATTAAAATCATATAAAGTCCATAGTTTACTAAACTAAATATATCAAACAATGATAGCATCATTTAACCATATAAAATCCAAATATTCCAATAACATAAAATACATAGCTTACTAAATTTAAAAAATTAAACAATATGGACTTTCGCGCTCCGATTTAATTCTAACGCTAACTCCGACCTTAGTACGTGTTTAAAGTTTATAAATTTTAGGTTTCGCCTATTCATCCCTCTAGGCAATTTTCACCACCATCAAAGCATATTCTCCGAGGCCGAAGGATTATAAGGTGCGCTTCACCCGAGGCCCCTCTCAGGGGTCACCATAACTCCGTCTCGCTCGAGCCTGCCCTCGGACAGGACGTGTTCTTGGAAAAATCCCCGTCCTGACCTAGGTCCCATTCTCCCCAATACGACAGTCTTCGCTCGCTCGAGCCCGTCTCGGGTAAGGAAGACAAACCCATGGCAAGACTTAGCCGAAGTCCGCAGGGGAGAGGAGCATTTAATGCACATACCTACCCCACACAGGATTGCGGGTGAACTAGAGTAACAAGACCGCGGTCCTGTAAAGCTTCACCAACCATGATGACGCGTGTGGCCACTATTCTCGCACGCCGTATGCCAACCCCCGATGGGACATATAATACGACAAGATTGTAGGCTGGCCCTCAGGCACAAACTCTGCCTCGCACGAAGTAGACCCTGAGTCGGGGCAAACTCCGCCTCGCCCAAGCCCGGCCTCGGCTACTTTCTCCCTGCGAATCTGACGAATCTGACAGGAGGCCAGTACTTCAACAGTGTCGCACACGTCTTTGAATCCAGGAACGAGCTCGATGGCGACCTCGGGCGAACTTCTGCCTCGCTCTAGCATGGCTCTGACCTCGATATCCGCAGCAGAAAGGCGCCTAATGTTACCATATACTGCAGAGCTGACGTATTACTTAGGGGCTTTTTCTCATACTTAGTACTGTGTCAACCACTACAGTATGGCTACCCCCTTGTCAGGGAGGCTCGGGTATGTGACCGAACCCTCGGCCCTAGCCTCAGCACTCAGCAGAAATCAAGCGGGCACAAGTCAAACAACAAGTACAAGACCATACTCCAGGCCGTACCATCTACACGACAACACCTCCTCATCGTACACGACCAACTCCAGTGCTCCAGACAGTCCTCCTTAAGGCCATAAATAGGACATCCTATGGCTTCAGGGGGCAGGCGAACACTTCACGGTTTTCTCCTCCACCACGTTATTGGCAATAGCTTCAATCAACCTAGGAACTTCGGATTCTTCCCTCTCCCGCTCAGCTTGTATTCCCTACTACAAGCACTTAGGTGCAAGTAATATAAGTCTCGTCCCTCTCTGTTGGAAGTAGGGCCTTCTCTTGCCCGAACCAAGATAAAGACTTGTGTCATCTTGTATCATCATCTGGGTTAAGGGCACATAGCATTATTTCACTGGTTGGTTAGGTCATCGGGTCCAGACACCGATAACTTGGTCACGCCTCAACGACCTCGTTTTTTAGGGAGGCGAGGCAAAACCCCTACATAAAAATGTGGCAGACAACAAATTACAATATGATGTAAGCACAGTGCATCAAGAACTTTAGCAACACAGGAAAATAAAGAAGGGAAACACCACACAATGCAGTGTATAATAGGCAAAAACAGCGAGCGTCAAACAATGACTAGCACCTCCACTAAGAACATCATGCTCGCCGACACACCTAAGCCAGGGGCATCAAGACCTCCCCTCATAGCTACGCTCGTTGCCTCGTGGACATCTGCCATTCAGACATAGACGAGACTAAAGGAGACAGGAGGCACGCCGACCAAAACAAACCGAAAGATGACGATCTCACTTTGAGCAACCAAAAACACCCGACGACGCATCCGGGCTCCGCTTCCCATCATCCAACATCACACAAGAGGAATCCTCGCGAGTGAATGATAGTAGAGGAAAACACCGACCCGACATAAGATTTTTGTGCTCCTGGTAACAAGGAGAGCGCCGACGGAGTAGAGGCACCAAAAGGAGGCACTTGTCGCATGACAACAACTATCAAAATGCCAGTGCTAAGCTCAATGACACAAGGGACCTGCAAGGACATGAAAATCATTGACGCAGCATGTAATACCCAAAATGTAAGATGAAAGCATAGTTGAGTTACATACATGATTTTGCCTATGTTTATTGTAACATGTGAACCAACACCTCAAAAGTCATTAATTAATTAGTGACACTTAAAGTAATTTGTGCATCATGCTGTGATTTATTTGTTTGTGCATTCACTCATGAAGATAATGATAAAAGAAATATGCAAATGGTGGAAGAGACATTAAACCTAATTTTGGGAACCAATAATTTGAGAAATAAGATATAGAAGGTGAAGAGGAAAATAGGAAAAGCCCTATATACAATGTAAGGAAAATATATAAATAAATGTGTCATTTCATATCAACATCTTGGACTAGTACATCTAGTTCAAATTCAAAGTTTGCAATCAAATTTGGATTCAAATTTAAGAATTCAAATATGAAAAAAGATAAAGGAAAAGGAATTGGAAACAGAAAATAAAAGGAAAAAAAGAAAATCGCCGTTTGGGCCGAATTCTCCTCGCGCTGGCCCATCTCCATTTTTCCTCCCTGCGCTGGCCCATTGTCGTGCCTTACCCTAGTGCCGCCAGCCACTTGCCTGTGCGCGTGCTTGTGACTCTGACCGATCGGGCCCACACGTGGAGACCTCTGGTCTACTGTGCTTCTTCCCGGCTCCAACGCGTAACAACCCGCGTGGTTGCCACGCAGCTCGCCGTTGGGCCTCGTCAACTAACTGCTGCCTTGACAGCTCGTTCTTCCTCCCCGAAGCAGAATCGCGCGTGCTCGGCAACAAACTTAACCGGGAAGCTCGGAGTCCATTATATCTGCTCGAATCCGCTAAGCTAGGGATGATGAGGTCATAATCCGAGTATAAAAGCATGGGCGTCCTCGCCTACTCTACCCGTTGGGGCCCTGTTCACCACGCCGTGCGCCATAGTTGTAGGAAGAAGGGTGCGTGTGCCGCTGCGCCGCAGAACCAGCATCGCCGTCATTCGGACCTAGGATTGTGAAGGAGGAAGCTGCACCGCCACTAAGGAATCCCTACCTGCATCCTCGCCTTGACGTCGAGTGCTTGCCCGCGCTCTAGAGGACTCGTCCAGTGAGCTCGCCATTGGAGGAAGGTGCCGCCACCGGGAACGCTGCGTCCGCGCGCCAGGCGCTGTACGTCGCCGGGTGCCAGGGTCAGGGCTAGGTGCTCTACGCATTGTGGTGCTCTCCTGGGGCAAGATCGGGGTTCGACGATGTCTGAATTCCTCACCGGTGAGTCTCCCGCCCCGCTGCTCCACCCCTCGTCGCGATTGAGACTTTCCTCTGCACATTGTCTAGCAATGAAGCGCCAGATGATTCGGGTGAGTTCAATGTTGCGTTTAGGTGCCTCTAGGAGGGTCGTGGGGGTCCTCCTATGCAGATCGGTCGGGCTCGCCGGAGCCGACCGTCGTGGTCGATTCTGCGCCGCCGTCTGTGAGCTAGGAAAGGGGCGATGCATGTGCACCGTCAGATCAGGAATGAGCGACGAAGAACTAGGCAATCGCAACGATTCGGTTTGGACTAACGTTAGCCGTAGATTGTTGATCGTAGGATGGGGAGCTCGGGTGGATGCTAGAGTCATTTGGGCCATAGGATCGAGATACGAGCGCTCTAGATTGCACATTACTTCCCTCGCGGAGCTGGTTTAATCGGGGCCGTCTACTGGCGATCTTGCGGGCCATAGCTCACGGTTCCCCTTCGCGGGTACGTTTTTCAAAAAGGCCCCTGTCGTTTATATATATAAACCCGCGCTCCACTCGGGTGTTCCCCTGAGTCTGAGGCATTTTTACCCGAGACCCCCCTGGAGTTGCTTGTAATTGAGGCCCAGTCCAGTACAGTCTGAAATTGAATAATTGAATTGGAAAATAGATTTTTAAAACAAAAATATATGCTAGAACTTGATTAAATCATAGAAAATCCATTTGTAGTCCAAATTGACCCATTCCAGTTTATAAAATTTTGTAATTTTATTCTCCATCACTTAGTGCCTCTGTTTTGGCATGAAAGGCACATTAAAATTTATCTATCACTTAATCTTGTATTAAATACATAAAACCTTCAGAAATTCATAACTTGAATTCTATAACTCCAAATTTAGTGATTCCAGTTCCTATGATCTCATTTTAATGTGTAGATTTTTACTGTATATTTTATTTACATGTTTGGTGTGATGTTGATTTTGGCTATACTATGTATGTATTGTGTTGATGCGAGTAGACGAGCAAGCCACGGTGGATTCTGAGGCTCAACAAGTAGAGATAGCTGAGCAGGAGCTCATTGAAGGCAAGTTGTGCCCTTGATCACTTACTTTTCCCAGCCATGTTCTTATTAATTTTAATGATCTGCATAGGTTAATTTTGATGGGATCCTTTAGGTTACCCCAGTTTTGGTTATCTTTATACCTTGATCACCCCTGAAATATTTTTGGGTAGTACCTGCTATTGCTTTATGTGGATTTGGGTATGAAGATACACTATTCATGATTATTCTGTTATTATCTTGTTATTATTACTATTCATGTTAAGATCATTAAATTAATGGGAACATGGAGCGACCACCCGGGAAAACAGTGCTACCACAAGGGTATAATGGGACGCCCTTGGCTGATTAACTAGGAAAGCTAGTGGAGGTCTTCCTTACCCGAAAGGGGCAAGGGAAGTAGGGGAGTGGTCAGTGTAGGGAGGTCCTTGGTTGATTTTGCTGCGATGGCGGTCAGGCAAGAACCCTGCACTGGAGCTTCCTATAAACTGTAGTGGGATTTCTGAAGCTAGTGGAACTTTGTAAAGGCCTCGTAGTGTTACCCTACCTCGCCTCCTCGGTAGAGGTGTATGGGATTGGCCGTCTCTTTGCAGATGGGTAACATGACTTGTGGGTAAAGATGTGCAACCTCTGCAGAGTGTAAAACTGGTATACTAGCTGTGCTCACGGTCATGAGCGGCTCGGACCCTCACATGATTAATTATGGAACTTAAATTTAATTTGACATTTGCATCGCATTTGGGATTATTTTACTATTACGTTTCTTTATTATTATTAAGGTTTGGTATTTACTTACACTTAGTAATTGCTAATAAAATTTTGACCAACTTATAAAAGCAATGCTCAGCCTCAGCCTTTACTTCATTGATTAGCCTTACACTACATGAACTCCCACCTTTGGTGAGTTCATGCCACATTATTCCCCATGATTTGTTGAGCTATGAACGTATGTGAGCTCACTCTTGCTGTCTCACACCCCCCCACAGGAGAAGAACAGGTGGTCGAAGAGGAGCCGCCTAACACTGAGGCATTCGACTTGATCTAGGTGGCGTTTCTCAGTCGACATTAGCGCCAACGATCCTTAGTTCGTTTTATATTTATCTTTATTTTGTAATAAGTCTTCCGCTATGTAATAAATACTCTGATGTTATTGACATTTATCTCTATACACTCTGTTATTATATGTGTTGTCTTCTTGGCGCATGTATGAGATGCACCCGACTTTGTTCCTTTAAAACCGGGTGTTACACAGCATGAGCTCCCCAAGACGCAAATGGATGAGAGGGGGGTACCCTGATGGCACCTCCAAGGAGGGCAATGGCACTGAGGGCGTCGACGTCGTCTGCACAGACTGCATCTAGCATGCTTTCGCTTGGGACCCCAAAACCCCCCATTTCCCCCAACGACGAGGAAGGATCCCTTGACCGTGCACCTCCTAGGGGCACATACACGATGATGGCTACACGACCCTGATAGTCGCCTAGAGGGGGGGTGAATAGGCGAAACCTGAAATTTATAAACTTAAACTTGCACTAAGGCCGGGGTTAGCGTTAGAATTAAATTGGAGTGCAGAAGATAGTTCTCCTTAATTAGAGTTGCTCAATCAATGCGGATGACCTTTGGGAGCAAACTCAAATCAATATGAGCAAGAGAACTTTTAGAGAGGGGAAAACAGATCAAGTGAAGATTGACGAGTGAACACGATGATTTGTTTAACCGAGGTTCAGTTCCAAAGAACCTAGTCCCCGTTGAGGAGGCCACAAAGGCCGAGTCTATTTCAACCCTTTCCCTCTCTCAATCGATTACTTAGACCGGTTGAGTGCTTCTTCTTAATCTCACGGGTCACTAAGACCCCGCAAGGATCACCACACAATTATGTGTCTCTTGCAAGCTTTACAAATCACTTAGAGAGTTTAGAGAGAGATGAAGAAAGCACGATTAAGGAAACCAAGCAACAAGAGCAACAAATGAAACATGAATCACTCTCTCTCTCTCTCTCAAGTCACTAATCATTAATGATCACTTGTCTCAATTGCGGAACTTGGAGAGATTGGAAGCTTTGAATGTGTCTTGGAATGAATTGCTAGCTCTTATATTGAATGTGTATGAGTGGAGTGCTAAGGTGTCTTGAATGGAGGTGGTTGGAGTTGTATTTATAGCCTCCAACCACTTCCTAGTCGTTGCTCCTTTCCTGCTGGCCGCAGACGGTCCGCGCCCCTGGTCCGGACGGTCCGCCCCTGCACATCAACGGCTGAAATTGCAACGGTCAGCAGTAACGGCTATATCAACGGCTATAGAGCATTTAATGCTTCGTCAGAAGTCAGATAAAGCAATCGCGGACGGTCCGGCCGTGCACCCCGGACGGTACACGAGGACGCTAAAAATGAATTTTACTGAACCCATCTGTTGGGGACTTGTTCTCAAATGCTATGAGTTAAGAACAAGGCAACACAAAAAGGTTAATGGTTAATGCCCTTCGTCCTTCGAAGCATTATCTCCCTTAGGATATAATGATCTTCAGACGAAGGTCATGAAGGATGTACCTTCGACATCACAGTTTATATTAATGAAAGAAGCATATGAGATATGAGAAATAACATAAATAATCATATGACATCATTAATATCTCTTAATTATATCATCATGAATCAACGTGAACGATATTGAATTACATTTATACCTTCGGCTTGACAGAAGGCAAGAATTCAAACGTGACGCACGAACGAATACAAGTCAGCGTGAACAGTACGGGGTACTATTCATCTATTTATAGGCACAGGACGCAGCCTACGAGAAATTACATTCATACCCTTTACATTTGGTTACAATCATAACATAGGTTGTCATGGGCTAATTGGTCATTCCATCTTTTAAGTCGATGCATCTGGACATACGTTACGAAGCTCCTTAACTGATAGCTTCGGCATTGTGTTCTGGCCCTTCAAAGGTGTTTCTTCTCACAAGACCTTCGGCGACGAAGCTGCCCCCAACAGTAGCCCCTTCACGGTACCAGATCTTTTTTCGTAACGAGCTCGACCCATGAAAAATTCTTTTAGGCTTTGGAATGCCGAAGGTCCGAAAAACACCTTCCCTGAGCTCGTTGTCGAGAAACGATTTAAATATTCTCGGTGCAAGGTGGTCCCACCACAAAGCGGGTACGATCTGGTGTTTCCTCTTCTCGCGCCCTGCGGTCCACCATCCAGCGAACGCGGGCGGGTGTTTGGCGGGTGTAGGTAGCTTGACGATTCGCCTTCCGTCCTGCAGCACTATATAAATAGACGGGTAGGTGTGAAGTTACCACAACATTCATTACTATCGTGCCGTTGTGCTGCTGAAAAATTTGACCATAGCCGAAGCTTATGCTTCGTATTCTCAGTTAAAGCATCGCCTTGTTTTTAGCTTCGTCAAAAGAGAGAGCTTCGACAAAATAAAAAAATAGCCAATTTCATCAAAACCGGAAGAATTTCAACATCAAATGGCAAGGGTGCGCTCAACTACAAGGGTGACTTGTGAGGAAGAAGAGACCGAGGTCACCAAAACGGCACCGATTTCCGAAGTCATGAAACGATCGGGTCTGGTTGTGGCAGAGGGAACCACTGACGAAGGTGCGCCTACTGCCGAAACCGAGCAAGCAGATGCTGAAGAGGGTGATACTGGTGAAGAGGAGATTGATTATAACACCATTATGCCATCCAAGCCTAGCCATTTGGATTTTGGGAAGTCGACTGTCTCCGAAGCTGATATGCCTATCATGACGAAGCTAGGCTACTTCGGGAAAGCCGAAGAGAAGTTGATTCGTTTCGGTGGGGAAGAGACCACCTCGAAACCCGAAATAATGAAGTAGTAGTTTTTAAGAGCTTCTTCAAAGCAGGGTTGAGATTTCCCATGCACAGAATGGTTGCAGATGTGTTAGAAAATTTTGAGATTTATCTTCATCAGCTAACTCCTAACGCTATCGTTAGGCTCAGCGTTTTCATCTGGGCTCTCCGAAGCTAAGAAGTGGAACCACTTGCCGAAGCCTTCTGCCGGGTGCAGGAACTTCAAAGTGTGATGAAGGCTAGAGAAGATGGATTACACGAGAACTTTGGATGTTATAATTTTACATACCGCAAGGACATGAAGACACCAGTGGTCAGCTATCGCACCAAGTGGCCAACCGGTTGGAAGACTGAATGGTTCTATGTTAAAATAGATGAGCAGAAGGAGAAGCTAATTTAGAGCCCACTAGAGCTAACCTTCGGGCTGATTAGGCCTCAGTGCAACATGACGCGGGGGGAACCATGCTCGGATGCTGTGGCTGAATTTAGAGTTGTATCTGAACATATTGGTACTAGGGATTTAGTTCAGGAATACCTAGCCAACAGGGTATTCCCAATGCTAAGGGAATGGGGTATTCCGAAGCTTAAAGGTGAGAAGAAGAAGAATGAACTCGTTCGGTTGCCTTATCATTTTAAATTCAAGAAACACTTCAGAGAACCCTGCCAAGAATGGTTGGACACAATTGAAGTTATGTGCAACGAAATCCTGGGAAATTATACGAAGAAAGAAGATCAATTAATGACTGTAGCCTTCGGCACCCGCCCGAAGCGAAGGTTGAATCGGGTGATGGATGCCCTAAATTTTGAATATCCTGACTATGAGCAGTTGAACAAGGGTGCCAAAGGGCAAAAAAGAAAAAGAATTGTTAGCGTTCTAGGTAGAGAAGCTGGTAGAATGGTGAAAGAGGATTAAGAAGTTCTGAAGAAAAGAAAACTTAGCCCTGAGCCGAAGGTAGCTACTCCGAAGAAGAGGAACTGCGGGTCCGAAGCAAAAAGCGACTGATATAGAAGAAGAAACTCCTTCAACACCTTCTGCTGCTGACGTAGAAGAAATTCTAAAGGTAATGACTGAATCCTTGCCCATCAAGCTAAGTCCACTAGGGCCACATCTGATGAAGCTTTTACAAAAGGAAAAGGAGCCCTCGAGAGCGAAGAAGCCTGCTAGGCCGAAGAAACGGAGAACTGTTCATGTGATTGAAGCCATTGAATAAACGCCACCGCCTGCCCCGGCATCAAAAACACCAGTTGTTGAGAGTGCTACTGCTGCCGAAGGTGCACCCACCGAAGCAGAAACTGCCGAAGCTTCAAATCTAGAGACCACACTTTCTGATATTGATAAAATGCTCCTGAATATGGCCACGGAAGAAGCTGCTACGACCACTGAAGAGACCCTGGCCACAGCGCCTGGAAAAGAAAAGGAAAGAGCCGAAGATACTTTGAAGGAAAAGGTCTTCAATTTCCAAAACATAATTGGTCAGGAGTTATCTGAAGCTGAGAAAGAAGAGTTAAAAGATTATGCTATATCCTGCGGGTACAAGCCAGGAGCGCTGCTCTTCGACGGCATTGACGATGAGAGCTTAGGTTGCCTCCGAGACCGAACTGGAGTGAAGGTTATCAGTACTCTGTCGAAGAGTATTGGTTTCCCGAAGCTTGAGGCTGATATCTGTAACACCCGGTTTTAAGGAACAAAGCCGGGTGCATCTCATACATGCGCCAAAGAAGATAACATATATAATAACAGAGTGTATAGAGATAAATGTCATAAACATCAGAGTATTTATTACATAGCGGAAGACTTATTACAAGGTAAAAGAATAAATGTAAAACGAACTAAGGATCGTCGGCGCCAATGTCAACTGAGAAACGCCACCTAGATCAGATCGAACTCCTCAGTGTTAGGCGGCTCCTCTTCGACCACCTGCTCTTCTCCTGTGGGGGGGGGGGGTGTGAGACAGCAAGAGTGAGCTCACATACGTTCATAGCTCAACAAGTCGTGGTGAATAATGTGGCATGAACTCACCAAAGGTGGGAGTTCATGAAGTGTAAGGTTGATCAATGGAATAGAGGCTGAAGCTGAGCATTGCTTTTATAAGTTGGTCAAAATTTTATTAGCAATTACTAAGTGTAAGTAAATACCAAACCATAGTAATAATAAGTAAAAGTAATAATAAAATAATCCCAAATGCAATGAAATGACAGGTTAAGTTTAAGTTCCATAATTTAATCATGTGAGTGTCCGAGCCGCTCATGACCGTGAGCACGGCTAGTATACCAGTTTTACACTCTGCAGAGGTTGCGCATCTTTACCCACAAGTCGTGTTACCCATTTGCCACGGAGTTGATCAGACTCCATACACCTCTATCTAGGAAGCGAGGCAGGGTACCACTACGAGGCCTTTACAAAGTTCCACTAGCTTCAGACTACCCGCTACAGTTTATAGGAAGATCCAGTACAGGGTTCCTGGCTGACCGCCATCGCAGCAAATCAACCAGGGACCTCCCTGCACTGACCTCTCCCCTACTGCCCTTGCCCCTTTCGGGTAAGGTAGCCCTCCCCTAGCTTTCCTAGTTAATCAGCCAAGGGCGTCCCATTAAACCCTTGTGGTAGCACTGTTTTCCCGGGTGGTTCTCCATGTTCCCATTAACATAATGATCTTAACATGAACAAGGAATAATAAAACAGATAACAATAAATAGTATAACAAAGAGTGATGAATATCTCTATACCCAAATCCACATAAAGCAATAGCATGTACTACCCAAAACTTTAGTAGTAAAACCAGTGGTGAAGCAAGGTATAAAGATAGTCAAAATCTAGGGCATCCTATTGGGTCCCATCAAAATTATCCTATGCAGATCATTATGAATAATAAGAACATGAATGGGTAAAAGAAGTGATCAAGGGCACAACTTGCCTTCAACGAGCTCCTGCTCAGCTACTTCAACTTGTTGAAGCTCAGGTTCCACAGTGGGTTGCTCGTCTACTCGCATCAATACAATACATACATGGCATAGCATAAATTAACATCACATCAAACATGCAAATAGAATATACAGTAATAAACTAGACATTAAAATAAGATCACAGGAACTGGAATCATCAAATTTGGAGTTATATATTTTAAGTTATGGATTTTCTAAGGTTTTATGCATTTAATACAAGATTATATGAAAGAATAATTTTAATGTGCTGTTCATGCCAAAACAGAGGCACAAATGGGTAGACAATATTATTACAAAAATTTAGGAACTGGAATGGACCAATTTGGAGTTCATATGCCTTTTCTATGAATTATACAAATTATATGAATTGTTTTTATATTAAAAACTCATTTCCTAATTCATTTTCTTGATTTTATAAAGCTCTGGACTGGGCATCAAATACTGGAAACTACAGGGGCTAAACAATAAAAACTCCCGAGACACAGAGGGTAACTCGAGTGGACTGCGGGTTGATTTCCGCAAAGTCCAGGGACTCTTATGCAAAACGACCCGGCCGAAGGGGTATCGGCCACGGTGGGCCGTTGGATTTAAGGCTTGCGGCTGCGATTAGAGTTTATCGCATTATGAATCAGTGTGCGCCTGGAACCATCAGATCGGGATCCAACGGTTATGGTTTTATGAAGTCTGATTCGCCCCGAACCGTCCGATCAGATCCATACGGTCCAGATTAACCCTGCCTAAACGATCTGCGTGTCTCTATCTAAACCGTCCGCTAGGATTCCAACGGTCAGGAGACCGTCTTCCACCCATCGAGCGCACACGGCCGAGCCGGCCACCATCCACGGTGAACCCCCGCCGGCGAAGCTTGATTCGGCGATACAGTGCACGAAAACTCAATTAAAGCCTGCTACACCTTGCCCTAAGTGCACTGAATACGATGGACATGGACTTACCCCGCGATACGAAGCAGAAGATCTTGGCCACGGCGAGCGGCGGATCTTGTCTCGACGGCGACAAAATTCGTGGGCCCCGGGTGTTGATTCCGCCCGACGAGCCTGGGTATACCAACAGCGAGTTGGCCCGAAACGCTCTGGACCCAATGGACGGCTCCACGGCGGTAGTGGCGAGGTAGCGTCGAGATGCGGGGTCAGCGGTAATGGCGCGGTCGCTTCAAGTCACTCCCACGGTGGTGCCCAGGTGAGGAGATGGTGGTTGTCGGCGCACAGAAACTCGAGGATGAGGAGAGATTGTGGCCGGACCTCTTATGAGCGTGCGGGGTGGAGCGGGTAGTTGCGTTAGCTCCGGCGGAGTCCGCGGATTCGGCTGGTTGACGGCCGCCCGCGCGAAGCTCGCGAGGTGGTTGACGCCCCTGAGCGAGCGGGCCCACACGGCAGCGAGTCAAACACGCCGGTCCCGCGTGTCGGTGTAAGCAAAGGCGGTAGGCGCGGGAGTGGGTAATTGGGCCGCCATGGCGTGTTTTCCTGAGTGGGCCGAATGGAGTGCAGTTGGCCCATGTATCGTTTTTATTTTTTTCTTTTTTTTATATTTTCTGTTTTTCTTTCCTTTTTCTCCCTTTTCTAATCCAATTTGGATTCAAGTTTTAAATTCAAACTTTGTGGCCACATTTACACTATGTTTGTACAGTAAAAAGTAGTAAGCCTAAGAATATTTATATTTTTTGTATTTCTATGTTTTTCCTATTCTTCTTATTTTCAAACCCCTAAATTTTAATTTAGGGATCAATTCAACCTTTAGAATCATTGTTTAATTATTATTATTAACATTATTATTTTATTTAATGCACAAACAATAAAACTCCAACATGTGCACTTTTTCCTCTTTTTAGAATAATTGTTTTATTTAGTCACTCTCAATTACATAGGTGCTCTTTTTATGATGCATATGAGACACACAAAATGAGGAGCTCTCTCTATTACTCTTGGTATACAACTTTGAGTATTACAAATCCTACCCCCCTTAAAAATAATCTCGTCCTCGAGATTTAAGAAGAACTAGGGAAAAGGTGGGGAAAATCTATACGAAGCTCTTCTTCTCTTTCCCAAGTTGCTTCGTCTTCACCATGGTGACTCCATTGTACCTTGCACATCTTGATCACCTTATTTCTTGTAACTCGAGTCAAAGTGTCCAGAATCTTAATAGGGTACTCAGCATAAGTCAAATCCTCTTGAACACTAAGGTCCTCCATTGGTAGCTGCTCCTCAGGTACCCTGAGGCACTTCTTTAGCTGAGACACATGAAACACATCATGTACATCTGACAGATGATTGGGTAACTCCAGTTGATATGCAACTTCTCCCACTCGCTTCAAGATCAAGAAAGGTCCAATGAAGCGAGGGGACAACTTTCCCTTAACTTTAAATCTCCTCATACCACGAAGTGGTGACACCTTCAAATAGACATGATCACCCTCCTTAAACTCCAGTAATCTTCTCCTATTGTCAGCATAGCTCTTTTGCCTGGATTGTGCAATTCTCAAATTTTCTCTTATCATCCGAACTTGTTCTTCTGCCTCTTGTATAAGTTCAGGCCCAAAGAACTGTCTTTCTCCAGTCTGATCCCAATATAGTGGAGTCCTGCATTTTCTACCATACAGAGCTTCAAATGGTGACATCTTCAAACTGGCCTGGTAGCTATTATTATAAGAAAACTCAGCATATGGTAAGCTCTTCTCCCAACTACCACCATGCTTAAGAGCACAAGCTCTTAACATATCTTCCAGCACTTGATTAGTTCTCTCTGTCTGTCCATCAGTCTGGGGATGGTAGGCTGAACTAAAATTCAACTTTGTATCCAAGCTTTCATGCAACTTCTTCCAAAATCGAGAAGTAAACTGTGATCCTCGATCAGACACGATCTTCTTAGGCACTCCATGTAGACAAACTATCCGAGTCATATACAATTCTGCTAGCTTGGCTCCCGTGTAATTAGTCCTCACAGGTATAAAATGAGCTACCTTTGTCAATCTGTCCACAATTACCCAAATAGAGTCATATCCTGCTGGAGTGCGGGGTAGTCCAACAATAAAATCCATACCAATTTCTTCCCATTTCCACTCAGGTATCTTCAATGGGTGCAATAATCCAGCGGGTCTTTGATGTTCAGCCTTAACTCTTTGACATACATCACACTTAGCCACATGAGCAGCCACATCTCTTTTCAGTCCATACCACCAGTACTTTCGCTTCAAATCTTGATACATCTTAGTGCTTCCAGGGTGGATGGAGTAATCAGAATCATGAGCTTCTTTCAATATAGCCTCACGGAGGCTATCAATCTCTGGAACACATATCCGATCTTTGAACCATATGGTACCTTGCTCATCCTCTGTGAATTCCGGAACTCGACCATCCGTGATCAGATCTTTAATCTCTTGAATCTTAGCATCACCAATCTGACCTTTACGAATCTCTTGCTCCAAAGTAGGTTCCAACTCAATGGTAACTCCTTCAGTATGAGTAACAATTCCCAAATTGAGTCTCTCAAAATCTTTTGCTAAATCATCAGGTAGCTGGACAACGAAAGCGGAGTGAACATGCTCTTTCCGACTCAAGGCATCTGCAACCAAATTCGCCTTGCCCGGGTGATAGTGAATCTCCAAGTCATAATCCTTGATGAGCTCCAACCAACGACGTTGCCTAAGGTTGAGATCCTTCTGAGTGAATATATACTTCAAACTCTTATGATCCGTGTATACTTGGCACTTAGTTCCCATGATGTAGTGTCTCCAAATCTTCAGTGCATGCACAACTGCTGCCAGTTCCAAGTCATGGGTGGGGTAGTTCAGTTCATGCTTCCGCAACTGACGAGATGCATAGGCAATCACATGACCTTCTTGCATAAGCACACATCCAAGTCCTTGGCCACATGCATCACAATAAATATCAAATCCTTTCTGCAAGTCTGGCATAACCAATACTGGTGGAGACATCAATCTTTCCTTCAATTGATCAAAGCTCTCTTGACATTTCTCATCCCACTTAAATTCTTTTCCTTTCTCCAAAAGCGATGTCATAGGCTTGGCAATCTTAGAGAATCCCTCAATAAATCTCCGATAATATCCTGCGAGTCCCAAGAAACTCCGAATCTCAGTAACTGTAGTGGGCACTCTCCACTCCATTATCTCCTTCACTTTAGCAGGATCCACTGCTATTCCTCCATTAGAAATAATATGACCAAGGAATGACACCTTGTCAATCCAAAACTCGCACTTGCTGAACTTAGCGTAGAGTTGATTATCTCGTAACTTCTGTAGCACCAACCTTAGATGTAGTTCATGATCACTTTCATTCTTAGAATAGATAAGAATATCGTCGATGAATACCACGACGAACCTGTCCAAATACTCCATAAACACCTTATTCATCAAATTCATGAAATATGCCGGTGCATTGGTCAATCCAAACGACATAACAGTAAACTCATATAATCCATATCGAGTCGAGAATGCTGTCTTGGGAATATCCGATGGTCTAATCCTCATCTGATGGTATCCCGATCGGAGATCAATCTTCGAGAATACTCTAGCACCTCGCATCTCATCAAATAAATCCTCAATACGGGGCAACGGATACTTGTTCTTCACAGTAACATCATTGAGAGATCTATAATCCACACACATCCGTTGCGATCCATCCTTCTTCTGCACAAATAACACCGGCGCTCCCCAAGGTGAGGAACTTGGACGAATGTAACCAGCCTCTTGTAACTCCGTTAACTGCTTCTTCAGTTCTTTCAACTCCTCTACGGACATTCTATATGGCCGTTTAGAAATGGGGGCGGTCCCAGGTAAGAGATCAATAACAAACTCAACTTCTCTATCAGGTGGCATCCCTGGTAACTCCTCTGGAAAGACATCCGGAAAATCCCTAACTGCACGGATGTTTTCGCCCACAAACTTCTCATCTACTAAAAATGCTGCTAATCTGATGGTGGTAGTTACTGCAACTTCAACTTCAAATCTTTGTCCTTTGGAACTGATGAGTTCCACGGTTCCCTTAGCACAGTGTATAAATTGTCTTTGCCTTTCTTAACCATGACAATTGACATACCAAGTATCACATCTATAGTGCTCTCTTCTAACACTATAGGGGTAGCCCATCTGGGTTAGAAACACAGGGTACGAAAGAAAGAATTGTAGACAAGGCATATAATTACGAGGCATGTTACTTTGGGGGGGATTTATTAGCTAAGCAGTGTAATGTTTTACCTACCATAGCTAATTTATTACCTTATGCTGGCACATACTAAGATGTCCATATATAATACTTCAATCAATCAAAGAAGCAAATCAGGCATTGATCATCAGAACAATCAACCAACATTTTTAATAGAGAAAATAATTTTATTTTTGTCTTAGGTATCCTATCTCTTAAGAATGTCATAGGGGTAGGGAGTCCAAGGTGTGAAATCCATCTTGTCTCAGAATAGAAAAGTTAAGAATGATCAGAGTAGAACAGTAGAAGGTGAGACAGGATTAAGATAAGTATAGAAAGATTCAGAGTAAGGTAAGTGTAGAATGATTCAGAATGAGATAAGTAGGTAAGGGTTTGTCCATTTCTATCTAGGTTTCGTCCTACAGTCAACATTTCCTCTGATACCACTTCTGTAACACCCGGTTTTAAGGAACAAAGCCGGGTGCATCTCATACATGCGCCAAAGAAGACAACATATATAATAACAGAGTGTATAGAGATAAATGTCATAAACATCAGAGTATTTATTACATAGCGGAAGACTTATTACAAGGTAAAAGAATAAATGTAAAACGAACTAAGGATCGTCGGCGCCAATGTCAACTGAGAAACGCCACCTAGATCAGATCGAACTCCTCAGTGTTAGGCGGCTCCTCTTCGACCACCTGCTCTTCTCCTGTGGGGGGGGGTGTGAGACAGCAAGAGTGAGCTCACATACGTTCATAGCTCAACAAGTCGTGGGGAATAATGTGGCATGAACTCACCAAAGGTGGGAGTTCATGAAGTGTAAGGTTGATCAATGGAATAGAGGCTGAAGCTGAGCATTGCTTTTATAAGTTGGTCAAAATTTTATTAGCAATTACTAAGTGTAAGTAAATACCAAACCATAGTAATAATAAGTAAAAGTAATAATAAAATAATCCCAAATGCAATGAAATGACAGGTTAAGTTTAAGTTCCATAATTTAATCATGTGAGTGTCCGAGCCGCTCATGACCGTGAGCACGGCTAGTATACCAGTTTTACACTCTGCAGAGGTTGCGCATCTTTACCCACAAGTCGTGTTACCCATTTGCCACGGAGTTGATCAGACTCCATACACCTCTACCTAGGAAGCGAGGCAGGGTACCACTACGAGGCCTTTACAAAGTTCCACTAGCTTCAGACTACCCGCTACAGTTTATAGGAAGATCCAGTACAGGGTTCCTGGCTGACCGCCATCGCAGCAAAATCAACCAGGGACCTCCCTGCACTGACCTCTCCCCTACTGCCCTTGCCCCTTTCGGGTAAGGTAGCCCTCCCCTAGCTTTCCTAGTTAATCAGCCAAGGGCGTCCCATTAAACCCTTGTGGTAGCACTGTTTTCCCGGGTGGTTCTCCATGTTCCCATTAACATAATGATCTTAACATGAACAAGGAATAATAAAACAGATAACAATAAATAGTATAACAAAGAGTGATGAATATCTCTATACCCAAATCCACATAAAGCAATAGCATGTACTACCCAAAACTTTAGTAGTAAAACCAGTGGTGAAGCAAGGTATAAAGATAGTCAAAATCTAGGGCATCCTATTGGGTCCCATCAAAATTATCCTATGCAGATCATTATGAATAATAAGAACATGAATGGGTAAAAGAAGTGATCAAGGGCACAACTTGCCTTCAACGAGCTCCTGCTCAGCTACTTCAACTTGTTGAAGCTCAGGTTCCACAGTGGGTTGCTCGTCTACTCGCATCAATACAATACATACATGGCATAGCATAAATTAACATCACATCAAACATGCAAATAGAATATACAGTAATAAACTAGACATTAAAATAAGATCACAGGAACTGGAATCATCAAATTTGGAGTTATATATTTTAAGTTATGGATTTTCTAAGGTTTTATGCATTTAATACAAGATTATATGAAAGAATAATTTTAATGTGCTGTTCATGCCAAAACAGAGGCACAAATGGGTAGACAATATTATTACAAAAATTTAGGAACTGGAATGGACCAATTTGGAGTTCATATGCCTTTTCTATGAATTATACAAATTATATGAATTGTTTTTATATTAAAAACTCATTTCCTAATTCATTTTCTTGATTTTATAAAGCTCTGGACTGGGCATCAAATACTGGAAACTACAGGGGCTAAACAATAAAAACTCCCGAGACACAGAGGGTAACTCGAGTGGACTGCGGGTTGATTTCCGCAAAGTCCAGGGACTCTTATGCAAAACGACCCGGCCGAAGGGGTATCGGCCACGGTGGGCCGTTGGATTTAAGGCTTGCGGCTGCGATTAGAGTTTATCGCATTATGAATCAGTGTGCGCCTGGAACCATCAGATCGGGATCCAACGGTTATGGTTTTATGAAGTCTGATTCGCCCCGAACCGTCCGATCAGATCCATACGGTCCAGATTAACCCTGCCTAAACGATCTGCGTGTCTCTATCTAAACCGTCCGCTAGGATTCCAACGGTCAGGAGACCGTCTTCCACCCATCGAGCGCACACGGCCGAGCCGGCCACCATCCACGGTGAACCCCCGCCGGCGAAGCTTGATTCGGCGATACAGTGCACGAAAACTCAATTAAAGCCTGCTACACCTTGCCCTAAGTGCACTGAATACGATGGACATGGACTTACCCCGCGATACGAAGCAGAAGATCTTGGCCACGGCGAGCGGCGGATCTTGTCTCGACGGCGACAAAATTCGTGGGCCCCGGGTGTTGATTCCGCCCGACGAGCCTGGGTATACCAACAGCGAGTTGGCCCGAAACGCTCTGGACCCAATGGACGGCTCCACGGCGGTAGTGGCGAGGTAGCGTCGAGATGCGGGGTCAGCGGTAATGGCGCGGTCGCTTCAAGTCACTCCCACGGTGGTGCCCAGGTGAGGAGATGGTGGTTGTCGGCGCACAGAAACTCGAGGATGAGGAGAGATTGTGGCCGGACCTCTTATGAGCGTGCGGGGTGGAGCGGGTAGTTGCGTTAGCTCCGGCGGAGTCCGCGGATTCGGCTGGTTGACGGCCGCCCGCGCGAAGCTCGCGAGGTGGTTGACGCCCCTGAGCGAGCGGGCCCACACGGCAGCGAGTCAAACACGCCGGTCCCGCGTGTCGGTGTAAGCAAAGGCGGTAGGCGCGGGAGTGGGTAATTGGGCCGCCATGGCGTGTTTTCCTGAGTGGGCCGAATGGAGTGCAGTTGGCCCATGTATCGTTTTTATTTTTTTCTTTTTTTTATATTTTCTGTTTTTCTTTCCTTTTTCTCCCTTTTCTAATCCAATTTGGATTCAAGTTTTAAATTCAAACTTTGTGGCCACATTTACACTATGTTTGTACAGTAAAAAGTAGTAAGCCTAAGAATATTTATATTTTTTGTATTTCTATGTTTTTCCTATTCTTCTTATTTTCAAACCCCTAAATTTTAATTTAGGGATCAATTCAACCTTTAGAATCATTGTTTAATTATTATTATTAACATTATTATTTTATTTAATGCACAAACAATAAAACTCCAACATGTGCACTTTTTCCTCTTTTTAGAATAATTGTTTTATTTAGTCACTCTCAATTACATAGGTGCTCTTTTTATGATGCATATGAGACACACAAAATGAGGAGCTCTCTCTATTACTCTTGGTATACAACTTTGAGTATTACAATATCGGCCGCTACCGATGACAACATATCGTCGGTAGTTTGTTCTATTCCAATTTCAAGGTAAAAATTTTCTTGGGCTTTTATTGTTTTAACGACGAATGAGTTTTCTGACGAAAGCTGTTTTTGCACAGAGTATGCTATTAAGTAAGGCTCTAAAGATGCAACAAGACCTTGAAGACAAAAAACATGAGGTTATAATCGAAGGATTAGAGAGCAAAATAAAAGATCAAGCAGCTGCTCTTGAAAAGAAAGATTTCGAACTTGAAGCAGTGGAGGGTTTATTGGCAGAAGCCGAAACCAAGATTGCAAAACTGAACAGTGAACTCCTCTTAAAGTCAGAAAGCTTCGAACAAGAAAAGCAGAAATTTAATGCGAAGCTTGAGACTGAAGCCGAAAAGAGTTTGAATTTACAGAAATCACTAAAAGAACTCCAAGATAAATGCCTAGACTTCGGCACCCGATGCGTGCAACGGCTAAAGCAGTTTTTCAACTCGGTTGGAGCTAGCTCTGAGAAATTCAATCCTTCGGTTGAAGACTTGCCAGGGACCTTCGAACATATTGAGGGCGAAGTTGATGCTCTTGATGAAGTTATAGCTGGACACGACGATTTCTGTGCCCTGCTAGCTTCTCGCGGCACAACTGTTGCCTTCATGAAATCTGGTTGCACGCATGGGAAAATTGTTAATAGACCAAACTTCAGCTTATCACCGTCAGATTTAACTGATATTCCCAGCCTAGCTCAAAGCATAGGAAATAGATTCATAATGCAGATTTGGACGAAAGGCGGTCGAGACATGGCTTGCGACGAAGCTCGAAGCCACCTTAAGCCGGTAAGAAATTTGTGCATGCTGCTTTACCTTCTCCTTGAAATTTGCACTTTTCTCATACCGCTTTGATATGTACAGGATGACGAAGTTGAGGAACAGTGAGCCGAAACTTGACATGTGATCCTGAAGCTTAATGATGATGAAGCTGAAGACCTTGCTGCAAAAACTCTAGAAAAATTTTGTATTACCCCTGTAAAAAATATTGTAATCGAAGAATCATATACTTATTATGTAAACTTGTCCATACCTTAGCATATTTCTACCTTTTTCGTCCATGTATGAACTGATTTGATGTGGACGAAACTCGTATTCTTTTTGAGTCGAAAGCGAAAAACACCTTCCCTTCTTTTCGTACACAACGAAGCATGAAACTACCTCTTTTCTTTTTGCTGAAGCCCTATCCTCATAGTCGAAGCATCTGCCTGTGTCTGTATGATATGATGATGATGATCCTACGTATGTCTAAATGAATGTTTATGAATGCAATGTATGATGTAGTGTGACATGCAAATGAATGTCCAAACACACACATACGAAGCCACAACCATAACCTTCACTCCCTTAGGAATGACTGAAGTCTCTTTGCCGCTTATTTTTTGGCTTCATCGCTTATTTTTTGGTGTAAGTTCTGCATCCCCTTAGGAACGTCTTTTGAACTTCTTCGCCTTCTATTTCGGCGGCATTCGCGTTGACTTTTCGCGCTTCGCCTTCTATTTCGGTGGTATTTGGCTCTGCATTCCCTTAGGAATGACTTTTGAGCAGAAAACTTATGCTGCGCTCCCTTAGGAACGGTTTTTTTTATAGCTTCGTCGTGCTCTGCGTCCCTTTAGGGACAACTTTTGAGCTTCTCCCTGCTTTCCCCCCTTTTTTTCTCTCTGCACTCGATGGTGCATGCTCAGATTTTACATTTACATATTTTGGGGGATTTTGCTCTCGTGGAGCTAAATAAGAAAAGAAAGATTACAAATTATGGCCCCATTAAAAACCTTTCTCCCCCTTTGGAAAGGAAAAGGGTACCATAGGAAAAATGGAAAAGATTACATCAAGAAACATTACACATAATATTGCCGAAGCTCGTCCGCATTCCAAGATCTAGGAATGTCGTTGCCGTCCATATCCTTTAATCTGTAAGAACCGGGTCTTGACGAAGATACCACAATAAAGGGTCCTTCCCACTTCAGCTGCAACTTGCCTACTGTGTCTGGATTGGCCACTCTCCGAAGTACCAGATGCCCTGGCTTAATGTTTTTTAGCTGAACTTTTCTGTCATGCCATTTTATTGTTTCGGCTTGGTATTTATTGATATTCTCCACAGCCTGAATTCTGGTCCCTTCTATAGCATCTTTTGCCACAGAATAATCAGCTTCGTTCTCTGCCGAAGCTACTGTTCTAATTGACCCTGCCTTAGCTTCTTCAGGAGTTATTGCTTCGTCACCAAACAATAACTTGAATGGTGTAAAACCTGTTGACCTTGATATTGTTGTGTTGTGGCTCCACACCACCTTAATCAACTTGTCTGGCCATTTTCCTCTGGGCTGATTGAAGATTAACTTCATTATTCCCGTCATTATGATGCCATTTGCTCTTTCGACAAGTCCATTTGACTCTGGATGTCTGACTGATGCAAAATGGATCTTTGTGTCAATCTGATCATAGAATTCCTTGAAAGCTTCGGTATCAAACTGTGTTCCATTGCCTACAGTGATAATCTTCGGTATGCCGAAGCGACAAACAATGTTTTACCAGAAAAACTTCTGGACTGTGACCGAAGTTATTGTGGCCAAAGGCTTCACCTCAATCCACTTGGAAAAATATTCTACCGCCACCACAACATATTTTAAATTGCCTTGTGCTGGTGGAAGTGGGCCTAGCAAATCAAGGCCCCATCTTTGCAACGACCAAGTGGGCTGTATTAATTGAGTGAGAGATGAAGGTTGTTTCTGGTTTCTTGCACATTTTTGACAGCCTTCACATTTTTGGACTAGCTCTGCTGCGTCCGAAGCTGCCTTCGGCTAGTAAAATCCTTGTCGAAAAACTTTTTCCAACAAAGGCCTAGACCGAATGTGAGATCCACACAAACCTGCATGTATCTCCTTCATTAGCTCCATACCCTCGGCTCTGGATAGACACTTAAGAAGTGGAGAGCAGACTCTATGCTTGTATAACTCCCCTTCTATTATTACATATGGTCTTGTTCTTGCCTCCATTCTCTTATTATAAGCTTCATTGTCTGAAAGGCAGTTACCTTGGAGAAAAGATATAATCTCAGTCCTCTAATCTTCACTATGAACAGGAGATATAGTGAGCACTGCTCTTTCGAGGAGTTCCACCGAAGGTGCTCTTATTGTCTCAAAAAATACTTCTGAAGGTAGAGGCAGCCCCTATGCCGCTGACTTGGCTAGCAGATCAGCGTGCTCATTTTCTCCTCGTGGAATATTCTTAACAGAAAACCCTTCGAATGAAGCTTCAAGCCTTCGAACTGTGTCCAGGTATTTCTCAATCTTCAGATCTCTTGCCTTGCAACTCTTGTAAACATGTCCAGAAATAACTTGAGAATCGGTTTTAAGGACCGTCCTTCTTATCCCCATTGCCTTTAACTTCCGAAGCCCCAAAAGTAAAGCTTCGTATTCAGCAATATTATTTGTACAACTAAAATCAAGCCTTATTGCATAGCATGTTCTGACTTTGGAAGGTGCAACTAAGACAACAACCGCACCTGCCCCGAAGGTTCCCCAGGAACCGTCGCAGAACACTGTCCAAGCTTCAGCATCTTTATTTGCTTCTTCTTCCTGAGCCCCTGGCGTCCAGTCAGCGATGAAGTCTGCTAACGCTTGGGACTAAATTGAGGATCTATGCACATAATCAATGCTGAATTCGTTGAGTTCCGCGGCCCACTTTCCAATCCTTCCAGTAGCTTCTCTGTTCCTCATGATATCCTTCAGAGGTTGTGATGAAGGAACAATTATATGGAATGCTTGAAAATAATGTCAAAGCTTCCTGGAGGCCATTAAGACAGCATACAACACCTTCTCCAGTTCTGTATAGTTTTTCTTTGATAAGCTTAGAACTTCGAAGACAAAGTATATAGGGGCTTGCTTTTTAATTTGTCCCTCCAGTTTCTCCTGCACAAGTGCCGCACTTACTGTAGAGTGTGAAGCTGCCACATACAATAGTAACGGAGCCCCTGGCGCTGGTGGAGTTAATGTTGTTAAATCAATTAAGTATTGCTTCAGCTCTTCAAAGGCTTTCTGTTGAGCTGGGCCCCATTGAAAGACTTCGGCTGACTTTAGTATTTCAAAAAATGGCAAGTTTCTTTCTGCTGATCTAGATATAAATCTATTTAATGAAGCCAATCTTCCTGTCAAGCGTTGGGCCCCCTTTTTTGTGCTTGGCGGTTCCATTCGAAGGATGGCTTCGATCTTGCTCGGGTTAGCTTCGATGCCCTTTGTTGAAACCAGACAGCCAAGGAACTTACCCTTCTTCACTCCAAAGACACATTTTTCAGGATTCAATTTCAGGCCAGCTTGCCTGAAATTAGCAAATGTTTCTTGCAGATCAGTGATATGATTTTCTTGCTTCGTGCTTTTTACTATAATATCATCAACGTATGTCAGCACATTTTTGCCTATTTGGGAATGAAGGACCTTGGCTGTCATCCTGCTGAAACTGCCTCCAGCATTCTTGAGCCCCTCAGGCATCCGAAGATAACAATAGGTGCCACTAGGAGTTATGAAGCTAGTCTTCGGCTCATCCTCCTTCTTCATCAATATTTGATGATATCCTGAGTAGCAATCCAGCAGACTCATAAGTTCTGAAGAAGCTGCCGCATCCACAAGAGAGCCTATCCTTGGTAATGGAAATTCATCCTTCGGACAGGCCTTGTTGAGATCCGTGAAATCGATATACATTCTTCATTTGCCATTGGCCTTCTTCACCATAACAGTGTTGGCTAGCCACTCTGGATATTTTACCTCTCTAATAACATCAGCACTGAGAAGTCTTTTTACTTCATTCCGAGCACCTTCGGCTTTATCATCAGACATTTTCCGAAGCCTTTGCTTTCTGGGCCTGGAAGATGGATCGACATTGAGTGAATGTTCGATGACGTCTCTGTTCACACCACAGAGATCATTGGCCGACCATGCAAAAACATCTTTGTTGTTGAATAAAAACCTTATCAGAGTTTTCTCCTGCTCTTCAGATAATTGAGACCCCAGCAATACCTTCTGCTCTGCTATGTCTTCACATAGAAGCATGGGCTTCGGCTGATCAGCCGAAGCAGCCTTCTCTCTTCTGTACTTGTACTGCTCACAAACTTCAGCTCGATCTATATTGTGGATTGCTTTTGAATCTGTCCAATTTCTCTCAGCCTTTCTGGCAGCTTCCTGACTTCCATGAATAGCAATAGGCCCTTGTTTCGAAGGTATCTTCATGCATAGATATGCTGGATGAAGAATTGCTTCGAAGCATTAAGTGTCCCACGACCAATGATTGCATTGTAGGGGTATTCCATGTCAACAATGTCAAACACAACCTGTTTAGTCCTTGTATTGTGGACAAATCCAAAGGTCATTAGCATTGTGATCTTACCAAGTGCTACAATCTGCCTTCCTCCGAAGCCACAAAGAGGGTGTGTAGTATCATGAATTTTGTCCTCTGGCTCTTGCATCTGTCTGAAGGCCTTAGCAAATATGATATCCGCTGCACTGCCTGTATCAACTAGGACACTGTGGACCAGAAATCCCTTGATGACACAAGATATGACCATATCATCATTATGGGGGTAATCCTTGAGTTGAAGGTCCTCCTGGGAGAAGGTGATTGGAATGTGGGACCATTTCAACTTGATGAAGGGTCCCTGCACCCCAACATGTTGCACCCTTCTCTGAGCTTCCTTCTTCTGCTTCTTGTTGGCCGGTTCTGAGCATGAACCGCATGTTATCAGGAGCACCAGCTTCGTAGCCGAAGCAGCTTCAGTTTGAATGTTGAACAAAGCCATCAGCTCAATCAGTGGAAGTGAGTTCACCGGAGGTGGGCGCTAATGTTGGGGACTTGTTCTCAAATGCTATGAGTTAAGAACAAGGCAACACAAAAAGGTTAATGGTTAATGCCCTTTGTCCTTCGAAGCATTATCTCCCTTAGGATATAATGATCTTCAGACGAAGGTCATGAAGGATGTACCTTCGACATCACAGTTTATATTAATGAAAGAAGAAGCATATGAGATATGATAAATAACATAAATAATCATATGACATCATTAATATCTCTTAATTATATCATCATGAATCAACGTGAACGATATTGAATTACATCTATACCTTTGGCTTGACAGAAGGCAAGAATCCAAGCGTGACGCACGAGCGAATACAAGTCAGCGTGAACAGTACGGGGTACTGTTCATCTATTTATAGGCACAGGACGCAGCCTACGAGAAATTACATTCATACCCTTTACATTTGGTTACAATCATAACATAGGTTGTCATGGGCTAATTGGTCATTCCATCGTTTAAGTCGGTGCATCTGGAGATACGTTACGAAGCTCCTTAACTGATAGCTTCGACATTGTGTTCTAGCCCTTTGAAGGTGTTTCTTCTCACAAGACCTTCGGCGACAAAGCTGCCCCCAACACCGTCACATTCGGGTTTTTCTGGTTTTCAACGACCAGACGGTCCGCGCCTGAGGCTGGACGTCCGTGCTTGGTCTCGGACGGTGCTCGCTTCTCCATCGGACGATCCGTAGTGTTAACTTGTGTTTTTGCAGTGTTCCTGTCCAAGGCTCACCCTAGTGTCGTGGATGGTCCGCCGCAAGGGCCCAGACGGTCCGCACATAGGTGTTTTTCTAAAAAGCTTCTCCTATCCGGAATAATCTACGGTATTCTAGACAGTCGACTTAGAATAGTTGTAGATGAACTTATGCACCTGTGAAATGATCAACTAGGCAAACTGGTTAGTCCACAAGGTTTGTGATGGTCGTCAAACACCAAAATCGATTATAGGAAATGTTGAGGCTATTCCCTTTCTGAGAGCACCTAGAGGGGGGTGAATAGGTGATCCTGTAAAATTCAACAACTAATAGCCACAAAACTTGGTTAAGTGTTAGTATGGCTAAGTAGCGAGCTCTTGCGAAAACACAAGTAATCACAGAAAAGCAATCACAAGAGACATAGTGTTTTATCTCGTGGTTCGATCAAGTATAACACTTGCCTACCTCCACGTTGTGGCATCCCAATGGACGAGAGTTGCACTCAACCCCTTTCAAGTGATCCAATGATCAACTTGAATACCATGACTTTTCTTTGCTTATCTCTTTTTCCCGTTTGCGAGGAATCTCCACAAGTTGGAGTCTCTCGCCCTTACAACAAAGATCACAGTGAAAGCACAAGAGTAAGGGTGGGAAGCAACACACGCAAATCCGCAGCAACACACACACACACACACAAGCCAAGACTTGAGCCCAAAATAAAGCACAACGAGTTCACAACTAGAACAGAGCTCAAATCACTAACACAGTCGATCAAGTGCGCGGAGACGGAGTGTGGAAGACTTAGAATGCTTAGAGTATGCTTGGGTGACTCCTCCATGCACCTAGGGGTCCCTTTTATAGCCCCATGGCAGCTATGAGCCGTTGGAGACCAACAAGAAAGGCTAAGATTGCCCTCTGTCGAGTGGCGCACTGGACAGTCTGGTGCGCCACTGGACAACCACTGTAGCTTGTCCGATGCTGATCTCCTTCCTTTTCTGTCGCAGACGACCGTTGCACCTCGACGTCGGTTGGCGCACCGGACACTGTCCGGTGCACAATGGACAGTCCGGTGCCCCCTTCCGACCGTTGGTGCGGGCCACATGTCGCCCGCTAATTTTGCTGCCGACCGTTGCGGAGTCGACCGTTGGCTCACCGGACAGTCCGGTGCACCACCGGACAGTCCGGTGAATTTTAGCCGTGTAACACCCGGTTTAAAGAACAAAGCCGGGTGCATCTCATACATGCGCCAAGAAGACAACATATATAATAACAGAGTGTATAGAGATAAATGTCATTAACATCAGAGTATTTATTACATAGCGGAAGACTTATTACAAAATAAAGTAATAAAGATAAAACAAACTAAGGATCGTCGGCGCCAATGTCGACTGGGAAACGCCACCTAGATCAGATCGAACTCCTCAGTGTTAGGCAGCTCCTCCTGAACCACCTGATCATCTCCTGTGGGGGGGTGTGAGACAGCAAGGGTGAGCTCACACATGATCATAGCTCAACAAGTTGTGGGGAACCAGTGGACATAAACTCACAAAGGTGTGAGTTCATGTGATGTGTAAGGCTTAATCAATGACAGGGGTTAAAGCTGAGCATTGCTTTTAAGTAGTTGGTCAAACTTTTATTAGCAATTACTAAGTGTAAGTAAATACCAAACCATAAGTAAAGTAATAGAACAAAATTAATAACAAACCCATGCAATGCAAATGACAAAATTGAATTTAAGTTCCATAATTTAAACATCAGAGAGTCCTGAGCTGCTCATGACCGTGAGCTCGGCTAGTATACCAGTTTTACACTCTGCAGAGGTTGTACCCTTTACCCACAAGTCATGTTACCCATCTGCCAAGGGGTCATGAATCCCATACACCTCTACCTAGGAAGCGCGGCAGGGCAACACTACGAGGCCTTTACAAAGTTCCACTAGCTTCCGAAAACCCGCTACAGTTTATGGGAAGATCCAGTAAAGGGTTCCTGGCTGACCGCCATCGCAGCAAAATCAACCAGGGACCTCCCCGCACTGACCTCTCCCCTACTGCCCTTGCCCCTTTCGGGTAAGGTAGTCTTCCACTAGCTTTCCTAATTAGTCAGCCAAGGGCGTCCCATTCCACCCTTGTGGTGGCACGTGGTTCTCAAGTTAAGCTCTATGTTCCAATTAACATTAATGATAACAACATGAACATAAACAGAATAACAACAAGAATTGGAACATAGAGGTAATAAATGATTATCCCAAAACCATATAAATCAATAGCAAACTACCCAAGTGATTCAGGGGTAAACAAGGTAATGAGATAAACAATCTAGGGTGACCTATTGGGTCCCATCAAAATTAACCTATGCATGGATAAGTGATATTAAAGAACATTATTGGGTAAAAAGTGGTCAAGGGCACAACTTGCCTTCAATGAGCTCCTGCTCAGCTACTTCAACCTGCTGCTCACCAGTATCCTCAGCAACGGGCTCTTCTACTCGCCACAATACAAACAAGCACAGTGCATATAGAGAAATTAACATTACACCAAACATATAAACAAAATGCACAGAGATATTCTACATATTAAAATAAAATCCTAGGAACAGAAATCATAATTTTCTGAATTATAGATTTTAAGTTATGCATTTTCAAAGGTTTTATGTGCTTTAAATAGGATTAAGTGATAAATAAATTTCCTTACTGTTTTTATGCCAAAACAGAGACACTATGTGCTAGAGAATAAAATTACAAAATTTTAGGAACTGGAATGGATGAATTTGGAGTTAGTATGAATTTTCTATGAATTTATAAAGTTCTAGCAATTATTTTTATATTAAAAATTCATTTTCTATTTATTTTCTCTGGTTTTCATGTTGACTGGACTGGGCGTCAATTCCTGGAAAACCCAGGGGCTAATCTACTAAAATTCCAGAGACACAGAGCACAGGATCTGTGGACGGCGGGTTAATTTCCTTAAAACCCGAGGGCTCTTTAGAAAAATACCCAGACCGAATCGGTATGGGGACACTACAGCCGTTAGATCTAAAGAATGCGGTCCAGATTAGATTTAATTTAAACCGAACCGGTATGCGCCCAGAGCCGCTCGATCGGCGATCAACGGCTCGAATTTAATGAGCCGAGATCAACGCGCAACCCTCCGATTGAATCCTACGGTCCAGATCTAAAGCGCGAAGGGGTATCCCTCTGATCTAATCACAGCCGTTCAAGCGCCATCCGACGGTCCAGCGCCATCGTCACCACATCGCTCCCACCCGCGGCGGCGCCGCCCTGCCCGCGGCGCGTCCTCGCCGGAGGGATGATCAATTCGCAAGCCCGAGCCTCGATTGAACAATCCGAGAGCATCTACGCATTGCTGAGTGTAAAGCGAACCTAGGAGAGGGTTTCTTACCGGGGTTCTCGGCACCAAGAGCTCCGGCCACGGAACTAGGCGGTCGGGTGTGACGGAAGGAGCTCCGACGAGCAATTGCCGGAGTAGTGGTGCCTCGCTATACTCCCGGTGACCACCCGCGCGTCCGCGATGTCCAACCGAACACCCCGAAGCCACACGCCGAGGCCAATTGGCAGTGCAAGGGCGATTCCACCGTCGGTCGCGCGTGGATTCTCCTACCGAGCGCAGCGCCGCTTGGTTCCTCCCACGGGGCAAAGTAGAGAGGATGAGAAAGTCGTGGGAATGACCCGAGGTACCCGCAATTGAGCTTTTATCGCCCCAACGAGCTTGGTCCGAGTCGTCGGGGACGGTGCGATTCACGCGCGCGGATTACGTGAGTTCGTTGCGGGAGGATGAGGATAACCCTGACAAGCCGTCCCCACCAGCCAGCGAGAGCGAAGAAGCTGGGCGCGCGTGTGCAGAGGCTGACGGGTGGCCCCGCCGTGTCGGCGCGCATGGAGTGCACAGGTGCGCGCGCGGGTGAAATTCGGAGTTGGGCCGAATAGGAGGTATGGCGGCCCAGGTAAGGCTTTTTCTTTTTCCCTTTTTATTTTCTGTTTTCTTTTCTTTTACTTTTGAATCTAAGTTTTGAATTTCAAATTTGTGATGAACTTGCACTCAAATCTTTCTTTTCTGAGTATATGATTTGGATAAAGCATTGTGGAATAAATTTATCCATTTATAAGTTTTATTTCTTTGTATTACATAGCACTTTTCTTTCTTTCTTTCCAAATTTTAGCATTTCTTTTAGGATTTAATTTCTCATTTGAATATTTAATCTTTTTCTTATCACAAAATGCACACAAAAATAAAATATCCAGCATGATGCAACAATTTAGTAGCATATCTTTTCATTATTTGTTCTTGGACATGGTGTTCTCATATGATGATGAATAAAGATCACACTCACATAAAGAGAAAATGTTTCTCTATTGGTGTTTTATCTAGCAATTACAAAGTGGGTGTTACAAATCCTACCCCCCTTAAAAATAATCTCGTCCTCGAGATTTAAGAAGAACTAGGGAAAAGGTGGGGAAAATCTATGCGAAGAACAAAGCCGGGTGCACCTCATACATGCGCCAAGAAGACAACACATATAATAACAGAGTGTATAGAGATAAATGTCATAAAACATCAGAGTATTTATTACATAGCGGAAGACTTATTACAAAATAAAGTAATAAAGATAAAACAAACTAAGGATCGTCGGCGCCAATGTCGACTGGGAAACGCCACCTAGATCAGATCGAACTCCTCAGTGTTAGGCAGCTCCTCCTGAACCACCTGATCATCTCCTGTGGGGGGGGTGTGAGACAGCAAGGGTGAGCTCACACATGATCATAGCTCAACAAGTTGTGGGGAAACCAGTGGACATAAACTCACAAAGGTGTGAGTTCATGTGATGTGTAAGGCTAATCAATGATAGGGGTTAAAGCTGAGCATTGCTTTTAAGTAGTTGGTCAAAGTTTTATTAGCAATTACTAAGTGTAAGTAAATACCAAACCATAAGTAAAGTAATAGAACAAAATTAATAACAAACCCATGCAATGCTTATGACAAAATTGAATTTAAGTTCCATAATTTAAACATCAGAGAGTCCTGAGCTGCTCATGACCGTGAGCTCGGCTAGTATACCAGTTTTACACTCTGCAGAGGTTGTACCCTTTACCCACAAGTCATGTTACCCATCTGCCAAGGGGTCATGAATCCCATACACCTCTACCTAGGAAGCGCGGCAGGGCAACACTACGAGGCCTTTACAAAGTTCCACTAGCTTCCGAAAACCCGCTACAGTTTATGGGAAGATCCAGTAAAGGGTTCCTGGCTGACTGCCATCCCAGCAAGACCAACCAGGGACCTCCCCGCACTGACCTCTCCCCTACTGCCCTTGCCCCTTTCGGGTAAGGTAGTCTTCCACTAGCTTTCCTAATTAGTCAGCCAAGGGCGTCCCATTCCACCCTTGTGGTGGCACGTGGTTCTCAAGTTAAGCTCTATGTTCCAATTAACATTAATGATAACAACATGAACATAAACAGAATAACAACAAGAATTGGAACATAGAGGTAATAAATGATTATCTCAAAACCATATAAATCAATAGCAAACTACCCAAGTGATTCAGGGGTAAACAAGGTAATGAGATAAACAATCTAGGGTGACCTATTGGGTCCCATCAAAATTAACCTATGCATGGATAAGTGATATTAAAGAACATTATTGGGTAAAAAGTGGTCAAGGGCACAACTTGCCTTCAATGAGCTCCTGCTCAGCTACTTCAACCTGCTGCTCACCAGTATCCTCAGCAACGGGCTCTTCTACTCGCCACAATACAAACAAGCACAGTGCATATAGAGAAATTAACATTACACCAAACATATAAACAAAATGCACAGAGATATTCTACATATTAAAATAAAATCCTAGGAACAGAAATCATAATTTTCTGAATTATAGATTTTAAGTTATGCATTTTCAAAGGTTTTATGTGCTTTAAATAGGATTAAGTGATAAATAAATTTCCTTACTGTTTTTATGCCAAAACAGAGACACTATGTGCTAGAGAATAAAATTACAAAATTTTAGGAACTGGAATGGATGAATTTGGAGTTAGTATGAATTTTCTATGAATTTATAAAGTTCTAGCAATTATTTTTATATTAAAAATTCATTTTCTATTTATTTTCTCTGGTTTTCATGTTGACTGGACTGGGCGTCAATTCCTGGAAAACCCAGGGGCTAATCTACTAAAATTCCAGAGACACAGAGCACAGGATCTGTGGACGGCGGGTTAATTTCCTTAAAACCCGAGGGCTCTTTAGAAAAATACCCAGACCGAATCGGTATGGGGACACTACAGCCGTTAGATCTAAAGAATGCGGTCCAGATTAGATTTAATTTAAACCGAACCGGTATGCGCCCAGAGCCGCTCGATCGGCGATCAACGGCTCGAATTTAATGAGCCGAGATCAACGCGCAACCCTCCGATTGAATCCTACGGTCCAGATCTAAAGCGCGAAGGGGTATCCCTCTGATCTAATCACAGCCGTTCAAGCGCCATCCGACGGTCCAGCGCCATCGTCACCACATCGCTCCCACCCGCGGCGGCGCCGCCCTGCCCGCGGCGCGTCCTCGCCGGAGGGATGATCAATTCGCAAGCCCGAGCCTCGATTGAACAATCCGAGAGCATCTACGCATTGCTGAGTGTAAAGCGAACCTAGGAGAGGGTTTCTTACCGGGGTTCTCGGCACCAAGAGCTCCGGCCACGGAACTAGGCGGTCGGGTGTGACGGAAGGAGCTCCGACGAGCAATTGCCGGAGTAGTGGTGCCCCGCTATACTCCCGGTGACCACCCGCGTGTCCGCGATGTCCAACCGAACACCCCGAAGCCACACGCCGAGGCCAATTGGCAGTGCAAGGGCGATTCCACCGTCGGTCGCGCGTGGATTCTCCTACCGAGCGCAGCGCCGCTTGGTTCCTCCCACGGGGCAAAGTAGAGAGGATGAGAAAGTCGTGGGAATGACCCGAGGTACCCGCAATTGAGCTTTTATCGCCCCAACGAGCTTGGTCCGAGTCGTCGGGGACGGTGCGATTCACGCGCGCGGATTACATGAGTTCGTTGCGGGAGGATGAGGATAACCCTGACAAGCCGTCCCCACCAGCCAGCGAGAGCGAAGAAGCTGGGCACGCGTGTGCAGAGGCTGACGGGTGGCCCCGCCGTGTCGGCGCGCATGGAGTGCACAGGTGCGCGCGCGCGGGTGAAATTCGGAGTTGGGCCGAATAGGAGGTATGGCGGCCCAGGTAAGGCTTTTTCTTTTTCCCTTTTTATTTTCTGTTTTCTTTTCTTTTACTTTTGAATCTAAGTTTTGAATTTCAAATTTGTGATGAACTTGCACTCAAATCTTTCTTTTCTGAGTATATGATTTGGATAAAGCATTGTGGAATAAATTTATCCATTTATAAGTTTTATTTCTTTGTATTACATAACACTTTTCTTTCTTTCTTTCCAAATTTTAGCATTTCTTTTAGGATTTAATTTCTCATTTGAATATTTAATCTTTTTCTTATCACAAAATGCACACAAAAATAAAATATCCAGCATGATGCAACAATTTAGTAGCATATCTTTTCATTATTTGTTCTTGGACATGGTGTTCTCATATGATGATGAATAAAGATCACACTCACATAAAGAGAAAATGTTTCTCTATTGGTGTTTTATCTAGCAATTACAAAGTGGGTGTTACAAATCCTACCCCCCTTAAAAATAATCTCGTCCTCGAGATTTAAGAAGAACTAGGGAAAAGGTGGGGAAAATCTATGCGAAGCTCTTCTTCTCTTTCCCAAGTTGCTTCATCTTCACTGTGGTGACTCCATTGAACTTTGCACATCTTTATCACCTTATTTCTTGTAACTCGAGTCAATGTATCCAAAATCTTGATCGGGTACTCCGTGTAAGTCAAATCACCTTGAACACTGAGCTCTTCCATTGGTAACTGTTCCTCAGGGACACGGAGACATTTCTTCAGTTGAGATACATGGAACACATTATGCACATCTGATAGATTAGCAGGTAACTCGAGTTGGTATGCCATCTCCCCAACTCGCCTAAAGATCAAGAATGGTCCAATGTAGCGAGGGGACAATTTGCCCTTGACTTTAAATCTCCTCATTCCACGAAGTGGTGACACCTTGAGATACACATAATCTCCTTCTTCGAATTCCAGTGGCCTCCTTCTATTATCAGCATAACTCTTTTGCCTGGTTTGAGCCACTCTCAAATTTTCTCGAATTATACGAACTTGCTCTTCTGCTTCTTGAATCAATTCAGGCCCAAAGAACTGTCTTTCTCCAGTCTGATCCCAATATAGAGGAGTCCTGCACTTCCTCCCATATAAAGCTTCAAAAGGTGACATCTTCAGACTGGCCTGATAACTATTATTATATGAGAACTCAGCATAAGGCAGACTCTTATCCCAACTTCCTCCATGCTGAAGGGCACATGCTCTCAACATATCCTCCAAAACTTGATTTGTCCTTTCAGTCTGTCCATCAGTCTGAGGGTGATAAGCTGTACTAACATTCAACTTTGTACTCATACTCTCATGAAAGCTTCTCCAAAATCTTGAGGTAAACTGCGAACCTCGATCAGACACGATCTTCTTTGGTACTCCATGTAAACACACAATCCGAGCCATATACAATTCTGCTAGCTGAGAACCTCTATAAGTAGTCTTCACAGGAATAAAGTGAGCCACTTTAGTCAATCTATCCACAATCACCCATATTGCATCATATCCTTTCTGGGTGCGAGGCAATCCAGTAATGAAATCCATACCAATCTCTTCCCATTTCCACTCGGGTATCTTCAGTGGATGCAGTAGTCCAGCTGGCCTCTGGTGTTCAGCCTTAACTCTTTGACATACATCGCACATAGCTACATATGCAGCAACATCTCTTTTCAATCCATACCACCAATATTTCCGTTTCAAATCCTGATACATCTTGGTACTACCAGGATGAATAGAATAATCCGAGTCATGGGCCTCCTTCAATATAGTCTCCCGAAGGCTTTTAATATCAGGAACACACATCCTGTCCTTGAACCATACAGTGCCCTGCTCATCTTCCGTGAACTCCGGAACTCGACCTTCAGTAATCAGATCCTTAATCTCTTTTATCTTATCATCACCAATTTGTCCCTTGCGGATCTCTTGCTCCAAAGTAGGTTCCACATCAATAGTAACTCCCTCACTATGAGCAACTATCCCCAGGTTAAGTCTCCTGAAGTCCTCAACAATCTCATCGGGTAGCTGGGCAACAACAGCTGAATGAACATGCTCCTTGCGACTCAAGGCATCT
This sequence comes from Zea luxurians, assembly GCA_029449295.1. NCBI lineage: Eukaryota > Viridiplantae > Streptophyta > Magnoliopsida > Poales > Poaceae > Zea > Zea luxurians. The sequence goes on from JAOPSE010000010.1 coordinate 139,034,614, forward strand.
GCAACCAAGTTTGCCTTGCCCGGGTGATAGTGAATCTCCAAATCGTAATCCTTAATAAGCTCCAACCAACGGCGTTGCCTAAGGTTGAGATCCTTCTGAGTGAATATATACTTCAAACTCTTATGATCCGTATACACTTGACACTTGGTTCCCATGATATAATGTCTCCAAATCTTAAGCGCATGCACAACGGCAGCCAATTCCAAGTCATGAGTGGGGTAGTTCAATTCATGTCTCCGCAACTGACGAGAAGCATAAGCAATCACATGTCCTTCTTGCATGAGCACACATCCTAAGCCTTGGCCACATGCATCACAATAGATATCAAATCCTTTTTGTAAGTCTGGCATAACCAAAACTGGTGGCGACATCAACCTCTTTTTCAATAGATCAAAGCTATCTTGACACTTCTCGTCCCACTTAAATTCTTTTCCTTTCTCCAAAAGTGAAGTCATAGGCTTAGCAATCTTAGAAAATCCTTCAATAAATCTCCGATAATAGCCTGCTAATCCCAAGAAACTCCGAATCTCAGTCACTGTAGTGGGTACTCTCCACTCCATTATCTCCTTAACCTTAGCAGGATCCACTGCTATTCCTCCATTAGAAATGATATGTCCAAGAAATGGCACTTCGCCAATCCAAAACTCGCACTTGCTGAACTTGGCATATAGCTGGTTATCTCGAAGCTTCTGTAGCACCATCCTCAGATGTTCCTCGTGATCACTTTCACTCTGAGAATAAATAAGAATATCGTCAATGAATACCACGACGAATCTGTCCAAATACTCCATAAACACCTTGTTCATTAAGTTCATAAAATAAGCTGGTGCATTAGTCAATCCAAACGACATAACTGTGAACTCATATAATCCATATCTAGTCGAGAAAGCCGTCTTGGGAATATCCGATGGTCTAATCCTCATTTGATGATAACCGGATCGGAGATCAATCTTCGAAAATACTCTAGCACCTCTCATTTGATCAAACAAATCTTCAATACGGGGCAACGGATACTTGTTCTTCACTGTAACATCATTAAGAGATCTATAATCCACACACATCCGTTGCGATCCATCCTTCTTCTGTACAAACAAGACCGGTGCTCCCCAAGGTGAGGAACTCGGACGAATGTACCCAGCCTCTTGTAACTCAGTTAACTGCTTCTTAAGTTCCTTCAACTCCTCTATGGACATCCTATATGGCCGTTTAGAAATAGGGGCGGTTCCAGGTAAGAGGTCAATAACAAACTCAACTTCTCTATCAGGTGGCATTCCTGGTAACTCCTCTGGAAAGACATCCGGAAAATCTCTAACCACCCGGATATTGTCACCAACAAACTCCTTCGGCATGAAGAACATTGCACGCATAGATGAGGAGGTTACTGCAATATTAACTTGAAACCTTTCTCCCTTAGTGGTAGTGAGTTCTACGGTACCTCTACCACAGGCTATAACGGCCTTTGCCTTTCTTAGCCATGACATACCAAGAATCAAATCTATACTGCTTGACTCCAATATTATAGCAGTAGCTCCAAATTCTCTACCCATAATGGTTAATGTCAATTTACGTGTCATTTGATTCGCCTCAACAGGCCCTTTAGGTGTAATTACTATCAGGGGTGTTCTCATATTTAGCAGTGGTATTTCATTTGTGTTGGCATATCTAGCAGACATGAATGAATGTGTAGCACCAGAATCAAATAATATGGTTGCAGGAATTGCATTAACATAAAACATACCAATCACGAGGTCCCCTCCATCCGGAGTAGCATCAACGCTAACTTGATTAACCTTGGCAATAGAATATCCCTTGCCAGAACTTGGTGTTTGCTGCCTGTTCTGTACTGGAGTAGTAGCAATCCTCTGTGGGCAGACATTTGCATAATGACCAATCTTCCCACACTTGTAACATTGAGTGCCCGGACTCTGTCCTGAAAACTTCGTCGGGGTGCCAGTAGGGGTAGCCTGTCGAGGAGGTGGAGTCCTCAGTGGTGACTGCTGAACTGGGCGTGGTCCTCCTGGTCGAGTCGGTGTACCCTGTGGTGAACTGTAGCGAGGACGAACACTGCTGCTTCCTTGTCCTTGAGATATGGCCTTTCTCTTCAAATCTCCCAGTTGAACACGCTTGTGTTCAATAGCCAGTGCCTTATCAAGCAGCCTCTGAAATGATGGAAATGTGTGTGCCACCAGAGCATACTGCAATGGTCCATTAAGTCCTTCAATAAAATGCTCCTGCTTCCTCTCATCTTCAGCAACTTCTTCAGGGGCATATCGGGATAGCTGAATAAACTTGTCTCTGTACTCGCTGACTGACATACTCCCTTGCTTCAGCGACAGAAATTCCTTCTTCTTGATCTTTATCATCCCAGCTGGAATATGGTAGTTCCTGAACTGCGTACTGAACTCTGCCCAGGTAATAGTATCAGCAGCATCGTGGGCAGCAGTATAAGAATCCCACCAGTCAGCAGCAGGACCAATCAGACGTCCAGAAGCATATAAAACCTTCTCCCGGTCAGTGCATTGTGCAATATTCAGCATCTTCTCAATTGCTTTCAGCCAATCATCCGCGTCCAGTGGATCAGGTGAGCTAGCGAATGTAGGTGGCTTATGACTCATGAACTCTCTATGCTTGTCTCGGGGTGGAGCTGGTGGTGGTGGTGGAGGCAGTGGCACTTGTTGCTGCTGTTGCTGCTGTTGCATTTGTTGTTGCAGCTGCTGTTGTTGCGCCCTCCTCTCCTGGCGTATCTCATCTCGCTCCTGGCGCAACTCCTGTCGTATATCTTCTCTTTCCTGACGCATCTCCTGGCGTTCTTGTTGCATCTGGGCACGCATATCAGCCATGGTGTCTGCCATTTGCTGCATCATTGCCATCTGAGCAGCAACCAGTGGGTCAACTCCGCCTGGTGGGGGATTAGGAGGATTCATCCCTGCAGGTTGTGGCTGAGGTTGTCTTCGAGTGTGTTGGTTAGGAGGCAAGTCAATTCCACCACCCCGCCTGGTATTGACCATCTGAGTTAGATACATATGGTAAGAAGATAATAGACAAGGCAGGTATTTACAAATCAGGTTACTTTGGGGGACTTTTTAGCTAAGCAGATTAATATTTCACCTATCCTAGCTAATTCAATACCTTATGGTGGTACATACTAAGATGCCCGTCTATAATTATTCAATCAATCAAAGAAGCAAATCAGGCATTTAGCATCAGCACAATCAAACAACATTTTTAATAGAGAAAATAATTTTAACTTTTGTTTTGGGTTCCCTAACTCTTAAGAATGTCATAGGGGTAGGGATTCCAAGGTTTGAAATCCATCTTGTCTCAGTGTAGCAAAGGTAAGAAGGATCAGAGTAGAACAGTAGAAGGCGAGGCAGGATCAAGATAAGTGTAGAAAGAATCAGAGTAAGGTGAGTGTAGAATGAATCAGAATGAGATAAGTAGGTAAGGGTCTTGTCCATTTCTATCTAGGTTTCGTCCTACAGTCAACATTTCCTCTAATACCACTTCTGTAACACCCGGTTTAAAGAACAAAGCCGGGTGCATCTCATACATGCGCCAAGAAGACAACATATATAATAACAGAGTGTATAGAGATAAATGTCATTAACATCAGAGTATTTATTACATAGCGGAAGACTTATTACAAAATAAAGTAATAAAGATAAAACAAACTAAGGATCGTCGGCGCCAATGTCGACTGGGAAACGCCACCTAGATCAGATCGAACTCCTCAGTGTTAGGCAGCTCCTCCTGAACCACCTGATCATCTCCTGTGGGGGGGTGTGAGACAGCAAGGGTGAGCTCACACATGATCATAGCTCAACAAGTTGTGGGGAACCAGTGGACATAAACTCACAAAGGTGTGAGTTCATGTGATGTGTAAGGCTTAATCAATGACAGGGGTTAAAGCTGAGCATTGCTTTTAAGTAGTTGGTCAAACTTTTATTAGCAATTACTAAGTGTAAGTAAATACCAAACCATAAGTAAAGTAATAGAACAAAATTAATAACAAACCCATGCAATGCAAATGACAAAAATGAATTTAAGTTCCATAATTTAAACATCAGAGAGTCCTGAGCTGCTCATGACCGTGAGCTCGGCTAGTATACCAGTTTTACACTCTGCAGAGGTTGTACCCTTTACCCACAAGTCGTGTTACCCATCTGCCAAGGGGTCATGAATCCCATACACCTCTACCTAGGAAGCGCGGCAGGGCAACACTACGAGGCCTTTACAAAGTTCCACTAGCTTCCGAAAACCCGCTACAGTTTATGGGAAGATCCAGTAAAGGGTTCCTGGCTGACCGCCATCGCAGCAAAATCAACCAGGGACCTCCCCGCACTGACCTCTCCCCTACTGCCCTTGCCCCTTTCGGGTAAGGTAGTCTTCCACTAGCTTTCCTAATTAGTCAGCCAAGGGCGTCCCATTCCACCCTTGTGGTGGCACGTGGTTCTCAAGTTAAGCTCTATGTTCCAATTAACATTAATGATAACAACATGAACATAAACAGAATAACAACAAGAATTGGAACATAGAGGTAATAAATGATTATCCCAAAACCATATAAATCAATAGCAAACTACCCAAGTGATTCAGGGGTAAACAAGGTAATGAGATAAACAATCTAGGGTGACCTATTGGGTCCCATCAAAATTAACCTATGCATGGATAAGTGATATTAAAGAACATTATTGGGTAAAAAGTGGTCAAGGGCACAACTTGCCTTCAATGAGCTCCTGCTCAGCTACTTCAACCTGCTGCTCACCAGTATCCTCAGCAACGGGCTCTTCTACTCGCCACAATACAAACAAGCACAGTGCATATAGAGAAATTAACATTACACCAAACATATAAACAAAATGCACAGAGATATTCTACATATTAAAATAAAATCCTAGGAACAGAAATCATAATTTTCTGAATTATAGATTTTAAGTTATGCATTTTCAAAGGTTTTATGTGCTTTAAATAGGATTAAGTGATAAATAAATTTCCTTACTGTTTTTATGCCAAAACAGAGACACTATGTGCTAGAGAATAAAATTACAAAATTTTAGGAACTGGAATGGATGAATTTGGAGTTAGTATGAATTTTCTATGAATTTATAAAGTTCTAGCAATTATTTTTATATTAAAAATTCATTTTCTATTTATTTTCTCTGGTTTTCATGTTGACTGGACTGGGCGTCAATTCCTGGAAAACCCAGGGGCTAATCTACTAAAATTCCAGAGACACAGAGCACAGGATCTGTGGACGGCGGGTTAATTTCCTTAAAACCCGAGGGCTCTTTAGAAAAATACCCAGACCGAATCGGTATGGGGACACTACAGCCGTTAGATCTAAAGAATGCGGTCCAGATTAGATTTAATTTAAACCGAACCGGTATGCGCCCAGAGCCGCTCGATCGGCGATCAACGGCTCGAATTTAATGAGCCGAGATCAACGCGCAACCCTCCGATTGAATCCTACGGTCCAGATCTAAAGCGCGAAGGGGTATCCCTCTGATCTAATCACAGCCGTTCAAGCGCCATCCGACGGTCCAGCGCCATCGTCACCACATCGCTCCCACCCGCGGCGGCGCCGCCCTGCCCGCGGCGCGTCCTCGCCGGAGGGATGATCAATTCGCAAGCCCGAGCCTCGATTGAACAATCCGAGAGCATCTACGCATTGCTGAGTGTAAAGCGAACCTAGGAGAGGGTTTCTTACCGGGGTTCTCGGCACCAAGAGCTCCGGCCACGGAACTAGGCGGTCGGGTGTGACGGAAGGAGCTCCGACGAGCAATTGCCGGAGTAGTGGTGCCCCGCTATACTCCCGGTGACCACCCGCGCGTCCGCGATGTCCAACCGAACACCCCGAAGCCACACGCCGAGGCCAATTGGCAGTGCAAGGGCGATTCCACCGTCGGTCGCGCGTGGATTCTCCTACCGAGCGCAGCGCCGCTTGGTTCCTCCCACGGGGCAAAGTAGAGAGGATGAGAAAGTCGTGGGAATGACCCGAGGTACCCGCAATTGAGCTTTTATCGCCCCAACGAGCTTGGTCCGAGTCGTCGGGGACGGTGCGATTCACGCGCGCGGATTACGTGAGTTCGTTGCGGGAGGATGAGGATAACCCTGACAAGCCGTCCCCACCAGCCAGCGAGAGCGAAGAAGCTGGGCGCGCGTGTGCAGAGGCTGACGGGTGGCCCCGCCGTGTCGGCGCGCATGGAGTGCACAGGTGCGCGCGCGCGGGTGAAATTCGGAGTTGGGCCGAATAGGAGGTATGGCGGCCCAGGTAAGGCTTTTTCTTTTTCCCTTTTTATTTTCTGTTTTCTTTTCTTTTACTTTTGAATCTAAGTTTTGAATTTCAAATTTGTGATGAACTTGCACTCAAATCTTTCTTTTCTGAGTATATGATTTGGATAAAGCATTGTGGAATAAATTTATCCATTTATAAGTTTTATTTCTTTGTATTACATAGCACTTTTCTTTCTTTCTTTCCAAATTTTAGCATTTCTTTTAGGATTTAATTTCTCATTTGAATATTTAATCTTTTTCTTATCACAAAATGCACACAAAAATAAAATATCCAGCATGATGCAACAATTTAGTAGCATATCTTTTCATTATTTGTTCTTGGACATGGTGTTCTCATATGATGATGAATAAAGATCACACTCACATAAAGAGAAAATGTTTCTCTATTGGTGTTTTATCTAGCAATTACAAAGTGGGTGTTACAAGCCGTAAGCCATTGAACTTTTCCCGAGAGCGACGACTTCGCCGCGGACGACTCACCAGACAGTCCGATGCTCCACCGGATAGTCTGGTGAATTATAGTCGTACGCCACCGTCGAGTCCCACTGTCCGGTGCACCCAGACCAAACAGCAGTTGGCTGTACACAGCCAACTCTTGTCCAATCCATTTTCTCCTGTTTCTAGCACTTAGACACAATACATTAGTACCAAATCAATGTACTAAGTCTAGAAACGTACCTTGTTGTATGATTTGCACTTCTTCAATCTTTGGCACAATTTAACACTTAGAGAATATGTGTTGGGCACTTAATCACCAAAACACTTTAGAAATGGCCCAAGGGCAGATTTCCCTTTCAATCTCCCCCTTTTTGGTGATTTATGCCAACACATCCAAAAGCAACAAAAAGAAGTGCAATATCAATGCAAAAGAGAACCAAATTGTTTTTTACTCTAATTTGGCTTATTTGGATCGTACTTTGCACCACTTGGTTTGTTTTTGCAAATCAAATTCATTTTCCTATCTCTATGTCAAACACACTTGTTTAGGCACGAAGAGAGATATTCCAATGGAAAAATTGATCAAGAGCCAAAAACTCTCCCTTTTTCCCATAGTCATAAATTCTCCCCACAAGAGACCAAATTTTGCAATAAGAGTGATTTGGACAAATCAAAAATTTCTAACTCTACTCTTTTTGAAATTTCACAAGTGGTAGCTGATCCATTTGCTTTAGCCTTAATTTCTCCCCCTTTGGCTTTAAGCACCGAAATGGGATCATTCTTGGCCCTTTAACCCCATTGCCTCACCAAAATTGTCAACTAAGAGCAAAAAGGCAATAAGAGCATAGATATGAACTTGGAGTTATTACCGGAGTGCAGTGGAAGTCTTTGCATGGTCCAAGTTCACCTTTCCCTTTCAATTCACTTTTGAGACTAAATCAAGTAAACTCAAAAACAAAGGTTAGTCTCAAAGGGTCAAGTTGTAGCATGCCTCCCCCTAAATAAGTGCATCACTTGCAAATGGACTTGTGAGGTCCGGGGATCATGTGTACAACTTGAGCACCACAAATGAACAAAAATAGATTGAAATGCATAAATCAACATGATCAAAGGCATAAAACACATGTATGCTATAGATCAATCCAAGCTACGCGAATCTAAGACATTTAGCTCACTACGCAACCTGCAAAACCTTTTTTCATCTAAAGGCTTGGTAAAGATATCGGCTAGCTAGTTCTCGATGTTAATATGGTACACCTCGATATCCCCCTTTTGCTGGTGGTCTCTCAGGAAGTGACGCCGGATGTCTATGTGCTTAGTGCGGCTGTGTTCAACAGGATTATCCGCCATGCGGATTGCACTCTCATTGTCACATAGGAGTGGGACTTTGCTCAGATTGTAGCCAAAGTCTCGGAGGGTTTGCCTCATCCAAAGTAGTTGCGCGCAACACTGTCCTGCGGTAACATACTCGGCCTCAGCGGTGGATAGGGCAACAGAAGTTTGTTTCTTTGAGCTTCATGACACCAGGGACCTTCCTAGGAATTGGCATGTCCCTGATGTACTCTTCCTATCAACCTTGCACCCGGCATAATCGGAGTCTGAATATCCAATAAAGTCAATGGTAGACCCCTTTGGATACCAGATCCCAAAGCAAGGTGTAGCAACTAAATATCTAAGAATCTACTTAACGGCCACAAGGTGACATTCCCTTGGGTCAGATTGATATCTAGCACACATGCAAACGCTAAGCATAATATCCAGTCTACTAGCACATAAATAAAGCAAGGAACCTATCATAGATCGGTATGCCTTTTGATCAACGGACTTACCTCCTTTGTTGAGGTCGACATGTCCGTCGGTTCCCATTGGTGTCTTCGCGGGCTTGGCGTCCTTCATCCCGAACCGCTTGACTAGGTCTTGCGTGTACTTCGTTTGGGAGATGAAGGTGCCATCCTTGAGTTGCTTCACTTGGAACCCAAGGAAGTAGTTCAACTCGCCCATCATTGACATCTCAAATTTCTGTGTCATCACCCTGCTAAACTCCTCACAAGACTTTTGGTTAGTAGAACCAAATATTATGTCATCGACATAAATTTGGCACACAAATAGATCACCATCACAAGTCTTAGTGAAAAGAGTTGGATCGGCTTTCCCAACCTTGAAAGCATTAGCAATTAGGAAATCTCTAAGGCATTCATACCATGCTCTTGGGGCTTGCTTAAGTCCATAGAGCGCCTTAGAGAGCTTACACACATGGTCGGGGTACTGTTCATCCTCAAAGCCAGGGGGTTGCTCCACGTGCACCTCCTCCTTGATTGGCCCGTTGAGGAAAGCACTCTTCACATCCATTTGGAACAACCTGAAAGAGTGGTGAGCGACATAGGCTAATATAATGCGAATAGACTCTAGCCTAGCCACAGGAGCAAAAGTCTCCTCGAAATCCAAACCTGCGACTTGGTAATACTCTTTGATAGAATCCTCCAGTGGGAAGAGCAAAGAGAAAGAAAGAGGCAGTAAGAAGAGAAAAGAAGATAGTGAAGAGAAGATAAGGAGAAGGTTCTCCCAGAATCAACTCTGTGTCAGTCATCTCTCCGCAGCCTGCTCAAGGAGCAACAGCAGAAGAAGGCCTCGTAACACTCTTGTTATGAGGTACTTCAAGGAGTTCAAATCCCCAAGATTCAAGAGTTCTACCCTCATTCTTTTTAAGTGGGGTAGTGTTCCCGTAATAAAGTTCCTGCTATGGAGGAAAAGAAGAAGGCCGTAGCAAGCTTGTTGAGGACCAGATCATCAAAGCATATAAGTTTCTGGATGAGAGGTGGTCACCCAAGTTCCGTTGATGAAGCACCAGAAGACCAATCAAGGAAGGAATGCATGTGGGAGTTCGCAAGAGGAAGGTTTGCATGTTGGCATCGATGCTTCTTCAATAAGCTAGCTGCCAAGCGAAAGCTAGAAGCCTGAAGATGATCTTTGAGTAGCCAGAATCAGCGTTTGCAATCGGCAACCAGATGCTCCTCAAGAGCCAAATTTTGTTGATGCTCCATCTCCTCGAAGAGTCTACAAATTGAAGATATGTAGTTGATGTAAAGCTATACCCAAACCCTTCTAAGCCGAATCTCGAGGACGAGATTCATTTTAAGTGGGGAAGATCTGTAGCATCCCAAAAATTCAAATCTTGAAATTTCCTCAAACTCGCTCTAAATTCAAAATGAATTTCAAATTTCGTTTCAAAATGTTTGTTTGCAAGTTGATATCAACAAATAAATTATAGTGGTCTATATTCTCTCCAAAATCCTCCTCAAAATATCCTACAAATATTTCCCCAGTGATCACCCTCAAATTCTTTTCAGAAATACTGCCTAGATATTTCTCGAGTAATCCCCTTCAAGTTCTTTTCAGAAATACTGTCCAAATATTCCACCGATATATCTCCAAGTATTTTCCTCTTGAGAAATACCTTCAGAATCATTTTTTCAAGTCCCTACAAATATTTTCTTCATAACTTTCCTCATGCTCATACGTATACGTATGCCTCCGGTGTCATACGTTGAGCTCTACAAGCTAATTACACTCATATAATACAAATCCATGCTAATCTCCCACTAATCCTCTCATCCTCCCACTAATCCTCTCATCCCTCCCCCTAATCCCCCCACCATGGCTATAAATAGAGGGGCAAGGGCCTCCTCTCATCCCACCCCAAGCCATTTCATGGCAACTCTCTCCACTCCCCCCACACGCCCACTCCACCTCCCACACAAGCACACACTAGCACAAGGATCGTTCGATCGTTCTTCGATCGTTCGTCCCCCTGTTCTTAGTTTGTTCGTTCATTCGTCCGATCGTTCGATCGTTCGTCCGATCGTTCATGGTTCATTCGTTCGTTCGTCCGATCATTCGATCGTTCATTCGTTCGTTCGTCCAAATAATCTTTTTCCTGCTGTTATGCTACCGAAATTCCGATCGTTCGTTCGATCATTCGATCGTTCACCATTCGTTCATAGTTCCTATTCATCGTTCATCGTTCGTTCATAGTTCCTATTCATCATTCATCGTTCGTTCATAGTCCCTATTCATCGTTCTTCCAGATAATCTTTATCCTGTCGTTATGCTGCCGAAATTTTGATCGTTCGTTCGATCGTTCATCATTTGTTCATAGTTCCTATTCATCGTTCGTTCATAGTTCATATTCATCGTTCATCGTTCGTTCATAGTTCCTATTCATCGTTCGTTCATAGTCCCTATTTATCGTTCTTCCAGATAATCTTTGTCCTGTCGTTATGCTGTTGAAATTCAGATCGTTTGTTCGTCCGACCATTCGATCGTTCGTCCGTTCGTTCATAGTTCCTATTCATCGTTCATCGTCACTATTCATCGTTCATCATTCGTCCGTACGAACTATTCACCATCACTATTCACCGACACAATTCGTCATCGTTACTATTCATCATCGTTACTATTCATCAATGATATCTATAATAACTTTTTCGTCGTCACTATTCATTGTTACTATTTATCAATCATCCGATCACCCCAAATTTCAACTACTCATCCATCATGTTGTCCAGTCCACCTAAGACCAGCCAGACCCATGTTCCAGTCATACGAACTCCGGTGACTGTGATTTTCCTTCCAGTGGGAACTTCCCATCTGGTCACCCATCCCAGGTTTCTCCAAGTTGAGCATGCTTAACTTTGAGATTTCTTCGAACCAGGCTTCCAAACTCAGATTCCAATAATTCTTGTTTCTAAATTCTTATCAAATTATTCCCTATCCAACCATGTCATCCCTTAAGCATGGTTCATGTTCCAGAAAACTCCCAAAATACTGTTGTCCCATATTCTGCCTATAACTCTCATGTTCATACTAAGTTAGACGATTCATTCGTCACTATTCCCACCAACAGTGAACTTCACTATGCTACACCACATACACGCAGCTATAAATACACCCAGCTACCCTCTCCCTCTCTACACACTCAACACCCTCAGCCAAGGCAAACCCCCACCCACTCAGATACTCCGCTCCGCTGGCTACACGCATAGTGTTGCTTCGCCTCCAGTCCACCCTCCTGGTAAGCACCTCCGCTCCACCACTAGTAATATCACAACACCACATGACACAGATTCTACTCAAGACTCTACCCATCCATATATCGCTATTCTGACCACTATACTAAATATTTGTTGGTATACTTGCTTGTTTGTATGTTTGCTTGTTCATGTTGCATAGTTATCGGAGCGTCTGTGCCATCTCGTGGAGGCCAGATCTGCAAGTCTACGCCAGGCAGTGGAGCTAGAAGCCAGTTCCGTGAGCTCCCCTTCCCCCTTCGCCGGATAAGCACGGTAAGCTCAATGGATCCCTTTGATGCATAAATTACCTATGATTTTTCAACCACAACCCTCAGCCTATTATTTTATGCATGATGTGATTTTGAGACAAGTTATTATGGCCACCCAGCCGCTTGCCGCAATCAATCCTTGATATATTTGTTACAAATGATTTGAGAAAAGGTGTGAGTTTTCAAAAGAAAATGCTTTTCAAAATGTGTATGATGAAGGGTTTTCACCCTTATCACCTTTGAGTAGAGATGATCAGGGACTCCCTGGTTTAGGGGAGGGCCTAAGGTGATGGCTCAGCTGGTTTAGGCGTGAGCAGAAGGATTGTCCCCTCATATAAGGACCAGTTTGTGATCCTTCACTACGTGTACTCATGATAAGTACAACCACTCGAGACTGTGTGGGTAGTCACTCAATCTGAACTCGTACAGTTCAAACCCCAGGGTTGTAAAGGCTGGGGAGCACCGGGAGGACAAGGATGGGGAATGTTTTGTCTGGTTTGGGCATGGCGGTGGCCTGACTCCTTCCGGTATAACCGTTAAGGTAGGAACGTGCGAGGAAAGAAAGAGATTCGGATTCAAGTCTCACTAGCTATGAGATCGCAGAGTCGGACTAGTGGGTAAAGTGTACACCTCTGCGCAGAGTTTGAAAACCTACTCGTATAGTCTGTGTCCACAGGAATGGATGAGTCTGGTGTGGTATGGCAATTAGTGTTTTGTTTTAAAAAAAAAGGTGCGTTTGAGAAAAATGGTTTTTAAAAAGTCCGGCGGTTGAGCCGTGAGCTATGGTGGACGGGAAGTCCAGTAGCTATTTTTGAAAATGAAAACCAGCGAGAAACTGCTGAGATACCTTCCTTTGAATCCCTATTTTACAAAAGGTTTTTCCTATGCTTAGTCTTGCTTTAGCAAAACAAAATGTTTTGTTTTTACAAAAAATGATGTTGCAAAGTGGAAGGGATGTTTTTGAAAATAAAACTTGATGGTGGATCCAGCATGGCCATGATGGGTTCAACATCGGAAAAGATGTACCTCTGCCAGGTACCAAGTTTTGGGTTTTAAATGAAAAAGCTGAGACCGGGCGGGTGATTTGCACGAGAAGAGAGTCTCGGTGTAGTGTCTCCGTCTGAGTCGATTAAGGAAAACTGTGGGTGGGCCTAGTGACTTGGGAGGTTCCGTCACAGCTGGTATCGGAGCGAAGCCCATCTCTGCAGATATTATGAGGCATCTTCAAAAAGAATTTTCTAAAGACTTATTTAGAAAATTTCTTCCCTTCTTACCTAGTATCTCTGAAGAGTTTATATGAAAGACCAGATAGGAGGAGTGCAATGTATAGAAGGTTGAGTCAACTAAGGTTGATTCCGTAATTACACATGCATCATGCTAAAAACTATGCTAATAAGATTTCCCCCTTAGCAAAAATGCCGCCGCGCATAAGAAAGACTGCACGCAAGTCAACCAGGCCGATCGGTGTACCTCGTTACCAACTTGCCCCGAGACATGATGACAACAGTAGCGGTAGTAACGATCCAATCGGGGACTTAGAAGCTCAAGTTAATCAACTTCAAACAGAACTCCGTCGCAGGAATAACATAAGGGTCACGGATGGCGAGAGGATCAATGAATTGAGAAGCGACATCTGCTGTCGGTGTTTTGGGTCCGACCGCACACCCGGGGTTGCCCCTCAAGGTGCTTTTTGAAGTAGGACGGTGTTGTCAACTGTAGCTCAATGGTTCGTGCTAGTAGCACGAGAGACGGTAGACAATGATTTACAGGTTCGGGCCGCTTTGGAGTGCGTAACACCCTACGTCCTGGCGAGAGTGTTGTATATGATGAGTTACAAGGTGATTCTCTAATGCGTAGGAAGCTCGGGTGGATGGCTAAGTAGTGGGTTCGATCCTTTCTGAAGGGGTGCCCCTAGACCTTATATACTCGACCGTGGGGCAATACATGCAGATATGATAATCACGTGCACCTAAGAGATAGTAAATAATCGGCCCAGAGTATAGATGTCCAATAAGCATGAGGCCCGCGAGCCCGGCACGAAGCCCGCTGTTTGGGCCCGGTCCGAGCCCGGCACGGCCCGGTTATATGCGGGCCCGGGCCGGCCCGGCACGAATAAGCGGGCCGTGCTCGGATAGGAAATTAGGCACGGTGGCTAGCCCGGCACGGCTCGTTTAGCTCTAAGCCCGTCAAGCCCGCTTTTTTACACTAAAACGTGTTTTTTGGCCCGCATAGCCCGCTTTTCGGCCCGCTTTTTTCGTGCTAAATGGGCCGGCCTGGCCCGTTTAGGCCCGTTGCGGGCCGAGCTCGGAAAAGAAATTGAGCCCGCATGCTTACCCGGCCCGGCCCGGTTTTCTAGTCGTGCCTGCCGGGCCGGGCCCAAAACGGGTCGGGCTTCACCGGGCCCGGGCCGGACCGGGCCGGGCGGCCCGTTTGGACATCTCTAGCCCAGAGATCCTAAGTCCAGCTTGCGGTCTTTGTTTGTAACAGGAAGTATTTTCTGGGTAATCTGGTAAAAACGATTTCTTACTATCTCCTTCTGCTTTTATCACTTGAAAATTGATGTTCTGTCTCAGACTTTTGCTTCGGAGGTCAGCATTTCGTACTGCAGGACTTCGAGGTCATTGGGTGCACCAAAGGTGCACCCAATGGGTGTAGCCCCCGAGCTTCGAGTGGATTTTTGAAAATAATCCACTCGAAGGTCTTCACTTTGAGTATTATCAGAAGTCACCTTCATCTTCCACTTGTATTTTGTCGGAGGTTAACCTTGCATTAATCTTACCCTATACTTTAGAAGTCAGGATTGTCTTGATCCGAGATAATGATTCATTGGGTGCGCCGAAGGTGCACCCAATGGGTGTAGCCCCCGAGCTTCGAGTGGATTTTTGGAAATAATTCACTCGAAGATCTTCATTTTATGCCTTTTTCCAGTGATCTTCTTCCCTTTTTGCCAGATGCCTTGGAGGTCAGCACTATGTTATTGATATTATGCTTTAGAGATCGGCGTATATTTTGTCTTTGAGGCCGAGTTCGTGATCTGCTCATATCTTGCTAGGCGGTGCTATTTATTTGATCTGTGACTGATTGGACGTTCGACAGGTGACCCTTGGCTAGTCTTTGTTATCACTTCTTGCTTCAATGCTTCTGTCGATTAGACTTGTACCTTGTTGGATATATTTGGCTTTCCTTTGATCCTTGTTGATATCTCACTTTTGTCTTGAAGTATTCATTGCACGCGCTGCACGGATGTGACAGTTTTGAAAAATATACTGGTATTTCCTGGGCGTCCCCCCCAATGGGTGTAGGCAAGGGACGGCTTGGTACACTGAGTGTTTTAGCAAACTGTCTCTGAGTAGTAACTTGATGTGACCGTGGGTGTAAGCATATCGCCCGCACAGTTGACTAGAGTCCCAATGGGTGTTGTGTTGCATGAAACGGCGTCAGCCGCCTGACATGTCTTCAGACGGTTTGAATTGCATATTGAATTTTTACGACTGTTCAGTAGCCATGGTAGGAGGTGAGCGGTTGCCTCCTTCTTCTATAAATAGTGTTCTTGCTTCCCCGGCATTTTCACATCTCTTACTGCTCTCTGCTGCTTGCTCTCTTCTTCCTCCTACCTTTCCACCATGGGTAAGAGTAAGAAGGGTAGCAGTTCCTCGCCCCGGTGATAAGCGCAAGCGTGAGCCGACTCCTCCCTCAGAGGACTTCAGCAACTCAGAGTACTCGGAGGAGGAGTTCTCCTCCGAGTTCGAGGGGTCTCTGGCTCCCGCCTCTCCCCCGGCGTCGTCTGATGATTCAGACGACTCCCAGGGGATTGCCGCGGAGGTCTGGACCTACATCCGGGCCATCGAGCGCGCCGGACTCGAGGGCTCGGATGAGTCGGAGTACTCCTCAGACGAGGAGGGCTCCTCGAACTCGTCTGAGGAGGGCAGCGGCGGCGATGGCAGAGACAGCGACGACGACAGAGGCGACAGCGACGGCAGCGGCGAGGGCGGCAACGGTGGCAGCAAGGGCAGCAGCAGGGGCAGCAACCAGGCCAGTGGCTAAATGCCACTAGTTTTTAGATATTAGTATAGATTATTAGTAGAATAGTATTAGTGAAATAATGTAGTAGTGGTAGTATAGAATAGTGTAATGTAATGTAATAGTAGTAGTAGGGAAGTATCAACTCATAACGAGTTGATTTGTAAGTTCTGTAACTTCCCTTTCATGAAGAATGATATAGTATCTTCCTGTGTTAATTTCTTTGCTTCCTGCGATGGTGGTGTCTTAGAAACAGGGGCCGAGTTATTATCGACGACATTAGCACTTCTGAAATAGCGTCCGAATGATGGCAGGGCCATGTTGGTGTTTTTAGAATTAACGGCCGAGTGGTTACTGTTGATACCAATGTTATAGAGGCAACGACCGAGTGATTGATGGTGGCGTCGGCGTTATAGAGGTAACAGCCGAGCGACTGACGGCAGCATCGGCGTTTTAGAGGCAACGGCCGAGTAACTGATGGCAACGTCGACGTTTTAGAAATAACGACCGAGTGACTGACGGCAGCATCGGCGTTTTAGAGGCAACGACCGAGTGACTGATGGCAACGTCGGCGTTTTAGAAGTAACGGCCGAGCGACTGACGGTGACGTCAGTGTTTTTTAGAAGTAACAGCTGAGTGAAGTCAAGTATTGCCAGCGTTTTTTAGAAACCACGGCTGAGTCAATTTGGGTCGTGTCGGCCGTTTTGGAAACAACGACCGAGTGATGACATGGCACGCTGGCTTTTTTAAAATAGCAGCTGAGTGATGACATGGCACGCCAGCGGTTTTAGAAATAACCGCTGGGTGATGACTGAGCACCTTTTGGAAACGGCATCTGGCCCGGGAAAACCCTATATGTACTGCACTGTTCCACGTCTCCACATTCCGTGTCCTAGTTCTTGCTTTCCTGCTTCTAGATCCTCTCTGCCGATTTGCCATTCTGCTTCCGCTCTGCTCGCCGGCGAGGTTGAGATGGCGCCTAAGCGGAAAGCTTCGAATTCGTCCGCTGCTGTCATTCCCCCCATCGACCCCAATAGTCAGTTGCCTTTCGCAGGTAACCATATGTCTGTTGTTTCTGAGTCTAACCTTCTCCATCTTGTATCCATCAGAGTTCTTCCTCCGAAAGAACTCTGTTCCTGGCGGATCTGCTGTGGGGTCACTGTTCCAACAGAAGACACTCATGAATCTGTTGTTTATGTTCCATTCCTCCTCCGCGGTCTTGCTCTTCCTATTTCTCCCTTTTTCCGCGGTCTCCTTGATTTCTATCACCTGAATTTGACCCATCTGAACCCCAATTCCATTCTGCAAATCTCTATCTTTGTTCATTTATGTGAGGCTTTTCTTGGCGTTCTGCCGCATTTTGGCTTGTGGAAATATTTGTATCACTGTCGCCCTGGGATGGCCGGAGGTCAGCACCAACTAGTCGGGGGCGCGAGCTTGGAGATGCGCCGCGGGAGGAAAACCGATTATCTTGACATCCCACTCAAAGACAACATCAAAGGATGGCGCTTGGAGTGGTTTATCATGGAAAATCATGGGAATTCCCTCCCACCATGGTTAGGGAGACAGCCGGATGTTCGTACTCCGAGTTGTACCGAGTCCCCCACAGACTAGGAGGTGGCTGAAGCAGGGGCTCTGCTAGCTGAAGTTGGATTGCTGAAGGAGAGGGGTCTGACTGCTGAGGCTGTGGTTGCTGACTTTGTCTTCAAGAATATTCAGCCACTGAAGGACA
Organism: Zea luxurians; assembly: GCA_029449295.1. Classification (NCBI taxonomy): domain Eukaryota; kingdom Viridiplantae; phylum Streptophyta; class Magnoliopsida; order Poales; family Poaceae; genus Zea; species Zea luxurians. The sequence continues at coordinate 139,052,436 of JAOPSE010000010.1, forward strand.
TGGCATACCCGACCTATCTGTATCGAGGTCTAGCTGACTCAACCCGGGTCACCAACAGAAGAATTCCTGCTGTGGACTTGGTGAACCGGCTTGAAATGATACTTAGAGGCAAGGTATCAAACGTTGGCGCCCCTGTTGCGTACTCGGCCTAGAACCTGCCTCCTTCCAAAGCCTTTACTTATTTCGTGTCGAGTCCTCCTTCTGCTGATGGCGGTTTGGGCCTTAGAGTGCAACCCTCTGCCGAAGAAGTTAGTGCTTTGGTTGCTTTGCTTGGAGAAATTCCTGATGACGAATGGTAGGTTCACTTTGAAGTGCCCTTGGATCCCAGTGATGCGGAGATAGGTGCCATGCTGGATATGTTGGCTGGGGATTCTTCTGATGCTGCTCCTGCTGAAACATTGGTGGTGGTACCCATCCCTAAAGCTAACAAAGCCTTGGACGCTCAGAAGCCTGTTAATGTTCGTCCAAAACGTTCTCGCCGAGTTGACCAAGCCCCTTTTTCTGTTGAGGGGGAGAAAAAGAAGAAGAGACGCCTTTGTCAGGTGTCTAGCTTGGATCAAGGTGCCGGTCCTTCTGCTCCTGTTGCCGAGGAAGTGCCAGCGCCTGAATTCACTGAAACTGATCCCAATGGGTGTAGTCCGTCTGACGCTGAACCCAATGGGTGTACTGTCCGCCTTGCTGATGATAACGATGAAGAAGAAGATGAAATCCCCCTGATTCGGAAAAACAGCTGTCGTTACGCTACCAGTGGGGAAAGTAGCGGTGTTCCTTCTCCGGCCTTGTCTGCCCTCATTGGTCTGCAAGAATTGTCTCTGGCGAACTTTGATCAGGCTCTCGAGGACATGATTCCAGAAGATCTGCTATCAGAACCGGCAGATGGTGGCGCGATGGATGTTCGTGTTGATGTGCTCGACGCCGGGTTGGGGTCCTCCCGGGCAGCGTCCCGTGCCTCGTCGACCTTGGAGTGCGGTCTCGAGGGTTGGGAGGCTGGTTTGGATTTCCCTGCTCCCATGGAAGTGGCCGAGGGACCTTCAACCTTAGAGATGGCTGCTGCAGAGAACTCGGCCCTCAATGACAGTGCTGGCCTTTACCCAGCCCCGAGGGTGCTGCCAGAGATGGTCCGACTCAAATGGATAGTGCCAGCTACTACCCAGCCCCCGAGGGTGCTGCCGGAGATGATTCGGCTCGGATGGGTAGTGCCAGCTATGATCCAGCCCCCGAGGGTGTCCGAGCGGGTTCTCCCTCTTGCACTTCCATGGATGTTCATGTAGGGTCCTCTCCTCCACACTCTAGTTGCATGGAAACAGCCCAAGCCTTTGGTTAGGGGGTCGCTTTAGAGGCCAGCGCACCTGATGACAAGGTCTTGGGTTCTGCTGATGTCACTGAATTGGTCCCTACTGAATCGTTGCAAGTTGCTCCAAGTGGTGATCCTTTGCCGAGCCATCAGTTGATCTCTCACGATTTGGGAGTCGCTTCCTTCTTCTCCAACTTCCAGGTATTTTGGTTTCTTCTGATCTGACTTTTACCCAAGCAGGTAATTATTCTCATGCTCATCTGCTTTTTAATGCCAGGCGTTGGTCGATGAGATGTCTAGTCGGCTGAGGTTGCAGGGTGCTTCTGTCTCGAAAGAAGCTTTGTCTCTGGCGCGTTGGAATCCGGTGCTGCTTCAGCAGCGTGTTTCTGACTTAGAGGCGGCGAATGCTGGTCAGTGCTCTTTTGCTTCCTTCTGGCTACCTTATCAAACTGCTTCTTATTTTAACACCTTTGCTTGACTGCTTCTCGCCAGATATGACTCGGCAGTATTCTGCTCTTGAGGAAAAACGCTCTCAAGACCAAGCTGAACTGGTCCGACGGTGTTCTGATCTTGAGGAAAAGTATTCCCAAAGTCAGACAGAGCTGGCCCAGGTCTCTGCTTCTCTGAATGACGCCAACACACTGAACTTTACTCTCCGCGCTCAGCTTGACTCTGAGAAGGTGACCTGTGAATCCGGGTTTTGTTTTGCTGTGCTTTTATTACTTGCTTGACAATCTTGACAGAGCTGATTCTTGCTTGCAGGAAGAAAAACGTGCCCTTGTTACTTCTCGCGACAATCTTGACAGGCTGTATCGTGACTCTAGCAACTCGCTGACTATCTTGGAGAGGAGTCATCGCTTTACCAGGGAGGAGTTAGACAATCTTCGTTATAAGCTGCAGGAATCCTTCGATGATGTGATTCGCCTCAGGCAGTTGATATCGGCCAAAGATGTTGTCATCAAGAATCTGCGTGCTTCCAAGAAATATGTCGCCCAGGAGCTAGAGACCGCTCAGTTGGCTGTCAAGGTTGCTGAAGAGACTTCCGCTACTCTGAGGGCCCAGCGCGATAAAGCTATGGATAAAGCTATTCGCGCAGGGCAGATTCTGATGAGGAGACCTGGTGTGATTGTCCCAGACGACATAGTGGCAGATGTGAACGCTGCTCCTGATTCCTCCAGTTGTCCTTCTTCGTCGGTTGCTCCTGAGAAGAATGTTGCAGAATAGAAAAACATTGTATACTTTGAACGCGCGTTTAGCGTGCTCGGATATTTTGTTAGAGGACACCTTCTTAGTATTGAATGCTACTGTCATTCTCATATTGTTTAGAATTCCACCGTATCTATATTTGTAGAAGTAAAATGCAGCGTGATGGTTTCGAGATCTCTTCATGGGACATAGAGGCCACCTCTGGATGAGTAACCGTATACGCGCTGAGTGTGTCGCGCCGTTTTGAGTTAGTATCAGCTTCCAACTGATTGCTCTGTTGGTGCGGCATAGTGGTCACCCCAAGTTAAGTAAACGTGAGCATGTCGCACCGTCTTAAGTTGTCACCGACTTAAGCCGATTGCTCCGTTAGCAGGGCATAGTGGTCACCCTGAGTTAAGTAAGTGTGAGCATGTCGCACCGTCTTAAGTCGTCGCCGACTTAAGCCGATTGCTCCGTTAGCAGGGCATAGTGGTCACCCTGGGTTAAGTAAGCGTGAGCATGACGCACCGTCTTAAGTCGTCGCCGACTTAAGCCGATTGCTCCGCTAGCAGGGCATAGTGGTCACCCTGAGTTAAGTAAGCGTGAGCATGTCACACCATCTTAAGTCATCGCCAAATTAAGCCGATTGCTCCGTTAGCAGGGCATAGTGGTCACCCTGAGTTAAGTAAGCGTGAGCATGTCGCACCGTCTTAAGTCATCGCCGACTTAAGCCGATTGCTCCGTTAGCAGGGCATAGTGGTCACCCTGAGTTAAGTAAGCGTGAGCATGTCGCACCGTCTTAAGTCGTCGCCGACTTAAGCCGATTGCTCCGTTAGCAGGGCTTAGTGGTCACCCTGAGTTAAGTAAGAATGCAGGTCGACAATGAACAATTTGAGCGCTCTCGAAGTCTTCTTATTGATGATGTATTTCCCAGTTTACAGAGTACATTGTTGTCCCAATAGCTTTTGGAATACAGCTAGGGGTAAAACTTCCTGAGGTGTTCTATGTTCCATGAGTTCCCGATTTCCGTGCCATCCATCTGCGTGAGACGATATGATCCCGGCCAAGTGACTTCTGCTACTATGAATGGTCCTTCCCATAGAGGTGACAACTTGTGCCGCCCCTCCCCCGTTAGAATTCGGCGGAGGACAAGTTCTCCCACTGCGAAGGATCGATGTCTCATGGTCTTATCGTGATAGCGCCTCAGGGTTTGCTGGTACCGTGCTGATTAAATTACCGTGTTCAGACGTTCTTCTTCGAGTACATCAACATCCTCCAGCCTAGTAGCCTCGGCTTCTGCTATGTTTTCAAAGATCAACCTTGGCGCCCCAAACTTGAGATCAGCAGGTAGCACAGCCTCTGAACCATAGACCATGAAGAAAGGGGTATTTCCATGCAGAGCTCGACTGGGTTGAGTTCTTAAGCTCCAAACGACGTAGGGCAACTCCCTTATCCATTTCCCTGCAAACTTTTCATTTTTATCGAAGACTTTTTTTCCTGAGGGCCTCCAATATCATCCCGTTAGCTCTTTCAACCTGCCCGTTGGCTCTTGGGTGTGCCACCGAAGCGTATTTGATCTGAATGTTTTTCCGCTCACAGAAATCAAAGAACTCTGAACTTGTGAAGTTGGATCCCAAGTCAGTTATGATACTATTCGGTATTCCAAATCTGAATATTATGTCTTGTATGAACTCCACCGCCTTGGCTAAAGTTAAGGAAGCAATGGGTTTGAACTCTATCCATTTAGTGAATTTGTCGATAGCCACCAGCACATGGGTGTATCCTCCCTAAGCTTTCTTGAAAGGTCCAATCATATCCAGTCCCCAGCACGCGAACGACCAAGTTATGGGTATCGTTTGCAGTTGCTATGCTGGTAGATGTTGCTGTTTTGACAGGTACTGGCAGGCTTCGCACCTCTGGACTAACTCGGCTGCGTCACTCTTCGCTGTTGGCCAATAGAAACCTGACCTAAAGACCTTCCCGACCAGGGTTCTGGACGCTGCGTGCACTCCACACTTCCCAGCATGGACCTCGTCCAGAAGTTGCTTTCCAGTAGCTGAGAGAATGCATTTCATGAGGATTCCTGATGCACCCCTTCTATATAGTGTTTCCCCAATGAGTGTATAGTGAGTCGATTGCCTTGCGATGCGCTCGGCTGCATTGTTGTCGTCTGTCTCCTCCTCATTTTTTATATACCTGATGATCAGCCTTCTCTAGTCATCAGAATCTGACTCTGGTTGGCTCAAAGTATTACATTCTTCTGCCTGACCCGGTGAGATGCTTGGGTGTGATATCTCTCGGACAAAGACTCCAGGCGGGACCTGAGTCTGACTGGACCCTAGCTTGGACAACATGTCAGTCGTCATGTTCCGATCTCTCTCCACATGGTGAAATTCCAGACCTTCAAATTTATCTTCTAATTTCCGGACGGCGGTGCAGTATTTTCCCATGGAATCGTTCGAGCAATCCCATTCTTTGTTTATCTGACTTATGACCACCATAGAATCCCCGTATACCAACAATCTCTTGATGCCCAATGATATAGCAATGTTCAGTCCGTGAATCAGAGCTTCATATTCTGCTACGTTGTTAGAGGCTGGAAATAACAACTGTAGGGCATATCTGAGGTGTTCGCCTCTAGGTGCAGTAAAGATGATCCCTGCACCCGCTCCCTGCAGCTTTAATGAGCCATCAAAATACATTCGCCATACTTCTGCAGTTTCTGGGTTATCTGGTACTTGTTGTTCGGTCCACTCCGATACAAAGTCAACTAGTGCTTGAGTTTTGATGGTAGTGCGAGGTCGAAATTCAATGTCGTGAGATCCCAGCTCGCAAGCCCATTTGGCTATTCTCCTGATGGCTTCTTTGTTGTGAAGAGTGTCCCCTATTGGAAAACCAGTGACTGCTACGACTTTGTGGTCGTCGAAGTAGTGACGGAGCTTGCGTGCAGTTAGAAGTACTGCATATAATAGTTTCTGAACTTGAGGGTATTTTTTCTTCGAGGGACCCAGAACTTCACTGATGAAATAAACAGGATGTTGCACTGGATAAGCATGTCCTTCTTCTGCTCGCTCAACTACTAACACGGTGCTCACCACGTGAGTCGTGCAAGAGATATATAGCAGTAAATCTTTAGCTGGTTGAGTCGGCGTGGCTCGACGCGGCGGTTTCAGCACTGGTGGCGTTGTCAAGAATTTTTTTAGTGCCTCTAGAGCCTCCTGTGCCTCTGAAGTCCACTGAAATTTGTCCACCTTCTTGAGCAACTTATAAAATGGTAAGCCTTTTTCTCCCAGCCTCGATATGAATCTGCTCAAAGCTGCCATGCATCCTATGAGTCTTTGCACTTTCTTCTGCGACCGTGGTGCCTCCATCCTCATAATAGCCTCAATCTTTTCTGGGTTGGCCTCGATTCCTTGGTGGCTGACAATGAACCCAAGTAACTTTCCTGCTGGTACCCCGAAGACACATTTTTCGGGATTAAGCTTCCATCGATATCGCCGTAGACTGTTGAAAACCAGTTGTAAATCTTCGATGAAATTTTCCGAATTTTCTATTTTGATTACCACGTCGTCCACATAAGCTTCCACACGCTTGCCCCAGTGATCGGCTAAGCATGTTTGAATAGCTCTCTGATAAGTCGCTCCAGCGTTTTTGAGGCCGAACGACATGGAGGTATAGCAGAAAGCACCGAATGGAGTGATGAACGCCGTTTTTTCCTCGTCTTCTTTCGCCAGGCTAATCTGGTGATATCTAGAGTAGCAATCCAAGAAGGATAGCATAGAACATCCAGCGGTGGAATCTACCACCTGATCTATCCTGGGGAGCCCAAAGGGATCCTTTGGACAGTGTTTGTTGAGATCCGTTTAGTCGACGCACATGTGCCAATCCACCTTATTCTTTTTGAGTACAAGAACAGGGTTAGCCAGCCACTCGGGATGTAACACTTCTCTAATAAACCTAGCCGCGACCAAGCGAGCCAGCTCGACGCGAATGGCTTCTCTCTTGTCGGGCGTGAAACGACGTAATTTTTTGCCGAATCGGCCTCGCTTGGGGGTAGACCTTCAGTTTGTGCTCGGCCAGTTCTCTCGAGACTCCCGGCATATCCGCAGGTTGCCATGCGAATACATCTCGGTTATCTTGCAGGAACCGGACGAGCGCGTTTTCCTATTTGTCATCCAGGCTAGAGCTGATGATGGCAGTCTTGCGTTCATCAGCGAACCCGAGGTTGATCCTTTTAGTTTCTTCAGTCGGCCGCATAGAGGTCGCAGCTTGAGCCTCGTTTGCAGGTACCGCGAGGTTTTCTTTCAGGCTTAGAGTTTGCCTACGTAGAAGAAGTCGCCGACGGTTTGGTGGTGAGGGCCGCCTGGATGGCCACCAGGAAACATTCTGCGGCGCCTTGGAAGTCAGCGCGCACAGTTATGATCCCCTGCGGCCCTGGCATATTCAGTATCATGTAGGTGTAATTGGGAATGGCCATGAATTTCACCAATCCAGGCCTCCCGATGATGGCATTGTACCCGCAGTCAAAGTTCGCCACCTCAAACCTCAAGAACTCGGTTCTGTAGTTCTCCGGAGTTCCGAAGGTGACCGGCCTGTAGGTGTGGCCCAGCGGGTATTCTCCTTCGGTCGGCACGATGCCGAAGAAAGGAGTATCGGACTCGTGGAGCTCTTTGAGGTGAACTCCTAATCCTTGAAGCGTCCGGGGGAAGGTGACGTTGATGCTGCTCCCCCCGTCCACTAGTACCTTCTTCACCCGGCTCTCTCGGATCACAGGATCGACGAGGAGCGGGTATTTGCCCGGGTGGTCGAAGTTGAGCCACTGATCTGCCCGAGTGAAAGTGATCGGGTGCTCCGACCATCGGTATGGAGCGCGAGGACCGGTGGTCGCTACCAATATTTGGCGATCGTTGAGTTTTTGTTGTCTCTTGTTCTCCTGCGATCCATGTCCGCCGAAGATGACGTTTACCTCTCTGTCGACACGTGGGAAGGCTCCATCTCCTCCATCCTCCTGTTGCTGGGGTTGTCGCGGTTCTGGTCCTCCCCGCGGCGGCGGAGGAGGTAGAGGCTGGAAAGGTCGGCCGTGCCCAACGGAGTGCTTGAAGTCTCTGTAGTTCTGAAGGGTGTGGCACATGTCCTTGTGGTACGAGCACTGGGTGTCGAGGATGTCGTCCAGCGTGCATTCGCCTCCACGAGGTTCTCCCCGGGCGCGAGAGGCGGGTGGTCCGGCGGCGTGAACTTCTTCGCGAGGCCTCTTCTCCCAACGCTTGTCAGGCTGTTGGTTCGTGTCGCGTCGTGGCGCGGTCGGTGCTGGCTTCGCTCCTCCGATGAGGTCCCAAGCCCGTTCATCGGCAATGATGTAGAGGTCGGCTTCCCTGAATAGCTGCTCGGAGGTAGTTGGCGCTTTCTGTAATATGGCGCGGACGAAGGCCGCGTCGTCAGAGCCTCTGTAGAAGTCCTCGATTACTGCTGCCTCCGCGACCTCGGGGATACGATTTCTCATGGTCTGGAACCTTTTGAGGTATGACCTGAGAGTTTCGTCCCCCCGGCGCTTGATGGATTTGAGGTCCTATGGTTGCGCCGGCTTGTCGGAGAGGGACTGGAAGTTGGTGATGAAGCGTCGACTGAAATCGCTCCAATCATCGATGCAATGTCGTGGAAGGTGTCGTAGCCATTGTAGTGCATCTTGCCCGAGGACGATGGGCAAGTACGCGGTCATCACATCCTCGGTTGCCTCGGTGGCCCGGGCAGCGGTAGTGTAGACGGCCAGCCAGCCTCCCGGATCCTGCTTAGGCTCATATTTGTCAATGTTGGATACCTTGAAGTTAGGGGGCCATTGAATGGCTCTGAGGCGCGGAGTAAGTGCCGACACTCCACACGTGTCCTCCTATCGTCGAGGATAATGTCTGTCCTGGGGAGGGGAGTGGTTGTCGTGGTGCTTCGACCGTCCCCAGGTGGTGCCGCCAGTTGAAGCCGTTGCCGACTCGGTCCTGGTGGCCTGACTCCGGGTTGGGATGCCGTGATCCCTGTCATATTCTTCCCGGCGACGGATCTCGCTCTCATGTCGTCGTTCGCGTGAAGCGTTGATGGAGCTCCGTGCGTCCCGCCGACTGTTGATGGTATGTCGTAGATCATTCGGCGGATGCGCGAGAGGTAGAAGATGGTTGGCCGCTCGAGTGAACAGTCGCCGGTAGCCCTCAGCATCAGGAGTCCGAGGGAGACCGTCGGCTATCCGAGCCAGTACTCCACCGACTTCACTTGGCATGTTCAAGGCTCGGGCGAAGTCGGGGTTCAGGTTGCGCCCGAAGAGAGGATTTTCCCAACGTTGCTTAGTTTCCTGTTCGGCCTGTTCTTGAGCTCGCCGGCGGTCGCGTCGTCGGGAATTCCTCCTTTCTCGGAAGACACGCTCTTTCGGGGTTTCTCCCATCTCTGAGGCCTTGTCTCGCGACACAGGCTGCATCGGGTCCCGTTCTCCGGCCTCGTGATGTCTCTGGATATTTCGGCGTCGGTTCCTTCGTCGGCGGGATTCCCACTGAGGAGGTTCCTCTCCAGGTACAGTCGGCTCGTCGTCGGAGATGGGGGGCGACTCCGCTCTCCCGATGAAGAGGACGTCGGGGTAGAATGGTATAGCTGTCGTGACGATTTTCTTTCTGTTCTCCTTTGAGGGCGGAGGCACAGAAAGAACAACTTGCTTCCTCCCGATTTTATTTGTTTCTTTCTTTCTTGTGATTTGTGTCCATTCTTCCGTCGGAGAGGTAGATAATGGAGTTTTCTGAGTTGATGGGCCTCGAGCCTCTGTTCTGCCGGAGGCGATCCTTTTTTGGAGCACTGGAGGTTGCGCCTTTTCCTGCTTTTCCCTGATTTTCACGGAGATTTTTGAGGAAGATGTTCTCTCCGTCGGGTCCGCAATGCGATGCAGAGTTCCCTCCTCATCCGCTACAGCTGAGATGGTTCCGAAGCAGAATGTGGACCCAGGGCAGAAGATGATCTTGTGCAGGAAGGTGACGGCCATTGAGCTAGCTTGGATCGACGACACAGCCCCTACCTGGCGCGCCAGCTGTCGGTGTTTTGGGTCCGACCGCACATCCGGGGTTGCCCCTCAAGGTGCTTTTTGAAGTAGGACAGTGTTGTCAACTGTAGCTCAATGGTTCGTGCTAGTAGCATGAGAGACGGTAGACAATGATTTACAGGTTTGGGCCGCTTTGGAGTGTGTAACACCCTACATCCTGGCGAGAGTGTTGTATATGATGAGTTACAAGGTGATTCTCTAATGCGTAGGAAGCTGGGGTGGATGGCTAAGTAGTGGGTTCGATCCTTTCTGAAGGGGTGCCCCCTAGGCCTTATATACTCGACCGTGGGGCAATACATGCAGATATGATAATCACGTGCACCTAAGAGATAGTAAACCGATTGAGTCTATCTTCCTATAGTTCTGTCGACCCATCTTCGCTCGGCTCGTTGTACGGGCCTCTAGCGCGGGAAGATCGGGTCTCTGTTGTGATTACTCGCTTGAGATCATTGGGCCGTCTGAGCTTGCTCCGATCCAACCTTGTGTCGATCTGCTTCACTGGTTGTTCCTCCCCTAGGCCCACGAAAGGATGACCTTACGACTTATTGGACCCTTGGGCCTTTCGTGAGGTCTTTTATCCTTCCAGTGGACCCGGGGGATATCTGTCCCCCACATCTGCCGCCTGCAAGATCAGCTCACGGATTGAGATCTAGCGCTCGACTAGGCGGTTCTCTCTCGTTCGCTTGCCTGGGCTAAGGAGGCAAAAGCTCGAGCCCGAGTAGAAGAGCCTAGCTCAGCTATTGATAACTTGTAGGCTTATTGTAATACTCTACATGAAGAAGTTCATGTATTGTACTCACAACTACACCCCAGTGTACCTGCGGATCCTGTCGGGACATAAGCCGGACCTTCTCAAGTAGCGGGAGAAGCTTTTGGTGGCGAATTGGAGCTTTTCAGGCCCCTCCCTCTATGAAGTTGGTCGATGAGTGGTCTCCTACACCCGACAGTGAGGCTACCAAGAGTGACAGGAAGCAGGAATAGTATAGTGTAGAAGTAGTACTCTTGTGTAATAGGGGGTGTAATCCTATTGTAAAGTACGAGTCTATAACATTACCTTTTTAAGTAATGTGAAATGGATGGTTTGTATGGCATATCATATTGCTCCAAATGTTCTTTGCCTCAGATGCCTTCCAGGACTCGCGCTCAGGATGGGGCTGGTACCTCCCGTGGGAGGGAAGCGACCCCGAATCCACCTCCAGTACCCCCGACACTTGCCGAGGCCATCGCTGCCTTGGCAAACGCTACAACAGACAATACCCGCTTTCTGCAGGAGATGGCAGGTCAACAACTCCAACAACAAGGCTGGCGGGGCTATCCACAAGGCCCCGGGAGACATCTTATCTGGACTTCTCTAAGACGCGCCCTCCATTGTTCGTCAAGGCAGAAGACCCTCTAGAGGCGGATGAATGGATCCGCGTCATTGAGCAAAAATTTGGGCTTCTTCAATGTTTAGAAACTCAAAAGCCCCTATTTGTAGCCCAACAACTACAAGGCCCTGCTAGTACGTGGTGGGGAAACTTTGTGGCCGTTCAGCCGGCCGATCATCAGATTACATGGGATGAATTCAAGCTGGCCTTCAGAGAGCATTATATACCTGAGGGAGTTCTTCACATGAAGCAAGAAGAGTTCATGAAATTGAAGCAAGGCGGAGATACTGTCACCCAGTATCTCAATAAATTTAATCACTTATCTCAATATGCAATTGACCAAGTCAACACCGACATAAAGAAGAAGAACTGCTTCATGAGGGGTTTAAATGATCGAATGCAAAGAAAAATGTCTACCTGCATTGACCTCACATACGAAAGGGCTGTCAGCACAGCGCTGGCAGTTGATGCTAAATATACAAGTTCCGGAAAGTCCAAGGGGAATGGAGGCAACAGGCCTAATCACGGCCCCGAGAAAAGGCAACGGTTAGTTATCCAGCCTTTTAGTCAGGGTCGTTCTTCATCACGCCCACCCTCCTTCCCATTCAAGCAACTAGTGTTTATCTGTCCTACCCCTGCCTCCACTACTACAAATTAGCCGGGTGCCCCTGGCACTCGTTTCCCTGCTCTTCCAAGCTCATCTACCGGCTGCTTCAACTGCGGGAAGTCCGGACATTTCATTAAGGACTGTCCATACCCAAGGCAAAATCAAGCAAATAATCAACAGAGATCTGGAAGCTCCAAGGGAAATGCAGGCAACAATACTATGGGCCGGAATACAAAGAAAACAGGATGAGTTTATTACACTCAAGTGGCTACCACACCGGAAGGCGAACCGGTGATGATGGGTACGTTCCTCATAGCCAATCACCCTGCACTTATTCTCTTTGATTCAGGTGCGTCACATGCTTTCATAAGCAAAAAGTTTGTGGAGAAACACTGCATTCCATATATTGAATCAAGGGAAGGGTTTAAAATACATTTGCCTGGGGGACAAGTATTTACCAAAGAAGTGGCTTACCAAGTGCCCGTAACATTGGCTGGACGGGACTTTCCTACTAATATGATTGTTCTGAAAGGCCAAGACATAGATGTAATCTTGGGCATGAATTGGTTAGCACAACATAAAGCAATCCTCAACACTGAACAGAGAACCATCAGGTTGAGTCATAACCCAGAGGAGATTCTTTTGTCTATCCCCATAGCTATTCCAGCTAGACCAATTGGCAGAATATGAAGCCATTATACCGGAGATCAAAGATATTTCGGTAGTATGTGAATTCCTAGATGTCTTTCCAGAAGATTTGCCTGGATTGCCACCAGAAAGAGATGTAGAGTTTGTAATTGAGTTGAAGCCCGGTACGGCTCCCATTTCTAGAAGATCGTACCGAATGCCTCCAAATGAGCTGGCAGAACTCAAGATTCAATTGCAAGATCTACTTGAAAAAGGATTCATCCGGCCAAGCTCGTCACCATGGGGTTGTCCAGCCCTCTTCGTCAAGAAGAAGGATCAAACATTACGGATGTGTGTGGATTATCGACCCCTCAATGAGGTCACTATCAAGAATAAGTACCCTCTTCCACAAATTGACATTCTATTTGATCAACTGACTGGAGCAAGGGTATTCTCCAAGATCGACCTCAGATCAGGCTACCATCAGATCCGTATTAGGCCCGAGGATATACCCAAAACTGCATTCACTATGCGGTATGGTTTATTTGAATACTTGGTAATGTCTTTCGGACTGACAAATGCTCCTGCCCACTTCACTTATCTGATGAACTCGGTATTTATGCCCGAGTTGGACAAATTTGTGGTGGTCTTCATAGATGATATCTTAATATATTCCAATAATGAAGAGGAGCATGCTCAACATTTACGGATCGTATTGACGCGCTTAAGGGAACATCAATTATATGCTAAGTTTAGTAAATGCGCGTTTTGGCTGGAAGAAATTCAATTTCTGGGACATGTGTTATCTGCCAAGGGGATTGCGATAGATCCCAGCAAAGTCAAGGATATTTTGGAGTGGAAACCCCCAACCATTGTTCATTAAGTCCGAAGTTTCCTGGGACTAGCTGGCTATTACCGCCGATTTATACCGGATTTTTCTAAGCTTGTGAAACCAATCACAAGCCTATTGAAGAATGATACTAAACTCAATTGGTCTTTAGAATGTAATGATGCCTTTGAGAAGTTGAAGGTATTATTAACCACTGCTCCGGTATTGGCTCAACCGGATATTGAAAAGCCCTTTGATGTGTATTGTGACGCATCAGGCAGTGGTCTCGGCTGCGTATTAATGCAAGAAGGCCGGGTAATCGTGTATGCTTCAAGGCAGTTGCGCCAGCATGAGGAGCATTATCCCACTCATGATCTGGAGCTAGCTGCAGTGGTTCATGCTCTAAAGATATGGCATCATTATCTACTGGGAAATGTCTGTCACATTTATACAGACCATAAAAGTTTGAAGTACATCTTTACCCAGTCTGAGCTCAATATGAGACAAAGACGATGGCTCAAGCTTATTAAAGATTATGAACTGGAGATCCATTATCACCCAGGAAAAGCAAATATAGTGGCAGATGCACTCAGTCGCAAGGCCTCCTGCCATTGTTTAACTATAAGGACTTCTGACATTACATTGTGCCAGGAGATGGAAAATCTGAACCTAGGAATGATTCATCAGGGGACTTCAAATCACTTGAAGCTGGAGTCAGTCATCTTGCAAAGGATAATTAACGCACAAAAGAGTGATGAGGGTATGAAGCATATACATGAGAAGATAGAAACCAGAAAAGCCAAGTGCTTTAGGAAAGACGATCAAGGTGTCGTATGGTTAAAAAACCGCATAGTTGTGCCAAAGAATGAAGAAGTCCGCCAGAAAATTCTAGATGAAGCCCATCTTAGTCGCTATTCTATTCATCCTAGAAGCACTAAGATGTATCATGATTTATAACAACATTATTGGTGGACAAAGATGAAGATTGAAATCGCACGCTATGTAGCAAGATGTGACATTTGTAAGCGTGTCAAGGCCATACACATGAAGGCTGCTGGTCCATTACAATCTTTACCTATCCCAACTTGGAAATGGGAAGATATAAGCATGGACTTCATTGTGGGATTGCCTAGAACTGCAAAGGGGTATGACTCTATCTGGGTTATTATTGTTCGGCTCACAAAAATTGCTCATTTTCTGCCAGTCAAGACAGTTCACCCAGTTGCTGTTTATGCCCATTTGTACATTGCTCGTATTCTCAGTTTGCACGGTATTCCGAAGACTATAGTGTCGGATCGTGGACCACAATTTGTAGCCAAGTTTTGGGAAGCACTTCACGAATCCTTGGGTACTAAGTTGCTCCATAGTTCGGCCTATCATCCTCAGACCAGTGGGCAGACTGAGAGGGTCAATCAAATATTTGAAGATATGCTACGAGCATGTGTTCTGGAGTTCCCACAAAAATGGGATGAATGTTTACCTTTAGCGGAGTTCTCATATAATAATAGCTATCAAGAAAGCATCAAGATGGCACCCTTTGAAGCTTTATATGGATGTCGATGTGTACTCCGCTAAATTGGTCTGAACCTGGTGAAAGGAGTTTCTTCAGGCCTAATATGGTGAAATAGACCGAAGAAAAGGTTCAGAGAATCATTCATCATTTGAAGAAAGCTCAAGCTCGATAGAAAAGTTACGTAGACAAGCGACGACAACCCTTATATTTTCTAGTAGGGGATTATGTCTACCTGAAGGTTTCACCAATGAAGGGTGTATCACATTTCAAGGTTAAAGGAAAGCTTGCACCTCGGTACATTGGACCATTCCCTATACTTGAGCAATGTGGACCAGTGGCATACCGACTTCAACTACCCGAAACCTTGTCTGCTATACATAATGTGTTCCATGTGTCTTAGTTGAAGAAATGTCTTCGGGTTCCAGATCGAACCATTGAAGTGACAGATGTTGTCCTAGAGCTGAACTTGACATATTCTGAGCACCCCATTCGAGTCTTGGATCAAAAGGACAGAGTTACCTGGAGAAAAACTCACAAGTTTTATAAGATACAGTGGAACCAACATTCTGAAGATGAAGCTACATGGGAAACTCAAGACTTTCTAGAGAAGAATTTCCTAGGCTATTAGCCTCATGTAATTTGTAAAGTGTATATACTTGTTGTAATAAAGGAGTGAGCCCCAAACCACCCCTGCCTTGTACCAAAACTTAGGAAATAAAAATGTGAAGCATTTCCTTTTCCACTACTTACCCTAGGACTCTTAATCTCGGGACGAGATTCTTTTATGGGGGGAAGGATGTAACACCCCTGGTTTCTGTAACTAAAACTTGAGCATAACATCATCAGCAGTAGAATTTCATGTGTTTGATACACCTAGAATGCATTCACTAGGTAAAGATCTCAAACAAGTTGTATTGTTATGGTGTTTTGCAAATAGAACCTTGGAGTAGGATACTTAACCCTAAATGGGGGTTAGAAGGGTAAAACAGGACCCAAATAGAGAAAACCCCAAAGATTAAGTGAAATAATCATAAAATGTTACCAAGAATGGACCTACATTACATTTACATCCCTGAGATACCAAAAACCCTAATTTGAACCCTGGAAAACCCTAAACCTAAACCCTAGGGGGTTAAGTGCAAAATTAGTGCAGTTTTGTGATAAAGTGCAAAAACCATGACAATAAGGTATCCTAAGTCAAATGTTTCACAAATATGTGAATTTGCAAGCTAAACCCTGAATTTTGGACCTATTTGCAAAAAGGACCCCATTTGTGTTCTTGAGCAAAGTCTGAAAATTCAGTGTTTGAGCTCAACTTTGGAGCTTTGTAACTTTTAAATTCTAAGGTTTTTGCCCTAGGTCACCACATCAATATTGTAGACCTATCAAAGGAGAATAACTTTGCTTAAGAGTGTAAGCATAGTTGTTATGAAGAAATGGAAGAAAAACACACTCAAAGTCGAGCTGTCAGGCTATTGGAGTCTGAAATTCAGACTAACAGTGGTACTGGGTCATCTTTGGAGCTCTACAGATCAAGAACTTCAAGGAATTTGCTCCAAGTCAATATAGCAAAGTTGTAGATCTTTTGTAGTAGAACAACTTTGCTATAGATGTTTAGGCTTGGTACCATAGAAGATTTGGAGAAATCTGGACCTGAACTTGCTCTGTCAGGTCGTCTGATAGTGACTCCCATAGTACAGTACCTGAACAAGATCAGGTTAAAACGCAGCTCGCCGTCGATGATCGCCGCCACGATTCGTGCCGCCGCCGTCCCGCTTCGTGCACGGTATGGAGTGGATAACGCCGGGGGTGGATAACTCGTACGTGGCGCCATTCCACGAGTCCAACCGGAGTCCTCACCGGCGGCCACCGTGACCAGTAAATTTTGCTGCGGTGGCACTCATGCCGTGATCTCCCTCACTGTGTCTCCTACCGACATGGTCGGCATGCGCTCGCGATGCTATCCGTGGCCGTGAGGTGATCGCCGAATCGCC
The DNA here is from genome assembly GCA_029449295.1 of Zea luxurians. NCBI lineage: Eukaryota > Viridiplantae > Streptophyta > Magnoliopsida > Poales > Poaceae > Zea > Zea luxurians. The sequence goes on from JAOPSE010000010.1 coordinate 139,068,918, forward strand.
GCGGCTATAAATAGCCCTGTGATTCCCGGCGAGGCACGACCATCACACACACTGTGGGTTGAATCGAAGCCAAATTCGCGTTGTCTCTGCCCCTTCCACTCAAATTGATTGTGCGTAGTAAAACTAGAACCTCTTGCGGCCGTGTAGCCCCAAGCTCCATCCTCAATTCCACCCGAGCACGCCGTGACGCCATTTCCCCCCAAATCCGATTGCCGCGCCACCGAGAACCGCTCACCCGTGGCTAGCCCGCTCTGGTAAGACGCTGTCCAATTCAAGTATTGTTTTCATGGCTCTGCATGCTAGTGAAGCTTACCGTGGCACCTGTTTGCCCAATTCAGCCATGATTTGGCGGGAACGCGTGCTTATTAACTCGGTTTCCGCCCTGATCGTGGGCAGACGGTTCCCAGTGGGGTTCATGTCAAATTAATGGATGTTCCTAGATCGTCCTAGGTCGGTGAAGCCTCCCCGATAGTTAGCCTTAGCAGTCGTCACAGGCCATGGCCGGTACGGGCCGCATCAGAGACGAACGACGAGCGCGCCGCGGTCAGGGAGCCATTCGGAGAAGGAATAGAAGTGTGAGGGTATTTCTGCAAGATGTCAGCGACTGTTAAAACAGTGTTCTGGACTCCTTCGGGTTATTGAAACCTGCAGGGTTTTATTTGCAAAGTCACCATCGCGTGCGCGCGTGGGCGAGCCCCTGTTCCCTGTGCAGTTTGGGCCGCCTGGGCTGAAATCGACCCAGGACTGTTGCTTCTTTTTCTTTTTCTCATAGGACTCCAGCAATTCTAGAAAATTGTAGAAAAATCCTAAAAATGTCAAACCATTTTTCTTAGATTCCTAATTTTCCATAGTATTTAATAAAAATAGATTCATGATTTTTAGATCAAATGGGGAATTTTGGAGCATTTAAAATAACCTAAAACATTGTTCCTAGATTTTTATAAAATAGATGATAATTCCGAAAATCCCCAAACTTTTTATATGAACTCTAAACATTATTTAGAAGCCTTGGGTAGAGTTTGATTTGATTTGGACCTTGTTTGATAACTAGAACCCAAAACCCTACCCCCTACCCTTTGAATTCCTTTACTGACTCTGGAAACCCTAGTTTCTCGGAGAACCGTGAAGGAAAATTGTATTCAAGACCTTAGATAATAAACTCTTATTATCTTTGCATTCTCATGAACATTACATGGGCATTCATTATTATGTATGGTTATCTTTAGAAAACGAAGAAGAAGTTGAGGTAGAAGAAGAGAAGACTTCGCCACCACCACCTGCGGAACATCAGTGTCGGGGACCATAATTAGGGGTACCCCCAAGGCTCCTAATCTCAGCTAGTAACCCCCGCCAGCATAAAGCTGCAAAGGCCTGATGGGCGCAATTTCGGTTAAGGCTCCGTCCACTCAAGGGACACGATCTCGCCTCGCCCGAGCCCAGCCTCGGGAAGGAATGGAAGACCAAGGTAGATTCACGCCTCGCCCGAGGGTCTCCTCAAGCAACGGGCGCACCTTTGACTCGCCCAAGGCCCAGCTCGGGCAGGCTTCATGGAGAAGCAACCTTGGCCAGATCGCCTCGCCAGCCGACCAGATCGCAGGAGCATTCAATGCAAGGATTGCCTGACACCTTATCTTGACGCGCGCTTTCCAGTCGACAAGGCCGAAGTGACCGCCGTCACTTCGCCCCTCCACTGACTGACCTGACAGGAAAACAGCGCCGCCTGCGCTGCTCCGACTGCTGTGCCACCCGCCAGGGTGAGGCTGACAGCAACCAAGTCCAACCTCGGGCGCCATAGGAATCTCCGCCTCGCCCGACCCTAGGCCTCGGACTCGACCTCACCTCGGACGACGATCTCCGCCTCGCCCGACCCTAGGGCTCGGACTCGACCTCGCCTCGGACGACGATCTCCGCCTCGCCCGACCCCAGGGCTCGGACTCGACCTCGACTCCGGAAGAAGGTCTCCGCCTCGCCCGACCCCTGGGGCTTGGACTCAGCCTCGACCTCAGAGGAGTCACCACCTCGCTCGGGCCGACCACGCCACAAGGGGAGGCCATCATTACCCTACCCCTAGCTAGCCCAGGCTACGGGGAACAAGACCGACGTTCCATCTGGCTCGCCCCGGTAAAACAAGTAATGATGGCACCCCGCGTGCTCCATGACAACGGTGGTTCTCAGCCCCTTACGTCAGCAAGGATCCGACAGCCCCGACAGCTGTGCTTCTACAGGGCTCAAGCGCTCCTCCGACGGCCATGACGCCACATGAACAGGGCTCCAACACCTCTCCGACAGCCACGTCGGCACGTACATAGGGCTCTAGCTCCTCTCTACTAGACACGTTAGCACACTGCTACACCCCCCCATTGTACACCTAGACCCTCTCCTTACGCCTATAAAAGGAAGGTCTAGGGGCTCTCATACAAAGAGGTGGCCGCGCGGGAGAACGAGCAGCCTAACACCCTGTAACACCCTAAATCTCCTTTTGAGAATATAGTAAAAATTTTCAAAGACCTTGCATTAGAATTTTTCTTTTCTCTCTCTTTAGAACTCTCATAACATTTGAAGACTCATCTCCCTATTTAAAAGCATTTGCTTAAGTGAATAAAATAATAAATAGAACCATATTTGGCACTCATGATGGAGTTTTAATTGTATGTGCCTTTAAAATAATAATAAAATATAATAATGGAATTGAGAATTTAAATTTAACCCAAAATTTCACTTTGGGGTTTTAGAAATAATATGTAAAAGAGAAAAGGAAAGGAAGAAATTATTATGTGAATAAAAATAATATATATATTATTCTTGTACAGATTTGAGTTGGTACATTTGACTCAAAAGTGAAGTTCATAACAGGATTCAAATTCAAATTAGAGATTCAAATGAAAAGAAAATAAATCAAAAAAAAGGGGAAATAAGAAAAAGAGAAGGGATATAAAACAAAAATATAAATAATATATAAATAATATATATATAAATAAACATATTCAGAATTAATATCCCTAACTTCACAAAAATAAGTTGAAATGATGAGCCATAGAAGTTTGAATTTAAGTTTGAATTTAAATTTAACTTGGAAATGAAGAAAAGAAATAGAAAATAAAATGGAAAAAGAGAAAAAAACCTTAACTGGGCCTCTACTCCACAAATTCGGCCCATTTCCACTTATCTCCCGCGCGGCCCAACCTCACCCCCGCCGCGCCACACCCACTCGCTGACAGGTGGGGCCCTCTGCCCAGCCTCTCCCTCGCGCCGTTTACTCCGTGCGCGACCACTTACACGTGGGTCCCACTGGTAGGTCTCTCGCGCGCGCTCGCCTGACTTCCCCTTTCGCTGACCGCGGGGCCCGCATGTCAGTCCCGTCTTCAACAAACGGACCGCACGGAACGCGCGATTCCGCCGCATGCATGGTTACCGAATTCGCCGTGGTGGTCGGGGAGTTCGGCTGGCCGGGCCGGCTCAACGACCCCCCTATCTTCTCGAACGCGGACTCGGACACCTTGCAGGGTACAAATAGGTAGTCGGCGCTCTTGAACAACTCAGTTCGACGTACGTCGAGAGAAACCGAGTGCCGCCGCCGGTGAACTCCCTCGGTGAGGGAGGTTTTGCTTCGGTGCGTGGCCAAGGGTGATCGTAATCGTCCGGGGAGTCTGTCCGCGCCTTCAATTTGAACCGCGCGGCCTTGGGGTGACTCGAATTGCTCGCCGTCGTTCGAGCACCGCCGCGGGTCCGCTCCTCTCCGTGGCCAGCTCCCTCCACTGCCCTCCATCCGCGGTACGTGCTCTAATCGTGTTCGCCATCATTCCCTCTAGGTTTAGCACCGGTCAATTTGGGGATTTGTGGCGTTCGGGCGCGGATTTGGTTTGCTCCGGCGAGGTCGCGGCCGTCGATTTGGGCGGCGCTGCCTCGGGTGGATGTTGAGGTAGAAGACGCCGCGCTGGACCGTTGGATGCCCTCTGAACGGTTTGGATTATGCCGCGCGTATCGATTGGGTGAGGAGGCGGTGGATCGTCCGATCGGGATCGGACGGTCGTATCCAAGTTCTGGGCTCATATCACGCTGGACCGTCGGATTTAGATCCGAGGGCTACAATCGCGTACCGGTTCAGATGAGAATCAATCTAATCTGGGCCGTCCGTAGCAGATCGAGTGGATGAGAGTTAACCGTACCCCTTCGGCCAGACGCTTTTTCATAAGAGACCCTGCGCTTTACTTATATCAACCCACCGTCCATAATAGGATTCGCTTGAGTCTTAGGAACTTTTGCGGGTTAGTCCCTGCACTTTCCAGATTTCATGCGCGCAGTCCAGATAACAGAGAAATAAGATTATTAATATTAAAAATTGATTTTTAGTATAAAAATAAATCTTAAAACTTGTATAATTCATATTTAATTCATTTTAGCTCCAAATTGAGTCATTCCAATTCCTAAAACTTTGTAATAATATTCTCTATCATTTAGAACTACTGTTTTGACATGAACTCTGTTAGGAAATTAATTTATCATCTAATCCTATTATAATCACCTTAAATCTTAGGAAATTCATAACTTGAATTCTATAACTCCAAAATTAATAATTCTTTTTCCTGTGATCTTATTTCAATATGTAGATGATTAATATGTATTTTGCATATATGTTTGGTGTAATGTTAATTTTGCCTATACCATGTATGTTTGTATTGCTACGACTAGCAGTGAGGTCACGAGAATCTGAAGATCATCCTGGTACCTGGAATCTCAAGGCCCAGGCAAGTTGTGCCCTTGATCACTTCTTTTTACCCAGCCATGTTCTGATTAATCATAATGATCTGCATAGGTTAATTTTGATGGGACCCAATAGGTTACCCTAGTTTGTCTATCTTTATACCTTGTTTACCACTGAACTTTCTGGGTAGTACTTGCTAGTGCTATATGTGGTTTTGGGTATGAAGATTACACTATTCATGATTATACTTTTGTTATCAGTTGTTATTTATTGTTCATGTTGAGATCATTATGTTAATTGGAACATGGAGCGACCACCCGGGAAAACAGTGCTACCACAAGGGAGGAATGGGACCCCTTGGCTGATTAATTAGGAAAGCTAGTGGAAGACTACCTTACCCGAAAGGGGCAAGGGCAGTAGGGGAGAGGTCAGTGCGGGGAGGCCCTCGGGAGGATTTTGCTGCGATGGCGGTCCTGCAAGGGATTCCTGCACTGGATCTTCCTATAAACTGTAGCGGGTTTTCGGAAGCTAGTGGAACTTTGTAAAGGCCTCGTAGTGGATCCCTAGCCATTCACCTCGGAAGTGTCTAAGGGCCTTGCAAACCCTGGCGACATGGGATACACGACTTGTGGGTAAAGATGCGCAACCTCTGCAGAGTGTAAAACTAGTATACTAGCCGTGCTCACGGTCATGAGCAGCTCGGACCCTCACATGATTAATTTATGGAACTAAATTCAATTTGTCATATGCATTGCATTGCAGGTGGTGTTGTTACTTTTGATCTATTACTTAATTGGGTTTGGTATTTACTTATACTTAGTAACTGCTAATAAAATTTTGACCAACTTTAAAAGCAATGCTCAGCTCTAACCATCTTCTTTGGTAAGCCTTACACTTCACGTGAGCTCCCACCTTTGGCGAGTTCATGCACATTATTCCCCACAACTTGTTGAGCGATGAACGTATGTGAGCTCACTCTTGCTGTCTCACATACACCACAGGTCAAGAACAGGTACCGCTGGATGATGCTCATGGAGGATGCTGCGATGAGTTCGTGAGAGGTCTAGGTCGTCGTCTCCCAGTCAACTTTGGGTTGCTGGACCGTTGTCTCCTTATAATGTAATTATTTATTTTGTATAGAACTCCTGTTATATATAAAGATGTGACATTCGATCCTGTGCCACTATACATCATATGTGTGAGACTTGGTCCCAGCATACCTGGTGTTTATGTTAACCCCGGGTTTTGGACCCCTAAAATCCGGGTGTTACAGAAGTGGTATCAGAGGAATGTTGACTGTAGGACGGAACTTAGATAGAACTGGACAACCATTCTTTACTTACCTTACTTTGATTCCTTTCTAAACTTATCTTAATCTTTTTCTCATCTATTTCCGCTTACTCTGATTATTCTTACCTTTTCATTCTAAAGACACATGTGGGTTTCACACTTTGAAATCCTGTACCTAAAGTGACTTTTAGGAATAGGAGACCTATTCTTAGGAACAAAAACAAAACTATTTTTATAGATATCTATGAACTTGAATGTTTGTTCTTATGATACTTGTTTGATTTGGATCTTTGATTGAGTGTGATGGGTTGTGGAGTAATGTCCACAATTACATCCGCATATACATCTAGGTATAAAGGATAGCATTTGTAAGATAACTAGACAAACTAGATTATCCCCTTAGAAAATATATGTAGTATTCCGTATCTATCTCATCTTAACATATTCTATCTTACCTTTGGACATTCACCTCGTACAACTAATTACCCTAGTCTTGACATAGAATATCTGGCCCAGCCCTGCCAAAGAAATTCCAGTACATAACCAACTATTAGCTTATTCATTCTGTCTACTAAATGATTCCCTTGCAAAGCTATCTTACCATATGCTTCTAACTTAGATGGTCAATACCAGGCGGGGTGGTGGAATTGATTTACCTACTAATCGACAACCTCAGCCACAGTCAACAGAGATGAATCCTCCTAATCCTCCACAAGGCGGAGTTGATCCACTAGTCGCAGCTCAAATGAGAATGATGCAGCAAATGGCTGACACTATGGCAGATATGCGCACCCAAATGCAGCAAGAACGCCAAGAAATGCACCAGGAAAGAGAGGATGCACGTCGGGAAATGCGCCAAGAACGGGAAGAGATACGCCAGGAGAGAAGGGTACAACAACAGCAGCTGCAGCAACAACTTCAACAACAGCAGCAACAACAACAAGTGCCATTGCCTCCACCTCCACCACCAGTTCCACCCCGGGACAAGCACCGGGAATTCATGAGCCACAAACCACCAACCTTCTCCAACTCCGCAGATCCACTGCAAGCAGATGACTGGTTAAAGTCCATAGAGAAGATGCTCAACATAGCTCAGTGCTCAGATAGAGAGAAAGTACTCTATGCATCAGGTCGTCTTGCTGGTCCCGCTGCGGATTGGTGGGATGCGTACTGTGCAGCTCATGCTGCTGCCGATACAATTACCTGGGAAGAATTCTCCGCACAATTCAGGAATTACCATATTCCTGCTGGACTCATGAAGATTAAGAGAAAGGAGTTTCTATCCCTCAAGCAAGGAAGTATGTCCGTGAGTGAATATAGGGACAAATTCATCCAGTTATCTCGATATGCTCCCAGAGATGTTGAGGATGATGAGCAAAAGCAGGAGCTCTTTCTGGACGGATTGATTGGACCCTTGCAATATCAACTGGTATCGCACACATTCCCATCCTTCCAAAGGCTACTTGACAAAGCTATTGCTGTAGAAAACAAGAGGAGTATATTTGGAGAGAAAAGAAAAGCTGTCAACCAAGGACAGGCTGGAAGTAGTTCCCGTCCTCGCTATCCTACCACTCCCAATACACCAGCTGGTGGCAGTTCTGGACAACAAACTCAACAGACACCAACTGCTCCTCTAAAAGCAAGCACTCCAGTAGGACCCGCTGCTCCTAACACAACCGCCATCAGGACATGCTTCAAATGTGGACAACCGGGACACTACGCCAACTACTATCCCAACAGAGCTGCCTACACTACACCGGCTCCGATGAAGCAAGGACAAGCCTCGGCAGGAAAGAGTCAGCCCCTATCTATCAACCGGGGATATGCCCATCATGCAGAAGTAGAAGCTGAACCCGGTGAACTTGAAATTCAAGAAGAAGAGCCAGTTGAAGATGAAGTAGTCGGGGAAGAAGTCAACGAGAAGCAAGAGTAGAGATAAACATAGATATAGATACGTATATATATATTTTACTATTTGTAAGACCTAAATATTAGTTTAGCCAGTAATAGTATTTTACTATTCTAATAATAATAATAAGGTCCATTTGACCCTGTGTTTTGCTAATAAGATATGCATCATGCCGAGATTTTGTTTATGCATATGTGTTGAATCAATATGAACATGCACCCTTTTTCCTTACAAATCTCGAGGACGAGATTATTTTTAAGGGGGGTAGGATTTGTAACACCCTAAATCTCCTTTTGAGAATATAGTAAAAATTTTCAAAGACCTTGCATTAGAATTTTTCTTTTCTCTCTCTTTAGAACTCTCATAACATTTGAAGACTCATCTCCCTATTTAAAAGCATTTGCTTAAGTGAATAAAATAATAAATAGAACCATATTTGGCACTCATGATGGAGTTTTAATTGTATGTGCCTTTAAAATAATAATAAAATATAATAATGGAATTGAGAATTTAAATTTAACCCAAAATTTCACTTTGGGGTTTTAGAAATAATATGTAAAAGAGAAAAGGAAAGGAAGAAATTATTATGTGAATAAAAATAATATATATATTATTCTTGTACAGATTTGAGTTGGTACATTTGACTCAAAAGTGAAGTTCATAACAGGATTCAAATTCAAATTAGAGATTCAAATGAAAAGAAAATAAATCAAAAAAAAGGGGAAATAAGAAAAAGAGAAGGGATATAAAACAAAAATATAAATAATATATAAATAATATATATATAAATAAACATATTCAGAATTAATATCCCTAACTTCACAAAAATAAGTTGAAATGATGAGCCATAAAAGTTTGAATTTAAGTTTGAATTTAAATTTAACTTGGAAATGAAGAAAAGAAATAGAAAATAAAATGGAAAAAGAGAAAAAAACCTTAACTGGGCCTCTACTCCACAAATTCGGCCCATTTCCACTTATCTCCCGCGCGGCCCAACCTCACCCCCGCCGCGCCACACCCACTCGCTGACAGGTGGGGCCCTCTGCCCAGCCTCTCCCTCGCGCCGTTTACTCCGTGCGCGACCACTTACACGTGGGTCCCACTGGTAGGTCTCTCGCGCGCGCTCGCCTGACTTCCCCTTTCGCTGACCGCGGGGCCCGCATGTCAGTCCCGTCTTCAACAAACGGACCGCACGGAACGCGCGATTCCGCCGCATGCATGGTTACCGAATTCGCCGTGGTGGTCGGGGAGTTCGGCTGGCCGGGCCGGCTCAACGACCCCCCTATCTTCTCGAACGCGGACTCGGACACCTTGCAGGGTACAAATAGGTAGTCGGCGCTCTTGAACAACTCAGTTCGACGTACGTCGAGAGAAACCGAGTGCCGCCGCCGGTGAACTCCCTCGGTGAGGGAGGTTTTGCTTCGGTGCGTGGCCAAGGGTGATCGTAATCGTCCGAGGAGTCTGTCCGCGCCTTCAATTTGAACCGCGCGGCCTTGGGGTGACTCGAATTGCTCGCTGTCGTTCGAGCACCGCCGCGGGTCCGCTCCTCTCTGTGGCCAGCTCCCTCCACTGCCCTCCATCCGCGGTACGTGCTCTAATCGTGTTCGCCATCATTCCCTCTAGGTTTAGCACCGGTCAATTTGGGGATTTGTGGCGTTCGGGCGCGGATTTGGTTTGCTCCGGCGAGGTCGCGGCCGTCGATTTGGGCGGCGCTGCCTCAGGTGGATGTTGAGGTAGAAGACGCCGCGCTGGACCGTTGGATGCCCTCTGAACGGTTTGGATTATGCCGCGCGTATCGATTGGGTGAGGAGGCGGTGGATCGTCCGATCGGGATCGGACGGTCGTATCCAAGTTCTGGGCTCATATCACGCTGGACCGTCGGATTTAGATCCGAGGGCTACAATCGCGTACCAGTTCAGATGAGAATCAATCTAATCTGGGCCGTCCGTAGCAGATCGAGTGGATGAGAGTTAACCGTACCCCTTCGGCCAGACGCTTTTTCATAAGAGACCCTGCGCTTTACTTATATCAACCCGCCGTCCATAATAGGATTCGCTTGAGTCTTAGGAACTTTTGCGGGTTAGTCCCTGCACTTTCCAGATTTCATGCGCGCAGTCCAGATAACAGAGAAATAAGATTATTAATATTAAAAATTGATTTTTAGTATAAAAATAAATCTTAAAACTTGTATAATTCATATTTAATTCATTTTAGCTCCAAATTGAGTCATTCCAATTCCTAAAACTTTGTAATAATATTCTCTATCATTTAGAACTACTGTTTTGACATGAACTCTGTTAGGAAATTAATTTATCATCTAATCCTATTATAATCACCTTAAATCTTAGGAAATTCATAACTTGAATTCTATAACTCCAAAATTAATAATTCTTTTTCCTGTGATCTTATTTCAATATGTAGATGATTAATATGTATTTTGCATATATGTTTGGTGTAATGTTAATTTTGCCTATACCATGTATGTTTGTATTGCTACGACTAGCAGTGAGGTCACGAGAATCTGAAGATCATCCTGGTACCTGGAATCTCAAGGCCCAGGCAAGTTGTGCCCTTGATCACTTCTTTTTACCCAGCCATGTTCTGATTAATCATAATGATCTGCATAGGTTAATTTTGATGGGACCCAATAGGTTACCCTAGTTTGTCTATCTTTATACCTTGTTTACCACTGAACTTTCTGGGTAGTACTTGCTAGTGCTATATGTGGTTTTGGGTATGAAGATTACACTATTCATGATTATACTTTTGTTATCAGTTGTTATTTATTGTTCATGTTGAGATCATTATGTTAATTGGAACATGGAGCGACCACCCGGGAAAACAGTGCTACCACAAGGGAGGAATGGGACCCCTTGGCTGATTAATTAGGAAAGCTAGTGGAAGACTACCTTACCCGAAAGGGGCAAGGGCAGTAGGGGAGAGGTCAGTGCGGGGAGGCCCTCGGGAGGATTTTGCTGCGATGGCGGTCCTGCAAGGGATTCCTGCACTGGATCTTCCTATAAACTGTAGCGGGTTTTCGGAAGCTAGTGGAACTTTGTAAAGGCCTCGTAGTGGATCCCTAGCCATTCACCTCGGAAGTGTCTAAGGGCCTTGCAAACCCTGGCGACATGGGATACACGACTTGTGGGTAAAGATGCGCAACCTCTGCAGAGTGTAAAACTAGTATACTAGCCGTGCTCACGGTCATGAGCAGCTCGGACCCTCACATGATTAATTTATGGAACTAAATTCAATTTGTCATATGCATTGCATTGCAGGTGGTGTTGTTACTTTTGATCTATTACTTAATTGGGTTTGGTATTTACTTATACTTAGTAACTGCTAATAAAATTTTGACCAACTTTAAAAGCAATGCTCAGCTCTAACCATCTTCTTTGGTAAGCCTTACACTTCACGTGAGCTCCCACCTTTGGCGAGTTCATGCACATTATTCCCCACAACTTGTTGAGCGATGAACGTATGTGAGCTCACTCTTGCTGTCTCACATACACCACAGGTCAAGAACAGGTACCGCTGGATGATGCTCATGGAGGATGCTGCGATGAGTTCGTGAGAGGTCTAGGTCGTCGTCTCCCAGTCAACTTTGGGTTGCTGGACCGTTGTCTCCTTATAATGTAATTATTTATTTTGTATAGAACTCCTGTTATATATAAAGATGTGACATTCGATCCTGTGCCACTATACATCATATGTGTGAGACTTGGTCCCAGCATACCTGGTGTTTATGTTAACCCCGGGTTTTGGACCCCTAAAATCCGGGTGTTACACACCCCCAGTCTCTCTCTCTCCCTCGCGAACGCTTGTAACCCCCCTACTGCAAGCGCATCCGCCCTAGGCGCAGGACAACACGAGGCCGCGGGTTCCCCCTTACTATTTTCCCCCCCTTGTGTCTCCGTCTCGCGCCGACCCATCTGGGCTGGGACACGCAGCGACAATTTACTCGTCGGTCTAGGGACCCCCTGGGGTCGAAACACCGACAGTTGGCACGCCAGGTAGGGGACTGCTGCGTGTTGACGAATAGCTTCCCATCAAGCTCCAGATGGGGAGTCTCCAGCAACCTCTCCAACCTGGGACGAAGCTCCGTTACGGGAGTCTGGAGTTCATGTCCTCGACGGCAGCTACGACATGATACTCCTTCCTCCACCGTGCGACAACGACAATGGCGGCCGTCAGCCCGCCCGCCGGCGGCGGAATCGACGACGTCTTCCCCGCGTGGCGGAAGAACAGCATCCGAGTCTGTCCCGTCACCTTCCCCATCGACGGGGAAGGAGGCAGGGCAATCATGGCCAAGCAGGAGGCGATGCCTCGTCGACTGTCGAGCGAGTCGACGACGCCGGTGCCCCAGCGGGGAACATGTCAGGCGTTGACCTCGCGTTTGAGACGAAGACGAGCGTCGCTTCCCCGCAACACGCCAACCCCAAGCATACGACGGGCGACGCCAGCACACTCGTGATGGACTTGCTGGGCGTTAGCCTTGTACCTGAGATAACGATGCAGTCCATCCCCGATGCGACTTCATCACCGTCCGTCGATCAAGAGGTACCGTCCGTTTCCCATCCAGTGCCTTTTAGATTCAGCTTCGACCCACCAAGCGACCCTACTTCAGTGGATGCTTTCATAAAGGCATATCCAAACCTCTCGGGGTACCATATGTGGTCAACCTGGGACAGATTGACGGCCGTCTCGACCTACGGGCCCCCGGGTTCCGAGGAAGACGACGAGCCCGACTCTGGTTGGGATTTCTCCGGGCTCGGTAACTCTAGTGCCATGCGGGACTTCATGACCGCATGTGACTACTGCCTCTCCGATTGCTCCGATGATAGCCACAGCCTCGGCGACGAGGACTGTGGCCGAAGTCACGAATGTTTCCACATCGATCTAGAGGGTCTCGATGAAGGCAACCACCTTGGTATGCCGGAGGACGGTGATCCCTCTAGGCCTGCGCCTCACGTTGACATCCTTCGGGAGCTAGCTATGGTCCCAGTCCCTGCGGGGGGTCAGGACACACAGCTCGAGCAAATTCGCGAGATGCAGGCCAGGCTCGACGAGGAAGCAGGACAACTTCTGCAGCTCCGGCAGAACATCGGGCAGGAGTGGGCAGGCCGAGCACCAGCCGGAGAAGCACGTCATCTGACCCAGGACGTCCAGCGCCGCATCACCGACGATGCCAGGGCAAGGTTTCCCCCTGCTTCCAGTGGGGTCAGCCAGAACCTGGCTGCAGCAGCAATATTGCTCCGAGCGATGCCGGAACCATCCACCACCGAGGGGCGGCGTATCCAGGGAGAACTCAAGAATCTCCTGGAGGATGCCGCGGTCCGACGAGCCGAAAGCTCTGCCTCCTGAAGGCAGGGATACCCCCCGGAGCATCGCGCCGCGACTTCCCGATTCATGCGGGAGGCCTCGGTCCACACCGGGCGCACGCGGAACATAGTGCCTGCGACCCCGGGCCGCCTCGGCAACGAGCACCATCGCTGCAACCGTCGAGCCCACCTCGACGAGAGGGTGCGCTGAGGCTATCACCCTAGGCGTGGGGGACGCTACGACAGCGGGGAGGATCGGAGCCCTTCGCCCGAACCGCCCGGTCCGCGAGCTTTCAGTCGGGCCATACGACGGGCGCCGTTCCCGACCCGGTTCTAGGCCCCGACTAAAATCACTAAGTACTCGGGGGAAACGAGGCCTAAACTGTGGCTCGCGGACTACCGGTTGGCCTGCCAGCTGGGTGGAACGGATGATGACAACCTCATCATCTGCAACCTCCCCCTGTTCCTCTCCGACGCTGCCCGAGCCTGGCTAGAGCATCTGCCTCCTGTGTAGATCTCCAACTGGGACGACCTGGTCAAAGCCTTTGCCGGCAACTTCTAGGGCACATACGTGCGCCCTGGGAACTCCTAGGATCTCCAAAGCTGCCGCCAGCAGCCGGGAGAGTCCCTGCAGGATTACATCCGGCGATTCTCGAAGCAGCGCACTGAGCTGCCCAACATCACCGACTCCGATGTCATCGGCGCGTTCCTCGCCGGCACCACTTGCCGCGACCTAGTGAGCAAGCTGGGTCGCAAGACTCCCACCAGGGCGAGCGAGCTGATGGACATCGCCACCAAGTTCGCCTCTGGCCAGGAGGCGGTCGAGGCCATCTTCTGGAAGGACAAGCAGCCTCCAGGGCGCCAGCCGGATGACGCCCCCGAAGCGCCCGCTCAGCGCGGCACGAGGAAGAAGGGCAAGAAGAAGTCGCAAGCAAAACGCGACGCCGCCGACGCAGACCTTGTCGCCGCCGCTGAGCACAAGAACCCTCGGAAACCTCCCAGAGGCGCCAACTTGTTCGACAAGATGCTCAAGAAGTTGTGCCCCTATCACCAGGGTCCCGTTAAGCACACCCTTGAGGAGTGCGTCATGCTTCGATGCTACTTCCACAAGGCTGGGCCACCGGCGGAAGGTGGCAGGGCCCCCGACAACGACAAGAGAGAAGCTCACAAGGCAGAGGAGTTCCCCGAGGTCCATGACTGCTTCATGATCTACGGTGGGTGGGTGGCGGACGCCTCAGCTCGGCACCGCAAGCAAGAGCGCCGGGAGGTCTACTCGGTAAAGGTGGTGACGCCAGTCTATCTAGACTGGTCCGACAAGCCCATCACATTCGACCAAGACGACCAACCCGACCGCGTGCCGAGCCCGAGGAAGTACCCGCTCGTTGTTGATCCCGTCATCGGCAACATCAGGCTTACCAAGGTCCTCATGGACGGAGGCAGCAGCCTCAACATCATCTACGCCGACACCCTTGGGCTCCTGCAGATCGATCTGTCCTCGATCCGGGCCGGTGCGGCGCCCTTTCACGGGATCATTCCTGGGAAGCGCGTCTAGCCCCTTGGACAACTCGATCTGCCCGTCTGCTTTGGGACTCCCTCCAACTTCCGAAAGGAAACCCTCACGTTCGAGGTGGTCGGGTTCCGAGGAACCTACCACGCAGTGCTGGGGAGACCATGTTACGCCAAGTTCATGGTCGTCCCTAACTACACCTACCTCAAGCTCAAGATGTCAGGCCCCAACGGGGTCATCACCGTCGGCCCCACGTACCGACACACATACGAATGCGACATGGAGTGTGTGGAGTATGCCGAGGCCCTCGCCGAATCTGAGGCCCTCATCACCGACATGGAAAACCTCTCCAAGGAGGTTCCAGATGCGAAGCGCCACGCCGGCAACTTCGAACCAGCAGAGGCAGTTAAGTCTGTCCCTCTCAACCCCAGCAACGACGCCTCCAAGCAGATCCAGATCGGCTCCGAGCTCGACCCCAAATAGGAAGCAGTGCTCATCGACTTTCTCCGCGCGAACGCCGAGGTTTTTGCGTGGAGTCCCTCGGACATGCCTGGCATACCGAGGGAAGTCGCCGAGCACTCACTGGATATCCGAGCTGGAGCCCGACCTGTGAAGCAGCCTCTGCGCCGATTCGACGAGGAAAAGCGCAGAGCCATAGGCGAGGAGATCTACAAGCTGATGGCTGCAGGGTTCATCAAAGAGGTATTCCATCCCGAATGGCTAGCCAACCCTATGCTTGTGAGAAAGAAAGGTGGGAAATGACGGATGTGTGTAGACTACACTGGTCTAAACAAAGCATGTCCGAAGGTTCCCTACCCTCTGCCTCGTATCGATCAAATCGTGGATTCCACCGCTGGGTGCGAAACCCTGTCGTTCCTCGATGCCTACTCAGGGTATCACCAAATCAGGATGAAAGAGTCCGACCAGCTCACGACTTCTTTCATCACACCTTTTGGCATGTACTGCTACATTACTATGCCATTCGGTTTGAGAATGCGGGTGCGACATACCAAAGGTGCATGAACCACGTGTTCGGACAGCACATTGGTCGAACGGTCGAGGCCTACGTTGATGACATCGTAGTCAAGACGAGGAAAGCCTCCAACCTCCTCTCTGACCTTGAAACAACATTCAAGTGTCTCAAAGCGAAAGGCGTAAAACTCAATCCTAAGAAGTGTGTCTTCGGGGTCCCCCGAGGCATGCTCCTAGGGTTCATCGTCTCCGAGCGGGGCATCGAGGCCAACCCGGAGAAAATCGCGGCCATCACCAACATGGGGGCTATCAAGGACTTGAAAGGAGTACAGAGGGTCATGGGATGCCTTGTGGCTCTGAGCCGCTTCATCTCACACCTCGACGAAACAGGCCTGCCCCTGTATCGCCTCTTAAGGAAGACCGAGCGCTTTACTTGGACCCCCGAGGCCGAGGAAGCCCTCGAGAACTTGAAGGCGCTCCTTACAAGCGCGCCCATTCTGGTGTCCCCTGCTACTAGAGAAGCCCTCTTGATCTACGTTGCCGCTACCACTCAAGTAGTCAGCGCCGCGATCGTGGTCGAGAGACGAGAAGAAGGGCACCCACTGCCCATCGAGAGGCCGGTCTACTTCATCAGTGAGGTACTGTCCGAGACCAAGATCCGCTAACCGCAAATTCAGAAGCTGCTATACGCGGTGATTCTGACACGGCAAAAGTTGCGACACTACTTCGAGTCTCATCCGGTGACTGTGGTGTCATCCTTCCCCCTGGGGGAGATCTTCCAGTGTCGAGAGGCCTCGGGTAGGATCGCAAAGTGGGCGATAGAGATCATGGGCGAGACAATCTCGTTCGCCCCTCAGAAGGCCATAAAGTCCCAAGTCTTGGCGGACTTTGTGGCTGAATGGGTCGACACCCAGCTTTCAACAGCTCCGATCCAACTGGAACTCTGGACTATGTTTTTCGACGGGTCGCTGATGAAAACAGGAGCGGGCGCGGGCCTGTTCTTCATCTCACCCCTCGGGAAGCACCTCCGCTACGTGCTGCGCCTCCATTTCCCGACGTCCAACAATGTGGCCAAGTATGAGGCTCTGGTTAACGGGTTGCGCATCGCCATCGAACTAGGGGTCCGACGCCTCGACGCTCGTGGTGACTCGTAGCTTGTCATCGACCAAGTCATGAAGAACTCCCACTGTTGCGACCCGAAGATGGAAGCCTACTGCGACGAGGTTCGGCGCCTGGAGGACAAGTTCTACGGGCTTGAGCTCAACCGCGTCGCTCGACGATACAACGAAACTGCGGATGAGCTGGCTAAGATAGCCTCGGGGTGGACAACGGTTCCTCCGAACGTCTTCTCCCGAGACCTACATCAACCCTCCGTCAAGACCGACGACACGCCCGAGCCCAAGAAGGCCTCAGCTTTGCTCGAGGCGCCCTCGGCCTAGCCCGAGGCGCCCTTGGCTCAGCCCGAGGCAACCTCGGCCCCGCCCGAGGCACCCTCAGCCCCCGAGGGTGAGGCACTGCGCATCGAGGAAGAGCGGAATGGGGTCACGCCTAATCGTAACTGGCAGACCCCATACCTGCAATATCTCCACCGAGGAGAGCTACCCCTCGACAGAGCCGAAGCTCAGCGACTGGCGCGGCGCGCCAAGTCATTCGTCTTGCTAGGTGACGAAAAGGAGCTCTACCACCGCTGCCCCTCAGGCATCCTCCAACGATGCATATCCATCGCCGAAGGTCAGGAGTTATTGCAAGAAATACACTCAGGGGCTTGCGGTCACCACGCAGCACCTCGGGCCCTCGTGGGAAACGCCTTCCGACAGGGTTTCTACTGGCAGACCGCGGTGGCCGACGCCACTAGGATTGTACGCACCTGCCAAGGGTGTCAATTCTACGCAAAGCAGACCCACCTGCCTGCTCAGGCTCTACAAATAATACCCATCACCTGGCCGTTTGCTGTGTGGAGTCTGGACCTCGTTGGTCCCTTGCAGAAGGCACCCAGGGGCTTCACGCACCTGCTGGTCGCCATCGACAAATTCTCCAAGTGGATTGAGATCCAACCCCTAAACAGCATCAGGTCCGAATAGGCAGTGGCGTTCTTCACCAACATCGTCCATCGCTTCGGGGTCCCAAACTCCATCATCACTGACAACGACACCCAGTTCACTGGCAGAAAGTTCTTAGACTTCTGCGAGGACCACCACATCCGGGTGGACTGGGCCACCGTAGCTCACCCCATGACGAATGGGCAGGTAGAGCGTGCCAACGGCATGATTCTACAGGGCTCAAGCCGAGGATCTACAACGACCTCAACAAGTTCGACGGGCGGTGGGTGAAGGAACTCCCCTCGGTGGTCTGGAGTCTGAGGACGACGCCAAGCCGAGCCACGGGCTTCACGCCATTTTTTCTAGTCTATGGGGCCGAGGCTATCTTGCCCACAGACTTAGAACACGGCTCCCCGAGGATGAGGGCATACGACACCCAAAGCAACCAGACAAACCGAGAAGACTCACTTGACCAGCTGGAAGAGGCTCGGGACATGGCCTTACTACACTTGGCGCGGTATCAGCAGTCCCTGCGACGCTACCACGCCCGAGGGGTTCGGTCCCGAGACCTCTAGGTGGGCGACTTGGTGCTTCGGCTACGACAAGACGCCCGAGGGCGCCACAAGCTCACGCCTCCCTGGGAAGGGCCGTTCATCATCGCCAAGATTCTGAAGCCCAGAACATACAAGCTGGCCAACAGTCAAGGCGAGGTCTACAGCAACGCTTGGAACATCCGACAGCTATGTTGCTTCTACCCTTAAGATGTTTTCAAGTCGTTCATGTACCTCATTTACATACACAAGCAAAGTCTAACCTTCAAGGAAGGGTCAGCCTTGCCTCGGCAAAGCCCGACCCTCCCTCAGGGGCTAGAAGGGGGGAACCCCCTCTGCGTCAAAATTTTCCTCAGAAAAAGTCTTTCCGCCAGAACATCTTTCGTGCTTTTCGACTACTTCGATAGTGGAGTCCTAAAAACGACGGAGTACATGTAAGCAGGCAAGGCCGACCGAGCCGAGGGACTCCTACGCCTCTGGGATACGGATACCTCACTCATCACCTTCTACGATAAGTAACTCACGCTCGGATAAGAGATTCCGCTGTCCGAACAAGTCTTAACGCTCGAAAACTTCTTCTGCCAAAATGATTTTTCGTGCCGTCTCGACTATATCGATAACAGAATCCTACGAACGAGTAAGAGTACACGTAAGCAGGCAAGGCCGACCGAGTCGAGGGACTCCTATGCCTCTGGGATATGGATACCTCACTCATCACCTTCTGCGATAAGTAACTCACGCTCGGATAAACGATTCTGTTACCGACGAACAAGTCCTGATACTCGAAACAAGGGGAAAAGAAACACAGCTTTACAACACGACGACGGTATGTTTTGGCCTCGGCGGCCGCAAAAAACATACGCACGCTACAGACAAACTGTTCCTGCAGGTTTAGACGTCAGCAGGGGGAGCAGCAGCACCCTCGGCATAGACTCCACCTTCGGCGGAATCTGACCTGGCCTCGGACAGCAACATGGTCGGAGGATCTCCACCTCGAAGGAAGATGTCAGCACCGCACCTGGGCCATCGCCACCAGGGTCTCCTCCAGGAACCCGGCCCAAGCAGATGGCTGAACCGGCCGCTCCGTAGCCTCAGCCAGCTGTCCCCCGAGGACACTAGCCCGGCTCATGGCCTCGGCAGCCCGACTCCAGGGTTGGTCCCGCCTGTGGACGACCTAGCCATGTCCCAGCCGCTACTGCGATGCCTCGTCGGCCTGGGAAGTCCCCTACTCCTGGGCCGATGAAGTTTCTTCTCTAGCCAACTCTGCCTCTGTCCATGATGACGCCGCTGCCTCTAGCTTCGGCTCATCGCAGAGCAGCCGAGGGTTTCTTCACTAAGCAAGAGGAGCCTCGAGCGGCAAGGCCGACCGAGCCGAGGGACTCCTACACTGCCGGGATATGGATACCTCACTCGTCACCTTCCGCACAGGGCAACTCACGCTTGGTTAAGCGGTCCAGCTAGCCAACAAGCGAGTTCTGGTGCGCAAAATGGAGAAGAAACACGACTTTACGCCCAAATACACAAATGTTCAGGCCCCGATAGCCACAATGAACATACGCCATCACTCAAGGTGCCATTACAAATGGGACTCCGGTTCCGTTGCCGCGGGTGCGAACAAACTCCATACCAGGAGGCCCACGGGACGACGGACTCCAAGCGGCTCACCGCCGTCCGCTCTGACAGCAGCGGCAACGACCTCTGTCCCGGGCGGCAAGACAGCTGCAGAAACGGCTTCCGGGCAGACGCTGCGGTGGAAAGGCTCTCGCCCACGAAGGACGAGAACCAGCCATTCAAGCTAGGGGGACGGAGGTCCAGGGGTGCAGGCGGAGTTGGCGATCTCATCGGCAGAGAAACCTTCTCCGGCCGCTGCCACCTCAACACCGCACCAGCGGGCGCCGGGCGCCCCAAAGCGCACCGGCAAGTCCTCGCTCCCGCCCTCGCCGAGGCCACCCCAGAACATGAGCACCGCCCTCGCGACGCACAACGTGCTGGGCAACCCTCTGGCGCGGCTGTCGACGCGAGGAAGACCTGGACGTGTCCGGCCCGTATGCGGCGCGACCATCGCCCGGACAGAGGATGGAATGTTGCACCCTGGCTGGGCAGCAGCAGTTCGCCTTCCCCGGCATGGCTGAAGGAAGCCTCCGCGGGGCTGGAGGATGCCTTTCTCCCCCAAACGCCAGGGGAAAAAAGGGTTACCGACCCACGTGGAGGCAACCCCTCACTTGGTGCGCTCCTCCGCCTCAGCCCAGATGACGAAAATCCTTGAAGCTGAGGGCGGGGCGGAGGCCGCGGCCCGGCTCGCTTCTCTCCACCAAATTGCCCATTGGTGGGGGAAGGCGGCCGGGCTGCCTGACGAAAATCCTTGAAGCCGAGCGATGGCTGAAAGGTACCAACCTCCACAAGGTTGCGCTCCTTCCACAACATGACGAAGACAACGCGGGTGCTCCCCATCCGGGGGCTCGGAAGGCGGAAGTATGCGATGCATGAGGAAAGTGTGAAGGCATGGCTACCGCCCGGGAGGTCGATCCCTTTTTAAAGGCGACTCTCCCCGCTCGCGTCCTCAAGCCGTCGCGGACTAAGTCTTCACCAACACGCTTCAAGGTCCTCCCCTTACGACACGGGGGCTGGGCCCCACGCGTCATGCGAGCTGCCCCAGGACAGAAGAAGCCAAAACGCCGCGCGCGCGGAGCGTGTAACCACCCAGCGGTTACAAGCATTCCTCCGTCTTCGCCCAAACCAGCGGGTGAAAGGGCGGACTGCCATGCAGGCGGCATGCAACTGCACTAAGGGGGCGCACCCTTTCGACTTTGATGCATCCAGCATGGAGGCCCAGGCCCACACGTCATGGAACGGCGCGTCGGTTACTACGTGCAAAAAACTACGGCACCACTTGCGCCAGCACCGCGCCTTCTCGACTACGGAACCGGTGCTGCGACTTGAGGCAACCCTACGCACGACCCAGCAGTGCCAACCAGGCACGTCGGTCACGGGTCAGTCAGCCGTGGGAGAAGGCGACGGTCAACATGGCCAAAAGTGGGCCGGCAGTAATGGCGGTGGCAGGCGGGCAGAAGCAGCAGTCAAATCGTCTGTAGGCTCACCTCCCCTCCTGGAATAGCGAGAGAGCTCTCTCCCACGGCATGAAGACGACGCGCCCGTGTTCCGTTCCTCAAACGGCTCACGCATACGAAACGGCTACCCCGCGAATCACTCGTCCCGTCGCATTAACTCTGCGGCAAGACAGGTGACACCTTTGGCAGGCGAAGCGGGCGACGCTTCACCTCCACCATAATGACCGCGTCAAAAAAGGTGTGCCACGTCGTTCAATTTCGTATCCTTTTCCTCTTCCCCTTTCTCTCTCTTGCTATAGGGACCGAGAAAGGGGATACTCCGAAAGGGATCCTTCTCCGCGAAGGAAGCGGGCCCCGAGCCCCCTACTGATCAGAGGTTCTAAGGCTGGCCCCTCGGAAGGGTTCGACATCCGCCTCAGAGCACTCGGGCTCCGCGCCCACTACTGGTCAGGGGTTCGAAGGCTGGCCCCTCGGAAGGGTTCGACAACCGCCTCACGCCACTCGGGCTCCATGCCCACTACTGATCAGGGGTTCGTAGGCTGGCCCCCCGATGGGTTCGACAGTCGCCCCAGAGCATGCAGAGTGAGGGATGACTCTGGGTACGTTCGATACATAACCAAGGCTCGGGCTACGCTCTCGAGGTACCCTAGGACATTTCTGAGACCAGCAGGAACGATTCTGTAACGGAATCCCATCAGAGGGAGGCATCGAGCCCTCGGACCCTATCAAACGGGACTGGGTCCAGCAAATCACCTGCAGGTACTTTTGGAGCGTGCCTCTGGGCCACTAGCCGACCCTTATCGAACGGGGCACGGGCGGCCACTCGGATCACCCGTTAGGAACTCACTGGAGACACCATGTTCGGCTCCCACCAAGGGCAACATGGCGCTTTCCCCCCTCCTCCTTGCGGAAAGGCGACGCAGGGGCGTATGAAAAAAGCCGAGTCTGCCCTTGACCGTCCTCTCGCCCTGTGCAGAGGCTCGGGGGCTGCTCTCATGAACTCGGCTCCAGCCAAACCGTTGACAGCGTCAACATACCAGCCCGAGAACTCGGAACCTGACTATGCACCCGGGCAACGACCAGTTCGCATGAGGGAACAACCAGACCGGCCAAGCCATCACGAAAGGCATTAAGACCTCGAAGGAGTAAAACCACTCCTCCGAGGCCTCGGGGGCTACACCCGGCGGGTGCGCTCGCACGCACCCACCGGAACAAAATGCAACCGAGAAAGACTGGTCCCCTTGCAAAAAAGTTCGACAAAGCCTCCAAGCGAGTACCCACACTCCCTTTGAGGCTCGGGGGCTACTGTCGGGGACCGTAATTAGGGGTACCCCCAAGGCTCCTAATCTTAGCTGGTAACCCCCATCAGCACAAAGCTGCAAAGGCCTGATGGGCACAAATCCGGTTAAGGCTCCATCCACTCAAGGGACACGATCTCGCCTCGCCCGAGCCCAGCCTCGGGCAGGAACGGAAGACCAAGGCAGATTCATGCCTCGCCCGAGGGTCTCCTCAAGCAACGAGCGCACCTTCGACTTGCCCAAGGCCCAGCTCGGGCAGGCTTCACGGAGAAGAAACCTTGGCCAGATCGCCTCGCCAGCCGACCAGATCGCAGGAGCATTCAATGCAAGGATCGCCTGACACCTTATCCTGACGCGCGCTTTCCAATCGATAAGGCCAAAGTGACCACCGTCACTTCGCCCCTCCACTGACTGACCTGACAGGAAAACTGCGCTGCCTGTGCTGCTCCGACTGCTGTGCCACTCGCCAGGGTGAGGCTGACAGCAACCAAGTCCAGCCTCGGGCGCCATAGGAATCTCCGCCTCGCCTAACCCTAGGGCTTGGACTCAACCTCGCCTCGGACGACGATCTCCGCCTCACCCAACCCCAGGGCTCGGACTCGACCTCGCCTCGGACGACGATCTCCACCTCACCCGACCCTAGGGCTCGGACTCGACCTCGACTCGGACGACGATCTCTGCCTCGCCTGACCCCAGGGCTCGGACTTGACCTCGACTCCGGAAGAAGGTCTCCGCCTCGCTCGACCCCCAGGGCTCGGACTCAGCCTCAACCTCGGAGGAGTCACCACCTCGCTCGGGCCGACCACGCCACAAGGGGAGGCCATCATTACCCTACCCCTAGCTAGCCCAGGCTACGGGGAACAAGACCGGCGTCCCATCTGGCTCGCCCCGGTAAAACAAGTAATGATGGCACCCCTCGTGCTCCATGACAACGGTGGTTCTCAGCCCCTTACGAAAGCAAGGATACGTTAGCAAGGATCCGACAGCCTTGACAGCTATGCTTCTACAGGGCTCAAGCGCTCCTCCGACGGCCACGATGCCACATGAACAGGGCTCCAACACCTCTCTGATAGCCACGCCGGCACGTACATAGGGCTCTAGCTCCTCTCTGCTAGACACGTTAGCACACTGCTACACCCCCCCCCCCGTTGTACACCTGGACCCTCTCCTTACGCCTATAAAAGGAAGGTCCAGGGGCTCTCATACAAAGAGGTGGCCGCGCGGGAGAACGGGCAGCCTAACGCCCCCAGTCTCTCTCTCTCCCTCGCAAACGCTTGTAACCCCCTACTGCAAGCGCATCCGCCCTGGGCGCAGGACATCACGAAGCCGCGGGTTGCCCCTTACTGTTTTCCTCCCTTGTGTCTCCGTCTCGCGCCGACCCATCTGGGCTGGGACACGCAGCGACAATTTACTCGTCGGTCCAGGGACCCCCCGGGGTCAAAACGCCGACAATCAGGCAAGAAATTGTTTTTACTTTGACATCTACGGATCATCGCCTGATTCACCTATAAACAAAGGCAAGCCCCGGTGCATTTGCCACCTCCTTGACTCTTTTAAAATCTTTCTCACTTGCCTGATGCATTAGGTGATAGGAGTTGATTGCTAAAACAATTCCTGCATTTCCTTCCTTGAATTTGATTACCTTCCTTTGAATCCCTATTTTACAAAAGGTTTTTCCTATGCTTAGTCTTGCTTTAGCAAAACAAAATGTTTTGTTTTTTTTAAAAATGATGTTGCAAAGTGGAAGGGATGTTTTTGAAAATAAAACTTGATGGTGGATCCATCATGGCCATGATGGGTTCAACATTGTAGCATCCCAAAAATTCAAATCCTGAAATTTTCTCAAACTCCTTCTAAATTCAAAATGAATTTCAAATTTCATTTCAAAATGTTTGTTTGCGAGTTGATCAACAAATAAAATATAGTGGTCTATATTTTCTCCAAAATCCTCCTCAAAATATCCTACAAATATTTCCCTAGTGGTCCCCCTCAAATTCTTTCCAGAAATACTGCTCAGATATTTCCCCAGCAATCCCCCTCAAGTTCTTTCCAGAAATACTGCCCAAATATTCCACAGATATTTCTCCAAATATTTTCCTCCTAAGAAATACCTTCAGAATCATTTTTCAAGTCCCCACAGATATTTTCTTCAAAACTTTCCTCATGCTCATACGTATACGTATGCCTCCGGTGTCATACGGTGAGCTCTACAAGCTAATCTCACTTATACAAGACAAATACATGCTAATCTCCCACAAATCCTCTCATCCTCCCACTAATCCTCTCATCCCTCCCCTAATCCCCCACCATGGCTATAAATAGAGGGGCAAGGGCCTCCTCTCATCCCACCCCAAGCCATTTCATGGCAACTCTCTTCCCCCCCACACACCCACCCACTCCACTTCCCACACAAGCACACACTAGCACAAGGATCGTTCGGTCGTTCTTCGATCGTTCGTCCCCCTATTCTTAGTTTGTTCGTTCGTTCGTCCGATCGTTCGATTGTTCGTCCGATCGTTCATGGTTCGTTCGTCCGTTCGTCCAATCGTTCGTTCGTTCATTCGTCCAAATAATCTTTTTCCTGCCGTTATGCTGCCGAAATTCCGATCGTTCGTTCGTTCGATCATTCGATCATTCATCGTTCGTTCATAGTTCCTATTCATTGTTCATCATTCGTTCATAGTCCCTATTCATCGTTCATCCAGATAATCTTTATCCTGCCGTTATGATGCCGAAATTCCGATCATTCGTTCGTCCGATCATTCGATCGTTTGTCCGTTCGTTCATAGTTCCTATTCATCGTTCATTGTTCGTTCATAGTTCCTATTCATTGTTCATCGTTCGTTCATAGTCCCTATTCATCGTTCATCCAGATAATCTTTATCATGCCGTTATGCTGCCGAAATTCCGATCGTTCGTTCGTCCGATCATTCGATCGTTCGTCCGTTCGTTCATAGTTCCTATTTATCGTTCATCATTCGTTCATAGTTCCTATTCATCGTTTATCGTCACTATTCATCGTTCATCGTTCGTTCATACGAACTATTCACTATCACTATTCACCATTACTATTCATCGTTATTATTCACATACACTGTTCATCATCGTTACTATTTATCATTACTATTCATTATCGTTGCTATTCATTGATGATATCTATAATTACTTTTCTGTCACCACTATTCATCGTTACTAATCATCGTTACTATTCATCGGTCATCCAGTCATCCCAAATTTCAACTACTCATCCATCATGCTGTCTAGTCCACCTAAGACCAGCCAGACCCATGTTCCAGTCATACGAACTCTGGTGACTATGATTTTCCTTCCAGTAGGAACTTCCCATCTGGTCACCCATCCCAGGTTTCTCCAAGTTGAGCACGCTTAACTTTGAGATTCCTTCGAACCAGGCTTCCAAACCCTGACTCCAATAATTCTTGTTTCTAAATTCTTATCGAATTATTCCCTATCCAACCATGTCATCCCTTAAGCATGGTTCATATCCCAGAAAACTTCTAAAATACTCTTATCCCATATTCTGCCTATAATCTCCCTGTTCAGACTAAGTCAGTCGATTCATTCACTATTCTCACCAACAGTGAACTTCACTGTGCTACACCACATACACTCAGCTATAAATACACCCAGCTACCCTCTCCCTCTCCACACACACTCAACACCCTCAGCCAAGGCAAACACCCCCACCCACTCAGATACTCCGCTCCGCTAGCTACACGCATAGTGTCGCTTCGTCTCTAGTCCACCCTCCTGGTAAGCACCTTCGCTCCACCACCAGTAATATCTCAACACCACATGACACAGATTCTACTCAAGACTCTACCCATCCATATATCGCTATTCTGACCACTATACTAAATATTTGTTGGTATACTTGCTGGTTTGTATGTTTGCTTGTTCATGTTGCATAGTTATCGGAGCGTTCGTGCCGTCTCATGGAGGCCAGACCTGCAAGTCTACGCCAGGCGATGGAGCCAGAAGCCAGTTCCGCGAGCTCTCCTTTCCCCTTCGCCGGATAAGTACGACAAGCTCACTGGATCCCTTTGATGCATAAATTACCTATGATTTTTCAACCACAACCCTCATCATGTTATTTTATGCATGATATGATTTTGAGACAAGTTATTATGGCCACCCAGCCTCTTGCCGCAATCAATCCCTGATATATTTGTTACAAATGATTTGAGGAAAGGTGTGAGTTTTCAAAAGAAAATGCTTTTCAAAATGTGTATGATGAAGGGTTTTCACCCTTATCACCTTTGAGTAGGGATGATCAGGGACTCCCTGGTTTAGGGGAGGGCCTAAGGTGATGGCTCAGCTGGTTTAGGTGTGAGCAGAAGGATTGTCCCCTCGTATAAGGACCGGTTTGTCATCTTTCACTACCTATACTCATGATAAGTACAACCACTCGAGACTGTGTGGGCAGTCACTCAATCGGAACTCGTACGGTCCAACCCCATGGTTATGAAGGCTGGGGAGCACCGGAAGGATAAGGAGGGGGAATGTTTTGTCCGGTTTGGACATGGCGGTGGTCTGACTCCTTCCGGTATAACCGTTAAGGTTAGAACGTGCGAGGAAAGAAAGAGATTCGGATTCGGATCTCATTGGCCATGAGATCGCAGAGCCGGACTAGTGGGTAAAGTGTACCCCTCTGCGCAGAGTTTGAAAACCTATTCGGATAGTCTGTGTCCACAGGAATGGATGAGTCTGGTGTGGTATGGCAATTAGTGTTTTGTTTTCAAAAAAGGGTGCATTTGAGAAAAGTGGTTTTTAAAAGGTCCGGCGGTTGAGCCGTGAGCTATGGTGGACGGGAAGTCCAGTAGCTGTTTTTGAAAATGAAAACCAGTAGGAAACTGTTGAGATGCCTGGATGGTTTAGTCCAGGGGATTTTGTTCTATAGTGAAAAACTTCCTGCTCCTTTGAGAGAGGATGCGCTTTGCAAAATACAAAATGTTTTTTCAAAATAACCCTGCATCAAATACTTCTATTTCTGCAAAATATCCTAAGCTCCACATATTCCATGCATTATATCTGATTTCCCCATTCCGCGGGTGAACGTGGGCTGCTGAGTACATTTGTACTCACCCTTGCTTATTTGTTGTTTTTTCAGAAAAAGGAGATCGGGTAAGAGTTACGCCTGTTCCCAACCTTGCCTGTGGCTGTTGGACCGCTGATTTGCTTCGCTGTGTATATCGGGCTACTTCAGCCCCACTCTGATGATATGTCCCGAGTTGTGGACCAACTCTTAAAGTTGATCGCCACCTTTATAGGTTTGTCTCATTTAAGCAGATCTGGAATCATCTGTTGTATAAATGTGTTTACTAGCCTCCTAGGACTAGTAATTGTATCACATTTGAGTCCCAGAGGATTGGGGCGCTACAAACATCGAAAAAGATGTACCTCTGTCAGGTACCAAGTTTTAGGTTTCAAATGAAAAAGCTGAGACCGGGCGGGTGACTTGCACGAGAAGAGAGTCTCGGTGTAGTGTCTCTGTCTGAGTCGATTAAGGACAACTGTGGGTGGGCCTAGTGACTTGGGAGGTTCCGTCACAGGGGGGTGAATAGGTGATCCTGTAAAATTCAACAACTAATAGCCACAAAACTTGGTTAAGTGTTAGTATGGCTAAGTAGCAAGCTCTTGCGAAAATACAAGTAATCACAGAAAAGCAATCACAAGAGACACAGTGTTTTATCCCGTGGTTTGGTCAAGTATAACACTTGCCTACCTCCACGTTGCGGCGTCCCAATGGACGAGGGTTGCACTCAACCCCTTTCAAGTGATCCAATGATCAACTTGAATACCACGGCTTTTCTTTGCTTATCTCTTTTTCCTGTTTGCGAGGAATCTCCACAAGTTGGAGTCTCTCGCCCTTACAACAAAGATCACGATGAAAGCACAAGAGTAAGGGTGGGAAGCAACACACACAAATCCGCAGCAACACACACGCACACAAGCCAAGACTTGAGCTCAAAATGAAGCACAACGAGTTCACAACTAGAACGGAGCTCAAATCACTAACACAGTCGATCAAGTGCGCGGAGATGGAGTGTGGAAGACTTAGAATGCTTAGAGTATGCTTGGGTGACTCCTCCATGTGCCTAGGGGTCCCTTTTATAGCCCCATGGCAGCTAGGAGCCGTTGGAGACCAACAAGGAAGGCTAAGATTGCCTTCTGTCGGGTGGCACACTGGACAGTCCGGTGCGCCACCGGACAGCCACTGTAGCTTGTCCGGTGCTGATCTCCTTCCTTTTCTATCGCAGACGACCGTTGCACCTCGACGTCGGTTGGCGCACCGGACACTGTCCGGTGCACATCGGACAGTCCGGTGCCCCCTTCCGACCATTGGTGCGGGCCACGTGTCGCCTGCCAATTTTGCTGTCGACCGTTGCGGAGTCGACCGTTGGCTCACCGGACAGTCCGGTGAATTTTAGCCGTACGATGTTGAACTTTTCTCGAGAGTGACGACTTCGCCGCGGACGACTCACCGGACAGTCCAGTGGTCCACCGGACAATCCGGTGAATTATAGTCGTACGCCGTCGTCGAGTCCCGAGAGTGGCCTATTCATCGAGACTGGTCTGGCGCACCGGACACTGTTCGGTGCACCACCGGACACTATCCGGTGCACCCAGACCGAGCAGCAGTTGGCAGTACACAGCCAACTCTTGTCCAATCCATTTTCTCCTGTTTCTAGCACTTAGACACAATACATTAGTACCCAAATCAATGTACTAAGTCTAGAAACGTACCTTGTTGCATGATTTGCACTTCTTCAATGTTTGGCACAATTTAACACTTAGAGAATATGTGTTGGGCACTTAATCACCAAAACACTTTAGAAATGGCCCAAGGGCACATTTCCCTTTCACTTTCAAACCCAGAAGTTGAAGTGACGACGAGGATCGAGAGAGCAGGTCATGGGTGGCGGCAGCGCTGGGGCCTCTGCCCGAGTCGCCTCTAGAACGACGCGAGCGGATTCAAATTTATTCCCTTCGGTAGACAAGCAAACACATGATTATTTCTACTAGCTACACATATGAGATTAGACTTGTGGGGACTATCCTAACAGATCACTAAATATCTCCAAAGTGGCTACTCGATAGGGTGAACGAAACAACCCTAGGGCAATATCAATCGAGAGAGGCGAAAGAGGAGAAAGTCATGGATAGAGTTGATAATGGGTAAGTACCCACTAGTATTACTTTTATGTGGCGGGTTACAGGGGAGTTCTCTAGTACAGGGGATGCTAGAGAGCTGAGTAGATGGCTAATGAGTGAGTTGTTGTTCGAGGGGGTGCCCCCTAGGCCTTATATACTCGACCGTGGGGTGTTACATGCAGATATATAACAACGTGCGCCTAAGTAATAGTGAACCGACTGAGCTTGTCTTCCTATAATTCTGGCAACTTATCATCATTCAGTTCCAACGCTTGAGGGCGCAGCGCTGGAGAATCGGATCACTGTTGTCGATAATACTTGAACTCATTGGGCCGCCTGGGCTCGAGTTGATCCAATCTTGTGTCGATCTACTCTATCAGACATTCCTCCCTAGGCCTACGAAGGGATGGCCTTGTGAAACAATGGGCCCAAGGTCTTTTGTGAGGTCTTCTAGCCTTCTAGTGGACCTGGGAGATATCTGTCCCCCACAAGCCTCTAATCTTTGAGTTGATTTTGAAATAATCGACCCAAAGATTCTAGGTCCAGCTTGCAGTTTTGATTTTTATAATGTGGATGCTTTGACAGTATGCTTGTCAAGTCGTTGCTTCTGAGCTTCGATCGGTCAGCTTATGCTTTAGAGATCAGCACTTCGTTTCTGGTGGTTGAAGATTCATTGGGTGCACCGAAGGTGCGCCCAATGGGTGTAGCCCCCGAGCTTTGAGTGGATTACTGAAGATAATCCACTCAAAGGTCTTCATTTCCTACTTTTTAGTAGTCATTGGTTCATCTTTGTCGGATGCCTTAGAATTCAGCATTATATCATCAGCTTTATGCTTTAGAGATCAGCATATGGTTCTGGCTTTGAGACCAGCAACGCGGTCTACCCATGTCCTGTTAGGTTTGAAATTTATTTGATCAGCGACAGAATGGACGTCCGGTAGATGGCTCTTTGGCCGGTCTTCATTTCACTTCGTGCTTCAATGCTTCTGTTGATTAGACTTGTACTTCAATAGCTATTTTTGGTTTTCCTCCGATCTCTATCGATATCTTCCTTCTGTCTTGATACATTCATTGCGTATACTGTATGGATGTGACTGCTAGGGGAAAATCTATTGAAAATTCCTGGACGTCCCCCCAATGGGTGTAGGCAAGGGACGGCTTGGTGCGCTGAGCGTTTAGCAAACTGCCCCTGAGTAGTACTGTCGGCGTTTCGAGACCGGGGGGTCCCTAAGCTGACGAGTGAGTGTGCCGCGTGCCCCAGCCTAGATGGGTCGAGCGCGTGGGCGAGCGCGAAGGGGGGAAAGCGAGGTGGCCGGAGCCGAGTCGTGAGGGAGGTGGAGATCCCGCGGCCTTCGTGTTCGTCCCGCGCCCAGGTCGGGTGCGCTTGCAATAGGGGGTTACAAGCGTCCACGCGGGTGAGGGAAGCGAGCGGCCCCAAGAGAGCGCCTGCCCCGTCCTCGTTCCCGCGCGGCCAACCTTCTCTAAGAAGGCCCTGGTCCTTCCTTTTATAGGCGTAAGGAGAGGATCCAGGTGTACAATGGGGGTGCAGCAGAGTGCTACGTGTCTAGCGGGGGAGAGCTAGCGCCCTAAGTACATGCCAAGGTGGCAGCCGGAGAGATCTTGGCACCTAGCTGGTGTGGTGTCGTGGCTGTCGGTGGAGCAACGGAGCCTGGCGGAGGGACAGCTGTCGGAGCTATTGGGTCCTTGCTGACGTCCCCCTGCTTCCATAAGGGAGCTGAGAGCCGCCGCCGTCACAGGGCTAGCGGGGCGCCATCATTGCCTATCTGGCGGAGCTAGCCAGATGGGACGTCGGTCTTGTTCTCTGCGGCCCGAGTCGGCTCGGGGTAGGGTGATGATGGCGCTTTCTGTTGACGTGGCGGACTTGTGCCCTAGGTCGGGCGACGTGGAGGCTCCTCCGAGGCCGAGGTGGAGTCTGTCTTCCATGGCCGAGGCCGAGCCCGAGCTCCTGGGTCGGGCGAGGCGGAGGTCGCTCGGCAGAGGCCGGGGCGGAGTCCGACCCCTGGGGTCGGGCGAAGCGGAGTTCGTCGTCTTCTGGGGCCTTAGCCCGAGACCGAGCCCTGGGTCGGGCGGAGCGGAGTTCGCCGTCTTCCGGGGCCTTAGCCCGAGTCCGAGCCCTGGGTCGGGCTGAGCGGAGTTCGCCGTCTTCCGGGGCCTTAGCCCGAGTCCGAGCCCTGGGTCGGGCGGAGCGGAGTTCGCCGTCTTCTGGGGCCTTAGCCCGAGTCCGAGCCCTGGGTCGGGCGGAGCTTCCTATGGCGCCTTTGGCAAGGCCTGACTGCCTGTTAGTCTCACTCTGTCAAGTGGCACTGCAGTCGGGATGGCGCAGGCGGCGCTGTCCTTCTGTCAGACCGGTCAGTGGAGCGGCGAAGTGAGGGCGGTCACTTCGGCTCTGCCGGGGGGCACGCGTCAGGATAAAGGTGTCAGGCTACCTTTGCGTTAAACGCCCCTGCGACTCGGTCGGTTGGTGCGGCGATTTAGTCAGGGTTGCTTCTTAGCGAAGGCAAGGCCTCGGGCGAGCCGGAGATGCGTCTACCGTTAAAAGGGGGCCTCGGGCGAGACGGAAACACCTCGGGGTCGGCTGCCCTTGCCCGAGGCTAGGCTCGGGCGAGGCGTGATCGAGTCGCTCGTATGGACTGATCCCTGACTTAATCGCACCCATCAGGCCTCTGCAGCTTTATGCTGATGGGGGTTACCAGCCGAGAATTAGGCGTCTTGAGGGTACCCCTAATTATGGTCCCCGAGAAGTAACTTGACGTGACCGCGGGTGTAATCATATCGTCCAAGCAGTTGACTTGAGTCCCAATGGGTGTCGTGTTACGTGAAACGGCGTCTGCTTCCTGACTTGTTTCCAGACGATTTGAATTGCATATTTGTCGGTGTTTCGAGACCGGGGGGTCCCTAAGCCGACGAGTGAGTGTGCCGCGTGCCCCAGCCCAGATGGGTTGAGCGCGTGGGCGAGCGCGAAGGGGGGAAAGCGAGGTGGCCGGAGCCGAGTCGTGAGGGAGGTGGAGATCCCGCGACCTTCGTGTTCGTCCCGCGCCCAGGTCGGGTGTGCTTGCAGTAGGGGGTTACAAGCGTCCACGCGGGTGAGGGAAGCGAGCGGCCCCAAGAGAGCGCCTGCCCCGTCCTCGTTCCCGCGCGGCCAACCTTCCCTAAGAAGGCCCTGGTCCTTCCTTTTATAGGCGTACGGAGAGGATCCAGGTGTACAATGGGGGTGCAGCAGAGTGCTACGTGTCTAGCGGGGGAGAGCTAGCGCCCTAAGTACATGCCAAGGTGGCAGCCGGAGAGATCTTGGCACCCAGCTGGTGTGGTGTCGTGGCTGTCGGTGGAGCAACGGAGCCTGGCGGAGGGACAGCTGTCGGAGCTGTTGGGTCCTTGCTGACGTCCCCCTGCTTCCGTAAGGGAGCTGAGAGCCGCCGCCGTCATAGGGCTAGCGGGGCGCCATCATTGCCTATCTGGCGGAGCTAGCTAGATGGGACGTCGGTCTTGTTCTCTGCGGCCCGAGTCGGCTCGGGGTAGGGTGATGATGGCGCTTTCTGTTGACGTGGCGGACTTGTGCCCAAGGTCGGGCGACGTGGAGGCTCCTCCGAGGCCGAGGTCGAGTCTGTCTTCCATGGCCGAGGCCGAGCCCGAGCTCCTGGGTCGGGCGAGGCGGAGGTCGCTCGGCAGAGGCCGGGGCGGAGTCCGACCCCTGGGGTCGGGCGAAGCGGAGTTCGTCGTCTTCTGGGGCCTTAGCCTGAGTCCGAGCCCTGGGTCGAGCGGAGCGGAGTTCGCCGTCTTCCGGGGCCCTAGCCCGAGTCCGAGCCCTGGGTCGGGCGGAGCGGAGTTCGCCGTCTTCCGGGGCCTTAGCCCGAGTCCGAGCCCTGGGTCGGGCGGAGCGGAGTTCGCCGTCTTCCGGGGCCTTAGCCCGAGTCCGAGCCCTGGGTCGGGCGGAGCGGAGTTCGCCGTCTTCCGGGGCCTTAGCCCGAGTCCGAGCCCTGGGTCGGGCGGAGCGGAGTTCGCCGTCTTCCGGGGCCTTAGCCCGAGTCCGAGCCCTGGGTCGGTGTAAAGCCCTAAAATTTGTATAAGGTAAAAATAATAAAATAAATAAAAACATGTGTTTACATAAAAGTGTTTTGAAAATTATTTGATTTCCTTTTCTTTGTGCATACTCACCTAAGAGAATTAAAATAGTCAAATAGCAAATAAATAAATATGCATCTCATGCTGAGGTTCTTCTTTGTGCATTAAACTTTAATTTCAACTGCAAAACCAGATTTGGTCTCGAACTTAGAAGTGAAATGAGAAATGAAAACAGAAATAAAAAAATATGAAGGGATAAGGGAAAGAAAATAACAAAATAAATAAAATAAAAGATAAAGCCTTCCTTACTGTGTCCTCTCGACCTAGGCTATTTAGCCTCCACATAACCCACGTTCTCCTTCTCTGTTTTTTTTTGTTGTTATTAATTTTTTTTAATCAGTCGAACGCTTGCATTAGTGTGATACAGGCGTGTTTTCATCGTGATTTTTTTTAACCGTGAACTCTTCTCCTCTTCTTTTGTACGTGGGGTGAATGCTTGATGGCTGACATTGGGACCCACGATCCAAGCGCATGCACTATCACAGATTTTGGGAGGCGGATGCATGGGCCACCCCGGTCAGCCTTGTCCTTCCTCCGTGCCGTATCAAACTGAATCCTGCCAAGATTTTCTCTAGCCGGCTGGGAACCATAGCCTCCGTTGCTCTCGTAACAGATTCTGTAACAAACTCCAGCACATGAATGCGTCTGCAGCAAACTCCCTAGAACATCGGATCCTGCATGCTGGTCGCCCTGGTTTCGGTGGAATCTTATGGTCTGGGCTCTGATATAAACCTTGAGCCTCTCGCCCTCATCAACACCAGAAAGCCAAATCCAAAATCAGAAGACCCCATGTGAACTCCGTCGAGCAGCAGGAAGGAGAAAGGGGTAGTCGCCGAGGCCGATTGTGTCCGAGTCGACGTTCGGGTCCTGGTGGTTGATGGCTCGTCGGTGTGTGGGGGCTCTGGCAGGCTACAGGCAGTGCAACGACGAACCTCTATCTGGCCTTGGAGTTCACCCGGGGATGGAGGCTTCGCTGGCGCGTCCATCGACGAAACTCCAGCCACCCCCCCCCCTCGCCTTCACCAGCGATGCCAAGGATGCGACCGGCTGCAACGTCGACAGGCACCCGATGTGGAAGGAGTGCCCGTAATCCTGCTTTCGTCGGCGCCGAGGCCTGCAGCCACGTGGTGCCCTGCTGCTGCACACCGAGGAGGTCACGGTGGATAAGCAGACACTGGACAACGGCGCCAGCAAGCAGAACACCAAAGCCTTGGCGAAATTCATCTTGAGTCCGTTGTTCGTCACTGGGTCGCGGCAAGCTATGGTCAACGTCGTGGTGAGCCCATTGTCGGTGAGTTTTTTTTCTGTTGCGATGACCGTATCCATTCCTTCTATGCGCGGCCACGGTTTGGCTAGTGCTCGGGCGCGCATGGCGTCCAGGTCCGGTGTCGCGGCCATGGCGTCGTCGCGGTTGGGGTAGGAGCACGAAAACACTGGGGCACCGCCTAGGGGATTGGGGCTCGGACTCATGCATCCTGGCCGCCGCCTTGGGGAAGAAGGTCTTATGACCATTGATTTCGGGATGGATGGCCTGAGTTTTATCATGGATACCCCTTCGCCTAGATGAAGCGTCGGCCGTTGATTCAAAAATAAACAGATCTGAGTAGAAATCTTAGTGCATGTGCGATCCTTGGATCTGACCGTTGATTCACGATCGTGCGCACCAGAATAGATCGCGGCATTTTAAAACTGGGGCCATCGGATCATGATCCAATGGCTCATGATGGACCATACCCCTTCGGCCTGTGTTTTTATAAAGCGAACCCTCAGGTTTCCTAGAATCTAACCCGCCATCCTGCACGGTGAATACTGAGTCTTAGGAAATTTTGCATGTTAACCCCTGCGTTCCTCTGTTTTTGACGCCTAGTCCAGAGAACAGTAAAAATAGAAAATTAGTTCTAGAAGATTATTTTTAATACAAAAATTAATTCTAGAAACTTGTAAAATTCATAGAAAATTCATATTAAATCCTTTTGGGTCCATTTCAGTGGAACTAATTTTGTATTAATATTGTCTATCAACTAGTAACACTATTTAGCCATGAAACTTAAATTAAAATTGTTCATTTGGATTAATCTATTCTAAGTACTAAATAATTTCAGAAATTCATAACTTAATAACCGTAGCTCCGAGTTTAGTGGTTCTTATTTCTACGATCTCGTAGCGACGCGTAGATTATTATTACACAATTTGTACTTATGTTTGGTGTAATGTTAATTTTGCCTACACAATTTTTGTTTGTATTGCTACGATTAGAGCGAGGTCACGTGTCATCTGAAGAGCAAGTTGGTACCTGGATTCTCAAGTCCCAGGCAAGTTGTGCCCTTGATCACTTCTTTTCACCTACTCATGTTCTAATTAATCATAATGATCTGCATAGGTTAAATTTGATGGGACCCAATAGGATACCCTAGTTTGATTATCTTTATACCTTGTTTACCACTGAACCTTTCTGGGTAGTACTTGCTAGTGCTATATGTGGTTTTGGGTATGGAGATACATTATTCATGATTACACTTTTGTTATCAGTTGTTATTTACTGTTCATGATAAGATCATTATGTTAATTGGAACATGGAGAACCACCCGGAAAAACAGTGCTACCACAAGGGTGGAATGGGACGCCCTTGGCTGATTAATTAGGAAAGCTAGTGGAAGACTACCTTACCCGAAAGGGGCAAGGGCAGTAGGGGAGTGGTCAGTGTAGGGAGGCCCTCGGGAGGATTTTGCTGCGATGGCGGTCCTGCAAGGGATTCCTGCACTGGAACTTCCTATAAACTGTAGCGGGTTTTCTGAAGCTAGTGGAACTTTGTAAAGGCCTCGTAGTGTTACCCTGCCTCGCCTCCTCGGTAGAGGTGTATGGGATTGGCCGTCTCTTGGCAGATGGGTAACATGACTTGTGGGTAAAGATGCGCAACCTCTGCAGAGTGTAAAACTGGTATACTAGCCGTGCTCACGGTCAAGAGCAGCTCGGACACTCACATGATTAATTTATGGAACTAAATTCAATTTGTCATATGCATTGCATTGCGGGTGAGGTGATTACTTTTGTTCTACTATTTAATTGGGTTGGTATTTACTTATACTTAGTAACTGCTAATAAAATTTTGACCAACTTTAAAAGCAATGCTCAGCTCTAACCATCTTCTTTGGTAAGCCTTACACTTCATGTGAGCTCCCACCTTTGGCGAGTTCATGCACATTATTCCCCACAACTTGTTGAGCGATGAACGTATGTGAGCTCACTCTTGCTGTCTCACACACCCCACAGGTCAAGAGCAGGTACCACAGGATGAAGCGCATGGAGGATGCTGCGAAGTGTTCGTGAGAGGTCTAGGCCGTCGTCTCCCAGTCAACTTTGGGTTGCTGGACCGTTGTCTCCTTATAATGTAATTATTTATTTTGTATAGAACTCCTGTTATATATAAAGTTGTGACATTCGATCCTGTGCCACTATACATCATATGTGTGAGACTTGGTCCCAGCATACCTGGTGTTTTTGTTAGCGCCCGGGTTTTGGACCCCTAAAATCCGGGTGTTACAGAAGTGGTATCAGAGGAATGTTGACTGTAGGACGAAACCTAGATAGAACTGGACAACCATTATCTACCTACCTTTGCTACTCTGATTCTTTCTGAAACTTTCCTTAATCTTTTCTCATCTATTTCCGCTTTACTCTAACTATTCATACCTTTTCTTGCTAAAGACAAATGTGGATTTCACACTTTGAAATCCTGTGCCTAAAGTGACCTTTAGGAATAGGAGACCAAATCTTAGGAACAAAAACAAACTATTTTTATAAGTATCTATATGCTTGAATGCTTGTTCTTATGATACTTGTCTGATTTGAATCTTTGATTGAGTGCGATGGGTTGTGGAGTAATGTCCACAATTACATCTGCATATACTTATACAAAAAAATTTGCTTATAAAAATAACTAGACAAACTGGATTATCCCTCATTAAAGTATCTAGCCTAACAATATTCATCTCATCTTAAAAAGATTCTATCCCACACTCATAGATCCATCTCCTCTCAAAAGATCCGAACTTATCCTAATCTAGCTTAATAGATTTACCTTATCTTAAGAGATACCCTATTGCCTTAATAGAATCATCCTATCTTGAAAAAGATTTCATGTCATCCTAATAGATCTAACTGACCTCAAAAGATTCTATGTTATCCTTAGGGATTCATCTTGCCCTAATTAGCGTATTTATCCCACTCTAGAATAACAACCATGAGCTAACCCAACCAATAGAGTCTTGATGGATTGCATAATCTATCAACCCCCACCTGACATCATGTAGTCTACCTCATCCATATCTATCTTAACCATATTCGCCAACCCCGATGATATACACTCACCTCGAATCAATGAGACCAAGACCGGAGAAGAAAAGATCAACATCGACAATGAAGGATATAACAGTCGAAGCGAATCTCGAGATGAATCAAGACTTAAACATTTTGGGATAAAGCCTTCTCCTTGACATAATCTATCTTACCTCAACCTGCCCAAATTATATCCTACCTAATAAGTAGTTGGATACATGCTCTCCTAATCACTCACTAATGAAAAAAAGGGCTCTTGAGTTTTGAAACAATTAGAAACTAAAAGCTAAATTGCAAACCACTCTTCCAATATCATTTTTCTTACAAATCTCGAGGACGAGATTATTTTTAAGGGGGTAGGATTTGTAAAGCCCTAAAATTTGTATAAGGTAAAAATAATAAAATAAATAAAAACATGTGTTTACATAAAAGTGTTTTGAAAATTATTTGATTTCCTTTTCTTTGTGCATACTCACCTAAGAGAATTAAAATAGTCAAATAGCAAATAAATAAATATGCATCTCATGCTGAGGTTCTTCTTTGTGCATTAAA
Source organism: Zea luxurians (assembly GCA_029449295.1). Lineage (NCBI taxonomy): Eukaryota > Viridiplantae > Streptophyta > Magnoliopsida > Poales > Poaceae > Zea > Zea luxurians. Next base: position 139,107,775 of record JAOPSE010000010.1, read on the forward strand.
CTTTAATTTCAACTGCAAAACCAGATTTGGTCTCGAACTTAGAAGTGAAATGAGAAATGAAAACAGAAATAAAAAAATATGAAGGGATAAGGGAAAGAAAATAACAAAATAAATAAAATAAAAGATAAAGCCTTCCTTACTGTGTCCTCTCGACCTAGGCTATTTAGCCTCCACATAACCCACGTTCTCCTTCTCTGTTTTTTTTTGTTGTTATTAATTTTTTTTAATCAGTCGAACGCTTGCATTAGTGTGATACAGGCGTGTTTTCATCGTGATTTTTTTTTAACCGTGAACTCTTCTCCTCTTCTTTTGTACGTGGGGTGAATGCTTGATGGCTGACATTGGGACCCACGATCCAAGCGCATGCACTATCACAGATTTTGGGAGGCGGATGCATGGGCCACCCCGGTCAGCCTTGTCCTTCCTCCGTGCCGTATCAAACTGAATCCTGCCGAGATTTTCTCTAGCCGGCTGGGAACCATAGCCTCCGTCGCTCTCGTAACAGATTCTGTAACAAACTCCAGCACATGAATGCGTCTGCAGCAAACTCCCTAGAACATCGGATCCTGCATGCTGGTCGCCCTGGTTTCGGTGGAATCTTATGGTCTGGGCTCTGATATAAACCATGAGCCTCTCGCCCTCATCAACACCAGAAAGCCAAATCCAAAATCAGAAGACCCCATGTGAACTCCGTCGAGCAGCAGGAAGGAGAAAGGGGTAGTCGCCGAGGCCGATTGTGTCCGAGTCGACGTTCGGGTCCTGGTGGTTGATGGCTCGTCGGTGTGTGGGGGCTCTGGCAGGCTACAGGCAGTGCAACGACGAACCTCTATCTGGCCTTGGAGTTCACCCGGGGATGGAGGCTTCGCTGGCGCGTCCATCGACGAAACTCCAGCCACCCCCCCCTCGCCTTCACCAGCGATGCCAAGGATGCGACCGGCTGCAACGTCGACAGGCACCCGATGTGGAAGGAGTGCCCGTAATCCTGCTTTCGTCGGCGCTGAGGCCTGCAGCCACGTGGTGCCCTGCTGCTGCACACCGAGGAGGTCACGGTGGATAAGCAGACACTGGACAACGGCGCCAGCAAGCAGAACACCAAAGCCTTGGCGAAATTCATCTTGAGTCCGTTGTTCGTCACTGGGTCGCGGCAAGCTATGGTCAACGTCGTGGTGAGCCCATCGTCGGTGAGTTTTTTTTCTGTTGCGATGACCGTATCCATTCCTTCTATGCGCGGCCACGGTTTGGCTAGTGCTCGGGCGCGCATGGCGTCCAGGTCCGGTGTCGCGGCCATGGCGTCGTCGCGGTTGGGGTAGGAGCACGAAAACACTGGGGCACCGCCTAGGGGATTGGGGCTCGGACTCATGCATCCTGGCCGCCGCCTTGGGGAAGAAGGTCTTATGACCATTGATTTCGGGATGGATGGCCTGAATTTTATCATGGATACCCCTTCGCCTAGATGAAGCGTCGGCCGTTGATTCAAAAATAAACAGATCTGAGTAGAAATCTTAGTGCATGTGCGATCCTTGGATCTGACCGTTGATTCACGATCGTGCGCACCAGAATAGATCGCGGCATTTTAAAACTGGGGCCATCGGATCATGATCCAATGGCTCATGATGGACCATACCCCTTCGGCCTGTGTTTTTATAAAGCGAACCCTCAGGTTTCCTAGAATCCAACCCGCCATCCTGCACGGTGAATACTGAGTCTTAGGAAATTTTGCATGTTAACCCCTGCGTTCCTCTGTTTTTGACGCCTAGTCCAGAGAACAGTAAAAATAGAAAATTAGTTCTAGAAGATTATTTTTAATACAAAAATTAATTCTAGAAACTTGTAAAATTCATAGAAAATTCATATTAAATCCTTTTGGGTCCATTTCAGTGGAACTAATTTTGTATTAATATTGTCTATCAACTAGTAACACTATTTAGCCATGAAACTTAAATTAAAATTGTTCATTTGGATTAATCTATTCTAAGTACTAAATAATTTCAGAAATTCATAACTTAATAACCGTAGCTCCGAGTTTAGTGGTTCTTATTTCTACGATCTCGTAGCGACGCGTAGATTATTATTACACAATTTGTACTTATGTTTGGTGTAATGTTAATTTTGCCTACACAATTTTTGTTTGTATTGCTACGATTAGAGCGAGGTCACGTGTCATCTGAAGAGCAAGTTGGTACCTGGATTCTCAAGTCCCAGGCAAGTTGTGCCCTTGATCACTTCTTTTCACCTACTCATGTTCTAATTAATCATAATGATCTGCATAGGTTAAATTTGATGGGACCCAATAGGATACCCTAGTTTGATTATCTTTATACCTTGTTTACCACTGAACCTTTCTGGGTAGTACTTGCTAGTGCTATATGTGGTTTTGGGTATGGAGATACATTATTCATGATTACACTTTTGTTATCAGTTGTTATTTACTGTTCATGATAAGATCATTATGTTAATTGGAACATGGAGAACCACCCGGAAAAACAGTGCTACCACAAGGGTGGAATGGGACGCCCTTGGCTGATTAATTAGGAAAGCTAGTGGAAGACTACCTTACCCGAAAGGGGCAAGGGCAGTAGGGGAGTGGTCAGTGTAGGGAGGCCCTCGGGAGGATTTTGCTGCGATGGCGGTCCTGCAAGGGATTCCTGCACTGGAACTTCCTATAAACTGTAGCGGGTTTTCTGAAGCTAGTGGAACTTTGTAAAGGCCTCGTAGTGTTACCCTGCCTCGCCTCCTCGGTAGAGGTGTATGGGATTGGCCGTCTCTTGGCAGATGGGTAACATGACTTGTGGGTAAAGATGTGCAACCTCTGCAGAGTGTAAAACTGGTATACTAGCCGTGCTCACGGTCAAGAGCAGCTCGGACACTCACATGATTAATTTATTGAACTAAATTCAATTTGTCATATGCATTGCATTGCGGGTGAGGTGATTACTTTTGTTCTACTATTTAATTGGGTTGGTATTTACTTATACTTAGTAACTGCTAATAAAATTTTGACCAACTTTAAAAGCAATGCTCAGCTCTAACCATCTTCTTTGGTAAGCCTTACACTTCATGTGAGCTCCCACCTTTGGCGAGTTCATGCACATTATTCCCCACAACTTGTTGAGCGATGAACGTATGTGAGCTCACTCTTGCTGTCTCACACACCCCACAGGTCAAGAGCAGGTACCACAGGATGAAGCGCATGGAGGATGCTGCGAAGTGTTCGTGAGAGGTCTAGGCCGTCGTCTCCCAGTCAACTTTGGGTTGCTGGACCGTTGTCTCCTTATAATGTAATTATTTATTTTGTATAGAACTCCTGTTATATATAAAGTTGTGACATTCGATCCTGTGCCACTATACATCATATGTGTGAGACTTGGTCCCAGCATACCTGGTGTTTTTGTTAGCGCCCGGGTTTTGGACCCCTAAAATCCGGGTGTTACAGTCGGGCGGAGCGGAGTTCGCCGTCTTCCGGGGCCTTAGCCCGAGTCCGAGCCCTGGGTCGGGCGGAGCGGAGTTCGCCGTCTTCCGGGGCCTTAGCCCGAGTCCGAGCCCTGGGTCGGGCGGAGCTTCCTATGGCGCCTTTGGCAAGGCCTGACTGCCTGTCAGTCTCACTCTGTCAAGTGGCACTGCAGTCGGGATGGCGCAGGCGGCGCTGCCCTTCTGTCAGACCGGTCAGTGAAGCGGCGAAGTGACGGCGGTCACTTCGGCTCTGCCGGGGGGCGCGCGTCAGGATAAAGGTGTCAGGCTACCTTTGCGTTAAATGCCCCTGCGACTCGGTCGGTTGGTGCAGCGATTTAGTCAGGGTTGCTTCTTAGCGAAGGCAGGGCCTCGGGCGAGCCGGAGATGCGTCTACCGTTAAAAGGGGGCCTCGGGCGAGACGGAAACACCTCGGGGTCGGCTGCCCTTGCCCGAGGCTAGGCTCGGGCGAGGCGTGATCGAGTCGCTCGTATGGACTGATCCCTGACTTAATCGTACCCATCAGGCCTCTGCAGTTTTATGCTGATGGGGGTTACCAGCTGAGAATTAGGCGTCTTGAGGGTACCCCTAATTATGGTCCCCGACAGTAGCCCCCGAGCCTCGAAGGGAGTGTTAGCACTCGCTTGGAGGCTTTCGTCGCACTTTTTTGCAAGGGGACCAGCCTTTCTCGGTTGCATTTTATTCCGGTGGGTGCGCGCGAGCGCACCCGCCGGGTGTAGCCCCCGAGGCCTCGGAGGAGTGGTTTCACTCCTTCGAGGTCTTAATGCCTTGCGTAATGCTTCGGCTGGTCTGGTGGTTCCCTCATGCGAACTGGCCGTAGCCCGGGTGCACGGTCGGGGCCCAAGTTCTCGGGCTGGTATGTTGACGCTGTCAACGGTTTGGCCGGAGCCGGGTTTGCGAGAGCAGCCCCCGAGCCTCCGCACAGGGCGAGAGGGCGATCAGGGACAAACTCGGCTTTTTTACCTACGCCCCTACGTCGCCTTTCCGCAAGGAGGAGGGGGGGAGAGCGCCATGTTACCCTCGATGGGCACCGAACATGGTGTCTCCGGTGAGCTGCAAGCGGGTAATCCGAGTGGACGTCCGTGCCCCGTTCGTTGGGGGTCGGCTAGGGGCCCAGAGGCACGCCCAAAAGTACCTGCGGGTGATCTGCCGGACCCGGTCCCCTGGCGACGGGGTCTGAGGGCTCGATGCCTCCCTCCGATGGGATTCCGTTACAGGATCGCTCCCGCTGGTCTCGGAAATGTCCTAGGGTACCTCAGGAGCGCAGCCCGAGCCTCGGTTATGTATCGAACGTACCCCTGGTCATCCCTCGCACGGTGTCTGAGGCGAATGTGAACCCTTCGGGGGGCCAGCCTTCGAACCCCTGATCAGTAATGGGCGCGGAGCCCGAGTAGCCTGAGGCGGTCGTGGAACCTTTCGGGGGGCCGGCCTTCGAACCTCTGACCAGTAGTGGGTGTAGGGCCCACGCGATCTGAGGCGGCTGTTGAACCCTTGGGGGGCCAGCCTTCGAACCCCTGATCAGTAAGGAGGCTCGGAGCCTAGTTCCTTCACGGGGAAGGATCCCTTTCGGGGTATCCCCCTTTCCCGGTCCCTGTTGCAAGAGATAGAGAAAGAGGAAAAAAGGAAAAAGGATACGAAACCGAACGATGCGGCGTACCTTTTTTTGGTGCGGTTGTTTTGGCGAAGGCGAAGCGTCGCCCGCTGCTCCTGCCAGAAGCGCCGCCTGTCCAGCCGCGGAGTTAATGCGACGGGGCGAGTAGTTGGCGGGGCTACCGTTGCGCGTGCGCGAGCCGTTCGAGGAACGGGTCACGGGCGCGTTGTCTTCACGCCGTGAGAGGGGGTTCTCTCGCTGCCTCCGGATGGGACGTGAGCTTGGCTGACGGCGTGACCGCTGCTCCCGCTTGGCGTGGTTGCATGCCGCCTGCATGGCTGCCCGCCCCTTTCGCCCGTTGGTCTGGGCAAAAGTGGAGGGTCACTTGTAACCGCTGGGCGGTTGCGTGCGCCATGCGCGGCGGTTTGGCTTCTTCTGCTCGGAGCCGGTCTGCATGACATGCGGGACTCAGCCCCCGCGCCGCAGGGGAGGGCTTTGGAGCGTGTTGGAGAAGACTCAGCCCGTGACGGTTGGGGGCGCAAGCAGGGAGAGTCGCCTTTAAAAGGAGGGCGACCCCTTTCGTAAGGCGACCATGTCTTCTTCCTCCCTTATGCACTGTGTCTTTCCACCTTCCAAGCCCCCGGATGGGGGAAACCGCCGTCCTTTTGCCCCATCGCTGGAGGAACACAACTCCGTGGGAGTTGGTACCTTTCAGCCATTGTTCGGCTTCAAGGATTTTCATCATGCAGCCCGGCTGTACCCCTCTACCGTCGGTCACCCAAGATGGTGACCTCCGGCTTGATGGTGGGGGAAAGCGAGCCGGGCTGCGGTCTCTGCCCCTCCCTCGGCCTCGAGGATTTTCGTCATCCAGGCCAAGATGGAGGATGAGGCGTGTAACACCCCTGGTGTTACTATAACTAAAACTTGAGCATGACATCATAACATTGGCATTGTATATGTTTGATACACCTAGAATGCATTCACTAGGCAAAAATTTCAAGCAAGTTGTATTGTTTTAAGTGTTGTTGCAAATAGCACCCTGGTTTAGGAACTTAACCCTAAATAGAGGTTAAAGGGGTAAAACTTCACTTAAAATGAGAAAACCTAAAGACTTTAGGGTAAAAGTCATAAAATGACCCCAAGAATAAACTTGAATCACTTTTATACCCCTGGGACACCAGAAACCCTAATTGGAACCCTGGAAAACCCTGAAACCAAACCCTAGGGGCTTATGTGCAAAATTAGTCCACTTTTGGGCTAAAGTGCAAAAACCAAGCCAAATAAGTATCTTAAGTCATTTAGTTCACAAATATGTGGACTTGAAAGCTAAACCCTAAGTTTTGGACTCATTTGCAAAAAGGACCTTGATTTTGATTCCTATGCTAAGTCTGAAAACAGGGTTGTAGGCCCAACTTTGTGGCTGTGTAGCTTTCAAAATAGTGAGAATTCATGTTAGGTGACCACATCAAAGTTGAAGACCAATCATTGGAGAACAACTTTGTTTAAGGATTCAAGCCATGTTCTTATGAAAAATGTGGAGAAAATCTCAACCCAAGTTGGACTGTCAGTCTGGTTCTGTCTGAATATCAGACTAACAGATTCATGCCCTGAACTTCAAGCCCAATTTCAAACCAGATTCAGTGACTTTTTGTGACAACACCATGTAGCAAAGTTGTAGCTGGTATGTAGCACTACAACTTTGATGCAGAGACTTGGACCTGTTGTCACATGAAACTGGGAGAAAATGAAGCTCCAATGTGCTCTGTCAGTCGCTCTGAATTGGTGTTCACCATGGTACAGTGTTCAACTGAAACAGATAAGAACGCCAGCAAATCCACCGCCGACGACCAATTCCACCGTGATTCGTGCCGTTGCCGGCCCGACTTGTGCTCGGGATGGGCGGATAAGGGCACACGGTAAAAGATCTTTGCCGTCGGCGAGCTGGCGATCACTCCGGTGACCCCCGTGGCCCTCTCTCCCTCTTTGCGGCTGAGCAGATTAACTCGCCGGTGACCGCCGTTTCCCGGCTGTGCGCCGCGTGTGCAAGCTTTTCCACCGCGTCACCATGACTCCCTATACCCGTCCCATCGTCGACGGGGAGGTTGCCACGCGGTGGACACGAATTCACCGTACCCACGTTCCTCTCCAGCTCCGGCCGCCCACACGGCTCAGCTAAATTGAGCACCACCGCCCGCGGGCTCTATAAATTGCCTGTACCCCCAGCTCCGCCATGTATCCGAGCACCTACTGCACCCACCGGCATCCCGAAACCCCCACCAGAGCACGTGAATTTGGGATTTCCCCAAAATCGTTGAAGAACACCGCGAAGAACACCTCGCCGTGGTCAGCCCGATTCAGGTCCAATCTCACCCTCGGTTTCCTTGTTTCAACATCCTTGCTTGCTCTTGATGCTCACCGACCCGTTAAATTGAATTAGACCGCCATGAATCGATGGGAACGCACTCATCGGTCCGCCTTGTCCACGGTCGCCGTGGCTAGACCAAACCTTGTGACCATTAGTGAAATTATGTTGGGGGAAATGCTCGGTGTAGTGCTAATTTTGTGTCCGCTGCTCGGAGAACCCTGCCGTTGCCCTAATCGGCCGGTGTTAGTGCTCGTCGGAGCACGGCTGTGCGCGAGCGCCGTCGTGGACTTCCAATCGTGAATAGGTTGAGGTGCAGGGGCCTTTTTGTAATCGGTCAGCGACACACAGGAACAGTGAAGAAGCTCGTTTTCAGTTAGTCAAAAACTCGGGGTCTCTTCTGCAAAGATGCCAGGACGCGGGCGCGTTTTGCCCTGGTCCTGGGCCGTTTGGGCCAGAACCGGCCCAGCTCTGTTTAATCCTTTTCTTTTTCTTTTTCAGCAAAGCTTTAGAAATATGTAGAAAAATGTAGAAAAATGCTAAAATTGTGAAACTAATTTTCCTAGGCTTGTTATTTTCCCTAGAATTTAATAAAAATAGTTTTGTGATTTTTAATGGAAATAAGAAATTTTAGGGTATTTAAAGTAGTTAAAAGTATTAGTTATGGATTTTTAGAAAATAATTGGTAAGTCCAATAATTCCCAAACTTTTTGTGGGAATTTAAAACAATATTTAGGAGCCTTGGGTAGAGTTTGAATTGTTTTGGACCTTGTTTAATCACCAAACCCCAAAACACCCCCCCTGCCCTATGAACTCCTTTACCGACTCCGGAAACCCTAGGTTCTCGGAGTACCGTGAAGGAAAGTTGTACTCAAGACTTAAATAATAAGTTTATATTATCTTTGCATCCTCATGAGCATCCCATGGCACTCATTCTTATGCATGAATATGGTTATGTTAGAACACGAAGAAGAAGAAGAAGTCACTGAAGAAGGGATACCACCATCCTCAGATCCTGAAGCAGGCAACTGCTTTTATTTCGATATTTGTGGATCCGAGAAGGACTCACCTGATAACAAAGGCAAGCCCCGGTGCATTTGCCACCTTCCTTGATGTTTTTAAAATCTTTCTCACTTGATTGTTGCATTAGGTGATAGGAATTGATTGATTAAACAATTCCTGCATTACCTTCCTTGATTCCCTGCCTAGAACCCTGTTTTTACAAAAGGGTTTTACTATGCTAGCATTGCTTTAGAAAAACAAAAATGTTTTGTTTTTACAAAAGTTGATGTGGCCAAGGTGGGTGGGTTGTTTTCAAAAATAAAACTTGATGGTGAATCCATCACGGCCGTGATGGATTCAACATCGGAAAAGATGTACCTCTGTCAGGTACCAAGTTTTTGGGTTAAAAAGATTAAGCTGAGACCGGGCGGGTGACTTGCACGAGAAGAGAGTCTCGGTGTAGTGTCTCCGTCTGAGTCGATTAAGGACCGTCTCGATGTAGGCTTGATGATCGAGGACCCTTTAACTGGTCACATGCCTCGTCATGGGTAAGCCTTGCCTCGGGCAGACTAAGGCCGGAATAAGATAACACGAAATGGGCATGGAGCGGTGGCGAGAGTAGCGTGTACCCTCCGTGGCAAGAGGCTGGACGGTGGTGTATCTGTGCTCTCGGTTTGCGTGAACCTGATCCGGTCTTAAGAACCCCAGTGGCGGGTTGACATATGCAAGGGTTAAGTGCTACATATGTCGTGTGATTGGAGATCCTCAGCTGAGTATAATCGATTCGGATCGCCGTACCTTCGCGGTTATGAAGACTTGGTCACTGCCCTACACGTAGCATTCCACTAAAGATGATGGGTTTTTGTTAAGAAACTGGCTAGTGCAGGACCAGTGATTGAACTAGGGTAGAAAGAACTCTAGTTGCAGGTAATTGAACCTAACTTGACAAATAAAATTGGATTTTTAAGGATCCACTTTAGTAAGCATTTCTGCAAAACAGAGTCTTTGATTATTGGAAAAGCCTTACCTTGACTCCCATATAACCAGCATACCCTTGAGAGTCTTTTCTTTAGTCGGGTAAGTCTTGCTGAGTAATTCCACACTCAGGGTTTATCCCTTCGTTGTTTTTAGGTGAGGAAGTAGCAGATTTCTGCTGCTTCTATGCCAAGGTGGTTCCCAAGGAAGAAAAACAAGACTGAAGTGCGGGAGGACTTGGTCCTCCACATAGGATCTTTTGCTTAAAACTTTTCGGGAGGGGTTTTTGCCTCCCTTGGTTTGTATAATATTACTACTCTGCACTCGTTTTTAGTTCTGGTCTGTAATAAAACAACTTGAGCTTGCTTTTAAAATAAATGTGAATTATGTAATCGCTTCCGCAATTCTTTATCTCCGATGTTCTGTAATGTCTGCAAGACGGGTGAATCGTTCCTGGTAAGGTAAGGAAAGATACCGAACTTATCAAGTAGTTCAGGGGCACCTACAGGGTTGTCTAAAGTCCGTTGGACAAGGACAACTGTAGGTGGGCCTAATTACTTGGGAGGTTCCGTCACAGCTGGTATCGGAGCGTAGCCCTTCTTTGTAGATATTATGAGGCATCTTCAAAAGGATTTTCGAAAATCTTACCTAAAAACTCTTTTCTCTTCTTACCTAAGTACTCTGAAGAGTTTATTTAAAGACCAGATAGGATGAGTGCAATTTATAGAAGGTTGAATCGACCAAGGTTGATTCTGTACTTATTCATGCATCATGCTAAGAATTATACTAATAACATTTTCCCCCTTAGAAAGATGCCGCCACGCACAAGGCTAACGGCATGTAAGTCAACGGGACCAATTGGAGTACCTCGGCATCAATTAGCCCCTCGACACGAAAGCAGCAGCAGCGGAAGTAATGACCCCATAGGAGACCTTAAAGCCCAAGTGAGTCGACTTCAAGCAACGCTGCAACACAGGACCAATGCTTGGATCACAGACGGAGATAGAATCAATGAACTAAGAAGGGACATCCGTCACCTGCAGGATCAGCTTGCTGATCGAGACTTAGCACTTGACTGGGCAGTACAGTCTCATATGCTGGCATGTGCTAAGGAAGCGAGGGCTCAGGCCCGAATTAAAGAACTTAGCTCAGCTGTCGACAACCTGCAGGTCTACTGCAATACATTGCATGAGGAAGTCCATATACTATACTCACAATTACACTCTAGTGTGCCTGCACACTCTGCTGAGGCGGAAGCCGGACCCTCTCACGTTGCGGGACGCGCGTTGGGTGGGGAATTAGACCTTTTTGAACCCCCTCCTTCTTTGAGGTTGGTGGACGTCTGGACTCCCACACCTGACGATGAGGCCGCCAAAAGTAACGGAAAGCAGGACTAATGGTGTAATAGAAGTAGAGTAGTGTATTGTAGAATGTACGGTTGTATAATAGGTTGAACTTTTGTATAATGGGTAATGTATCCTGTTATGTAATATCGAGTCTGTATCATTACTTTTTATAGTAATGTAAAATGGAAGGTCTCTTTGGCATATTATGTTTATTTCAAATGTTTTTGCCTCAGATGCCAACCAGGACTCGCGGACAGGACGCAGCCGGAACTTCTGGGGGTCGGGATGTCACCCCAAATCCACCTCCGGTTCCACCCACGCTAGCCGAGGCAATTGCCGCCTTGGTGAATGCCACCGCAGACAATACCCGCTTCCTTAGGGAAATGGCGGGTCAGCAGCAGTTCCAGCAGCAGGCAGGAAGGGGTCTTCAGCAAGGCCCCCGCGAAACTACTTACTTGGATTTCTCGGAAACTCGTCCACCTTTATTCACCAAAGCAGAAGACCCACTGGAAGCTGACGAATGGATACAGGTCATTGAACAGAAGTTTGGTCTTCTTCGTTGTTCTGAAACGCAGAAGCCATTGTTCGCGGCACAGCAACTCCGTGGCCCTGCCAGTACTTGGTGGGGAAACTTTGTGGCTATCCAACCTGACAACCATCAAATCACTTGGGAAGAATTTAAAGCAGCCTTCCGTGAGCACTACATACCTGAAGGGGTGCTGCATATGAAACAAGAGGAATTCATGAAGCTGAAACAAGGAGGAGACACCCACAATCAGTATCTTAACAAGTTTAATCACCTGTCGCAGTATGCCATCGATTAGGTGAATACTGATTTGAAGAAAAAGAACTGTTTTATGAGAGGTCTAAATGACCGGTTGCAGCGAAAAATGGCCACATGTATTGATCTCACATATGGAAAGGCTGTCAGTACAGCCTTATCTGTGGAAGCAAAATACGCAAGTTCTGGGAAGAATAAGGGATTCAGTGGTGAGAGGCCTAATCAGGGCCAGGCAAAGAGGCAACGGTTCGTCATCCGGCCTTCTAGCCAGAACCGTACTTTTTCCCGTCCACCAGCATTCCCTTTCAAACAGCCCATTATTATCCGCCCCAACAATACCTCCACTCCCCCAAATCTGCCGGGTGCCCCAGGCACTCGATTCCCCGCCTTGCCCAGCCCTTCAACTGGGTGTTTCAACTGCGGCAAGTCGGGACATTTTATCAAAGACTGCCCGTACCCCAAGCAAAATCAATCCAATGCTCAGCAAGGAACTGGGAAGTCTACTCAGCCCAAGGGAAATGCTGTGGGGAGAAGTACCAAGAAAACGGGGCGTGTATACTACACTCAAGTGGCCACTACACCGGAAGGAGAGCCGGTGATGATGGGTATGTTTCCCGTGGCCAGTCACCTTGCAATTATTCTTTTTGATTCTGGTGCTTCGCATACCTTCATTAGCAAGAAATTTGTGGAGCAACATCACATTGCATGTTATGAATCAAAAGAGGGATTTAAAATTCATTCACCTGGGGGACATATTTTTACTAGAGAAGTGGCCTATGAAGTGCCAGTAACAATGGTCGGACGGAACTTTCCTGCTAACATGATTGTTCTAAGAGGCCAGGATATAGATGTAATTTTGGGTATGAATTGGTTAACCCAACACAAGGCAATTCTCAACACTGAACTCAGAACCGTCAGGTTGAGCTATAATCAAGAAGAAATTCTTTTGTCTCTCCCCGTGACCAATCCAGCCAAAGCTTCTGGTAGGATATATGAAGCTATTGTACCGGAGATCAAGAACATTCCGGTAGTATGTGAGTTTCCAGATGTATTTCCGGAAGATTTGCCTGGACTACCCCCTGAAAGAGATGTAGAATTCGTAATTGAGCTAAAGCCCGGTACGGCTCCCATCTCCCGAAGATCGTACCGTATGCCCCCTAATGAGTTGGCAGAATTGAAGATTCAATTACAAGATCTACTGAATAAGGGATTTATCCGGCCAAGCTCGTCCCCATGGGGTTGCCCCGCCATTTTTGTTAAGAAGAAGGATCAAACCTTGCGCATGTGCGTGGATTATCGGCCCTTGAATGAGGTCACCATCAAGAATAAGTACCCTCTTCCAAGGATCGACATCTTATTTGATCAACTGACTAGGGCGAGGGTATTTTCTAAAATTGATCTCAGGTCGGGCTATCATCAAATCCGTATTCGGCCCGAGGATATACCAAAGACCGCATTTACTACGCGGTACGGCTTGTTTGAATACTTGGTAATGTCTTTCGGGCTCACAAATGCTCCTGCCCACTTCACCTATTTGATGAACTCGGTGTTCATGCCCGAGTTGGACAAGTTCGTGGTGGTCTTCATCGACGATATTTTGATATACTCTAAAAATGAAGAGGAGCATGCTCAGCATCTACGGATTGTATTGACGCGCCTGAGGGAACATCAGTTGTATGCCAAGTTCAGCAAGTGCGCGTTCTGGCTGGAGGAAATTCAATTTTTGGGGCACGTGTTATCAGCTAAAGGAATTGCGGTAGATCCTAGCAAGGTCAAAGATATTCTGGAGTGGAAACCCCCAACCACTGTTCACCAAGTCCAGAGTTTTCTTGGACTAGCTGGGTATTATCGCAGATTCATACCCGATTTTTCTAAGCTTGTGAAGCCAATCACAAGTTTGTTGAAGAATGACATTAAGTTCAATTGGTCTTCTAAGTGTAATGAAGCCTTTGAGCAATTGAAGACATTATTAACCACTGCTCCGGTACTGGCACAACCGGACATCACTAAGCCTTTCAATGTATATTGTGATGCATCTGGCAGTGGGCTCGGCTGTGTGCTGATGCAAGAGGGCCGAGTAATTGCATATGCTTCAAGGCAGTTGCGCCGGCATGAGGAGCATTATCCAACTCATGATCTGGAGCTAGCTGCTGTGGTTCATGCCCTGAAAATATGGCGTCATTATCTGCTGGGAAATATCTGTCACATATATACAGATCATAAAAGTTTGAAGTACATCTTCACCCAGTCAGAATTAAATATGAGGCAAAGACGATGGCTTGAGCTCATTAAGGACTATGAACTAGAGATCCATTATCACCCAGGCAAGGCCAATGTGGTGGCAGATGCATTGAGTCGTAAGACTTCCTGCCACTGTCTTATGGCGAAGACCTCCGAGAACACCTTATGCCAAGAAATGGAGAAGCTAAACCTGGGGATAATCCAACAAGGGACTCTGAATCAGCTAAAGCTTGAGTCAACCATTTGGCAAAGGATAATTGATGCTCAAAAGGATAATCTGGGTATGAAGCACATACGAGAGAAGATAAGGGCTGGAACAGCCAAATGTTTCAAGGAAGATGATCAAGGTGTGTTATGGTTTAACAACCGCATAGTAGTGCCAAAGAATGAAGAACTCCGCCAGCAAATCTTAGATGAAGCGCATCTTAGTCGCTATTCTATTCATCCGGGAAGCACTAAGATGTACCATGATCTAAAGCAGTACTACTGGTGGACGAAGATGAAAATTGAAATTGCACGCTATGTGGCTAAGTGTGACACTTGCAGACGTGTCAAGGCCATACACATGAAAACTGCCGGTCCATTGCAGTCATTACCAATACCAACATGGAAATGGGAAGACATAAGCATGGACTTCATTGTGGGATTGCCCAGAACCGCAAAAGGATATGACTCTATTTGGGTTATCATTGATCGACTTACCAAGATCGCCCACTTCCTCCCTGTCAAAGTAAAATATCCCATCATTACCTATGCGGAGTTGTACATCGCTCGTATTCTCAGTTTGCATGGTGTTCCAAAGACTATAGTGTCGGATCGTGGACCACAATTTGTATCTAAATTTTGGGAAGAACTTCATAAATTCCTGGGTACTAAACTGCTCCACAGTTCGGCCTATCATCCTCAAACCAGTGGACAAACTGAGAGAGTGAATCAGATACTTGAAGATATGCTGCGGGCATGTGTCCTGGATTTCTCACAGAAATGGGATGAATGTTTACCTTTGGCGGAGTTTTCATATAATAATAGCTATCAAGACAGTATCCAGATGGCACCCTTTGAAGCTTTATATGGACGATGGTGTCGGACTCCGCTAAACTGGTCTGAACCTGGTGAGAGGTGCTTCTTTAGACCTAATCTAGTGAAAGAAACCGAGGATAAGGTTCAGAAAATTATTCATAATCTAAAGAAAGCACAAGCTCGTCAGAAGAGTTATGCAGACAAACGGCGAATGCCCTTATACTTCTTAGAAGGAGACTACGTCTACTTAAAGGTTTCACCAATGAAGGGAGTATCGCGTTTCGGGGTAAAGGGAAAACTTGCACCCAGGTACATTGGTCCATTTCCTATTCTTCAAAGATATGGGCCAGTGGCGTATCAACTTCAACTTCCCGAAACATTGTCTGCTGTACATAATGTGTTCCATGTATCGCAATTGAAGAAGTGTCTTCGGGTTCCCGATCGAACCATGGAAGTGACAGATGTTGTCCTGGAACCAGACTTAACGTACTCGGAACATCCTATTCGAGTTCTGGATCAAAAGGACAGGGTTACCCGGAGAAAGATTCTCAAATTCTACAAGGTACAATGGAACCAGCATTCTGAGGAAGAGGCTACATGGGAAACTCAAGATTTCTTGAATAAAAATTTCCCAGGCTTTCTAGCCTCATGTAATTTGTAAAATGTATATAGTTATTGCAATAAAGGAATGAACCCCCACACCACCCTGCCTTGTACCAGAAATAAGGAAATAAAAATGTGACACATTTCCTTTTCCATTACTCACCCTAGGATCCCTGCCTTGTACGAGAAATAAGGAAATAAAAATGTGACACATTTCCTTTTCCATTACTCACCCTAGGACTTTAAATCTCGGGACGAGATTCTTTTATGGGGGGAAGGATGTAACACCCCTGGTGTTACTATAACTAAAACTTGAGCATGACATCATAACATTGGCATTGTATATGTTTGATACACCTAGAATGCATTCACTAGGCAAAAATTTCAAACAAGTTGTATTGTTTTAAGTGTTGTTGCAAATAGCACCCTGGTTTAGGAACTTAACCCTAAATAGAGGTTAAAGGGGTAAAACTTCACTTAAAATGAGAAAACCTAAACACTTTAGGGTAAAAGTCATAAAATGACCCCAAGAATAAACTTGAATCACTTTTATACCCCTGGGACACCAGAAACCCTAATTGGAACCCTGGAAAACCCTAAAACCAAACCCTAGGGGCTTATGTGCAAAATTAGTCCACTTTTGGGCTAAAGTGCAAAAACCAAGCCAAATAAGTATCTTAAGTCATTTAGTTCACAAATATGTGGACTTGAAAGCTAAACCCTAAGTTTTGGACTCATTTGCAAAAAGGACCTTGATTTTGATTCCTATGCTAAGTCTGAAAACAGGGTTGTAGGCCCAACTTTGTGGCTGTGTAGCTTTCAAAATAGTGAGAATTCATGTTAGGTGACCACATCAAAGTTGAAGACCAATCATTGGAGAACAACTTTGTTTAAGGATTCAAGCCATGTTCTTATGAAAAATGTGGAGAAAATCTCAACCCAAGTTGGACTGTCAGTCTGGTTCTGTCTGAATATCAGACTAACAGATTCATGCCCTGAACTTCAAGCCCAATTTCAAACCAGATTCAGTGACTTTTTGTGACAACACCATGTAGCAAAGTTGTAGATGGTATGTAGCACTACAACTTTGATGCAGAGACTTGGACCTGTTGTCACATGAAACTGGGAGAAAATGAAGCTCCAATGTGCTCTGTCAGTCGCTTTGAATTGGTGTTCACCATTGTACAGTGTTCAACTGAAACAGATAAGGACGCCAGCAAATCCACCGCCGACGACCAATTCCGCCGTGATTCGTGCCGTTGCCGGCCCGACTTGTGCTCGGGATGGGTGGATAAGGGCACACGGTAAAAGATCTTCGCCGTCGGCGAGCTGGCGATCACTCCGGTGACCCCCGTGGCCTTCTCTCCCTCTTTGCGGCTGAGCAGATTAACTCGCCGGTGACCGCCGCTTCCCGGCTGTGCGCCGCGTGTCCAAGCTTTTCCACCGCGTCGCCATGACTACCTATACCCGTCCCATCGTCGACGGGGAGGTTGCCACGGTGGTGGACACGAATTCACCGTACCCACGTTCCTCTCCAGCTCCGGCCGCCAACACGGCTCAGCCAAATTGAGCACCACCGCCCGCGGGCTCTATAAATTGCCCGTACCCCCAGCTCCGCCATGTATCCAAGCACCTACTGCACCCACCGGCATCCCGAAACCCCCACCAGAGCACGTGAATTTGGGATTTCCCCAAAATCGTTGAAGAACACCGCGAAGAACACCTCGCCGTGGTCAGCCCGATTCAGGTCCAATCTCACCCTCGGTTTCCTTGTTTCAACATCCTTGCTTGCTCTTGATGCTCACCGACCCGTTAAATCGAATTAGACCGCCATGAATCGACGGGAACGCACTCATCGGTCCGCCTTGTCCACGGTCGCCGTGGCTAGACCAAACCTTGTGACCATTAGTGAAATTATGTTGGGGGAAATGCTCGGAGTAGTGCTAATTTTGTGTCCGCTGCTCGGAGAACCCTGCCGTTGCCCTAATCGACCGGTGTTAGTGCTCGCCGGAGCACGGCTGTGCGCGAGCGCCGTCGTGGACTTCCAATCGTGAATAGGTTGAGGTGCAGGGGCCTTTTTGTAATCGGTCAGCGACACACAGGAACAGTGAAGAAGCTCGTTTTCAGTTAGTCAAAAACTCGGGGTCTCTTCTGCAAAGATGCCAGGACGCGGGCACGCGCGGGCGCGTTTTGCCCTGGTCCTGGGCCGTTTGGGCCAGAACCGGCCCAGCTCTGTTTAATCCTTTTCTTTTTCTTTTTCAACAAAGCTTTAGAAATATGTAGAAAAATGTAGAAAAATGCTAAAATTGTGAAACTAATTTTCCTAGGCTTGTTATTTTCCCTAGAATTTAATAAAAATAGTTTTGTGATTTTTAGTGGAAATAAGAAATTTTAGGGTATTTAAAGTAGTTAAAAGTATTAGTTATGGATTTTTAGAAAATAATTGGTAAGTCCAATAATTCCCAAACTTTTTGTGGGAATTTAAAACAATATTTAGGAGCCTTGGGTAGAGTTTGAATTGTTTTGGACCTTGTTTGATCACCAAACCCCAAAACACCCCCCTGCCCTATGAACTCCTTTACCGACTCCGGAAACCCTAGGTTCTCGGAGTACCGTGAAGGAAAGTTGTACTCAAGACTTAAATAATAAGTTTATATTATCTTTGCATCCTCATGAGCATCCCATGGCACTCATTCTTATGCATGAATATGGTTATGTTAGAACACGAAGAAGAAGAAGAAGTCACTAAAGAAGGGATACCACCATCCTCAGATCCTGAAGCAGGCAACTGCTTTTATTTCGATATTTGTGGATCCGAGTAGGACTCACCTGATAACAAAGGCAAGCCCCGGTGCATTTGCCACCTTCCTTGATGTTTTTAAAATCTTTCTCACTTGATTGTTGCATTAGGTGATAGGAATTGATTGATTAAACAATTCCTGCATTACCTTTCTTGATTCCCTGCCTGGAACCCTGTTTTTACAAAAGGGTTTTACTATGCTAGCATTGCTTTAGAAAAACAAAAATGTTTTGTTTTTACAAAAGTTGATGTGGCCAAGGTGGGTGGGTTGTTTTCAAAAATAAAACTTGATGGTGAATCCATCACGGCCGTGATGGATTCAACATCGGAAAAGATGTACCTCTGTCAGGTACCAAGTTTTTGGGTTAAAAAGATTAAGCTGAGACCGGGCGGGTGACTTGCACGAGAAGAGAGTCTCGGTGTAGTGTCTCCGTCTGAGTCGATTAAGGACCGTCTCGATGTAGGCTTGATGATCGAGGACCCTTTAACTGGTCACATGCCTCGTCATGGGTAAGCCTTGCCTCGGGCAGACTAAGGCCGGAATAAGATAACACGAAATGGGCGTGGAGCGGTGGCGAGAGTAGCGTGTACCCTCCGTGGCAAGAGGCTGGACGGTGGTGTATCTGTGCTCTCGGTTTGCGTGAACCTGATCCGGTCTTAAGAACCCCGGTGGCGGGTTGACATATGCAAGGGTTAAGTGCTACATATGTCGTGTGATTGGAGATCCTCAGCTGAGTATAATCGATTCGGATCGTCGTACCTTCGCGGTTATGAAGACTTGGTCACTGCCCTACACGTAGCATTCCACTAAAGATGATGGGTTTTTGTTAAGAAACTGGCTAGTGCAGGACCAGTGATTGAACTAGGGTAGAAAGAACTATAGTTGCAGGTAATTGAACCTAACTTGACAAATAAAATTGGATTTTTAAGGATCCACTTTAGTAAGCATTTCTGCAAAATAGAGTCTTTGATTATTGGAAAAGCCTTACCTTGACTCCCATATAACCAGCATACCCTTGAGAGTCTTTTCTTTAGTCGAGTAAGTCTTGCTGAGTAATTCCACACTCAGGGTTTATCCCTTCGTTGTTTTTAGGTGAGGAAGTAGCAGATTTCTGCTGCTTCTATGCCAAGGTGGTTCCCAAGGAAGAAAAACAAGACTGAAGTGCGGGAGGACTTGGTCCTCCACATAGGATCTTTTGCTTAAAACTTTTCGGGAGGGGTTTTTGCCTCCCTTGGTTTGTATAATATTACTACTCTGCACTCGTTTTTAGTTCTGGTCTGTAATAAAACAACTTGAGCTTGCTTTTAAAATAAATGTGAATTATGTAATCGCTTCTGCAATTCTTTATCTCCGATGTTCTGTAATGTCTGCAAGACGGGTGAATCGTTCCTGGTAAGGTAAGGAAAGATACCGAACTTATCAAGTAGTTCAGGGGCACCTACAGGGTTGTCTAAAGTCCGTTGGACAAGGACAACTGTAGGTGGGCCTAATTACTTGGGAGGTTCCGTCACAAGGCGAGTCAGGGGGCTGCCTCCGTGGGGGTCGGTTGCCCTCTTCTTCCCCCTGGCGTCTGGGGGAGAACGGCATCCTCCAGCTTCACGGAGACTTCCTCCAGCCATGCCGGGAGAGGTGGGTCGCCGTCACACAGTCAGGGCGCAGCGCCGCGTCCTCCGTCCGGACGACGGTTGCGCCGCGCACCACGAGGGCAGTGCCCACGCTCTGGACGGTCCCGGCAAGGGCGAAGACCTGCCGGTGCGCTCCGAGGCGTCGGCGGACGGAGATGGCTTCTCTACCGATGAGATTGCCAACTCCGTCAGTAGCCCTGGGTCTCCATCTCCCGGCCTGAATGGCTGGCTCTCGTCCTCGGTGGGTGAGAGTCCTTCCGCCGTAGCACCCGCCCCAGAGCCGCTGCTGAAGCTGCTTCGTTACTCGGGGCGGGGGTAGTTATCGCTGTCGCCGGATCGGGCGGCGGCGGGCCACCCGTCGGCCCGCGATCGCTCCGCGGGCTCCCCAATCTTGTGGGGTTGTTCGCGCCCACGGAGACGGAACCGGAGTTCCATTTGTAACGTCACTTCGAATGCCGGTGTTTTTTGTTCATTTCGGCTTTCGGGGCCTGAACATGTATGTAATTACGGCACGGAGCCGTGTTTTTTCCTCATTTTTAAGCACTAAGACTCGTCTGTTGACTATCTGAACCGTTTCACCAAGCATGAGTCACCCCGTGTCAAGGTGACGAGTGAGGTATCCGTATCCCGGAGGCGTAGGAGTCCCTCGGCTCGGTCGGCCTTGCTGTCCGAGGTTCCTCTAGCTCGGTTAAAGAGACCCCTCGGTCGCTCTTCGTCGAGCCGAGGCCAAGGGTAGCGATATCAGCATGAACAGAGGTGGAGTCGGCTCGAAAATGAAACCTGGTTGGCCGGAGCCTAGCCGGGTTGTCCGTTGGCCGGATCGACGTCGGAGCTGATCAGCCGAGGCTTCGAACCGGGCTGGCGCCCTCGGAAGATGGTTGACCGAGGCCCAAGGGGTAACCGGCCGAGCCGCCTGCTCGGGCCGGATTCCCGGAGAAGTCCCTGGCGGCGATTGTTCGG
Organism: Zea luxurians; assembly: GCA_029449295.1. NCBI lineage: Eukaryota > Viridiplantae > Streptophyta > Magnoliopsida > Poales > Poaceae > Zea > Zea luxurians. The sequence continues at coordinate 139,128,550 of JAOPSE010000010.1, forward strand.
GCGTGGTGATGACGTCGTCCTTCGGAGCGGAGACCCTCGGACCGCGTCGCCGTCCGAGGCTAGGTCGAGCCTCGCCGAAGGTGTCGTTGATGCCGAGGGTGTTGCTGCCCCCTTCCAGCACCAAGACTCAAGCCTGCAGGATCAGATTGTCTTGTAGCGTGTGCCTTGTGCGGCCGTCGAGGCCAGAACACACACCCTCGCTGCGTTGTAAAGCTGCGTCTCTTTTCCTCTTGTTTCGAGTATCTGGACTTTTTGTCGGTAACAGGGATGTTTGTGCGAGCGAGAGTTGCTTCTCGCGGAAGGTGATGAGTGAGGTATCCGTATCCCGGTGGCGTGGGAGTCCCTTGGCTCGGTCGGCCTTGCCGCTTACGCGTACTCTCACCTGTCCATGAGGCCCTGTCACCGACTCGGTCGAGAAGGCTCGAAGGATCGCTTCAGCAGAAGGGCTTTCGAACGTAAAGACTTGTTCGATCCGCGGAGCCACTTTATCCGAACGTGAGTTACTTATCGCAGAAGGTGATGAGTGAGGTATCCGTATCCCGGAGGCGTAGGAGTCCCTCGGCTCGGTCAGCCTTGGCTGCTTACGTGTACTCCGTCGTTTCCAGGACCCACTTTTCGAAGTAGTCAAAAAGCACGAAAGACATTCTGGTAGGAGAGATTTTTTTTTCGAGGAAAATTTTGACGTAGAGGGGGTTTCCCCCCTTTTAGCCCCCGAGGGAGGGTCGGGTTTTGCCGAGGCTAGGCCGACCCTTCCTTGTTGACTAAACTTTGCGTGAGTGCGAGGTATATGAACAACTTGGAAACATCTTAAGGGTAGAAGCGACGTAGCTGTTGGATGTTCCATGCGTTGCCGTAGACCTCGCCTTGACTGTTGGCCAGCTTGTACGTTCCGGGCTTCAGGACTTTGGCGATGACGAATGGCCCTTCCCAGGGGGGCGTGAGCTTGTGCCTCCCTCGGGCGTCTTGTCGCAAACGAAGCACCAGGTCGCCCACCTGGAGGTCTCGGGGTCGGACCCCTCGGGCGTGGTAGCGTCGCAGGGACTGCTGATACCGCGCCGAGTGTAGTAAGGCCCTGTCCCGAGCCTCTTCCAGCTGGTCCAGCGAGTCTTCTCGGCTAGCTTGGTTGCTTTGATCGTCGTAGGCCCTCGTCCTCGGGGAGCCGTATTCCAGGTCAGTGGGCAAGACGGCCTCGGCCCCATAGACCAGGAAGAACGGCGTGAAACCCGTGGCTCGGCTCGGCGTTGTCCTCAGGCTCCAGACCACCGAGGGGAGTTCCTTCATCCATCGCTTGCCGAACTTGTTGAGGTCGTTGTAAATCCGAGGCTTGAGCCCTTGTAGAATCATGTCGTTGGCACGCTCTACTTGCCCATTCGACATGGGATGAGCTACGGCAGCCCAGTCCACCCGGATGTGGTGATCCTCGCAAAAATCCAAGAATTTTCTGCCGGTGAACTGGGTGTCGTTGTCGGTGATGATGGAGTTTGGGACCCCGAAGCGATGGATGATGTTGGTGAAGAACGCCACCGCCTGCTCGGACCTGATGCTGTTTAGGGGTCGGACCTCGATCCACTTGGAGAATTTGTCGACGGCGACCAGCAGGTGCGTGTAGCCCCCGGGCGCCTTCTGCAGAGGGCCGACGAGGTCCAGACCCCACACAGCGAAGGGCCAGGTGATGGGTATCGTCTGCAGAGCCTAAGCGGGCAGGTGGGTCTGCTTCACATAGAATTGACACCCTTCGCAGGTGCGGACGATTCTAGTGGCGTCAGCCACCGCCGTTGGCCAGTAGAAGCCTTGCCGGAAAGCGTTCCCGACGAGGGCTCGAGGCGCTGCGTGATGGCCACAAGCCCCCGAGTGTATCTCTTGCAGGAGTTCCTGACCTTCGGCGATGGAGATGCATCGCTGGAGGATGCCCGAGGGGCTGCGGTGGTAGAGCTCCTTCTCATCGCCCAGCAAGACGAACGACTTGGCGCGTCGCGCTACCCGCCGAGCCTCGGCTTGGTCGAGGGGTAGCTCTCCTTGGCGGAGATATTGCAGGTACGGGGTCTGCCAATCTCGATCAGGCGTGACCCCGTTCCGCTCCTCCTCGATGTGCAGCGCCTCGCCCTCGGGGGCCGAGGGTTCCTCGGGCTGAACCGAGGACGCCTCGGGCTGGGCCGAGGGTACCTCGGACTGGGCCGAGGACGCCTCAGGCTCGGGCGTGTCGTTGATCTTGATGGAGGGTTGGTGCAGATCTCGGGAGAAGACGTCCGGGGGAACCGTCGTTCGCCCCGAGGCTATCTTCGCCAGCTCGTCCGCAGTCTCGTTGTAGCGCCGGGCGATGTGGTTAAGCTCGAGCCCGTAGAACTTGTCTTCCAGGCGCCGAACCTCATCGCAGTAGGCCTCCATCTTCCGGTCGCGGTAGTGGGAGTTCTTCATGACCTGGTCGATGACGAGCTGCGAGTCGCCGCGAGCGTCGAGGCGTCGGACCCCTAGCTCGATGGCGATTCGCAATCCGTTGATCAGAGCTTCGTACTCAGCCACATTGTTGGACGCCGGGAAATGGAGGCGCAGCACGTAGCGCAGGTGTTTCCCGAGGGGCGAGACGAAGAGCAGGCCTGCGCCGGCTCCCGTCTTCATTAGCGACCCGTCGAAAAACATGGTCCAGAGCTCCGGTTGGATCAGAGCCGTCGGCAACTGGGTGTCGACCCATTCGGCTACGAATTCCGCCAATACCTGGGACTTGATGGCCTTCCGAGGGGCGAACGAGATTGTCTCGCCCATGATTTCCACCGCCCATTTTGCGATCCTGCCCGAGGCCTCTCGGCACTGGATGATGTTGAGGCAGCTGCCCCCATCCATCAGGACCTTGGTGAGCCTAACGTCGCCGATGATGGGGTCGACGACGAGCGGGTACTTCCCCGGGCTCGGCACGTGGTCGGGGTGGTCAGCTTGGTCGAAGGTGATGGGCTTGTCGGACCAGTCTAGGTAGACTGGCGCCGCCTCCTTCGCCGAGCAGACCTCCCGACGCTCTCGCTTGCGATGCCGAGCCGAGGTATTCGCCGCATGCCCTCCGTAGATCATGAAGCAGTCGCGGACCTCAGGGAACTCTCCTGCTCGGTGATCTTCCTTTTTGTCGTCGTCGTGGGCCCTGCCACCCTCTGCGGGTGGCTCGGCCTTGTGGAAGTGGCGCCGAAGCATGACGCACTCCTCGAGGGTGTGCTTGACGGGCCCCTGATGGTAAGGGCACGGCTCCTTGAGCATCTTGTCGAAAAGGTTAGCACCTCCGGGGGGCTTCCGAGGGTTCTTGTACTCGGCGGCGGCGACAAGGTCCGCGTCGGCGGCGTCGCGTTTCGCTTGCGACTTCTTCCTGCTTTTCTTCCTGGCGTCGCGCGGAGTAGACGTCTCGGGAGCCTCTTCCGATGGGCGGCCCCGGGGCTGCTTGTCCTTTCGGAAGATGGCCTCGACCGCATCCTGGCCAGAGGCGAACTTGGTGGCGATGTCCATCAGCTCGCTCGCCCTGGTGGGGGTCTTGCGACCCAACTTGCTCACCAGGTCACGGCAAGTGGTGCCGGCAAGGAACGCGCCGATGACATCTGAGTCGGTGATGTTGGGCAGCTCGGTGCGCTGCTTCGAGAATCGCCGGATGTAGTCCCGAAGAGACTCTCCCGGCTGTTGTCGGCAACTTCGGAGGTCCCAGGAATTCCCGGGGTGCACGTACGTGCCCTGGAAGTTGCCGGCGAAGGCTTGGACCAAATCCTCCCAGTTGGAGATCTGCCCCAGAGGTAGGTGCTCCAACCAGGCGCGAGCAGTGTCGGAGAGGAACAGGGGGAGGTTGCGGATGATGAGGTTGTCGTCGTCCGCTCCACCCAGTTGACAGGCCAGGCGGTAGTCCGCGAGCCACAATTCCGGTCTCGTTTCCCCCGAGTACTTTGTGATAGTAGTCGGGGGTCGGAATCGGGCCGGAAACGGCGCCCGCCGGATGGCCTGGCTGAAGGCCTGCGGACCGGGTGGTTCGGGTGAGGGACTCCGATCCTCCCCGCTGTCGTAGCGTCCCCCACGCCTGGGGTGATAGCCTTGGCGCACCCTTTCGTCGACGCGGGCCCGACGGTCGCGACTATGGTGCTCGTTGCCGAGGTGGCCCGGGGCCGCAGGCGCGGTGTTGCGCATGTGCCCGGTGTAGACCGAGGCTTCCCGCATGAATCGGGAAGTCACGGCATGAGGTTCCGAGGGGTACCCCTGCCTTCGGGAGGCAGAGCTCTCGGCCCGCCGGGCCGCAGCGCCTTCCAGGAGATTCTTGAGCTCTCCCTGGATTCGCCGACCCTCGGTGGTTGATGGCTCCGGCATCGCGTGGAGGAGCATCGCTGCGGCTGCCAGGTTCTGACCGATCCCGCTGGATGCGGGTGGCGGCCTGTCCCTGGCATCGTTGGCGACGCGGTGCTGGAAACCCTAGGGCAGGTGACGTATTTCTCCGGCCGGGGGCTGGCCCGCCCATACCTGCCCGACGTCCCGGCGGATCGAGTCAAGCGCTCCTGCTCCCTCGTCGAGCCTGGCCTACGCCCCGCGGACTTGCTCGAGTTGTGGGTCGTGACCCCCCGCCGGAACGGGGACCACAGCTAGCTCCCGCGGGATGTCGGCGCGAGGCACTAGCCTAGGGAGATCGCCATCCTCCGGCATGCCGAGACGGTTGCCTTCGGAGGGATCCCCTAGCTCGACGTGGAAACATTCGCGGCTCGGGCCGCAGTCCTTGTCGTCAAGGCTGCGGCTACCGTCGGAACGGTCGGAGAGGCAGTAGTCACATGCGGTCATGAAGTCCCGCATGGCACTGGGGTTGCCAGATCCAGAGAAATCCCAGCAGATGCTGGGATCGTCATCTTCCTCGGACCCAGAGGGCCCGTAGGTCGAGACGTCCGTCAATCGGTCCCAAGGCGACCGCACACGAAACCCCAGAGGGGTTGCACTCGCCTCAACGTGAGCGCCCGCCAAAGCGAGGTCGCTAGGCGGGTTGAGGTCGAGTCGAAAGGACGTAGGATGGGAATCAGTCGGTACCTTTTGGTCGACGAGGAGCGACGTAGTCACATCGGGGACTGATTGCGCCGTCGTCTCGGGTACGAGGGCGACGTCCTGCAGGCCCTCCGCGAGCGTGCTAGCGTCGTCCAATTGCTCGGGATTGGCGTGTCGCGGGGGGACGGCGCCCGCCTTCGTCTCAAACGCGAGGTCGATGCCCGACGCGTCCTCCGTTGGGGCGCTGGGGATGTTGATTCGCTCGACAGCCGACGGAGCGCAGCCTCCCATCCGGCCTTGGTTGCCCCGCCTCCTCCTCCGATGGCGAGGGAGAGGACGGGGCGAGCTCGAATGTTGTTCTTCCACCACGCGGGGAAGACGTCGTCGATTCCGCCGCCGGCGGGCGGGCTGTCGGCCGCCATTGTCGTTGTCGCGCGGCGGTGGAAGGAGTATCATGTCGTAGCTGCCGTCGAGAGACATGAACTCGAGACTCCCGAAACGGAGCACTGTCCCGGGTTGGAGAGGTCGTTGGAGACTGCCCATCTGGAGCTTGACGGGAAACTGCTCATAAACACGCAGCAGGCCCCTACCTGGCGCGCTAACTGTCGGCGTTTCGAGACCGGGGGGTCCCTAAGCCGACGAGTGAGTGTGCCGCGTGCCCCAGCCCAGATGGGTCGAGCGCGTGGGCGAGCGCGAAGGGGGGAAAGCGAGGTGGCCGGAGCCGAGTCGTGAGGGAGGTGGAGATCCCGCGGCCTTCGTGTTCGTCCCGCGCCCAGGTCGGGTGCGCTTGTAGTAGGGGGTTACAAGCGTCCACGCGGGTGAGGGAAGCGAGCGGCCCCAAGAGAGCGCCTGCCCCGTCCTCGTTCCCGCGCGGCCAACCTTCCCTAAGAAGGCCCTGGTCCTTCCTTTTATAGGCGTAAGGAGAGGATCCAGGTGTACAATGGGGGTGCAGCAGAGTGCTACGTGTCTAGCGGGGGAGAGCTAGCGCCCTAAGTACATGCCAAGGTGGCAGCCGGAGAGATCTTGGCACCCAGCTGGTGTGGTGTCGTGGCTATCGGTGGAGCAACGGAGCCTGGCGGAGGGACAGCTGTCGGAGTTGTTGGGTCCTTGCTGACGTCCCCCTGCTTCCGTAAGGGAGCTGAGAGCCGCCGCCGTCACAGGGCTAGCGGGGCGCCATCATTGCCTATCTGGCGGAGCTAGCCAGATGGGATGTCGGTCTTGTTCTCTGCGGCCCGAGTCGGCTCGGGGTAGGGTGATGATGGCGCTTTCTGTTGACGTGGCGGACTTGTGCCCAAGGTCGGGCGACGTGGAGGCTCCTCCGAGGCCGAGGTCGAGTCTGTCTTCCATGGCCGAGGCCGAGCCCGAGCTCCTGGGTCGGGCGAGGCGGAGGTCGCTCGGCAGAGGCCGGGGCGGAGTCCGACCCCTGGGGTCGGGCGAAGCGGAGTTCGTCGTCTTCTGGGGCCTTAGCCCGAGTCCGAGCCTTGGGTCGGGCGGAGCGGAGTTTGCCGTCTTCCGGGGCCTTAGCCCGAGTCCGAGCCCTGGGTCGGGCGGAGCGGAGTTCGCCGTCTTCTGGGGCCTTAGCCCGAGTCCGAGCCCTGGGTTGGGCGGAGCGGAGTTCGCCGTCTTCCGGGGCCTTAGCCCGAGTCCGAGCCCTGGGTCGGGCGGAGCGGAGTTCGCCGTCTTCCGGGGCCTTAGCCCGAGTCCGAGCCCTGGGTCGGGCGGAGCGGAGTTCGCCGTCTTCCGGGGCCTTAGCCCGAGTCCGAGCCCTGGGTCGGGCGGAGCTTCCTATGGCGCCTTTGGCAAGGCCTGACTGCCTGTCAGTCTCACTCTGTCAAGTGGCACTGCAGTCGGGATGGCGCAGGCGGCGCTGCCCTTCTGTCAGACCGGTTAGTGAAGCGGCGAAGTGACGGCGGTCACTTCGGCTCTGCCGGGGGGCGCGCGTCAGGATAAAGGTGTCAGGCTACCTTTGCGTTAAATGCCCCTGCGACTCGGTCGGTTGGTGCGGCGATTTAGTCAGGGTTGCTTCTTAGCGAAGGCAAGGCCTCGGGCGAGCCGGAGATGCGTCTGCCGTTAAAAGGGGGCCTCGGGCGAGACGGAAACACCTCGGGGTCGGCTGCCCTTGCCCGAGGCTAGGCTCGGGCGAGGCGTGATCGAGTCGCTCGTATGGACTGATCCCTGACTTAATCGTACCCATCAGGCCTCTGCAGCTTTATGCTGATGGGGGTTACCAGCTAAGAATTAGGCGTCTTGAGGGTACCCCTAATTATGGTCCCCGACAATATTGAATATTTGCGACTGTTCAGTGTCCATGGTAGGAGATGAGCGGCAAGAGCAAGAAAGGCGGAAGTTCATCGCACCATTCCGGCGACAAGCGGAAGCGCGAGCCGAGCCCTCCCTCAGAGGACTTCGGCGATTCCGAGTATTCGGAGGAGGAGCTTTCCTCCAAGTCCGAGGGGTCACCGGTCTACACCTCTCCCCCGGCATCGTCCGATGACTTGGACGATTTCTAGGGGATCACCGTCGAGGTGTGGACATACATCCGGACCGTCGAGCGCTCCGGGCTCGAGGGCTCAGATGAGTCAGAGGTCTCCTCGGACGAGGAGAACTCCACTGACTCGTCCGAGGAGGAGAGCGGCGGTGACGACGACGACGACGAGGGCGACGGCGACGACAGAGGCGACGGTGATGGTGACGGCGGCAAGGGCGATGGCGACGGCGACGGCAAGAGCGGCAGCGGCAGCAGCAAGGTCAGTGGCAAAGCACCACTGGCTTAAATATTAGTATAGATAAATAGTAGTAGAAGTAGTATTAGTGGAATAATGTAGTAGTATTTAGTAGTATAGTGTAGTGTAGACAGTAATGTAATGTATCGAAGAATGGGAAGAAGACTGGCTCATAATGAGTCGGTCTTTGAGTTTGTGGAAGGACTTCCCCTTTTATATAATGAAAAAAACTCCGGCTTGTTCTATGCATATCTTTTGCCTTTCCATCGTTCCTTTATAGTCGATCGACAGCTTGTATTTGTGCCCAACACAGCCGCTGTTCTGAAAGATAACGCTCGAGTAACGACTTGTAATTGCTGTGTCGTATTTAATTCTGCCTGCATTTTCGTAGAGAAAAAAATGGCTGAGTTACTGCTGGTGTCTTCAGAGGTAACAACCAAATTACGTTAGATTGCATCAGTGTTTTATAGGCAACAGCCGAGCTATGATGGGCCATGCCGGCGTTTTAAAAGTAACAGCCGAGTGGTGCTTGGCGACGTCAGCGTTTTTAGAGGTAACAGCCGAGTCATGCTAAGCCACGTCGGCGTTTTAGAAATAACAGTGGAGTGGTGCTTGACGACGTCAGCGTTTTAGAGGTAACAGTCAAGTCATATCGAGCCATGTCAACGTTTTAGAGGTAACAGCCGAGTCATATCGAGCCACGTCGGCGTTTTAGAAATAACAACCGAGTGGTGACTAAGCACTTTTTAGAAACGGTGTCTGACCCTGGAAAACCCCATTTATATCATGTCGCCGCACGCCTCTGCGTTCTGAGCCCTAGCCTCACTTTTTTGCCTCCGAACATCCTCTGTTTCCTTTGATTTTGCTTCCGCCCAGTCCGCCGACGAGATTGCGATGGCGCCCAAGCGATAAAACCAGAATTCTGCTGCTGCGGTCATTCCTCCTATCGATCTCAACAGCCAGTTGCCTTTCGCAGGTAATCATATGTCTGTTGTTTCTGAGTCGAATCTTCTCCACCTTGTCGATATCGGAGTTCTTCCTCCGAAGGAACTTTGCTCTTGGCGGATTTGTCGTGGAGTTACTGTCCCGGCAGAGGATACTCACGAGTCCGTTGTTTACATCCCTTTTCTTATCTGCGGCCTTACTCTTCCCATTTCTCCCTTCTTTCGCGGTCTCCTTGACTTTTACAATCTGAATCTGACTGACCTGAATCCCAACTCTATTCTGCAAATTTCTGTCTTTGTTCATCTGTGTGAAGCCTACCTTGGAATTCTTCCTCACTTCGGTTTGTGGAAGTATTTGTATCACTGTCGTCCTGGGATGGCTGGGGGCAGCACCAGCAAGTGGGCGGTGTGAGTCTGGAGATGCACCATGGGAGGAAAACAAAATACCTTGATATCCCACTTAAGGATAGCATTAAAGGATGGCATTTAGAGTGGTTCATTGTGGAAAACCATGGCAAGTCCCTCCCCCACGGTCAGGGAGACAACTGGATGTTCGCACTCCAAGTTGGATTGAGTCTCCTACAGACTTGGAGATAACAGAAGCCAAGGTTCTGCTTGCTGAAATTTGTTTGTTGAAGGAGAGATGTCTGACCGCTGAAGCTGTGGTTGCAAACTTTGTTTTTAAGAATATTCAGCCACTGAAGGACAGAGCATACCCGGCTTATTTATACAGTGGTGTCACCGACTCAACCCGAGTTACCAACAAGAGGATTCCTGCTGTGGTTTTGGTGAGCCGACTGAAGATGATCTTGAGGGGCAAAGTATCAAACATTGGTGCTCCTGTTGCATATTCTGCTTGGAATCTGCCACCTTCTAAGTCCTTTTTCAATTTTGTGTCCAATCCTCCTGCTGGTGATAGTAGTTTGGGTCTTAGAGTGCGACCCTCTCTCAAAGATGTTGAGGTCCTGGTTGCTTCACTTGGTGATCTTCCCAATGATGAGAGGCAAGTTCACTTTGAGATGCCTATGAGTCCAGGTGATGCAGAGATAAGTGCTATGTTGAACATGTTGGCTGGGGATTCTTCTGACTCGGTCCCTGCTGAAACAATGGTTGTTGTTACTATTCCAGAGCTTGAAAAAACCGTGGACACCCGAAAGCCTGAGGGTACTCGCCTGAAACGTCTCCGCCAGGTCAGTCATCCAACTGCACCTGCCGAGGGGAAGAAGAAGAAAAAGAGACGGCTTCGGCAAGTGTCGTGTTTGGACTAGGATGTTGGCCCTTCTGCTCCTGCTGCTGAAGAAGTATCGGTGGAAATCTTTACTAGAGCTGAACCCAATGGGTGACCCTGTTGATGCTGATCCCGATGGGTGTGACCCTACCAGAGCTGATCCCAATGGGTGTGACCCTGTGCCGTTTATTGTCCGTATTGTTGACGAGGACGAAGAAGAAGAAGAGGAAGTCCCATTGATTCGGAAGAACAGTCGGGCATTACAGAGTTAGTGGGGGGAATAGCGATATTCCTTCTCTAGCTCTATCTGCTCTTGTTGGGCTGCAAGAATTATCCATAAAAAATTTTGATCAGGCTCTCGAGGATGTTGTTCCTAAAGATATGCTGTCAGAGCCAACTGATGGTGATATGATGGACGTCTGCTCTAACACTTCAGATGTGGGATTAGAGGTATCCCGGGCAGCATCTCGTGCATCATCGACCATGGAAGGCGGTCTTTGGAGCCAAGAGGTTAGTCAAGGTCGCTTAATTCCCATGGAGGTGATTGAGAATCCTTCAGCCTTAAAGGTGGCTGTTGTAGAGAACCCAGTCCTCAAGGGTGGTGCTGGTGGTTGCCCAGCCCCCAAGGGTGTTGCCGGTAATGATCCGGCTTGGGTGGGCAGCGCAAGCTGCAACCCAGCCCCTGAGGGTGTTGCTGCTGATGATCCGACTTTGATGGGCAGTGCGAGCTGCAACCTAGCCCCCGAGGGTGTTGCTGGTGATGATCCGATTCTGATGGGCAGTGCGAGCTGCAACCCAGCCCCTGAGGGTGTCCGAGCGAGCTCCCCTTCTCATACCTCCATGGATGTCCACGTCGGGTCTTCTCCACCACACTCTGGTGGCATAATACCAGCGCATGCTTCAAATGAGGGAGTCACCTTAGAGGTCGGCACACCGGATGCTAGGGTTCTGATGCCTGCTAGTGGTGTTGAATTAATCCCTGGCGATGTTCTTCAGATTGCCCCGGTTGATATTCTTTCGTCGAGCCACCACCTAGCTTCTCATGACTTGGGATTTCCTTTGTTCTTTTCTAATCTTCAACTAATTTGGCTTTTTCTATTCTGGCAATACTCCAAGCAAATTACTATCTTTGCACTCATTTGTTTTTAATATCAGGCTTTGATCGACGGGATGGCTGGTCAATTGAGATCACAAGGTGCCTCTATCCCAGAAGGAGCTCTGTCTCTGACGCAATGGAATCCGTTGCTGCTTCAGAAGCAGATATCTGATTTGAAAATGTCAAATGCTGGTTAGTGTCTTTGTTTCTTCCTTGGCTGATTGATTAGTCTGTTTTTAACTATGTGTGCTTCTTCGACTGTTTTTTGTTAGATATGGCCTGGCGGTACTCTGAACTCGAGGGGAAGTATTCCCAAGGTCAGATTGACCTGGCTCGGGTCTCTGCTTCTTTAGACGATGCCAATTCTTTGAATTCCTCTCTTAGTGCTTAGCTTGACTCCGAAAGGGCGGCTAACGAGGTAAGCTTGCTTGACTTTCTTTGCTATGTTTTTACTGCTTACTGGATACTTGAGAGCTGATCCTTTTCTGTAGGAGGAGAAACGGGTACTTGCGGCTTCTCTCGATAACCTTGATAGGTTGTATCGTGACGCCAGCAATTCTCTGACCGTCTTGGAGAGGAGCCACCGTTTTACCATGGTAGATTTGGATCATCACCGTCACGAGCTACAAGTATCCCAGGATGGGGTCCTGCGTCTTAGGCAGTTGGTGTCGAGCAAAGACTCTGTCATCAAGGATCTGCGCGCCTCCAAGAGATCAATCGTCCAGGAGCTAGAAACCGCTCGACTGGCTACCAAGGTTGCCGAAGACAATTCCACCATTTTGAAGGCTCAACGCGACAAGGCTATGGATAAAGCCATTCGCGTGGGGCGGATCTTGATGAGAAGGCCAGGCGTAGTTGTTCCAGATGATATAGTTGCCGATGTCAAAGCTGCTCCTGACTCCTCGAGTCGCCCTTCTTCATCGGTTGCTCCTGAGAATGACACTGCCAAGTAGAAATACTGAATACATTCATGAACTATATGTGTATGTGATCAATATGCCCGAATACTCGGTTAGAACATGTTGTTGGCACTGAATGCTATTTTTGTTTTCTGTTGTTGGAATCAACAGTTGTTATGATTGCAGAAGTAAATGCAGTGTGCTGGTTTCGAAGCTTTTTCCTATTTTATGCTAATTGATTAGCTAATGAGGCATAGAGATCGCCCTAAGATGAGTGATCGTAAGCATGTTATACTAGGTCGAGTAGGCGTGAGCATGTTGCACCATCTTAAGTCATTGCCAACTTAAGTCGATTGCTTTGTTAGTAGGGTATAGTGGTCACCCTAAGTTGAGTAAGCGTGAGCATGTTGCGCCGTCTTAAGTCACTGCCGACTCAAGTCGATTGCTCCGTCAGTAGGGTATAGTGGTCACCCTAAGTTGAGTAAGCGTGAGCATGTTGCCCCGTCTTAAGTCACTGCCGACTTAAGCCGATTGCTCCGTTAGTAGGGTATAGTGGTCACCCTAAGTTGAGTAAGCGTGAGCATGTTGCACCGTCTTAAGTCACTGCCGACTTAAGCTGATTGCTCCGTTAGTAGGGTATAGTGGTCACCCTAAGTCGAGCAAGTGTGAGCATGTTGCACCGTCTTAAGTCACTGCCGACTTAAGCCGATTGCTCCGTTAGTAGGGTATAGTGGTCACCCTAAGTCGAGTAAGCGTGAGCATGTTGCACCATCTTAAGTTACTGCCAACTTAAGTTGATTGCTCCATTAGTAGGGTATAGTGGTCACCCTAAGTCGAGTAAGCATGCAGATTGATAATAAATAGTTCGAGTGCCCTTGAGAATGAAATCTTTTTATCGATGATGTATTTTTCGATTACATAATACAATGCTGCCCTGATAGCCTTTGAAATCTAGCTAGGGGTAAAACTTCCTGAGATGCTCTATATTCCATGAATTCCCTATTTCTGCGCCATCCATTTGAGTAAGCTGATATGATCCTGGCCGAGTGACTTCTGCTACCATGAATGGCCCTTCCCATAGCGGTGACAATTGGTGTCGTCCTTCCTCCGTTAGAATTCGGCGAAGGACCAAGTCTCCCACTACGAAGGATCGATGTCGTATGGCCTTATCAAGATAGCGCCTCAGGGTTTGCTGGTATCTAGCTGACTGAATTACTGTATTCAATCGTTCTTCTTCCAATATATCAATATCCTATAGTCTGGTAGCTTCTGCCTCAGCTATGTTTTTGAAGACCAGCCTTGGTGCCCCAAACCCGAGGTCGGCAGGTAGCACAGCCTCTGAACCATAGACCATGAAGAAGGGAGTGTTTCCATGCAAAGCTCGACTAGGTTGAGTTCTTAGGCTCCAAATCACAAACGACAACTCTCTGATCCACTTTCCCGCGAACTTTTCATTCTTGTCGAAGACTTTCTTCCTGAGTGCTTCCAATATCATTCTATTAGCCCTTTCTACCTGACCGTTGGATCTTGGGTGTGCTACTGACGCATATTTGATCTGGATGCTTCTTTGTTCGCAAAAATCAAAGAATTCAGAGCTAGTGAAATTGGATCCCAAGTCAGTTATAATGCTATTCAATATTCCAAACCTGAATATTATATCTTGTATGAATTCCATTGCCTTAGCTGAAGTCAGAGAAGCAATGGGTTTGTACTCTATCCATTTAGTGAATTTGTCAATGGCAACCAGCATGAGAGTATAGCCTCCATGAGCTTTCTTGAAGGGTCCAATCATGTCCAGTCCCCAGCACGTAAATGGCCATGTCACTGGTATAGTTTGCAGTTGCTGTGTTGGTAAATGCTATTGCTTTGATAAGAATTGGCAAGCTTCGCACTTCTGGACTAACTCGGCTTCATCATTTTTTGTCGTCGGCCAGTAGAAACCAGACCTGAAGACCTTCCACATTAAAGTTCTAGATGCTGCATGTATCCTGCACTGTCCGACATGGATCTCATCTAACAGTTGCTTCCCAGTAACCGAAGGAATGCACTTCATGAGGACTCCCACTGCGCCTCTTTTGTACAGTGTATCCCCAAGGAGGGTGTAGTGGGATGATTGTCTTGCCATGCGTTCTGCTGCCGCTTTATCATCCGGATCCTCTTCATTCTTTATATATCTGATGATGGGCTCCTTCCAGTCATTAGAGTCTAACTTTGGCTGGCTCAAAACGTTACACTCTTCTGCTTGATCTGAGGAAATGCTTGGGCGTGGCACCTCTTGAACGAAAACTCCAGGTGGAACCTAGGTCCGACTGGATCCTAGTTTTGACAACACGTCTGCCGCCAAGTTGCGATCTCTTTCCACATGATGAAATTTCAGCCCTTCAAATTTGTCTTCTTGTTTTCGGACGGTTGTGCAGTACTTGCCCATAGAGTCATTCGAGCAATCCCATTCTTTATTTATCTGACTTATGACCACCAGTGAATCTCCATATACCATCAACCTCTTAATGCCTAGTGATATGGCAATGTTCAATATGTGGATCAAAGCTTCATACTCTGCTGCATTATTGGATGCCGAGAATAACAACTGGAGAGCATATTTGAGTTGCTCACCTCCAGGTGCAATGAAGAGGATCCCTGCACCTGCCCCCTGCAGCTTTAACGAGCCATCGAAATACATCTGCCATACTTCTGTAGTCTCAGGGTTGTCTGGTACTTGTTGCTCGGTCCATTCTGATATGAAGTCAACTAGTGCCTGAGTCTTTATTGCAGTACGAGGCCGAAACTCAATATCGTGAGCTCCCAGCTCGCAGTCCCACTTGCCTATTCTTCCGATGGCTTCTTTGTTGTGGAGAATATCCCCTATTGGAAATCCTGTGACTACTATGACTTTGTGGTCGTCAAAGTAGTGACGGAGCTTGCGTGCAGTTAGAAGTACTGCATATAATAGTTTTTGAACTTGAGGATATTTCTTCTTTGAGGGTCCCAGGACTTCACCGATAAAATAGATGGGATGATGTACTGGATATGCATGTCCTTCCTCTGCAAGCTCGACTACCAACGCGGTGCTCACCACGTGAGTCGTGCAAGAGATGTACAACAATAGATCTTCGGTCGGCTGACTTGGCGTGGCTCGTCATGGCGGCTTTAGCACTGACGGCGTGGTCAAGAACTTTGAAAGGGAAATGTGCCTTTGGGCCATTTCTAAAGTATTTTGGTGATTAAGTTCCCAACACATATTCTCTAAGTGTTAAATTGTGCCAAAGATTGAAGAAGTGCAAATCATGTAACAAGGTATGTTTCTAGACTTAGTATATTGATTTGGGTACTAATATATTGTATCTAAGTGCTAGAAACAGGTGAAAATGGATTGGAAAGGAGTTGGCTGTGTACAGCCAACTACTGCTCGGTCTGGGTGCACCGGACTGTCTGGTGGTGCACCGAATAGTGTCCGGTGCGCCAGGACTAGTCTCTGTGAACCGGCCGCTCTCGGGACTCGATGGCGGCGTATGGCTACAATTCACCGGACTGTCCGGTGGTGCACCGGACTGTCCGGTGAGTCGTCCGCAGCGAAGTCATCGCTCTCGGGAAAAGTTCAACGGGGTATGACTATAATTCACCGGACTGTCCGGTGGTGCACCGGACTGTCCGGTGAGCCAACGGTCGACTGCGCCAATGGTCGGTCGCGCAATCTTCGCGCGACACGTGGACGCGCCAACGATCGGCAGGGGGCACCGAACAGTGTCCGGTGCGCCAATTGCCACGAATCTGCAACGGTCGAATGCACCAGAAAAGGAAGGAGATCACGCACCGGACAGCTACAATGACTGTCCAGTGGCACACCGGACTGTCCGGTGCGCCACCCGATAGAAGGCAAGATTAGCCTTCCAAGATCGCCTCCAACGGCTCCTAGCTGCCTTGGGGCTATAAAAGGGACCCCTAGGCGCATGGAGGAGTCACCCAAGCATACTCTAAGCATTCTAAGTCTTCCACACTTCGTCTTCGCGCACTTCATCGACTGTGTTAGTGATTTGAGCTCCGTTCTAGTTGTGAACTTGTTGTGCCTCATTTTTGAGCTCAAGTCTTGGCTTGTGTGTGTGCGTATTGTTGTGGATTTGTGTGTGTTGCTTCCCACCCTTACTCTTGTGCTTTCACCGTGATATTTATTGTAAGGGCGACAGACTCCAACTTGTGGAGATTCCTCGCAAACTAGAAAAAGAGATAAGCAAAGAAAAGCCATGGTATTCAAGTTGATCATTGGATCACTTGAAAGGGGTTGAGTGCAACCCTCGTCCATTGGGACACCACAACGTGGAGGTAGGCAAGTGTTATACTTGGCCGAACCACGGGATAAACCACTGTGTCTCTTGTGTTGTCTTTCTGTGTGATTATTGTGATTCACAAGAGCTCGCTCTATAGCCACTAGTTTTATCGTACTGACACTTAACCAAGTTTTGTGTCTATTAGTATTTGATTTTTACAGGATCACCTATTCACCCCCCTCTAGGTGCTCTCAATTGGTATCAGAGTCGTTCTCTTCACGAAAGGGACTAATCGCCCGAAGAGATGGATCCTAAGGGAAAGCGGATGGTGGTCAACGATAAGGAGAAGGAGTCCATCTTCAACGAGCCAAGGGATGACAAGCCCACTGACTCTGGCTCAAGTCATAAGAAGAAGGACGGGAAGAAGAAGAGGCGCATCAAGAAGATCGTCTACTACGACAGCGACGAGTCTTCTTCTTCCCCAAGAGACGACGACGATAAAAAGAAACCGGTTAATTCAAATTTTTCATTTGATTATTCTCGTATTCCTTATAATTCCAATGCTCATTTGCTTTCTATTCCTCTTGGTAAACCTCCACACTTTGATGGAGAGGACTATGCTTTTTGGAGTCACAAAATGCGTAGTCACTTATTTTCTCTCCATCCTAGTATATGGGAAATAGTTGAAAATGGAATGCAATTTGATAGTACTGATAACCCTATATTCATTAACGAACAAATTCATAAGAATGCACAAGCTACCACTATTTTGTTAGCATCGTTGTGCAGGGTTGAATACAACAAGGTGAGCGGCTTGGAAAACGCCAAGCAAATATGGGACACCCTAAAGATATCGCATGAGGGGAATGATGCCACCATGATCACCAAAATGGAGTTGGTGGAAGGAGAGTTAGGAAGGTTTGCCATGATCTGGGGAGAGGAGCCAACTCAAACATACAACAAGCTCAAGACCCTGGTCAACAAGATTAGGAGCTATGGAAGCACGAGATGGACGGACCACGACGTCGTCCGACTTATGCTCAGGTCTTTCACTGTTATTGACCCTCATCTTGTGAACCTCATTCGTGAGAATCCCAGGTACACAAAGATGACGCCCGAGGAGATACTCGGAAAGTTTGTGAGCGGGCGTATGATGGTCAAGGAAGCAAGATATGTTGATGATGCATTGAATGGCCCGATGCCCATCTATGAGCCCTAGCCCATTGCACTCAAGGCAACAAGCAGCAGCAGGGAGGCACTACCTAGCAAGGTAGCACAAGTTGAGGCTGTTGGGCTAAACGAAGATGAGATGGCCCTCATCATCAAGCGCTTCAAGACCGCGCTAAAAGGTCGCAAGGAGCATCCCAACAAGAGCAAAGCAAAGGGAAAGCGCTCCTGTTTTAAATGCGGTAAGACTGGTCATTTTATAGCAAATTGTCCCGATAACGCTAATGACCAGGAACAAGAAAAGAGCGGGAAGAGGGAGAAGAAGAAGGCCTAAAAGTAGGCGAAGGGCGAGGCGCACCTTGGCAAAGAATGGGATTCGGACTGCTCTTCTTCCGACTCCGACAACGAAGGACTCGCTGCCTCAGCCTTCATCAAGTCGTCTCTCTTCCCTAACGAGCTCCATACTTGCCTCATGGCAAAGGAGAAAAAGGTAAGCGCTCGAGATACCCCTAAGTATACTACTTCAAGTGATGATGTCTCTAGTGATGATGAAGTAGATTACTTAAGCTTATTCAAAGGTTTAGATAAAACTAAAGTAGATAAAATCAATGAATTGATTGATGCTTTAAATGAAAAGAATAAACTCTTAGAAAAGCAAGAGGATATTTTGTATGAAGAGCATGATAAGTTTGTTAGTGTACAAAAATCTCTTGCTTTAGAGATTAAAAGGGATGAAATGATGTTTTCTAAATTATCTGCTTGTCATGAAACTGTGTCTAGCTTAAAGAGTGTTAATGATGATTTAAATGCTAAGCTAGAAGTAGCCAATAAAACTAGATCTTGTGTAGAACATGTTGCCATTTGTAATAGGTGTAAGGATTTTGATGTTGATGCTTGTGTTGAACACCTTACATCAATTACTAAATTAAATAATAAGGTGGCAAGTCTTAATGCTCAACTTAAGACTTGCAAGATAGATTTTGATAAGTTAAAATTTGCTAGGGATGCCTACACCGTTGGTAGACATCCCTCAATTAAGGATGGACTTGGCTTTCGAAAGGAAGCCAAGAACTTAACAAGCCAAAGGGCTCCCATTTCCAACAAGAAGAAAGGGAAGGCCCCTATGGCTAGTAGTAGTCAAAAGAATCATGCTTTCATGTACAATGATAGAAAATTCTCTAGAAATTCTCATTATAATAGGAGTTATAATGCTTTTGACTCACATGCTATGATTGCTTCAAGTTCTAATTTTAATGGTAGGCCTAGGAGAAATTTTGTATCTCATGCTCCTAGGAAAGTGTGTAATAAACCTACCACTATCTTTCATGCTTGCAACACTACGTTTGTACTTTCATGTAAAAATGAAAAAGTGATTTCTAGAAAGTTGGGGTCCAAATGCAAGGGAGACAAGACTTGTATTTGGGTCCCAAAGACTATTGTAACTAACCTTGTAGGACCCAACAAGAGTTGGGTACCTAAAACCCAAGCCTAATTTGCCTTGCAGGTTTATACATCAGGGGGCTCAAGCTGGATTATCGACAGCGGATGCACAAACCACATGACGGGGGAGAAGAAGATGTTCACCTCCTACGTCAAGAACAAAGATTCCTAAGATTCGATCATCTTTGGAGATGGGAACCAAGGCAAGGTTAAAGGACTAGGAAAGTTAGCCATTTCATCCGAGCATTCCATATCCAATGTGTTCTTAGTTGAATCGCTCGGATACAACTTATTGTTTGTTAGTCAACTATGTAATATGGGTTATAATTGTCTATTTACCAATTTAGATGTGTCTGTCTTTAGAAGGAGTGATGGTTCATTAGCTTTTAAAGGTGTACTAGACGGCAAACTCTACTTAGTTGATTTTTTGAAAGAGGAGGCCGATCTAGATGCATGCTTAATTGCTAAGACTAGCATGGGCTGGCTGTGGCATCACCGTCTAGCACATGTTGGGATGAAGAACCTTCATAAACTTCTAAAGGGAGAACATGTGTTAGGTCTAACCAATGTGTTTTTCGAAAAAGATAGACCTTGTGTAGCTTGCCAAGCAGGTAAACAGGTGGGAAGCACTCATCACAGCAAGAATGTGATGACCACATCAAGACCTCTGGAGCTAATTCATATGGACCTCTTCGGACCCGTTGCCTACTTCAACATCGGGGAAGTAAGTATGGTCTTGTTATCGTTGATGATTTTTCCCGCTTCACTTGGGTATTCTTTTTGCAGGATAAATCAGAAACCCAAGGGACCCTAAAGCGCTTTCTAAGGAGAGTGTAGGAAACGGGTGACGCCTAAGAGGGGGGTGAATAGGACTTCTAAAACTTTTACTAAACTAGGCCACAATTAAAATCATAGAGCAAACCTATGCAAGTAATCAAACTAGAATGTGCAAACTAGGTTTTGTCTAAGTGTTGCTATCTCTACCGTAAAGGCTAAGTTTCAATCTACAATAGATAAGTATGAATACAAGATTGAAACTTAAATGCTTAATATAAATGCGGAAACTTAAAGAGCAAAGTAGAGAAGCAAACTCTCGTGGATGACGCCGGTATTTTTACCGAGGTATCCGGAACCACGCAAGGTCCCGACTAATCCTCGTTGGTGCCCCTACGCAAAGGGAAGCCCACGCGAGGGCCAAGCACCACGGTCGAGTAACTCCATAGAGAGTCGCGGGCCTTCTCCACGCGCAAGTGGTGCTCCGCTTCCTGCTCCTCTCGGACGCTCCACACCGTCTCCACTATCGAGCTTCCAGCCAAAACATCGCGGGCTTCGTTCCCTTTGGTACACGGTGGCAGCCGTGACACAAACGCGGTTGACACGGTCTCGCAAGACTCTCGCCCCACTCGGTACAATTACAATGACTCACACAAGAGCTGAGGGGTTGTGTGGTTTTACAAAACTCACTCAACTAACTAGGGTTCACCTAGAGCAAGCGCTAAAGCGGTCTAACTAACCTAAGCACTTCGCAAAGCACCTACGCTAATCATCGAGTGATTCTATTAAGCACTTGGGTGTTTGAGCTCTTGGAAATGTGCACTATATGCCTTGGTATGTTGCTTGGGCTCCGACACCTTCAAATGGCCGGTTGGGGGTGCATTTATAGCCCCCAACACAATTCTAGTCGTTGGAGAAAAGCTGCAGTTCTCTGCGGCACACCGGACAGTCCGGTGGTGCACCGGACAGCGCACTGTAGCATGTCCGGTGCGCCTAGTCGTTGCTCTGTCAGAGCAGGTGACCGTTGGCGCCGTAGCTTTTCCACACCGGACAGTCTGGTGCTCACACCGGATAGTCCGGTGGTCTTCTCTCCGAGTGCCACCTGGAACTAGCCGTTGGGCTGGAGTTCCCTAGTGCACCGGACAGTCCGGCGTGTGGGCACCGGACAGTCCGGTGTGCCACCGGACAGTCCGGTGCGCCTTCGCACAGACAGTCCGCAGCAGCACACTTGGACTTTTCTTGGATCTTCTTAATGTCTTCTTTTGAGGTGTTGCTTTCCTCAATTCCTTAGTCCAAGTAAATCTTGCATCCTGTGAACTACAAACACAAACACTAGAAAACTTATTAGTTCACGGATTTTGTTGTTCATCAAACACCAAAACTCAATTAGCCAAATGGCCGGGGTCCATTTTCCTTACAATCTCCCCCTTTTTGGTGATTGATGACAACACAACCAAAGCAAGCAAATAATACAAGTATTTGAATGAAAATATGCAATCTACTTGCTAGGATGCATGTTTGTCCCCACAATGTGAAATTATGGACTTAAGCCTCCCCCTAACTCCATAATTCACTTACTTCCTATTTTAGGACCAAATAACCAAAACCACTTGAAAAAACATTTGTAGATATAAAATTTTAAATTGGTGGTGCTTGATGTTTGATATAGTTTTCATTGCTTTGGTGGTGTTTGGTGTTTGATATAATTTTCATTGCTTTGGTCCCTAAACTTCTCCCCCTTTGGCATTAACCACCGAAAAGGAAGACATTAAAAGCATGTAGGAAGTAAATAAAAGCTTGCCCTCATCAAGAATTTTATCAGATGATACCACTTGAAGGATACTAAATTAAACCACATAAATGGTACCAGTTGAATGGATTACTCCCCCTAAATGAGTGTTCTCTTTAGAAACAAGTTTCTCCCCCTTTTAGAGATGAAGAAATACTCCCCTGACAGAGATCCTCTACTTAGGAAAAAGCATGTGAAAATTAGAGGTGCAAGACATGATTTGAAAAGACTAACTTCCCTTATGCATAGGTAACAGAATATGAGTTAACTACTTATGCATTTTTAGTGTAATACTCAAATTGTAAAGGAAAAAAAAATGCCTTGTATGAATTGCCCTATTTATTAGTACATGTGAACACCCACAATTAAAATTGAATTAATTAATAAATGACACATAAGTAACCTATGCATCATGCTGGACTTCTTTTGTTTGTTTGTGCATCAAACACAAAATTTATAAAGAAGGTAAGTCTAGTTCCGAATTCAAATTAGGGCATCAAATAAAATGAGAATAGTAGAGTTAAAGAATGGAGGATATCCAATAATTATGCCAATAAAGAAGTGATTATCTCAGAAGGAGATAGTAATATTCATAATAAGGTTTAATTAGCCACATGAAGGTATGAAGTTCAAATCACTAATTCAAATTCATTAGAAAACTAGAAATTGGCAAAATAAAAAGAAATAAGAAAAAGGAAAATCTCAGACTCGCTTACTGGGCCGGCTACATCACTTTTGGCCCCGGATTTCTTTACCTCCGCGCGGCCCATTACCTTCACGCGCGCGCTGGACGTTCTCCATGAGTCACTGGCAACGCGGGTCCGTTTGTCAGTTCGTTTTCCCCCTTCTCTCGCTGATGGCTCGGGCCTACCGGCAGCTGCGCTCTACACATCTTCCTGGAGCCGCCGCAACCTACGCCGTGAACCTCGCCGATGGCTCCGCGAAGGGAGGCCGTCGACGAACCGGTCCTGCGGATCTCCCCACGTCTCTGCACAATAAAGCCAACGCCCCGCTGACCCGGCACCCTCAATCATCCCTAGTCGCCCGAACGCTCCACGCCGCGAGTGCCATTGGCAGTGAAGGAGAGGCGGAAGCCGGCCGCCGGCGGGTTGCGCGTTTGGTGGGCGCTCGGGTATCGGCGGTTGACTACTGGGCAGCGCCATCGAATTGCGGAGCTTCGTAGACCGTCAATTTCACCTTGGGACCCTCTGTGCCTGGGTGATTGCTCGTCGGAAGCCACGGATCCACATTGCGCCGTGGACGGGGGTCTGCGCAACCAAACCTCCGGTGAGTAAACCCCGTGCCGTGTTCACTTGTTCCCTGCGACCGTGTAGCACCTAGCAGAATCGAGTTTAGCGCGCTAGAGCTCCGTGTCCGGGAGTCCGGCGAACTCCACCGCCGTGGACCGGTTGTGCCGTCGGGGTAGGAGCCAGGGGTTGATGGAGGCTAGGTGTCCGTAGATGGTGAAACAGATGGCTAGGATTAGGTAGTGATGTAGGGGCATTGCGGGCCGTTGATGGTCTATCCAGTGGCCGTGATCACGTGGCAGTTCCTCCAAGGGATGACCGATCCTGACACTTGATTTTAGATCAGACGGTTGGCGGAGTGTACCTATTCGTGGCAAGCCAGATCTAATCTGGGCCGTTGGATGTTGATCGGGCGGCCAGTATAAGACGATACCCCTTCGCCGTGCCCATTTGCTAAAGAGCCCCTGTAGATTTTCAGAATTTACCCGCGGTCCACTGTGCGGCTGATCTGAGTCTTAGAAAATTTTACCCAGAGCCCCCTGCGTTTTCCAGAAATTGACGCCCAGTCCAGTCAACATGAAAACCAGAGAAAATAAATAGAAAATGAATTTTTAATATAAAAATAATTGCTAGAACTTTATAAATTCATAGAAAATTCATACTAACTCCAAATTAATCCATTCCAGTTGCTAAAATTTTGTAATATTGTTCTCTTTCACCTAGAGCCTCTGTTATGTCATGAAAACAGTAAGGAATTTATTTATCACTTAAACCTATTTAAAGCACATAAAACCTTTGAAAATGCATAACTTGAAATCTATAACTCAGAAAATTATGATTCCAGTTCCTAGGTTTTTATTTTAATATGTAGAATATCTCTGTGTATTTTGTTTACATGCTTGGTGTAATGTTAATTTTCCCTATATCCTGTGCTTGTTTGTATTGTGGCGAGTAGAAGAACCCGTGACCGAGGATCCTGGTGAGCAGCAGGTTGAGGTAGCTGAGCAGGAGCTCATTGAAGGCAAGTTGTGCCCTTGACCACTTTTTACCCAATAATGTTCTTTAATATCACTTATCCATGCATAGGTTAATTTTGATGGGACCCAATAGGTTACCCTAGATTGTTTATCTCATTACCTTGTTTACCCCTGTATCACTTGGGTAGTTTGCTATTGCTTTATATGGTTTTGGGATAATCATTTATTACCTCTATGTTCCAATTCTTGTTGTTATTCTGTTTATGTTCATATTGTTATCATTAATGTTAATTGGAACATAGAGCTTAACTTGAGAACCACGTGCCACCACAAGGGTGGAATGGGACGCCCTTGGCTGACTAATTAGGAAAGCTAGTGGAAGACTACCTTACCCGAAAGGGGCAAGGGCAGTAGGGGAGAGGTCAGTGCGGGGAGGTCCCTGGTTGATTTTGCTGCGATGGCTATCAGCCAGGAACCCTTTACTGGATCTTCCCATAAACTGTAGCGGGTTTTCGGAAGCTAGTGGAACTTTGTAAAGGCCTCGTAGTGTTGCCCTGCCGTGCTTCCTAGGTAGAGGTATATGGGATTCATGACCCCTTGGCAGATGGGTAACATGACTTGTGGGTAAAGGGTACAACCTCTGCAGAGTGTAAAACTGGTATACTAGCCGAGCTCACGGTCATGAGCAGCTCAGGACTCTCTGATGTTTAAATTATGGAACTTAAATTCAATTTTGTCATTTGCATTGCATGGGTTTGTTATTAATTTTGTTCTATTACTTTACTTATGGTTTGGTATTTACTTACACTTAGTAATTGCTAATAAAATTTTGACCAACTACTTAAAAGCAATGCTCAGCTTTAACCTCTATCATTGATTAGCCTTACACATCACATGAACTCACACCTTTGTGAGTTTATGTCCACTGGTTCCCCACAACTTGTTGAGCTATGATCATGTGTGAGCTCACCCTTGCTGTCTCACACCCCCCCCCACAGGAGATGATCAGGTGGTTCAGGAGGAGCTGCCTAACACGGAGGAGTTCGATCTGATCTAGGTGGCGTTTCCCAGTCGACATTGGCGCCGACGATCCTTAGTTCGTTTTATCCTTACTACTTTATTTTGTAATAAGTCTTCCGCTATGTAATAAATACTCTGATGTTAATGACATTTATCTCTATACACTCTGTTATTATATATGTTGTCTTCTTGGCGCATGTATGAGATGCACCCGGCTTTGTTCTTTAAAACCGGGTGTTACAGAAGTGGTATCAGAGGAAATGTTGACTGTAGGACGAAACCTAGATAGAAATGGACAACCCTTACCTACTTATCTTATTCTGATTCATTCTATACTTACCTTACTCTAGTTCTTTCTACACTCACCTTACTCTGATTCTTTCTACACTTACCTTGATCCTGTCTCACCTTCTACTGTTCTACTCTGATCACTCTTACCTTTTCTACTCTGAGACAAGATGGATTTCAAACCTTGGAATCCCTACCCCTATGACATTCTTAAGAGTTAGGGAACCCAAAACAAAAGTTAAAACTATTTTCTCTATTAAAAATATTGGCTGATTGTGCTGATGCTAAATGCCTGATTTGCTTCTTTGATTGATTGAATTATAGATGGACATCTTAGTATGTACCACCATAAGGTATTGAATTAGCTAGGATAGGTGAAATATTAATCTGCTTAGCTAATAAGTCCCCCAAAGTAACATGATTGTAATTACTGCCTTGTCTACTGCTCCTTCTTACCTTATGTATCTAACCCAGATGGACTACCCCTATACTGTTAGAAGAGAGCAGTATAGACTTGATCCTTGGTATGTCATGGTTAAGAAAGGCAATGGTGGTTTATACACTGCGCTGAGGGAACCGTAGAACTCACCAGTTCCAAAGGAGAAAGATTTGAAGTTGGAATTGCAGTAACTACTGCCACCAGATATGGAAGCTGAGTTGGTTATTAATCTCTTACCTAAGACTGCCCCTATTTCTAAACGGCCATACATGATGTCCATAGAAGAGCTAAAGGAACTTAAGAAACAATTAACGGAATTACAAGAGGATGGCTACATTCGTCTGAATTCTTCACCTTGGAGAGCACCAGTTTTGGTTTGTAAAGAAGAAAGATGGATTGCAAGGGATGTGCGTGGATTAAAGGTCCCTTAATGATGTCACTGTGAAGAACAAGTTTCTGTTACCCCGCATTAAGGATTTAATTAATTGGATGAGAAGTGCAAGCGTATTCTCGAAGATTGATCTCCGATCGGGTTACCATCAAATGAAGATTAGGCCATCAGATATTCCTAAGACGGCTTTCTCGACTCGATATGGATTATATGAGTTCACGAATATGTCGTTTGGATTAACTAATGCACCAGCCTATTTTATGGATCTAAAGAATAAGGTGTTCATGATCTGGATAGATTCGTCATGGTCTTCATCGACGGTATTTTTAGTTATTCCAAGAAGTGATAGTGACCATGAAGAACATCTAAGGTTGGTGCTACAGAAGTTACGAGATAATCAACTCTACGCTAAGTACAGCAAATGCGAGTTTTGGATTGGCGAGGTGTCATTTCTTGGACATATCATTTCTAATGGAGGGATATCAGTGGATCCTGCTAAAGTCAAGGAGATAGTGGTGTGGGGCATACCCACTACGGTTACGGAGGACCAAAGTTTCTTGGGACGTGCAGGATAATATTGGAGATTGATTGAAGGATTTTCTAAGATTGCTAAGCTTATGACCTCGCTTTTGGTGAAGGAAAGAGAATTCAAGTGGGACGAGAAGTGCCAAGTATATACGGATCATAAGAGTTTGAAGTATATATTCACTCAGAAGGATCTCAACCTTAGGCAACGTCGTTGGTTGGAGCTTATTAAAGATTACGATTTGGAAATTCACTATCACCCGGGCAAGGCGAATTTGGTTACAGATGCCTTGAGTCGAAAGGAGCATGTTCATTTAGCTGATGTTGCCCAGCTACTCGATGAGATTGTTGAGAATTTCAGGAGACTTAACCTGGGGATAGTTACTCACGCTAAAGGAGTTATTATTGATGTGGAAACTACTTTGGAGCAAGAGATCCGCAAAGGATAAATTGGTGATGTTAAGACACAAGAGATTAAGGATCTGATTACTGAAGATCGAGTTCCGGAATTTACAGAAAATGAGCAAGGTGCCATATGGTTCGAGAACAGGATATGTGATTGAAAGCCTTCGTGAGACTATTTTAAATAAAGCCCATGACTTGGATTATTCTATTCATCCTGGTAGTACCAAGATGTATTAGGATTTGAAACGGAAGTATTGGTGGTATGGATTAAAAGGAGATGTAGCTGCACATGTGGCTATGTGCGATGTATGTCAAAGAGTTAAGGCTGAACATCAGAGGCCAGCTGGACTACTGCATCCACTAAAGATACCCGAGTGGAAGTGAGAAGAGATTGATATGGACTTCGTTACTAGATTGCCTCGCACCTCGAAAGGATATGATTCTATATGGGTTATTGTGGATAGACTGACCAAAGTGGCTCATTTCATTCCGATCAAGACTACTTATAAGGGATCGCAATTGGCTAAGTTATACATGTCTTGGATTAAGTCTCTACGCAATGTACCAAGGAAGATCATTTTGGATAGAGGATCACAGTTTACCTCCAGATTTTGGAAAAGTTTTCATGAGAATATGGATACAAAGTTGAATTTTAGTTTGGCCTACCATCCTCAAACTGATGGACAGACTGAAAGGACTAATCAAGTAATATAAGACATGTTGGGAGCTTGTACCCTTCAGCATGGTCGTAGTTGGGACAAGAGCCTACCTTATGCTGAATAGTTACCAGGCCAGTCTGAAGATGTCCCCGTTTGAGATTCTGTACGACAGGAAATGCAGGACTCCCCTATTTTGGACTAGACTGGAGAAAGACAGTTCTTTGGGCCTGAACTTATTCAAGAGGCAAAGGAGCTGCGCTGATAATAGAAGAGGGCCACTGGAATTTGAGGAAGGAGATCATGTGTACCTCAAGGTTTCATCACTTCGTGGAATGAAGAGATTTAAAGTCAAGGGCAAATTGTCCCCCCGCTTTATTGGACCATTCTGAGTTTTAGGCAAGTTGGAGAGATGACCTATCAACTTGAGCTACCTGATAATCTATCTTATGTACGTAATGTATTTCATGTGTCTCAACTTAAGAAGTGTCTCTGTGTCCCTGGGAAACGATTACCAATGAAAGAGCTCAGTGTTCAGGGTGATTTGACTTACACGGAGTACCCGATCAAGATTTTGGATACATTGACTCGAGTTACAAGAAATAAGGTGATAAAGATGTGTAAAGTACAATGAAGTCACCACGGTGAAGATGAAGCAACATGGGAAAGAGAAGAAGAGCTTCGCATAGACTTCCCCCACCTTTTCCTTAGTTTTTCTTAAAATCTCGAGGACGAGATTATTTTTAAGGGGGGTAGGATTTGTAATACTCAAATTGTAAAGGAAAAAAAATGCCTTGTATGAATTGCCCTATTTATTAGTACATGTGAACACCCACAATTAAAATTGAATTAATTAATAAATGACACATAAGTAACCTATGCATCATGCTGGACTTCTTTTGTTTGTTTGTGCATCAAACACAAAATTTATAAAGAAGGTAAGTCTAGTTCCGAATTCAAATTAGGGCATCAAATAAAATGAGAATAGTAGAGTTAAAGAATGGAGGATATCCAATAATTATGCCAATAAAGAAGTGATTATCTCAGAAGGAGATAGTAATATTCATAATAAGGTTTAATTAGCCACATGAAGGTATGAAGTTCAAATCACTAATTCAAATTCATTAGAAAACTAGAAATTGGCAAAATAAAAAGAAATAAGAAAAAGGAAAATCTCAGACTCGCTTACTGGGCCGGCTACATCACTTTTGGCCCCGGATTTCTTTACCTCCGCGCGGCCCATTACCTTCACGCGCGCGCTGGACGTTCTCCATGAGTCACTGGCAACGCGGGTCCATTTGTCAGTTCGTTTTCCCCCTTCTCTCGCTGACGGCTCGGGCCTACCGGCAGCTGCGCTCTACACATCTTCCTGGAGCCGCCGCAACCTACGCCGTGAACCTCGCCGATGGCTCCGCGAAGGGAGGCCGTCGACGAACCGGTCCTGCGGATCTCCCCACGTCTCTGCACAATAAAGCCAACGCCCCGCTGACCCGGCACCCTCAATCATCCCTAGTCGCCCGAACGCTCCACGCCGCGAGTGCCATTGGCAGTGAAGGAGAGGCGGAAGCCGGCCGCCGGCGGGTTGCGCGTTTGGTGGGCGCTCGGGTATCGGCGGTTGACTACTGGGCAGCGCCATCGAATTGCGGAGCTTCGTAGACCGTCAATTTCACCTTGGGACCCTCTGTGCCTGGGTGATTGCTCGTCGGAAGCCACGGATCCACATTGCGCCGTGGACGGGGGTCTGCGCAACCAAACCTCCGGTGAGTAAACCCCGTGCCGTGTTCACTTGTTCCCTGCGACCGTGTAGCACCTAGCAGAATCGAGTTTAGCGCGCTAGAGCTCCGTGTCCGGGAGTCCGGCGAACTCCACCGCCGTGGACCGGTTGTGCCGTCGGGGTAGGAGCCAGGGGTTGATGGAGGCTAGGTGTCCGTAGATGGTGAAACAGATGGCTAGGATTAGGTAGTGACGTAGGGGCATTGCGGGCCGTTGATGGTCTATCCAGTGGCCGTGATCACGTGGCAGTTCCTCCAAGGGATGACCGATCCTGACACTTGATTTTAGATCAGACGGTTGGCGGAGTGTACCTATTCGTGGCAAGCCAGATCTAATCTGGGCCGTTGGATGTTGATCGGGCGGCCAGTATAAGACGATACCCCTTCGCCGTGCCCATTTGCTAAAGAGCCCCTGTAGATTTTCAGAATTTACCCGCGGTCCACTGTGCGGCTGATCTGAGTCTTAGAAAATTTTACCCAGAGCCCCCTGCGTTTTCCAGAAATTGACGCCCAGTCCAGTCAACATGAAAACCAGAGAAAATAAATAGAAAATGAATTTTTAATATAAAAATAATTGCTAGAACTTTATAAATTCATAGAAAATTCATACTAACTCCAAATTAATCCATTCCAGTTGCTAAAATTTTGTAATATTGTTCTCTTTCACCTAGAGCCTCTGTTATGTCATGAAAACAGTAAGGAATTTATTTATCACTTAAACCTATTTAAAGCACATAAAACCTTTGAAAATGCATAACTTGAAATCTATAACTCAGAAAATTATGATTCCAGTTCCTAGGTTTTTATTTTAATATGTAGAATATCTCTGTGTATTTTGTTTACATGCTTGGTGTAATGTTAATTTTCCCTATATCCTGTGCTTGTTTGTATTGTGGCGAGTAGAAGAACCCGTGACCGAGGATCCTGGTGAGCAGCAGGTTGAGGTAGCTGAGCAGGAGCTCATTGAAGGCAAGTTGTGCCCTTGACCACTTTTTACCCAATAATGTTCTTTAATATCACTTATCCATGCATAGGTTAATTTTGATGGGACCCAATAGGTTACCCTAGATTGTTTATCTCATTACCTTGTTTACCCCTGTATCACTTGGGTAGTTTGCTATTGCTTTATATGGTTTTGGGATAATCATTTATTACCTCTATGTTCCAATTCTTGTTGTTATTCTGTTTATGTTCATATTGTTATCATTAATGTTAATTGGAACATAGAGCTTAACTTGAGAACCACGTGCCACCACAAGGGTGGAATGGGACGCCCTTGGCTGACTAATTAGGAAAGCTAGTGGAAGACTACCTTACCCGAAAGGGGCAAGGGCAGTAGGGGAGAGGTCAGTGCGGGGAGGTCCCTGGTTGATTTTGCTGCGATGGCTATCAGCCAGGAACCCTTTACTGGATCTTCCCATAAACTGTAGCGGGTTTTCGGAAGCTAGTGGAACTTTGTAAAGGCCTCGTAGTGTTGCCCTGCCGTGCTTCCTAGGTAGAGGTATATGGGATTCATGACCCCTTGGCAGATGGGTAACATGACTTGTGGGTAAAGGGTACAACCTCTGCAGAGTGTAAAACTGGTATACTAGCCGAGCTCACGGTCATGAGCAGCTCAGGACTCTCTGATGTTTAAATTATGGAACTTAAATTCAATTTTGTCATTTGCATTGCATGGGTTTGTTATTAATTTTGTTCTATTACTTTACTTATGGTTTGGTATTTACTTACACTTAGTAATTGCTAATAAAATTTTGACCAACTACTTAAAAGCAATGCTCAGCTTTAACCTCTATCATTGATTAGCCTTACACATCACATGAACTCACACCTTTGTGAGTTTATGTCCACTGGTTCCCCACAACTTGTTGAGCTATGATCATGTGTGAGCTCACCCTTGCTGTCTCACACCCCCCCCACAGGAGATGATCAGGTGGTTCAGGAGGAGCTGCCTAACACGGAGGAGTTCGATCTGATCTAGGTGGCGTTTCCCAGTCGACATTGGCGCCGACGATCCTTAGTTCGTTTTATCCTTACTACTTTATTTTGTAATAAGTCTTCCGCTATGTAATAAATACTCTGATGTTAATGACATTTATCTCTATACACTCTGTTATTATATATGTTGTCTTCTTGGCGCATGTATGAGATGCACCCGGCTTTGTTCTTTAAAACCGGGTGTTACATTTAGCAACATGGAAGTATATGATATGAAATATAGTCTAATCAAATATTGGAGAAGACATGTAAATGATACTAGATGTAGTCTCAAAAGATACCAATTGAAAGTCAATGGCGAGCTTGAGAGACATGAGAGTTCTTGGAGATTTTGCAGTGGAAGATTGTTGTCTTTCTCCGGGGACCTCATTTTCCTTACAATGAGACTATCACATGAAATAGACTTGAAAAGGTGTTAGTCTCAAAGTGTTAGATTATAGAATAACCTTCCCCCTGAAGGTGTGCATACAGGTTTTGAATACTTGTAGGAGACATGCACTTTTATTTGATATCAAGAGGGGCAAATTATCTATAATCCGAACTTTGGCACATATAAGTTAAATGATACAACTTGTAGAAATCAAAATTTTCAATTGATGCATCATTTACTATGGAGTGATATAGAAGCTATGTGTCGTGCTTTTAACTAAACATTTTAAACCATGTAGGTTTGCTTAAGTATATAAATTGAAAGCAAGCAATCCTACCATGTGATTTACCTAGTATGCATAAAAAGTAAATGACAAATGTAATACTAGGCAAGAAAGGTAAACTACATATAAGGTAAATAGATACGCATATCTAAAAACAAGAGATACAATAAAACTAGTTACCTTAGTCATGGGAGGGAAATTTGGGTCCAAAATTTTCACTAACCCACTTGGCAATAAACTTGATCCAATATGATGTATCCCATGATATACATTCCAACTTTGCCAAGTCTCTAAATTTCCCGAGGACCTTCGGTCCACTCACTTCCCTTTTGGGATCCAAACCTTCTTGGTGCTTTTCATGGTTGAAATTATTTCCTTTGGCACCCAGATGCGTTTGGCCCCCTTTCCTTTGTTGGCTTGCTTGTTGGCCTTGATTGCTATCACCTTTCCATTCTTTTTCTTCTTGATCAAATATGGTGTAGCAGTCTTTTTGTCCACCTTTTTGATGTAGGTGTTGGAGATTTTGCTTGTTGGCTTTTGCTTGAGCTTTTGCCTTCGTTTATCCCCGGTCATCGCCTTGCATTGGAAAGACTTGTGGCCTTCCATGTGGCTTATCCTACAAATCACAGTTTCTCCCTCCATAGGCTTGTTCACTCCCATAGTGGTGTTATCCTGTGGAGGTCGGATTTGTTTGGCTTTGCCTTTCTTGTCATACAAAGCCTTTCCAAGGCGAGCCACTTCTTGCTTTAATTGTTCATTTTCCTTTGCAACCTCATCCAAACATGTTTCTACAACAATATTCTCAACAAGAACTTGGTTGCAGGGGTTAGAATCATCAATTAAATCAAAGCAGGAAGTAGAAGCATCTTTCTTAATAATTTCAGATATTTCAACTAAAGATGCTGCTGGGGTGCTACCAATGTTTTCTAGCTTAGTAGTTAGCTCATTGTTGTGTATGCTAAGAATTTCCATTTTCTCTAGCAAATTTTCAATAGCTTCTTGGGAGCTAGCTAACTTAGCCTTAAGTTTTTCATTCTTTTTAATAAGGCTATCATCGGTAGCAGT
The DNA here is from genome assembly GCA_029449295.1 of Zea luxurians. Taxonomy (NCBI): domain Eukaryota; kingdom Viridiplantae; phylum Streptophyta; class Magnoliopsida; order Poales; family Poaceae; genus Zea; species Zea luxurians. The sequence continues at coordinate 139,161,288 of JAOPSE010000010.1, forward strand.
GGATGGAGCACTAGATTCTAATAGCTCAATTTTAGTTGATAGCTCACTATTTAAGTTTGCAAAAGTTTCAAATTTTTCTAGCAAACATTTGTAATCATTTTGAGAGCTAACCAACTTATTTTTCAAAGTTTTAAGTTGAGCTTTTTGCTTAGTGCAAACATCCTGGAAAAATTCTACGGCTTCCGCAAGCTCATCTAGAGAGGGCTTTCCCTCACCTTCATCATCACTACTACTTTCATCACTAGAGGATGGAATGCTTTTGTTACCTCTTGCCATAAGGCATTTGTGTGATGATCGTGATGAGCGTGACGAGGACCGCTGGCTGCGCGTCCTTGGAGGTTCATCTTTACTTGAAGAATCATCCCAAGTTCTAACACTTGTTAGCGCCTTGCCTTTGCTCCTCTCCTTTTTGGGTTTGGCCATATTTGGACAGTTGTCCCTGAAGTGGCCCTTCTCCCCACATGCGAAGCAACCTCTCTTCCTTTGCTTTTTCCTGTCAATGTTAAAGAGAAGATCCTCGACCTACAGGGGCACACCCATTAGATTAATCTTGCGGATCATCCTCATTACCTTTCCGACGCGCCGGATTGTTTCTTCGTCCTCGAAGGATTGTGTGCATGGTTTATTATCCTCATCATCATCATCACTTTCTTCTTCCTCCTCTTCTTCACTTGAGGAACTTGGAGTGGGTGCCTTCTTTTTGCCGTTCCTTTCATCACATGCAAAAGAATATGGTCTTGAGAAAGTTGGCTCCTCTCCCCGAAACATTTTTCGCGACATCTCAAACGCCGCGATTTTCTCAATCACAATGGTCGGGGTCATGTTGCTCAAGTCCTCCATGTTGTGAAGAATGGTGATGATGCTCCCATATCTTTGTTGTTGTAGCAGGGAGATAATCTTCCTCACAATGTCTGCATCACCTAGCTTATTAATGCCAATAGAATTGAGCTCATTGATAATTAGATTCAAACGAGAATACATGTCTCTAACAAGCTCATCATCTTTCATAGCAAAAGAATTATACTCATTCAAGACTAGGCAATGTTTTTGCTCACGGACATTGGATGTGCCGTCATGGAGCTCATGTAATTTTAGCCAAATCTCATTAGCAGTTTTCAAGGTAAATACTTGATTAAAAATATCTATGCTAAGAGATTCATACAAGCAATTTTTGGCTCTATCATTTAAATGAATTTCTTTTTCCTCACTCATGGTGGGTTTCTCGGGATTCTTGAGGGGTTTCATCCCGTCACGAGTGACTCTCCAAACACCTAGATCAACAGCCTCTAGGTAACAAGCCATTCTAGCACTATAATATGGGAATTTAGTGCCGTCAAAGTGTGGTGGCCTATGGGTACCCATCCCTTCCTCTAAAAAGCATCGGCTCTTTTAGCGGTGAAGCTAAAGCGTTTCAAATGAGCCAAACCGGGCTCTGATACCACTTGTAGGAAATGGGTGACGCCTAAGAAGGGGGTGAATTAGGACTTCTAAAACTTTTACTAAACTAAGCCACAATTAAAATCCTAGAGCAAAACATATGCAAGTAATCAAACTAGAATGTGCAAACTAGGTTTTGTCTAAGTGTTGCTATCTCTACCGCAAAGGCTAAGTTTCAATCTACACTAGATAAGTATGAATACAAGATTGAAACTTAAATGCTTAATATAAATGCGGAAACTTAAAGAGCAAAGTAGAGAAGCAAACTCTCGTGGATGATGCCAGTATTTTTACCGAGGTATCCGGAACCACGCAAGGTCTCGACTAATCCTCGTTGGTACCCCTACGCAAAGGGAAGCCCACGTGAGGGCCAAGCACCACGGTCGAGTAACTTCGTAGAGAGCCACGGGCCTTCTCCACGCGCAAGTGGTGCTCCGCTTTTGGCTCCTCTCGGACGCTCTCCGCCGTCTCCACTATCGAGCTTCCGCCGAAACGCCGCGGGCCTCGTTCCCTTCGGTACACGGTGGCGGCCGTGACACAAACACGGTTGTCACAGTCTCGCAAGACTCTCGCCCCACTCGGTACAATTACAATGATTCGCGCAAGAGCCGAGGGGTTGTGTGGTTTTACAAAACTCACTCAACTAACTAGGGTTCACCTAGAGCAAGCGCTAAAGCGGTCTAACTAACCTAAGCACTTCGCAAAGCACCTACGCTAATCACCGAGTGATTCTATTAAGCACTTAGGTGTTTGAGCTCTTGGAAATGTGCACTATATGCCTTGGTATGTTGCATGGGCTCCCACACCTTCAAATGACCGGTTGGGGTGCATTTATAGCCCCCAACACAATTCTAGCCGTTGGAGAAAAACTGTAGTTCTCTACGGCACACCAGATAGTCCGGTGGTGCATCGGACAGCGCACTGTAGCCTGTCCGGTGCGCCTAGCCGTTGCTCTGTCAGAGCAGGTGACCGTTGGCGCCGCAGGCTTTTCCACACCGGACAGTCTGGTGCTCACACCGGACAGTCCGGTGGTCTTCTCTCCGAGTGCCACCTGGAACTAGCCGTTGGGCTGGAGTTCCCTGGTGCACCGGACAGTCCGGCGTGTGGGCACCGGACAATCCGGTGCGCCTTCGCACAGACAGTCCGCAGCAGCATACTTGGACTTTTCTTGGATCTTCTTAATGTCTTCTTTTGAGGTGTTGCTTTCCTCAATTCCTTAGTCCAAGTAAATCTTGCATCCTGTGAACTACAAACACAAACACTAGAAAACTTATTAGTTCACGGATTGTGTTGTTCATCAAACACCAAAACTCAATTAGCCAAATGGCCCGGGGTCCATTTTCCTTATAGAGAGCTCAAAATGAATTTGAGATCAAGGTGAAAAAGATAAAAAGCGACAACGGGTCCGAGTTCAAGAACTTACAAGTGGAGGAGTACCTTGAGGAGGAAGGAATCAAGCACGAGTTCTCCGCTCCCTACACACCACAGCAAAACGGTGTGGTAGAGAGGAAGAACAGGACGCTTATAGACATGGCGAGGACGATGCTTGGAGAATTCAAGACGCCCGAGAGGTTTTGGTGGCAAGCTGTGAACACAGCTTGCCACGCCATAAACCATGTCTACCTTCATCGCCTCCTCAAGAAGACCTCGTATGAACTTCTAACCGGTAACAAACCCAACGTTTCATACTTTCGTGTATTTGGGAGTAAATGTTATATTCTAGTAAAGAAAGGTAGAAATTCCAAATTTGCTCCCAAAGCTGTAGAAGGGTTTTTGCTAGGTTATGACTCAAATACAAAGGCGTATAGAGTCTTCAAAAAATCATCGGGTTTCGTTGAAGTCTCTAGCGACGTTGTATTTGATGAAACTAATGGCTCTCCAAGAGAGCAAGTTGATCTTGATGATGTAGATGAAGATGATGTTCCAACGGACGCAATTCGCACCATGGCGATTGGAGATGTGTGACCACAGGAACACCAAGAACAAGATCAACCTTCTTCCTCAACGATGGTGCATCCCCCAACTCAAGATGATGAACAGGTTCCTCAAGAAGAGGCACGTGATCAAGGGGGAGCACAAGAAGAACCATCTTTGGAGGAAGAAGCACCACGGGCCCCTCCAACTCAAGTCCGAGCGACGGTTCAAAGGAATCATCCCATCGACCAGATTCTGGGTGATATAAGCAAGGGAGTAACTACTCGCTCAAGATTAGCTAATTTTTGTGAGCACTACTCGTTTGTCTCTTCTATTGAGCCTTTCAGGGTAGAAGAGGCCTTGCAAGATCTAGACTGGGTGTTGGCCATGCAGGAAGAGCTCAACACCTTCAAGAGGAATGAAGTTTGGAGCCTGGTGCCACGTCCCAAGCAAAACGTTGTGGGAACCAAGTGGGTGTTCCGCAACAAGCAAGACGAGCACGGGGTGGTGACATGAAACAAGGCTCGACTTGCAGCAAAAGGTTATGCCCAAGTCGCAGGTTTGGATTTCGAGGAGACTTTTGCTCCAGTGGCTAGGCTAGAATCTATTCGCATTCTATTAGCCTATGCCGCTCACCACTCTTTCAGGTTGTTCCAAATGGATGTGAAGAGCGCTTTCCTCAACGGGCCAATCAAGGGGGAGGTGTACATGGAGCAACCCCCTGGCTTTGAGAATGAACGGTACCCCGACCATGTGTGTAAGCTCTCTAAGGCGCTCTATGGACTTAAGCAAGCCCCAAGAGCATGGTATGAATGCCTTAGAGATTTCCTAATTGCTAATGCTTTCAAGGTTGGGAAAGCCGATCCAACTCTTTTCACTAAGACTTGTGATGGTGACCTATTTGTGTGCCAAACTTATGTCAATGACATAAAATTTGGTTCTACTAACCAAAAGTCTTGTGAGGAGTTTAGCAGGGTGATGACACAGAAATTTGAGATGTCGATGATGGGCGAGTTGAACTACTTCCTTGGGTTCCAAGTGAAGCAACTCAAGGACGGCACCTTCATCTCCCAAACGAAGTACACGCAAGACCTGCTCAAGCAGTTTGGGATGAAGGATGCTAAGCCCGCGAAGACACCAATGGGAACCAACGGACATGTCGACCTCAACAAAGGAGGTAAGTCCGTTGATCAAAAGGCATACCGGTCTATGATAGGTTCCTTGCTTTATTTATGTGCTAGTAGACCGGATATTATGCTTAGCGTACGCATGTGTGCTAGATATCAATCCGACCCAAGGGAATGTCACCTTGTGGCCGTTAAGCGGATTCTTAGATATTTAGTTGCTACGCCTTGCTTCGGGATCTGGTATCCAAAGGGGTCTACCTTTGACTTGATTGGATATTCAGACTCCGATTATGCTGGGTGCAAGGTTGATAGGAAGAGTACATCAGGGACGTGCCAATTCCTAGGAAGGTCCCTGGTGTTGTGGAGCTCAAAGAAACAAACTTCTGTTTCCCTATCCACCGCTGAGGCCGAGTATGTTGCCGCAGGACAGTGTTGCGCGCAACTACTTTGGATGAGGCAAACCCTTCGGGACTTTGGCTACAATCTGAGCAAAGTCTCACTCCTATGTGACAATGAGAGTGCAATCTGCATGGCGGATAATCATGTTGAACACAGCCGCACTAAGCACATAGACATCTGGCATCACTTCCTGAGAGACCACCAGCAAAAGGGGGATATCGAGGTGTACCATATTAACACCGAAAACCAGCTAGCCGATATCTTCACCAAGCCTTTAGATGAGAAAAGGTTTTGCAATTTGCGTAGTGAGCTAAATGTCCTAGATTCGTGTAACTTGGATTGATCTATAGCATACATGTGTTTTATGCCTTTGATCATGTAATTTATGCATTTAAATCTATTTTGTTCATTTGTGGTGCTCAAGTTGTACACATGATCCCCGGACCTCACAAGTCCATTTGCAAGTGATGCACTTATTTAGGGGGAGGCATGCTACAACTTGACCCTTTGAGACTAACCTTGTGTTTGAGTTTACTTGTTTTAGTCTCAAAAGTAAATTGAAAGGGAAAGGTGAACTTGGACAATGCAAAGACTTCCACTGCACTCCGGTATTAACTCCAAGTTCATAGCTATGCTCTTATTGCCTTTTTGCTCGTAATTGACAATTTTGGTGAGGCAATGGGGTTAAAGGGCCAAGAATGATCCTATTTTGGTGCTTAATGCCAAAGGGGGAGAAATTAAGGCCAAAGCAAATGGATCAGCTACCACTTGTGAAATTTTGAAAAGAGTAGAGTTAGAACTTTTGATTTGTCAAAAATACTCTTATTGTCAAAATTTGGTCTCTTATGGGGAGAATGTATGATTATGGAAAAAAAGGGGAGTTTTTGGCTCTTGATCAATTTTTCCATTGGAATATCTCTCTTTGTGCCTAAACAAGTGTGTTTGACTTAGAGATAGGAAAATGAATTTGATTTGCAAAAACAAACCAAGTGGTGGCAAAGTATGATCCAAATATGTCAAATTTGAATCAAAAACAATTTTTATTCTCTTTTGCATTGATATTGCACTTCTTTTGGTTGCTTTTGGATGTGTTGGCATCAATCACCAAAAAGGGGGAGATTGAAAGGGAAATGTGCCTTTGGGCCATTTCTAAAGTGTTTTGGTGATTAAGTGCCCAACACATATTCTCTAAGTGTTAAATTGTGCCAAAGATTGAAGAAGTGCAAATCATGTAACAAGTTATGTTTCTAGACTTAGTATATTGATTTGGGTACTTATATATTGTATCTAAGTGCTAGAAATAAGAGAAAATGGATTGGAAAGGAGTTGGCTGTGTACAGCCAACTACTGCTCGGTCTGGGTGCACCGGACAGTGTTTAGTGCGCCAGGACCAGTCTCGGTGAACTGGCCGCTCTCGGGACTAGATGGCGGCGTACGGCTTCAATTCACCGGACTGTCCGGTGGTGCACCGGATTGTCCGGTGAGTCGTTCGCGGCGAAGTCGTCGCTCTCGGGAAAAGTTCAACGGCGTACGGTAATAATTCATCGGACTGTCCGGTGGCGCACCGGACTGTCCGGCGAACCAACGATCGACTGCGCCAACGGTCGGCCATGCAATCTTCGCGCGACGCGTGGGCGCACCAACGGTCGGCAGGGGGTACCGGACTATCCGGTGTGCACCGGACAGTGTCCAGTGCGCCAACTGCCATGAATCTGCAACGGTCGGATGCGCCAGAAAAGGAAGGAGATCGCGCACCGGACAGCTACAGTGACTGTCCGGTGGCGCACTGGACTGTCCAGTGTGCCACCCGACAGAAGGCAAGATTAGCCTTCCAAGATTGCCTCCAACGGCTCCTAGCTGCCTTGGGGCTATAAAAGGGACCCCTAGGCGCATGGAGGAGTCACCCAAGCATACTCTAAGCATTCTAAGTCTTCCACACTCCGTCTCCGCGTACTTCATCGACTGTGTTAGTGATTTGAGCTCCGTTCTAGTTGTGAACTTGTTGTGCCTCATTTTTGAGCTCAAGTCTTGGCTTGTGTGTGTGTGTGTTGCTGCGGATTTGTGTGTGTTGCTTCCCACCCTTACTCTTGTGCTTTCACCGTGATCTTTATTGTAAGGGCGAGAGACTCCAACTTGTGGAGATTCCTCACAAATGGGAAAAAGAGATAAGCAAAGAAAAGTCATGGTATTCAAGTTGATCATTGCATCACTTGAAAGGGGTTGAGTGCAACCCTCGTCCATTGGGACGCCACAACGTGGAGGTAGGCAAGTGTTATACTTGGCCGAACCACGGGATAAACTACTGTGTCTCTTGTGTTGTCTTTCTGTGTGATTATTGTGATTCACAAGAGCTCGCTCTATAGCCACTTGTTTTATCGTACTAACACTTAACCAAGTTTTGTGGCTATTAGTATTTGATTTTTACAGGATCACCTATTCACCCCCCTCTCTAGGTGCTCTCAAACTTCTTTAGTGCATCAAGAGCTTCCTGAGCTTCTGAGGTCCACTGGAACTTATCCACCTTCTTGAGCAATTTGTAGAATGGTAAGCCTTTTTCTCCTAACCTTGATATGAACCTGCTTAAAGCTGTCATGCATCCAGTAAGTCTTTGCACTTTCTTCTGTGACCATAGTGCTTCCATCCTCATGATAGCCTCGATCTTTTCCGGGTTGGCTTCAATTCCTCAGTGGCTGACAATGAATCCGAACAATTTTTTTGCTGGTACTCCAAAGACACATTTTTCTGGATTAAGCTTCCACCGATATTGTCGCAGACTATTGAAGACCAGCTGCAAATCTTCAATGAAGTTTTCTGAGTTTTCTGTCTTGATCACCACGTCATCCACATAAGCTTCTACACGCTTGCCCCAGTGATCGGCTAAGCATGTCTGAATGGCTCTCTGATAAGTCGCTCCAGCGTTTTTGAGGCCAAATGGCATGGAGGTATAGCAGAAAGCTCCAAACGGAGTGATGAATGTAGTTTTTCCTCGTCTTCTTTTGCCAGGCTGATCTGATGGTACCCGGAGTAGCAATCCAAGAAGGATAACATAGATCACCCGGCGGTCGAGTCTACCACAGGGTCTATTCTAGGAAGTCCAAAGGAATCCTTCGGACAGTGTTTGTTGAGATCTGTATAGTCGACGCACATGCGCCAATCCACTTTATTCTTTTTTAGTACAAGAACAGGATTTGCTAACCACTCAGGATGCGGTACTTCTCTAATGAACGCTGCTGTGACCAAGCGAGCTAGCTCGGCACGAATAGCTTCTCTCTTATCGGGCGTGAAACGACACAACTTTTGTCGTATCGGCCTCGCCTGGGGATAGACCTTCAGTTTGTGCTCAGCCAGCTCTCTCGGGACTCCCAGCATATCCGCAGGTTGCCATGCGAATACGTCTCGGTTATCTTGCAGAAACTGGACGAGCGTGCTTTCCTATTTGTCATCCAAGCTAGAACTGATGATGGCAGTCTTGCGTTCATCAGCGAACCCGAGGTTGATTCTCTTTGTTTCCTTAGTCGGCCGCATAGAGGTCACGGCTTGAGCTTCATTTGCAGGTACTATGAGGTCCTCCTTGTGATGGAACCTCCCAAGTAACTAGGCCCACCTACAGTTGTCTTTGTCCAACAGACATCAGACAACCCTGTAGATGTTCCTGGATTACTCGACAAGTTCGGTATCTTCTTCTTACCTTACTAGGAACATTTCACCCGTCTTGCAGACATTATAGAACATCAGAGATATAGATATGCGGAAGCGATTACATAAACTTACACTTATTAAAAAGTAAGATCAAGTTGTTTATTACAGACCAGAACTATATAACGAGTGCAGAATAATATTATTACACATACCAAGGGAGGCAAAAACTCCTCCTGACAGTTATCACACAAAAAGTCCTAATGGAGGATCCTTTCCTCCCGCACTTCACTCTTGCTTATCTTCATTAGGAACCACCTTGGAGCAAAAGCAACAAAGGTTTGTCGCTTCCTCACCTAAAAACAACGGAGGGATAAACCCTGAGTATGGAATTACTCAGCAAGTCTTACCCGACTAAGGAAAAGACTCTCAAGGGTATGCTGGATAAATAGGAATCAAGGAGAGGCTTTAGCAAAAATCAACTTAGATACTTTTGCAGAAATAGCTTACTAAAGTGAGTCCTTACTTTCAACATTTTAACGCCGAATTAAGTATTAATAGACTCTGTTTGCCTCTAGTCTAATTTCATCATCTCATCAATACAACATCATTTTTATCCATAATGTTCACATCCTGACTTAGGTTGTAGGGAAGTGACCAAGTCTTCATAACCGCGAAGGTACGGCGATCCGAATCGATTATACTCAGCTGAGGATCTCCAATCACACGACATATGTAGCACTTAACCCTTGCATATGTCAACCCGCCACCAGGGTTCTTAAGACCAGATCAGGTTCACGCAAACCGAGAGCACAGATACACCACCGTCCAGCCTCTTGCCACGGTGGGTACACGCTACTCTCGCCACCGCTCCACGCTCATTTCGTGTTATCTTATTCTGGCCTTAGTCTGCCCGAGGCAAGGCTTACCCATGACGAGGCATGTGACCAGTTAAAGGGTCCTCGATCAGCACGCCTACATACGCATTCAATCCTTAATCAACCTGGGTAGAACATCACCTGTTCCTAACCCAAGACTCGATTTAAGTACTCTCATCCTCAGGATTGTTTCTGTTCCTTAGGATGAAAAGAGCATCACAGGGAACTTTGCAGTAAGATCCCACCATTGCTCCTCAAAAGAAAATATTCTTGCAGGTAGAAGCCATCCTTTCTCGAGCTAGGCTAAGGACAACCTCTATCCACAAGATCTAAGCAGGGCTAAGCATTTTTGTAAATCATGTTTTTGATACTTCACCAGAAGTATCTATAAAGGTATGGATATCAAGGAAGGCAATGCATCAAAGGGTTCCAAACAACTCCTATAAACCTCATGCACATTTCACTAGACTTAAAGTGTGCAAAAATTATTTAAAAACACAAGGAAAGGGTTGCATGCACCGGGGCTTGCCTTCGTTCACAGGTGAGTCTGGCTCGAATCCACAAATATCAAAGTAGAAGCAGTTGCCTGCCTAAGAATCCGAGGGTGGTGGTGTCTTCTCATCAGTGACTTCCACTTCTTCTTCGTGTTCTAACATAACCATATATATACATATATAAGAATGAATGCCATGTAATACTCATGAGAATGCGAAGACAATAAAGATTTATTATCTAAGTCTTGAATACAACTTTCCTTCACGGAACTCCGAGAACTTAGGGTTTCCGGAGTCAGTAAAGGAGTTCAAAGGGCAGGGGGGGTTTTGGGGTTCTAGTTATCAAACATGATCCAAATCAATTCAAACTCTACCCAAGGCTTCTAAATAATGTGGGGAGTTCATATAAAAATTTTGAACATTTTTGGGATTACCATTTATTTTTTTAAAAATCCAGAACTACTTCTTTAAGCTATTTTAAATGCCCTAAAATTTCCTGTTTAAACTAAAAATCATGACACTATTTTTATTAAATACTAGGGAAAATAAGGAGTCTAGGAAAATTGGTTTCACAATTTTACCATTTTTCTACCATTTTCTATAATTGTTTTGGCTCTGGAATAAAAGAAAAAGAAAAACCAGTGAATAGTTTTGGGTTGGTTTCGGCCCAAGCGGCCCAGTCAGAGGGGAAAAGCGCGCGCGGCCGCGCCCGCGGGGCAGGTTTGCGCAGAGGTCCCCCAGAGTTTTGAATAACCCGAGAAAGTCCGAACACTATTCAAAACAGTCGCTGACACTTTACACAGGGGTCCCCCAACTTCTGTTTCCTCGCACTGGGAGGTCCCCGACGGCGTTCAAGCACGGCTGAGCTCCGGCGAGCACTTACGCCGGCCGATTGGGGCTATTACTGGCGCTCTCCGACGACTAACACCTAATTCATACCTTAATCGATGTTTCCCCTAACTTAATTTTACCAATCGCGCACTAAAACTCTCTGGCCACGGTGACCGAGAACATGGCGGCTGGATCGTTGCGTTCCCGACGATTGGTGGCGGTCCAATTCAATTGGGTGGGTCGGTGAGCATCACAGGCGCATAAGAATGCTTAGACAAGGGAGCAGAGGGGAAGAGCTGACCTGAGTTGGGCTGACCGCGGCGGGGTTGAGTTCTACGGTGGCGGAAACCGTGATTGGGGAAATGAGCAATTCTCAGTCACTGGTGGATAATCCGGTGCAAGGTTTGGTGCAACTGATGCGTAATTATCCTACGGAGTGGCAGGGACACTCAATTTATAGCGAGGGGAAACGGTGGCCAGTGAATTCGGGGAGGACGCGAGGCGGCCAGAAATGAAGAAGAAGGCGGGCGCGGTGAATTCGTGTCCCGCGGCGTGGCAGGCTCCCCGGCGACGATGGGACAGCCTTAAGGTGTCACGGTGGTGCTGTAGAACGGCTAGGCCACGCGGCGCACGGCCGGGAGGCAGCGGTTACTGGCGAGCTTATCTGTTTCAGCCGCAAAGCAGAAGGGGAGCCACGGTGAGTTACCGGAGTGACCTCCAGCTCACCGTCGGCGAGGATCCTTACCCCGCGATGTTATCAATCCACCCCGCACGCGAATCTTGATGCCGGCGACACGAATCACGGCGAGGGAGATCACCGGCGGTGGGATTCTTCTGCTGTGCTTGTTCTGATCCGTTGAGGGCACTGTACCATCAGAGATTCAGTTTTTGATGCCTGACAGAGCAAGTTGGAGCAGGATTTACTCTCAATTTCCAATGGCAACTCCACTCAAGCTCTGTAGCAAAATTGTAGAACTATAAACCAGCAACAATTTGGCTATAGGACTTGAACCCATTCGAGCACTAAATCAAGGTGGAATTCATACTCAAAGTTGGCTTTACTACTCTGAATGTCTGAATTTCAGACTGAATCAGCCTGACCACCAATCTTTAGGCTTAATTATCTCTGGATTCTTCTCAACAAGTGAACTTACAACCTTAAGCAAAGTTGTTCTTCTATAATTAGACTACAACTTTGATGTGGTGACCTAGGGCAAAATCTCTTTTGTTTAGAAGTTACAAGGTCACAAAGAGGAGCACAATACACTGAAATTCAGACTTATTCAAAAGAGTTCAAATGTGGCTCTTTTGCAAATAAGTCCAAAACTCAGGGTTTGGCTTACAAATTCACATATAAGTGACCCAAATAACTTAAGACACTTATTTGACTTGGTTTTTGCACTTTAGTCCTAAAGTGGACTAATTTTGCACATAGGTCCCTAGGGTTTGGTTTTAGGGTTTTCCAGGGTTCCAATTAGGGTTTCTGGTATCCCAAGGGTATGAATGTGATTTAACTCTGCTTTTGGGGATATTTTATAACTCTTCCCCAAAGCCTTTGGGTTTTCTCATCTTGGGTTAAGTTTTACCCCCTTTGAGCCTTATTTAGGGTTAGGTTCCCTGTCCAGGGTCCTATTTGTAAAACACCCAAAAACAATACACTGGTTTGAAATTTTTACCTAGTGAATGCACTCTAGGTATATCAAACATATGCAATGTCAATGCTTATGATGCCATGCTCAAATTTTAGTTATAGTAACACCAGGGGTGTTACATCCTTCCCCCCATAAAAGAATCTCGTCCCGAGATTTAAAGTCCTAGGGTGAGTAATGGAAAAGGAAATGTGTCACATTTTTATTCCCTTATTTCTGGTACAAGGCAGGGGTGGTGTGGGGGTTCACTCCTTTATTGCAATAACTATATACACTTTACAAATTACATGAGGCTAGAAAGCCTGGGAAATTCTTATTTAAAAAGTCTTGAGTTTCCCATGTAGCCTCTTCCTCAGAATGTTGGTTCCATTGTATCTTGTAGAACTTGAGAGTTTTTCTCTGGGTAACCCTGTCCTTTTGATCCAGAACTCGAATAGGATGTTCTGAGTATGTTAAATCTGGTTCCAGGACCACATCTGTCACTTCAATGGTTCGATCGGGAACCCGAAGACACTTCTTTAATTGTGACACATGGAACACATTATGAATAGCAGACAATATTTCGGGTAACTAGAGTCGGTATGCCACTGGTCCACATTGCTCAAGTATAGGGAATGGACCAATGTACTGAGGTGCAAGCTTTCCTTTAACCCCGAAACGCGATACACCCTTCATTGGTGAAACTTTCAAGTAGACATAATCGCCCACCAGAAAGCATAAGGGTTGTCGTCGTCGGTCTACATAACTATTTTGTCGAGTCTGAGCTTTCTTCATATTATGAATAATTTTCTGAACCTTTTCTTCGGCCTCCTTCACCATATCAGGCCTAAAGAAGTACCTTTCTCCAGGTTCAGACCAATTTAGCGAAGTACGACATCGTCGTCCATATAGCGCTTCGAAGGGTGCCATCTTGATACTTTCTTGATAGCTATTATTATATGAAAACTCCGCTAAGGGCAAACATTCATCCCATTTCTGTGAGAAGTCCAGAACACATGCCCGCAGCATATCCTCAAGTATTTGATTGACCCTCTCAGTCTGTCCACTTGTTTGAGGATGATAAGCCGAACTGTGGAGCAATTTGGTACCCAAGGATTTATGAAGTTCTTCCCAAAATTTGGATACGAACTGAGGTCCATGATCCGACACTATAGTTTTTGGAATACCATGCAAACTGAGAATACGGGCAATGTATAATGTTGCATAAGTGGCCACTGTATATTTGGCCCTGACGGGTAAGAAGTGGGCAATCTTTGTGAGTCGATCAACGATAACCCAAATAGAATCATACCCTTTGGCCGTCCTGGGAAGTCCCACAATAAAGTCCATACTTATGTCTTCCCATTTCCATGTTGGGATCGGCAAAGATTGTAATGGACCAGCAGTTTTCATGTGTATGGCCTTGACACGTCTGCAAGTGTCACACTTAGCCACATAGCGTGCAATTTCGATCTTCATCTTTGTCCACCAGTAATGTTGCTTCAAGTCTTGGTACATCTTAGTGCTTCCGGGATGAATAGAATAGCAACTAAGATGTGCTTCATCAAGAATTTGCTGGCGGAGTTCTTCATTCTTTGGCACTACTATGCGGTTTTTAAACCATATCACACCTTGATCGTCTTCCTTGAAACATTTGGCTGTTCCAGCCCTTATTTTCTCCCATATGTGCTTCATACCCAAATTATCCTTTTGAGCATTAATTATCCTTTGCAAAATGATTGACTCAAGCTTTAGCTGATTCAGAGTCCCTTGTTGGATCATCCCCAGGTTTAACTTTTCCATCTCTTGACATAAAGTGTTGTCAGAGGTCTTCATCATAAGACAGTGGCAGGAAGCCTTACGGCTCAGTGCATCTGCCACAACATTGGCTTTGCCTGGGTGATAATGGATCTCTAGTTCATAGTCCTTAATAAGCTCAAGCCATCGTCTTTGCCTCATATTTAATTCTGACTGGGTGAAGATGTACTTCAAACTTTTATGATCTGTATAAATATGACAGACATTTCCCAGCAGATAATGACGCCAAATTTTTAGGGCATGAACCACAGCAGCTAGCTCCAGATCATGAGTTGGGTAATGCTCCTCATGTCGGCGCAACTGTCTTGAAGCATATGCAATTACTCAGCCCTCTTGCATTAATACACAGCCGAGTCCACTGCCAGACGCATCACAATATACATCAAAAGGCTTAGTGATGTCCGGTTGAGCCAATACCGGAGCAGTGGTTAATAATGTCTTCAATTGCTCAAAGGCTTCATTACACTTAGAAGACCAATTGAATTTAATGTCACTCTTCAATAAACTTGTGATTGGCTTCACAAGCTTAGAAAAATCTGGTATGAATCTGCGATAATATCCAGCTAGTCCAAGAAAACTCCGGACTTGGTGAACAGTGGTTGGGGGTTTCCACTCCAGAATATCTTTGACTTTGCTAGGATCTACCGCAATCCCCTTGGCAGATAACACGTGCCCCAAAAATTGAATTTCCTCCAGCTAGAACGCGCACTTGCTGAACTTGGCATACAGCTGATGTTCCCTCAGGCACGTCAATACAATCCGTAGATGTTGAGCATGCTCCTCTTCATTTTTAGAGTATATCAAGATATCGTCGATGAAGACTACCACGAACTTGTCCAACTCAGGCATGAACACCGAGTTCATCAAGTAAGTGAAATGGGCAGGAGCATTGGTTAACCCGAAATACATTACCAGATATTCAAACAATCCGTACCGCGTAGTAAACGCGGTCTTTGGTATATCCTCAGGCTGAATACGGATTTGGTGATAGCCCGACCTGAGATCAATTTTGGAAAATACCCTCGCCCCAGTCAGTTGATCAAATAAGATGTCGATCCTTGGAAGAGGGTACTTGTTCTTGATGGTGACCTCATTTAGGGGTCGATAATCCACGCACATACGTAAGGTTTGATCCTTCTTTTTAACAAAAATGGCGGGGCAACCCCATGGAGATGAGCTTGGCCGGATGAACCCTTTATTCAGTAGATCTTGTAATTTAATCTTCAATTCTGCCAACTCATTAGGGGGCATACGGTACGATCTTCGAGAAATGGGAGTCGTACCAGGCTTTATCTCAATTACAAATTCTACATCTCTCTCAGGTGGTAGTCCAGGCAAATCTTCCGGAAATACATCTGGAAACTCACATACTACCGGAATATCCTTGATCTCCGGTACAATGGCTTCATAGATTCTACCAGAAGCTTTGGCTGGATTGGTTACGGGGATGGACAAAAGAATCTCTCCTTGATTATAGCTCAACCTGACGGTTCTCAGTTCAGTGTTGAGAATTGCCTTATATTGAGTTAACCAATTCATACCCAAAATTACATCTATATCCTGGCCTCTCAGAACAATCATGTTAGCAGGAAAGTTCCGTCCGGCCATTGTTACTGGCACTTGATATGCCACTTCTCTAGTAAAAATGTGTCCCCCAGGTGAATGAATTTTAAATCCCTCTTTTGATTCATGGCATGCAATGTGATGTTGCTCCACAAATTTCTTGCTAATGAACGTATGCGAAGCACCAGAATCAAAAAGAATAATTGCAGGGTGACTGGCCATGAGAAACGTACCCATCATCACCGGTTCACCTTCCGGTGTAGTGGCCACTTGAGTATAGTATACCCGCCCCGTCTTATTTGTATTCTTCCCCACAGTATTTCCCTTTGACTGAGCTGATTTCCCAGACCCTTGCTGAGCATTTGATTGATTCTGCTTGGGATATGGGCAATCCTTGATGAAATGTCCCGACTTGCCGCAATTGAAACACCCGGTTGAAGAGCTGGGCAAAGCAGGGAATCGAGTGCCCGGGGCACCCGGCTGATTTGGGGTAGTGGGGGTATTGTTGGGACGGATAATGATTGGCTGCTTGAAAGGGAATGAGGGTGGACGAGAAAAAGTGCGATTTTGGCTAGAAGGCCGGATCACAAACCGTTGCCTCTTCGCCTAGCCCTGATTAGGCTTCTCACCACCGAATCCCTTGTTCTTCCCGGAACCTGCGTATTTTGCTTCAACAGATAAGGCTGTGCTGACAGCCTTTCCATACATGAGATCTATGCATGTGGCCATTTTTCTCTGCAATCGATCATTCAGACCCCTCATAAAGCAGTTCTTTTTCTTTAAATCAGTGTTCACCTGGTCGATTGCGTATTGTGACAGGTGATTAAACTTGTTGAGATACTGATTGACGATATCTCCTCCTTGTTTCAGCTTCATGAACTCTTCCTGCTTCATATGCAGAACACCTTCAGGTATGTAGTGCTCGCGGAAGGCCACTTTAAACTCTTCCCAGGTGACTTGATGGTTGGCAGGTTGAATAGCCACAAAATTACCCCACCAGGTACTGGCAGGGCCATGTAGTTGTTGTGCTGCGAATAACGACTTCTGCGTCTCTGAGCAGCGGAGAAGACCAAACTTTTGTTCAATAACCCGTATCCACTCATCAGCTTCCAATGGGTCCTCAGCCTTAACAAATAGTGGTGGATGGGTTTCAGAGAAATTCAGATAGGTGGTTTCACGGGGGCCTTGCTGATAACCCCTTCCACCCTGCTGCTGGAGCTGTTGGCCCGCCATTTCTCTAAGAAAGCGGGTATTGTCCGCAGTCGCGTTTACCAAGGCGGCAATCGCCTCGGCCAATGTGGGAGGAACCGGAGGTGGATTTGGGGTGACATCCCTTCCCCCAGAAGTTCCTGCTGCATCCTGTCCTCGAGTCCTGGTAGGCATCTGAGGCAAAGAGCATTTGAAATAAATATAAAATGCCAAAGAAACCTTCCATTTTACATTACTATCAAAAGTAATGATACAGACTCGATGTTACATAATAGGACACATTACCCATTACACAATAGTTCAACCTATTATACAACATACTACTTCTATTTCTACAATTACACTATTCTTGCTTCTGATTACTCTTGGCAGCTTCATTGTCAGGGGTGGGAGACCATACGTCGACCAGCCTCATAGAAGGAGGGGGCCTAAAAAGGTCTAACTCGCCACCAAGCGCTTCTCCCGCATTATGCGAGGGTCCGGCTTCTGACCTGACGGGATCCGCAGGGACATGTGGGTGTAATTGCGAATACAATACATGAACTTCGTCATGCAAAGTATTGCAATATACCTGCAAGTTGTCAATAGCAGCGCTAAGTTCGTTGACTCGTGCTCGAGCCTTCGCTTCCTTAGCCCAAGCTACCGAACGAGACTGCACTGCCCAATCAAGCGCCAAATCTCGGTCAGCAAGTTGATCTTGCAGGGTGCGGATGTAACTTCTTAATTCGTTTATTCGGTCTCCATCCGCAACCCATAAATTGGCCCTGCGTTGTAACTCTGCTTGAAGTTGATTCACGCGAGCTTCGAGATCTCCTATTGGGTCGTTACTCCCGCTACTGCTGTCTTCCTCCCGTGGGGCAAGTTGGTGTCGGGGTACACCAATAGGCCCAATATGCTTTCACGCCGTTTTCCTTGTACGCGGCGGCATTTTCTAAGGGGGAAAATTTATTAGTATAATTCTTAGCATGATGCATGAATAATTACAGAATCAACCTTAGTTGATTCAACCTTCTATACATCGCACTCTTCCTATCTGGTCTTTGAAATACACTCTTCAGAGATGCTTAGGTAAGAAGAGAAGAAATCTTCTAGATAAGTCTTTTTTGAAAATGATACATAATATCTGTCAAGAAGGGCTACGCTCTGATACCAGCTGTGACGGAACCTCCCAAGTAACTAGGCCCACCTACAGTTGTCTTTGTCCAACAGACATCAGACAACCCTGTAGATGTTCCTGGATTACTCGACAAGTTCGGTATCTTCTTCTTACCTTACCAGGAACGTTTCACCCGTCTTGCAGACATTACAGAACATCGGAGATATAGATATGCGGAAGCGATTACATAAACTTACACTTATTAAAAAGTAAGATCAAGTTGTTTATTACAGACCCGAACTATATAACGAGTGCAGAATAATATTATTACACATACCAAGGGAGGCAAAAACTCCTCCCGACAGTTATCACACAAAAAGTCCTAATGGAGGATCCTTTCCTCCCGCACTTCACTCTTGCTTATCTTCATTAGGAACCACCTTGGAGCAAAAGCAACAAAGGTTTGTCGCTTCCTCACCTAAAAACAACGGAGGGATAAACCCTGAGTATGGAATTACTCAGCAAGTCTTACCCGACTAAGGAAAAGACTCTCAAGGGTATGCTGGATAAATAGGAATCAAGGAGAGGCTTTAGCAAAAATCAACTTAGATACTTTTGCAGAAATAGCTTACTAAAGTGAGTCCTTACTTTCAACATTTTAACGCCGAATTAAGTATTAATAGACTCTGTTTGCCTCTAGTCTAATTTCATCATCTCATCAATACAACATCATTTTTATCCATAATGTTCACATCCTGACTTAGGTTGTAGGGAAGTGACCAAGTCTTCATAACCGCGAAGGTACGGCGATCCAAATCGATTATACTCAGCTGAGGATCTCCAATCACACGACATATGTAGCACTTAACCCTTGCATATGTCAACCCGCCACCGGGGTTCTTAAGACCAGATCAGGTTCACGCAAACCGAGAGCACAGATACACCATCGTCCAGCCTCTTGCCACGGTGGGTACACGCTACTCTCGCCACCGCTCCACGCCCATTTCGTGTTATCTTATTCTGGCCTTAGTCTGCCCGAGGCAAGGCTTACCCATGATGAGGCATGTGACCAGTTAAAGGGTCCTCGATCAGCATGCCTACATACGCATTCAATCCTTAATCAACCTGGGTAGAACATCACCTGTTCCTAACCCAAGACTCGATTTAAGTACTCTCATCCTCAGGATTGTTTCTGTTCCTTAGGATGAAAAGAGCATCATAGGGAACTTTGCAGTAAGATCCCACCATTGCTCCTCAAAAGAAAATATTCTTGCAGGTAGAAGCCATCCTTTCTCGAGCTAGGCTAAGGACAACCTCTGTCACACCCGGTTTTAGAAGGCAAACCGAATGCGAACCATGTACGTGCCAGGATCAGTTATTCACGTACACAGCAGTTATATAACATGGACATCATCACACAGTGCTCAAAATAGTATTAAAAGGGAAATAATAGTCGATTACATCATACGTCTGAGACGTCCATATAGTCCTTACAATAAATCAAAGTGCGAAAACGAAACGTAGATAACCGCGGCCTTCACAGGCAGCTAACTGGGGGTTGCCGCTAACCCACACCTAGAACTCGTCGTAGTCTTGGAACTCCTGGAAGTCTCCTTCCATAGCTTCATCTTCTCCTGAGCAGTGGTTGCAATGCTGACAACCTGGGGGGGTTTGGTGTGTAGAGCAAGAGTGAGTACACATCAACATACTCAGCAAGCATCCTGTTTGGCTGTAGTGGACTAGCTTTATGTGGGGGGGTTAAGTCAAGCAGTTGCTTTTAATTGGTCAGATTATTATTTACTAGTACAGAAAGCCAAGTTTTAGAATTAACCCACGTTATTAACCCAAACGTACTCTTTCCAAATGGAAAGAATACCACTTACCATTACCATAGTCAATACTAGAAACCATCGATCTCATAGCCACCTGTAAACCAAAATGTCTCTGATCAAGTACCACTAATCATTGGAGCTCCCTTGGCCGCTCATAACCGCGAGCACGGCTGATATATCAGTTTTCAAACACTCTGCAGAGGTTGTGCACTTTACCCACAAGTCGTGATCCCCTTTCTGCCCGGAGAGAGCTACTCCCCATTGACCACTACCTAGGTGGTCCAGCAGGGCATCACTACGTAGCCTTTACAAAGATTCCCCGGGGCTGTAGCCGCCCGTTAGGTTTCCTAAATGTACCGCACTCCTCCCCAAGGGACAAATCAACCTTGGCAGAGCGAGCCGCATACACCGAGCCCCATTGACGGCACAACGGCTAAGCGAACTACACCCCGGTTCCTCTAATTATTCAGCTAAGGGCGTCCCACTCCACCCTCATGGTTGCACTGTTTTCCCGGGCAGTCATCCATAGAACAGGTCCTTACGGAGAGGCACTCGAGAAACCGCTCGAGCCCCCTTGAAGACCACAAGTACAACATCATAATAAGAGAAGGGAAAACAGCGTATCGTATGTGATCTCATCATGTTCATTGATTAGAGTTTGAGCAATAGCATAGAGCTAAATAATAATAATCCGACCCAAATAGGTAAACAAGGACATGGATAACAAAAGCTAGTCAATCCTTAAGTATAAATGTGTAATGCGGGAGGTGAATTAAAGAATGAATAGGATAGAGATAGGTCAAAGGACACATGCCTCCACCAACCGACTGCTGCTCAGGGGCTTCTCCTGCGAGTTCTTCGGGCTCTCCAACCGGATCGTTCTCTAAGCGATTGCAAGCATACATACATCCATCCATTGAAATTAGGAAACCAACAATACACCATACAAGAGAACAAGTAGATTAAACATGCCTAAAATATCACATACAATAATGAGTTTACCATGGTTAGAAAGAAATGAGAAAAGGTCTCGCGAGAGTTAAAGCTTATGCCCGAGACGCACTACGGGTTGGTGAATAACTAGACGTCACGTGTTCTAGTTCCAATTGGTTCTAATAAAAGAATTAGCTACATGCATTAATGTAAACGTGACCACTTTTAGTAGATTAACATTGAATAAGATAGACGATTAGCTATACAAATTAACTAACGTAACCAATTTCCAAATTGGGACTCCTATCTTATTAATATAAACAACGTGATTAGCGCATATAGGATACGGGGGGTAGACGGGGCTAGGGGGTAGACGATCGTGTCGCGAGCGCAACAGGGCGCTATGCGTCGCGTCGCGAGCACGACGAGCTACGCCAGAACGCTGCGCGAACACGCGCACGCGCAAAGCCACACTTAACGTGCCGCGAACGAGTCGCGCACGCGTCGGGGCCGTGCGCTGGCCGAGCTCGAGGCCACGCGCCGAAGGCATGCTGGGCCGAGCTCGAGGCCACGCCGAGGGCCGACACGACGCGAGCAAGGAACGGCGGGGCGAGCGGGCAAACATGCCAGGGCAAGCGAGCACGGGCGAGCGAGGACGCCGCGGACCACTACGAGCGAGGCACGGACGGGGCGAGGACACAGTCGGGCGAGGCCGGGCGTGGTGGCGGGGCGACCGGGCCGGGGCGCGACGGGAGCGGCCGAGCCGGGACACGGGGCGGCCGAGCCGGGGGAGGGGCGGCGCGGGCGGCCGGGCCGGGGGCCGGGGCGGTTGAACCGGGGGGGCCGAGCTCGCCGGGAGGCGGGCGGCTGAGCCGGGGCGGCGCGGGGCGGGGCGGTTGGGCCGAGCGTGGGGCTCGCGCGGGCGGCCGAGGTGGCCGGGGCCGGGCGGGGGCGAGGCCGGGGCGGCCGGGGCCGGGGCCGAGCCGGGCGGCGCGGGGGAGGGCGCCGGAGGGAGGAGAGGGAGGAGGGAGGAGGAGGGGGCCTCACCGGAGGGGGACGGCGCGGCGGCGGCGCCGGGGAGGGGTGGCGGCGGCGCTAGGGCAGGGGAGAGGCGGCGGCGGCGCCAGGGTTAGGGTGAGGGTGAGGGAGAGAGAGAGAGAGGGAGAGGGAGGGGATTTTTGGAAAAAGAAAAAAAAGAGAGGGGGGAACGGTTGGGCCGACTGGGCCCAAAAGGGGGGGAAAGGGGGCGCGCGGCTGGGCCGGCGCGGGGCCCACGCGGGAAGGGGGGGAAGAGAAAAGAAAAAAAGAAAAGGCTTCTTTTTTCTAATTTCTAATTTCCTCTAGATGAAAGCATTCACATTTTTAATCAATCAAAAAGTATGCATGGTTCGGCATGGTGCATCACACAAAATAAAGTGTTTTAAGGTTTTGCTTTACACGAGGTCTAAAGCCAAAACCCGCTGTGACTTTGGAAAAGATCAAGGCTTAGCGAGAAGAAAAGGGAAAAAGGAAAGAGTAACGCCTGAATTTGGTGAGAGAAAAGAAGAAAAAATTCTACCCCCAAATTCAGGGCGTTACAAACCTATCCCCCTTAAAAGAATCTCGCCGTCGAGATTCAGGGTTGGCTAGCAAAGAGCTCTGGGTATTTAGCCATCAGATCATCTTCACGCTCCCAGGTTGCTTCTTCCTCTGAATGGTGATTCCACCTGACTTTGCACATTCTAATGGTCTTCCTTCGGGTGACTCTATCTGCAACCTCAAGGATTTGCACTGGCTTCTCAACGTAGGTCAAGTCCTCCTGGACTTCAAGACCTTCCACTGGCAACTGCTCTTCTGGCACACGCAAGCACTTCTTCAACTGAGACACATGAAAGACATCATGCACTGCGGACAAATTCTCTGGCAGACTGAGCTGATAGGACACTTCTCCACGCCTTGAGAGAATTTGGTACGGACCAATGTAGCGGGGTGCTAGCTTGCCTTTCACTCCGAATCTTCTGATTCCTCTGATCGGTGACACTTTCAGATAGACAAAGTCTCCAACTTCGAAACTCAGCTCTCTTCTTCTTGTATCTGCATAGCTTCGCTGCCTCGATTGCGCTATCTTCAGATTTTCTCGGACCATCTTGATGTTCTCTTCGGCTTCAAGCAAGATGTCTGGCCCGAACACTTGCTTTTCCCCAGGCTGATCCCATTGCAACGGAGTTCTACAACTCCTTCTATAGAGCGCTTGAAATGGTGACATCTTCAAACTGGCCTGGTAACTGTTGTTATAGGAGAACTCTGCATAAGGCAATCGCTTGTCCCATCCGGACTGATCTTGCAGCGCACAGGCTCTCAACATGTCTTCAAGAATTTGATTGGTCCTTTCAGTCTGGCCATCTGTCTACGGATGATAAGCTGAACTGAAATTCAGATGTGTACCCAAGGCTTCATGCAACTGCTGCCAGAAATGAGAGGTGAACTGTGTTCCTCTGTCTGACACTATCTTCTTTGGCACACCATGTAGACAAACGATCCGAGACACATACAATTCTGCCAACACTGCACTGCTGTAGTTGGTCTTGACAGGTAAGAAGTGGGCTAACTTGGTCAAACGGTCCACCACTACCCAAATGGAATCGTAGCCGGCTCGAGTGCGAGGCAATCCGACTATGAAATCCATACCGATTTCATCCCATTTCCACTGAGGAATTTGCAACAGTTGCAACAATCCAGCTGGTCTCTGGTGCTCTGCCTTAATCCGTCGACAACTATCACACATAGCCACATACTCTGTGATCTCCCTCTTCATTCCGTACCACCAGAATTTCTTCTTCAGATCCTGATACATCTTCTCACTACCAGGGTGAATCGAATAAGCAGTCTCATGAGCTTCCTTGAGAATCAACTCCCGAATGGATTGGACATTAGGAACGCACAATCGGTCTTTGAACCATATCACACCTTCTGCATCTTTTCGAAAATCTTTGCCTCTGCCATCTAGAATCAGTCGCCGAATCTCACTGATCTTTTCATCATTCTTCTGCGCTTCTTTGATTTCTCGCTCCAAGGTAGGTTCGAACTCAACTGTGACTCCTCGCGAATTGTTCAGAAACCCGAGACTCAACCTGTCAAACTCCTTAGCCAACTCATAAGGCATCGGACGAGCGTCCATCAGATTGACTTGACTCTTCCTGCTCAAAGCATCTGCCACTACGTTTGCTTTGCCTGGATGGTAATGAATCTCCAACTCATAGTCTTTGATCAGCTCTAACCATCTTCGCTGCCTCATATTCAGCTCTGACTGGGTGAATATGTACTTCAGACTCCTGTGGTCTGTGTAAACATCACATTTCTGTCCATACAGATAGTGCCTCCATGTCTTCAGTGCGTGAACCACTGCTGCCAATTCTAGATCATGGATTGGGTAATTCTTCTCATGAACCTTCAGCTGTCGGGACGAGTAAGCCACAACTCTTCCCTCTTGCATCAACACGCATCCCAAACCTGTGTAACAAGCATCACAGTACACAGAGAAGGGCTTGTGCACATCAGGCAAGACTAAGACAGGCGCTGTTGTCAACTTCTCTTTCAGCGCTTCGAAGGCCTCTTGACATTTCTGGGTCCACTTGAACTCAACCTTGTTGCCTAGCAACGCTGTCATTGGTTTCGCAATCTTCAAAAACCCTTCAATGAATCGCCGATAATATCCGGCCATTCCAATGAAGCTCTTGATTCCTCGAGCATCCGTCGGCGCTTTCCAGTTCAGAATGTCTGCCACTTTCTTCGGATCCACAGCCAATCCTTCTTTGTTGATTATGTGACCCAAGAACAGGACTTCATTGATCCAGAACTCACATTTGCTCAACTTTGCATACAACTGGTGCTCTCGCAATCTCTGCAATACCATCCTCAAATGATCTGCATGCTCCTCTTCGCTGTGAGAATAAATCATAATATCATCAATGAATACCACCACAAACTTATCAAGATAATTCATGAATACACTGTTCATCAGATTCATGAAAAAGGCCGGCGCATTGGTCAATCCAAAAGACATCACAGTGAACTCATACAACCCATACTTGGTAATGAATGCCGTCTTCAGAATGTCCGAAGGTCGGATCCTGAGCTGATGATACCCTGACCTCAGATCAATCTTGGAGAACACACTGGCTCCTCTCAACTGGTCGAACAGATCTTCTATCCTGGGCAAAGGGTACTTGTTCTTGATTGTGACTTCATTCAGAGCTCGATAATCGATACACATCCTTTTGGTGCCATCTTTCTTCTCCACAAACAAGACAGGAGCGGCCCAAGGCGAGGTGCTTGGCCGGATGTAACCTTTCTCTGATAGCTCATCAATCTGCTTCTTAAGCTCAACCAACTCTGGTCCAGATATTCTGTAAGCTCTCTTAAAGATAGGGGCGGTTCCAGGAAGAAGCTCTATGGCAAACTCAACTTTCCGCTCTGGTGGCATACCCGGTAAGTCCTTTGGAAACACGTCTGGGAACTCAGACACAACCTTGATACTCTCAATTGGGTCTGCTTCACTGCTATCGACAGCCATCCGATAACAACTTCCTTTCTTTGGCTCGGGCGGGACTAACCTGGTCACCACTTCCTCTCCCAGTGGGAACACCAACTTGATTGTCCTTTTATCACAACTGATAACTGCCTGATACTTATCTAGCCAATTCATCCCTAGGATGACATCTATTCCCTGAGTACCCATTACTATAAGGTTGGCGGGAAACGCTATCCCCCTTATTTCCACGCTTACATTCAAACAGATGCTATCAGCTCGAATTCTACCACCGGCTGAGTCAATTTGAATGGGGGTTGACATGGTAGTAATTGGAAGATTATGTGCTTCTACCCATGATGCAGTAATGAAAGAATGTGTTGCTCCAGTATCAAATAACACTTCTGCAATATGGGAGTCGACTGGGAACATACCTACTATCATGCCGGGGGTCTCCTGAACTGCTTTAGCCTCCAAGTGGTTCAGTCTTCCATGATTGTAGCGCGGCTGAGGGCGGTTGCCTGCCCCAGGCTGAGACACATTCTGCTTTGCTGGGGCATTGGGGCCTGACTGCTGCTGGGCTGCCTTCTTCGGGCATTGCATCACCCAGTGGCCTTGCTCTCCACAGTGGAAACATGCCCTGTTTCCAACCTGAGCTAGTGCTGCCTGACTGTTCTGCTGGTTTGCTGGGGCAGGAAGACGAGGTGTCTGCTAATTCTGCCTCTGAAACTGACCTCCTGACTGATTGTTCTAACGGTTCTGGTACTGGTGCTGAGGATACTGCCTTTGGAACAGCTGATGCTACTGAGGTGGACGCTGGTTCTGCCTGGACTGCTGAGGTTGATTGCCTGAGAAACGAGGGCGGCTGCTGCTTCCAGGCTGGGGTCCACTGATCTTGCGCTTACGATCCTCCATCTCCCTACGCTTTCTTTCTGTCATAATTGCTCTGTCAATCAGGTGCTGGAATGTCGGGAAGGTGTGATTCATCAGCTGATAGTGCAGAGGGTCAACCAAGCCTCTCAAGAAACGTACTGTCGCTTGGCGTCGGTGTTGACATCTTCAAGAGCATAGCGAGACAACTGCAGAAACCTGTCTCGGTACTCACTGACAGATGATGACCCTTGCTTGAGGGCCAGGAACTCCTCCTTCTTTACTGTCATCAGACCTGCAGGCACATGGTACTGATGAAAGCTACCTCTGAACTCTTCCCAAGTGATGGCATCGGGGTTGGCATGGGTGGCAAGATAAGACTCCCACCATGATTGGGCTGCTCCTCTCAACAGACGGGGACCATACAGAACTTTCTCTCTGTCATCGCACTGAGCGGTATGCAACTCCCGCTCCACAGTGCGCAGCCAATCTTCAGCATCCATGGGGTCAGAAGAGTGAGCAAATGTTGGAGGATGACCTCTCATGAATTCAGCACGCTTGTCTCTAGGCATCTGAGGCATCTGAGGTTGAGGTGGGCCCTGCTGCTGAATGGCGGCCAGAGTCTGACCGATGGCTTGAACTGCCTGAGTCTGCATCAGAAACATCTGCTCGATGGACATCGGGGGCGGGGGCGGCAGGTGCTGCTGCTGAGGCACCTCATCCTGCGGAGCGGCTCGCTCCTGCTGAGCACGCCTTCCTCCTCTGCGCCTGTTCTCTGACATCTGCAGAATGCAACCACACATCAGAACTGATCTGGCAAATCTTGCAGCATAAGAAAAGAGTATAGAATTCTCCAACAGCACTGAACAGATGAGCATCTTCACTGATCTCCAACACAGACCACACAGCTTCTCAGATAAAGAGGAAAGTGGAATAAAAGGTTTCCTAACTATATAACTAACTCCATTAACATATAACAGGTAAACCATAATGCAGGGGGTACCCACACTCTGGTGACAGTCATTACAAAGATCCAAACCAAACATAGTTCATCATGACAAACATAAATGCACAGGATATAGCAAACTACCCTGTCTAACTAAGACTAACTAAAAGCGAGACTAACGCTAAGACTGTAGCTTCTACGTATATATTTTGTATTAATTACAAGATCCGACTCTGTAACGATCTATGGTTCTATATTTATCTTGGTCTTGCAGTCGGGATTGCCATAAGACTGGCGTCCACGCCGAGGTGAGCGGTACGGGTGCTGAGTCCCAACGGGGGCGGGGGAACCATCATCCAAGTGACGACGTTCCGCGCGCTCAGCCCGCAGCAGGGCGATCTCAGCACGAGCCCTACTCAGCTCGTCTAGTGCATGGTCCAGCTCCGTGTTTAGCACGGCGGCTAGGTTGACTGTGCTGCTCAACCTAGGATTGTCCTCACCAGCAGGTGAAACAATCACGCCTCCTGTGCTGCCAGATGGACGGCGGGGGTAATACTTCAGGTCGAGACCGTTAGCTATCCCACCGAGAACCGAGCAGTAGTGCGAAAGCGCACGCCGTGCAGCATCCTGCATGGCTACCTCAGCTGAGTCCCGCTCAGAGATAGAATAGTGCTCTGAGTAGACCTCAGCACCCTGGAGACTGTTCTCCGGACGGCGCACCAAGCAGGTCGCCTCCCAGCGGTCCGGGTAAACCCCGCGACTATGCTTATAGACCACACAGCGATACTCGATGGACCAAGTACGCCGGTCAAGTGCCCGACGTAGCAGGGTGTCGAGCGTGTCGTGGAAATGACACCCGCGAGCAGCGTCACGAGTGATGGGTCGAGCAACCCATCCTTCCGGCTCATGGTCAGCAGGGAAGTCGGTGTCGTGGCTCGAGCTGTCGTCGCCACCTCCGTCGTCTGGGTCTCCTCCAGCAGCTACTCCAGAGGCTGGGGCGCCCAGTGGTGGTGCAGGGGGCGCCTCCAGAGGAAGCATAGGGGAGCAGCTCCTCACGGACTCTATCTCCTGCTGGAGCAAGAAGGAAGAGCCCTGCTTCTCCTGTCGTCGACGTTCCTGCTCCTCATGCAGGCAGTGGTGCAGTCTCTCCAAGTGGCTGGACTATCCGGCCACGGGACGACGAAGCGAACGCTCAGCAAGGCGGGAGGGTAAGAAGGGGATGACGGACTTTCGTGCAGTGTGTCTAAGTCGAGCCATCTACAGAAGACACCACAAGCAAAAGAGTGAGAACAGAATTAATATGACCAGCAAATAATGAACCATAAATAAATGAAGGATTAGAATAAAACAAAATTTTCAGCAAGGTATAATATATAGTAGAACATAGGTTTGGTCGGTATGACCAACTTTTGAAGGGGTACCAAAGTCAA
This sequence comes from Zea luxurians, assembly GCA_029449295.1. Lineage (NCBI taxonomy): Eukaryota > Viridiplantae > Streptophyta > Magnoliopsida > Poales > Poaceae > Zea > Zea luxurians. The sequence continues at coordinate 139,189,836 of JAOPSE010000010.1, forward strand.
GGCAGGGACAGAGGTCTATAATCCTTAGAACGACCATTCTACTCTAGGTTAGCGGTCCTACAGTCAGCATGGCTTTGATACCAACTTATGTCACACCCGGTTTTAGAAGGCAAACCGAATGCGAACCATGTACGTGCCAGGATCAGTTATTCACGTACACAGCAGTTACATAACATGGACATCATCACACAGTGCTCAAAATAGTATTAAAAGGGAAATAATAGTCGATTACATCATACGTCTGAGACGTCCATATAGTCCTTACAATAAATCAAAGTGCGAAAACGAAACGTAGATAACCGCGGCCTTCACAGGCAGCCAACTGGGGGTTGCCGCTAACCCACACCTAGAACTCGTCGTAGTCTTGGAACTCCTGGAAGTCTCCTTCCACAGCTTCATCTTCTCCTGAGCAGTGGTTGCAATGCTGACAACCTGGGGGGTGGTTTGGTGTGTAGAGCAAGAGTGAGTACACATCAACATACTCAGCAAGCATCATGTTTGGCTGTAGTGGACTAGCTTTATGTGGGGGGGGGGTAAGTCAAGCAGTTGCTTTTAATTGGTCAGATTATTATTTACTAGTACAGAAAGCCAAGTTTTAGAATTAACCCACGTTATTAACCCAAACGTACTCTTTCCAAATGGAAAGAATACCACTTACCATTACCATAGTCAATACTAGAAACCATCGATCTCATAGCCACCTGTAAACCAAAATGTCTCTGATCAAGTACCACTAATCATTGGAGCTCCCTTGGCCGCTCATAACCGCGAGCACGGCTGATATATCAGTTTTCAAACACTCTACAGAGGTTGTGCACTTTACCCACAAGCCGTGATCCCCTTTCTGCCCGGAGAGAGCTACTCCCCATTGACCACTACCTAGGTGGTCCAGCAGGGCATCACTACGTAGCCTTTACAAAGATTCCCCGGGGCTGTAGCCGCCCGTTAGGTTTCCTAAATGTACCGCACTCCTCCCCAAGGGACAAATCAACCATGGCAGAGCGAGCCGCATACATCGAGCCCCATTGACGGCACAACGGCTAAGCGAACTACACCCCGGTTCCTCTAATTATTCAGCTAAGGGCGTCCCACTCCACCCTCATGGTTGCACTGTTTTCCCGGGCGGTCATCCATAGAACAGGTCCTTACGGAGAGGCACTCGAGAAACCGCTCGAGCCCCCTTGAAGACCACAAGTACAACATCATAATAAGAGAGGGGAAAACAGCGTATCATATATGATCTCATCATGTTCATTGATTAGAGTTTGAGCAATAGCATAGAGCTAAATAATAATAATCCGACCCAAATAGGTAAACAAGGACATGGATAACAAAAGCTAGTCAATCCTTAAGTATAAATGTGTAATGCGGGAGGTGAATTAAAGAATGAATAGGACAGAGATAGGTCAAAGGACACTTGCCTCCACCAACCGACTGCTGCTCAGGGGCTTCTCCTGCGAGTTCTTCGGGCTCTCCAACCGGATCGTTCTCTAAGCGATTGCAAGCATACATACATCCATCCATTGAAATTAGGAAACCAACAATACACCATACAAGAGAACAAGTAGATTAAACATGCCTAAAATATCACATACAATAATGAGTTTACCATGGTTAGAAAGAAATGAGAAAAGGTCTCGCGAGAGTTAAAGCTTATGCCCGAGACGCACTATGGGTTGGTGAATAACTAGACGTCACGTGTTCTAGTTCCAATTGGTTCTAACAAAAGAATTAGCTACATGCATTAATGTAAACGTGACCACTTTTAGTAGATTAACATTGAATAAGATAGACGATTAGCTATACAAATTAACTAATGTAACCAATTTCCAAATTGGGACTCCTATCTTATTAATATAAACAACGTGATTAGCGCATATAGGATACGGGGGGGGTAGACGGGGCTAGGGGGTAGACGATCGTGTCGCGAGCGCAACAGGGCGATGCGTCGCGTCGCGAGCACGACGAGCTACGCCAGAACGCTGCGCGAACACGCGCACGCGCAAAGCCACACTTAACGTGCCGCGAACGAGTCGCGCACGCGTCGGGGCCGTGCGCTGGCCGAGCTCGAGGCCACGCGCCGAAGGCATGCTGGGCCAAGCTCGAGGCCACGCCGAGGGCCGACACGACGTGAGCAAGGCACGACGGGGCGAGCGGGCAAACATGCCAGGGCAAGCGAGCACGGGCGAGCGAGGACGCCGCGGACCACTGTGAGCGAGGCACGGACGGGGCGAGGACACGGTCGGGCGAGGCCGGGCGCGGTGGCGGGGCGACCGGGTCGGGGCGCGACGGGAGCGGCCGAGCCGGGACACGGGGCGGCCGAGCCGGGGGAGGGGCGGCGCGGGCGGCCGGGCCGGGGGCCGAGGCGGTTGAACCGGGGGGGCGGCCGAGCTCACCGGGAGGCGGGCGGCTGAGCCGAGGCGGCGCGGGGCGGGGCGGTTGGGCCGAGCGCGGGGCTCGCGCGGGCGAGGGCGGGGCTTGCGCGGGCGGCCGAGGTGGCCGGGGCCGGGCGGGGGCGAGGCCGGGGCGGCCGGGGGCGAGCCGAGCTTGCCGGGCGACCGAGCCGGGCGGCGCGGGGGAGGGCGCCGGAGGGAGGAGAGGGAGGAGGGAGAGGGAGGAGGGAGAGGGAGGAGAGGAGGGAGGAGGAGGGGGGGCCTCACCGGAGGGGGACGGCGCGGCGGCGGCGTCGGGGAGGGGTGGCGGCGGCACTAGGGCAGGGGAGAGGCGGCGGCGGCGCCAGGGTTAGGGTGAGGGTGAGGGGGAGAGAGAGAGAGAGGGAGAGGGAGGGGATTTTTATAAAAAGAAAAAAAAGAGAGGGGGGACGGTTGGGCCGACTGGGCCCAAAAGGGGGGGAAAGGGGGCGCGCGGCTGGGCCGGCGCGGGGCCCACGCGGGAAGGGGGGGAGGGGGCGGCTGGGCCGCTAGCTGGGCCTGCCGAAGGGGGGGAAGAGAAAAGAAAAAAGAAAAGGCTTCTTTTTTCTAATTTCTAATTTCCTCTAGATGAAAGCATTCACATTTTTAATCAATCAAAAAGTATGCATGGTTCGGCATGGTGCATCACACAAAATAAAGTGTTTTAAGGTTTTGCTTTACACGAGGTCTAAAGCCAAAACCCGCTGTGACTTTGGAAAAGATCAAGACTTAGCGAGAAGAAAAGGGAAAAAGGAAAGAGTAACGCCTGAATTTGGTGAGAGAAAAGAAGAAAAAATTCTACCCCCAAATTCAGGGCGTTACAACCTCTATCCACAAGATCTAAGCAGGGCTAAGCATTTTTGTAAATCATGTTTTTGATACTTCACCAGAAGTATCTATAAAGGTATGGATATCAAGGAAGGCAATGCATCAAAGGGTTCCAAACAACTCCTATAAACCTCATGCACATTTCACTAGACTTAAAGTGTGCAAAAATTATTTAAAAACACAAGGAAGGGGTTGCATGCATCGGGGCTTGCCTTCGTTCACAGGTGAGTCTGGCTCGGATCCACAAATATCAAAGTAGAAGCAGTTGCCTGCCTCAGAATCCGAGGGTGGTGGTGTCTTCTCTTCAGCGACTTCCACTTCTTCTTCGTGTTCTAACATAACCATATATATACATATATAAGAATGAATGCCATGTAATGCTCATGAGAGTGCGAAGACAATAAAGATTTATTATCTAAGTCTTGAATACAACTTTCCTTCACGGAACTCTGAGAACTTAGGGTTTCCGGAGTCAGTAAAGGAGTTCAAAGGGCAGGGGGGTTTTGGGGTTCTAGTTATTAAACATGGTCCAAATCAATTCAAACTCTACCCAAGTCTTCTAAATAATGTGGGGAGTTCATATAAAAATTTTGAACATTTTTGGGATTACCATTTATTTTTTTAAAAATCCAGAACTACTTCTTTAAGCTATTTTAAATGCCCTAAAATTTCCTATTTAAACTAAAAATCATGACACTATTTTTATTAAATACTAGGGAAAATAAGGAGTCTAGGAAAATTGGTTTCACAATTTTACCATTTTTCTACCATTTTCTATAATTGTTTTGGCTCTGGAATAAAAGAAAAAGAAAAACCAGTGAATAGTTGTGGGTTGGTTTCGGCCCAAGCGGCCCAGTCAGAGGGGAAAAGTGCGCGCGGCCGCGCCCGCGGGGCAGGTTTGCGCAGAGGTCCCCCAGAGTTTTGAATAACCCGAGAAAGTTCGAACACTATTCAAAACAGTCGCTGGCACTTTACACAGGGGTCCCCCAACTTCTGTTTCCTCGCACTGGGAGGTCCCCGACGGCGTTCAAGCACGGCTGAGCTCCGGCGAGCACTTACGCCGGCCGATTGGGGCTATTACTGGCGCTCTCCGATGACTAACACCTAATTCATACCTTAATCGATGTTTCCCCTAACTTAATTTTACCAATCGCGCACTAAAACTCTCTGGCCACGGTGACCGAGAACATGGCGGCTCGATCGTCGCGTTCCCGACGATTGGTGGCGGTCCAATTCAATTGGGTGGGTCGGTGAGCATCACAGGCGCATAAGAATGCTTAGACAAGGGAGCAGAGGGGAAGAGCTGACCTGAGTTGGGCTGACCGCGGCGGGGTTGAGTTCTACGGTGGCGGAAACCGTGATTGGGGGAAATGAGCAATTCTCAGTCACTGGTGGATAATCCGGTGCAAGGTTTGGTGCAACTGATGCGTAATTATCCTACGGAGTGGCGAGGACACTCAATTTATAGCGAGGGGAAACGGTGGCCAGTGAATTCGGGGAGGACGCGCGGTGGCCGGAAATGAAGAAGAAGGCGGGCGCGGTGAATTCGTGTCCCGCAGCGTGGCAGGCTCCCCGGCGACGATGGGACAGCCTTAAGGTGTCACAGCGGTGCTGTAGAACGGCTAGGCCACGCGGCGCACGGCCGGGAGGCGGCGGTTACCGGCGAGCTTATCGGTTTCAGCCGCAAAGCAGAAGGGGAGCCACGGTGAGTCACCGGAGTGACCTCCAGCTCACCGTCGGCGAGGATCCTTACCCCGCGATGTTATCAATCCACCCCGCACGCGAATCTTGATGCCGGCGACACGAATCACGGCGAGGGAGATCACCGGCGGTGGGATTCTTCTGTTGCGCTTGTTCTGATCCGTTGAGGGCACTGTACCATCAGAGATTCAGTTTTTGATGCCTGACAGAGCAAGTTGGAGCAGGATTTACTCTCAATTTCCAATGGCAACTCCACTCAAGCTCTGTAGCAAAATTGTAGAACTTTAAACCAGCAACAATTCGGCTATAGGACTTGAACCCATTCGAGCACTAAATCAAGGTGGAATTCATACTCAAAGTTGTCTCTACTACTCTGAATGTCTGAATTTCAGACTGAATCAGCCTGACCACCAATCTTTAGGCTTAATTATCTCTGGATTCTTCTCAACAAGTGAACTTACAACCTTAAGCAAAGTTGTTCTTCTATAATTAGACTACAACTTTGATGTGGTGACCTAGGGCAAAATCTCTTTTGTTTAGAAGTTACAAGGTCACAAAGAGGAGCACAATACACTGAAATTTAGACTTATTCAAAAGAGTTCGAATGTGGCTCTTTTGCAAATAAGTCCAAAACTCAGGGTTTGGCTTACAAATTCACATATAAGTGACCCAAATAACTTAAGACACTTATTTGACTTGGTTTTTGCACTTTAGTCCAAAAGTGGACTAATTTTGCACATAGGTCCCTAGGGTTTGGTTTTAGGGTTTTCCAGGGTTCCAATTAGGGTTTCCGGTATCCCAAGGGTATGAATGTGATTTAACTCTGCTTTTAGGGATATTTTATAACTCTTCCCCAAAGCCTTTGGGTTTTCTCATCTTGGGTTAAGTTTTACCCCCTTTGAGCCTTATTTAGGGTTAGGTTCCCTGTCCAGGGTCCTATTTGCAAAACACCCAAAAACAATACACTGGTTTGAAATTTTTACCTAGTGAATGCACTCTAGGTATATCAAACATATGCAATGTCAATGCTTATGATGCCATGCTCAAATTTTAGTTATAGTAACACCAGGGGTGTTACACTCCTCAGGCTTTGAGTTCACCTGCGCAGAAGAAGTCGTCGATGGTTTGGTGGTGAGGGCCGCCTGAATGGCCATTCGGAAGCACTCTACGGTGCCTTGGAAGTCAGTGCGCACAGTGATGATTCCTTGTGGTCCTGGCATCTTCAATATCATGTACGTATAATGCGGGATGGCCATGAACTTCGCCAATCCAGGCCTACCGATGATGGCGTTGTATCCACAGTCGAAGCTTCCTACCTCGAACCTCAAGAACTCGGTTCTGTAGTTATCCGGAGTTCCAAAGGTGACCAACATGTAGATATGTCCGAGTGGATATTCTCCTTCAGTCGGCACGATTCCAAAGAAAGTAGTGTCTGACTCGTGGAGCTCTTTGAGTGCGACTCCCAAGCCTAGGAGTGTCCAAGGGAAGGTGACGTTGATGCTGCTCCCCCCCGTCCACTAACACCTTATTTACCCCGCTCTCTCGAATCACCGGATCGACGAGGAGCGGGTACTTGCCTGGATGATTGAAGTTTAGCCACTGATCCGCCCGAGTGAAAGTGATCGGGTGTTCGGACCATCAGTACGGGGCAGGAGGACCGGTGGCTGCCACCAATATCTGACGGTCGTTGAGCTTCTGTTGCCTCTTGCTCTCTTGAGACCCGTGTCCGCCGAAGATGACGTTGACTTAGCCGTCGACGCGGGGGAATGCTCTGCCTCCTCCTCCTTCCTGCTGCTGAGGTTGTCGAGGTTCTCCGGGTCCTCCTCGTGGTGGGGGAGGCGGCAGATGTTGGAAGGGTCGGCCGTTCCCGACGGAGTGCTTGAAGTCTCTGCAGTTCCGACGGGTGTGGCGCATGTCCTTGTGGTACGGACATTGGGCATCGAGGATGTCGTCCAATGTTCGTTCGCCTCCATGGGGTGCCCCTCAGGCATAAGAGACGGGTGGTCCAGTGGCGTGAACCTCGTCGCGAGGCCTCTTCTCCCAACACTTGTTGGGTTGTTGGTTTGCGTCGCGTCGTGGTGCCGGTGGTGCAGGCTTCGTTCCTCCGATGAGGTCCTAAGCCCGTTCGTCAGCGGTGATGTGGAGGTCTGCCTCTTTGAATAGCTGCTCGGAGGTAGTCGGCGCCTTTTGAAGTATGGCTCAGACGAAAGCCGAGTCATTAGATCCCCGATAGAAGTCCTCGATCACTGCTGCTTCTGCAACCTCGGGGATACAATTTCTCATGGTCTGAAACCTTTTGAGGTACGATCGGAGAGTCTCATCCCCTCGGCGCTTGATGGATTTGAGGTCCCATGGCTGCGCCGGCTTGTCGGAGAGAGATTGGAAGTTGGTGATGAAGCACCGACTGAAGTCGCTCCAGTCGTCGATGCAGTGTCGGGGTAGGTGTCGTAGCCATTGCAGCGCATCTTACCTGAGGACGATGGGCAAGTACGCAGTCATCACATCTTCAGTTGCCCCAGCGGCTCGAGCAGCGATGGTATAGACAGCCAACCAGCCTCCCGGGTCCTGCTTAGGCTCGTACTTGTCGACGTTGGAGACCTTGAAGTTAGGGGGCCACTAAATGGCCCTGAGACATGGAGTGAGCGGCGATACTCCACATGTGTCCTCCTGTCGATGATGATGATGTCGGTCCCGGGATGGGGAGTTGTCGACGTGGTGCCTCGACCGTCCCCGGGTCGTGCCGCCGGTTGAAGCTGTTGCCGACTCAACTCTGGTGGCCTGACTTCACGCAGGGATGTCGTGATCCCGATCATACTCTTCTCGGCACCGAATCTCGTTCTCGTGTCGTTGTTCGCGTGAAGCATTGATGGAGCTCTGTGCGTCTCGTCGACTGTTAATGGCGTGTCGTAGATCGCTCGGAGGATGAGTGAGAGGCAGAAGATGATTAGCTGCCCAAGTGAGCAGCCGCCAATAGCCCTCGGCGTCTGGAGTCCGGGGAGGCCATTGGCTATCCGAGCCAACACTCCACCGACCTCGCTCGGTGTGTTCATGGCTCGGGCGAAGTCGGGGTTCAGGTTCCGTCCGAGAAGAGGGTTCTCTCGACATTGTCTCGCCTCCTGTTCGGCCTGCTCTTGAGCTTGCCGACGATTATGTCGTCGAGAATTCCTTCTTTCCCTGAAGACCCGTTCTTCTGGAGTTTCTCCCACCTCCGAGATCTCATCTTGTGACACAGGCTGCGTCGGGTCCCGCTCTCTGGCTTCATGATGTCGCCAGATATTTTGGCGTCGGTTCCTTCGTCGACGAAATTCCTTCTGAAGAGGTTCCTCCCCCAGTGCGGTTGGTTCATCATTGGAGACGGGGATCGATTCCACTCTCCTCCCCCCCCGATGAAGAGGACGTCGGGGTAGAATGGAACTGTCGTAGCGACAAGCTTCTCTCTGTTCTCCTTTGAGGGCGGAGGTACCAGAAGAGCAGCTTGACGAGCTTTCACCTCGTTTGTTTCCTTTTTCCTTGTGATCCGTGTCCATTTTTCCGTAGAGGAGGTGGACAGCGGGGTTCTCCGGGTAGACGGATCCTCTGCTCCTGGCTTGCAGGAGGTAGTCTTCGCTCGGAGCGCTGGAGTTTGCGTTTTTTTCCTGCTTCGCTCCGGCTTTCCTGGAGATTATCGAGGAAGGTTTTCTCTCCGGCGGATCCGCGATGCGATGTAGAGTTCCTTCTTCGTCTGCCACAGATGAGATGGTCCCGAAGCAGAACACGGATCCAGGGCGGAGGATGATCTTGTGCTGGAAAGTGATGGCCATTGAGCTAGCTTAGATCAGTGACACACCCCCTACCTGGCGCGCCAGCTGTCGGTGTTTTGGGTTTAGGGTTTAGGACGGTGCTTTTTGGAGTAGGACGGTGTTATCGACTGTAGCTCGATGGTTCGTGCCAGATGCACGAGAGACAGTAGACAATCTTGTACAGGTTCGGGCCGCTTTGAGATGCGAAACACCCTACGTCGTGGTGTGGATCTTTTATGTGGCAGGTTACAGGGGAGTTCTCTAGTACAGGGGATGCTAGAGAGCTAAGTATATGGCTAATGAGTGAGTTGTTGTTCGAGGGGGTGCCCCCTAGGCCTTATATACTCGACTGTGGGGCGTTACATGCGAATATGATAACAACGTGCGCCTAAGTAATAGTGAACCGACTGAGCTTATCTTCCTATAATTCTGCCGAGTTATCATCATTCAGTTCCGACGCCTGAGGGCGCAGCGCGGGAGAATCGGACCACTGCTGTGGATAATACTTGAATTGATTGGGCCGCCTGGGCTCGAGTTGATTCAATCTTGCGTCGATCTACTCTGCCAGACATTCCTCCCCAGGCCCACGAAGGGATGGCCTTGCGAAACAATGGGCCCAAGGTCTTTCGCGAGGTCTTCTAGCCTTCTAGTGGACCCGGGGATATCTGTCCCCCACAGTACCCACGAGTTAACGATATGGTGAGGGTGGGACGTTCTAATACCTGTTTACCCATTAGATGAAGGTTTTACGCAATAAAATACTCATGTATAGAATAATTAGCCTATTTACATACTCTAATGGAGTAAATACCGAGCTGGTACCCATTGTCATCTGTAGCCACAGAGCGGGCACAACAGGTACGTACACGGAACTTCGAAGTAGGGGGGACAATGGACTCTAAATTTACACTACAAAATTTAAGAATCAGATTGGAGCATATTTCTATTTATTTTTGAACTAAAATTTATTTAGGACACTAGAATTTTGTGAAGAAACATTTGGATCACGATCCATTATCACCTCTACTTCGAGGTTTTGTCCTGACTTGGCTGATTTTTTTGGGTGTGTGTGTCGGGGGGTGGGGGGTGGGGGAGGGGGGGTTTTAATCTGTTACACGAGTTGCATAGCAGACAGACGGAGATGTGGTAGTATACACGTTCTAATCATTAGATGTGGTTGAGATGTTATGCATCTTTGTCATTGCCGCGTATAGGTATACAAATGCCAGCGCAAATCGACATGCAAAAAACTCAGCAGAAGCAGCCACGATGCTTCGTGAGAATTTAAACTCACGCTTCTGCACTGTTTCATATGTTAAACGTAAGACATGATGCCATGGCCCATGTGCCTATGGACATCTGCCGTGACGCCCGTCCGTGGGTTGTTGGATGAGCGAGGGATTTTCTGTAGCCATCGGAGCAAGTAAGATGATATGTGTCGGCCGGAAGCGCGTGGTCCCAGGGGCGCACGACCACAAGGTCGGTCCTAGGGAGGCGCGTCCTCTCGCAGCTGCACGACTGTAATTATATATATTGGGTCGGCGCCTCGTCCGGTCACCGGTGTGGGGAGGCAGCAGATGGGCATATGGAATTAGGGGTGAAAGGTAAATCCATCGGGTATCGGATATGTACATCGTAAATATCTGTTTTATACGAATTTCGGTATTTTTTTATATTTGAAACGGATACAGATATAGATAGTGTAGCTTCAGATTTTGGTGGGATTTCGAGCGAGAAATATTCTGTAAATACCCACATATTGTCATATTTGGGTGGGTGTTCTTTTTTCTTTTTCTACATATTATAGTTATAAAATTATAACATTTATCTATGAAATCGAACGAAGATAACATTTATATGAAAATTGTAGAGCTCGAAGAGATTTATAACTTTATAGTACATCACTGTCGGGGACCATAATTAGGGGTACCCTCAAAACGCCTAATTCTCAGCTGGTAACCCCCATCAGCATAAAGCTGCAGAGGCCTAATGGGTACGATTAAGTCAGGGATCAGTCCATACGAGCGACTCGATCACGCCTCGCCCGAGCCTAGCCTCGGGCAAGGGCAGCCGACCCTGAGGTGTTTCCGTCTCGCCCGAGGCCCCCTTTTTACGGCAGACGCATCTCCGGCTCGCCCGAGGCCTTGCCTTCGTTAAGAAGCAACCCTGACTAAATCGCCGCACCGACCGACCGAGTCACAAGGGCATTTAACGCAAAGGTAGCCTGGCACCTTTATCCTGACGCGCGCCCCCTGGCAGAGCCGAAGTGACCGCCGTCACTTTGCCGCTCCACTGACCGGTCTGACAAAAGGACAGCGCCGCCTGCACCGTCCCGACTGCGGTGCCGCTCGATAGAGTGAGACTGACAGGCAGCCAGGCCTTGCCAAAGGCGCCATAGGAAGCTCCGCCCGACCCAGGGCTCGGACTCGGGCTAAGGCCCCGGAAGACGGCGAACTCCGCTCCGCCCGACCCAGGGCTCGGACTCGGGCTAAGGCCCCGGAAGACGGCGAACTCCGCTCCGCCCGACCCAGGGCTCGGACTCGGGCTAAGGCCCCGGAAGACGGCGAACTCCGCTCCGCCCGACCCAGGGCTCGGACTCGGGCTAAGGCCCCGGAAGACGACGAACTCCGCTCCGCCCGACCCAGGGCTCGGACTCGGGCTAAGGCCCCGGAAGACGGCGAACTCCGCTCCGCCCGACCCAGGGCTCGGACTCCGCCCTGGCCTCTGCCGAACGACCTCCGCCTCGCCCGACCTAGGAGCTCGGGCTCGGCCTCGGCCATGGAAGACAAGACTCGACCCCGGCTTCGGAGGAGCCTCCACGTCGCCCGACCTAGGGCACAAGCCCGCCACGTCAACAGGAAGCGCCATCATCACCCTACCCCGAGCCGACTCGGGCCGCAGAGAACAAGACCGGTGTCCCATCTGGCTAGCTCTGCCAGATAGGCAATGATGGCGCCCCGCTGGCCCCGTGACGACGGCGGCTCTCAGCTCCCTTACGGAAGCAGGGGGACGTCAGCAAGGACCCAACCGCTCCGACAGCTGTCCCTCCACCAGGCTCCGTTGCTCCTCCGACAGCCACGACACCACACCAGCTGGGTGCCAAGATCTCTCCGGCTGCCACATTGGCATGTACTTAGGGCGCTAGCTCTCCCCCGCTAGACACGTAGCACTCTGCTACACCCCCATTGTACACCCGGATCCTCTCCTTACGCCTATAAAAGGAAGGACCAGGGCCTTCTTAGAGAAGGTTGGCCCCGCGGGAACGAGGGCTGGGGTAGGCGCTCTCTTGGGGCCGCTCGCTCCCCTCACCCGCGTGGACGCTTGTAACCCCCTACTGCAAGCGCACCCGACCTGGACGCGGGACGAACACGAAGGCCGCGGGATCTCCACCTCCCTCACGACTCGGCTCCGGCCACCTCGCTCTCCCCCCTTCGCGCTCGCCCACGCGCTCGACCCATCTGGGCTGGGGCACGCGGCACACTCACTCGTCGGCTTAGGGACCCCCCAGTCTCGAAACGCCGACAGTTGGCGCGCCAGGTAGGGGCCTGCTGCGTGTTGACGAGCAGTTTCCCGTCAAGCTCCAGATGGGCAGTCTCCAACGACCTCTCCAACCCGGGACGGTGCTCCGTTTCGGGAGTCTCGAGTTCACGTCCTTCGACGGCAGCTACGACATGATACTCCTTCCACCGCCGCGCGACGACAACAATGGTGGCCGACAGCCCGCCGCCGGCGGTGGAATCGACGACGTCTTCCCCGCGTGGGGGAAGAACAACATTCGAGCTCGCCCCATCCTCTCCCTCGCCATCGGAGGAGGAGGCGGGGCAACCAGGGTCGAGCGGGAGGCTGCGCTCCGTCGGCTGTCGAGCGAAACGACATCCCCAGCGCCCCAACGGAGAACGCGTCGGGCGTCACCCTCGCGCTTGAGGCGAAGGCGAGCGCCGTCCCCCCGCAACACGCCAACCCCGAGCAAGTGGACGACGCCAGCACGCTCTCGGAGGGCCTGCAGGACGTCGCCCTCGTACCCAAGACGACGGCGCGATCAGCCCCCGATGTGACTTCGTCGCTCCTCGTCGACAAAAAGGTACCGACTGATTCCCATCCTTCGTCATTTCGGCTCGACCTCAACCCGCCTAGCGACCTCGCTCTCGCGGGCGCTCACGTTGAGGCGAGTACAACCTCTCTTGGGTTTCGTGTGCGGTCGCCTTGGGACCGGTTGACGGGCGTCTCGACCTACGGGCCCTCTGGGTCCGAGGAAGATGACGACCCCAGCATCTGCTGGGATTTCTCCGGATCTGGCAACCCCAGTGCCATGCGGGACTTCATGACCGCACGCAACCACTGCCTCTCCGACTGTTCCGACGGCAGCCGCAGCCTTGACGACAAGGACTGCGGCCCGAGCCGCGAATGTTTCCACGTCGAGCTAGTGGATCCCTCCGGAGGCAACCGTCTCGGCATGCCGGAGGATGGTGATCTCCCTAGGCCAGTGCCTCGCGCCGACATCCCGCGGGAGCTAGCTGTGGTCCCCGTTCCGGCGGGGGGTCACGACCCACAGCTCGAGCGAGTCCGCGGGGCGCAGGCCGGGCTCGACGAGGGGGCAGGGGCGCTCGAGTCGATCCACCGGGACGTCGTGCAGGTATGGGCGGGCCAGCCCCCGGCCGGAGAAATATGTCACCTGCCCCAGGGTCTCCAGCACCGCATCGCCAACGATGCTCAAGGACGCCACCCGCATCCAGCGGGACCGGTCAGGACCTGGCAGCCGCAGCGATGCTCCTCCGCGCGATGCCGGAGTCATCAACCACCGAGGGTCGGCGAATCCAGGGAGAGCTCAAGCATCTCCTGGAAGGCGCTGCGGCCCGGCGGGCCGAGAGCTCTGCCTCCCGAAGGCAGGGGTACCCCTCGGAACCTCGTGCCGCGACTTCCCGACTCATGCGGGAAGCCTCGGTCTACACCGGGCGCACGCGCAACACCGCGCCTGCGGCCCCAGGCTACCTCGGCGACGAGCACCCTCATCGCGACCGTCGGGCCCGCCTCGACGAAAGGGTGCGCCGAGGCTATCACCCCAGGCGTGGGGGACGCTACGACAGCGGGGAGGATCGGAGTCCCTCGCCCGAACCACCCGGTCCGCAGGTCTTCAGCCGGGCCATTCGGCGGGCGCCGTTTCCGGCCCGATTCCGACCCCCGACTACTATCACAAAGTACTCGGGGGAAACGAGACCGGAATTGTGGCTCGCGGACTACCGCCTGGCCTGTCAACTGGGTGGAACGGACGACGACAACCTCATCATCCGCAACCTCCCCCTGTTCCTCTCCGACACTGCTCGCGCTTGGTTGGAGCACCTGCCTCCGGGGCAGATTTCCAACTGGGAGGATTTGGTCCAAGCTTTCGCCGGCAACTTCCAGGGCACGTACGTGCGCCCCGGGAATTCCTGGGACCTCCGAAGCTGCCGGCAACAGCCGGGAGAGTCTCTTCGGGACTACATCCGGCGATTCTCGAAGCAGCGCACCGAGCTGCCCAACATCACCGACTCCGATGTCATCGGCGCGTTCCTTGCCGGCACCACTTGCCGTGACCTGGTGAGCAAGTTGGGTCGCAAGACCCCCACCAGGGCGAGCGAGCTGATGGACATCGCCACCAAGTTCGCCTCTGGCCAGGAGGCGGTCGAGGCCATCTTCTGAAAGGACAAGCAGCCCCAGGGCCGCCCGTCGGAAGATGCTCCCGAGGCGTCTACTCCGCGCGGCGCCAAGAAGAAAGGCAGGAAGAAGTCGCAAGCGAAACGCGACGCCGCCGACGTAGACCTTGTCGCCGCCGCCGAGTACAAGAACCCTCAGAAGCCCCCCGGAGGTGCCAACCTCTTCGACAAGATGCTCAAGGAGACGTGCCCTTACCATCAGGGGCCCGTCAAGCACACCCTCGAGGAGTGCGTCATGCTTCGGCGCCACTTCCACCGGGCCGGGCCACCCGCAGAGGGTGGCAGGGCCCGCGACGACGACAAAAAGGAAGATCACCAAGCAGGAGAGTTCCCCGAGGTCCGCGACTGCTTCATGATCTGCGGAGGGCATGCGGCGAATGCCTCAGCTCGGCATCGCAAGCGAGAGCGTCGGGAGGTCTGCTCGATGAAGGTGGCGGCGCCAGTCTACCTAGACTGGTCCGACAAGCCCATCACCTTCGACCAAGCTGACCACCCTGACCACGTGCCGAGCCCGGGGAAATACCCGCTCGTCGTCGACCCCATCATCGGCGACGTTAGGCTCACCAAGGTCCTGATGGATGGGGGCAGCTGCCTCAATATCATCTACGCCGAGACCCTCAGGCTCCTGCGCGTCGATCTGTCCTCCGTCCGAGCAGGCGCTGCGCCCTTCCACGGGATCGTTCCTGGGAAGCGCGTCCAGCCCCTCGGACGGCTCGACCTTCCTGTCTGCTTCGGAACACCCTCCAACTTCCGAAGGGAGACTTTGACGTTCGAGGTGGTCGGGTTCCGAGGAACCTACCACGCAGTATTGGGGAGGCCGTGCTATGCGAAGTTCATGGCCATCCCCAACTACACCTACCTAAAGCTCAAGATGCCGGGCCCCAACGGGGTCATCACCGTCGGCCCCACGTACAAACACGCGTTCGAATGCGATGTGGAGTGCGTGGAGTACGCCGAGGCCCTCGCCGAGTCCGAGGCCCTCATCGCCGACCTGGAAAACCTCTCCCGAGAGGTGCCGGACATGAAGCGACACGCCGGCAACTTCGAGCCAGCAGAGACGGTTAAGGCCGTCCCTCTCAACCCCAGTGGCGACACCTCCAAGCAGATCCGGATCGGTTCCGGGCTCGACCCCAAATAGGAAGCAGTGCTCGTCGACTTTCTCCGCGCAAACGCCGACGTCTTTGCGTGGAGTCCCTCGGACATGCCCGGCATACCGAGGGATGTCGCCGAGCACTCGCTGGATATTCGGGCCGGAGCCCGACCGGTCAGGTAGCCTCTGCGCCGATTCGACGAGGAAAGGCGCAGGGTGATAGGCGAGGAGATCCACAAGCTAATGGCAGCAGGGTTCATCAAAGAGGTATTCCATCCCGAATGGCTTGCCAACCCTGTACTAGTGAGGAAGAAAGGGGGAAATGGCGGATGTGTGTAGACTACACTGGTCTCAACAAAGCATGTCCGAAGGTTCCCTACCCTCTACCTCGCATCGATCAAATCGTGGATTCCACTGCTGGGTGCGAAACCCTGTCTTTCCTCGATGCCTACTCAGGGTATCATCAAATCAAGATGAAAGAGTCCGACCAGCTCGCGACTTCTTTCATCACGCCCTTCGGCATGTACTGCTATGTCACCATGCCGTTCGGCTTGAGGAACGCGGGTGCAACGTACCAGCGGTGCATGAACCATGTGTTCGGCGAACACATCGGTCGCACGGTCGAGGCCTACGTCGATGACATCGTAGTCAAGACAAGGAAAGCCTCCGACCTTCTCTCCGACCTTGAAGTGACATTCCGGTGTCTCAAGGCAAAGGGCGTCAAGCTCAATCCTGAGAAGTGTGTCTTTGGGGTGCCCCGAGGCATGCTCCTGGGATTCATCGTCTCTGAGCGGGGCATCGAAGCCAACCCGGAGAAGATCGCAGCCATCACCAGCATGGGGCCCATCAAGGACTTAAAAGGCGTACAAAGGGTCATGGGATGTCTCGCGGCCTTGAGCCGTTTCATCTCGCGCCTCGGCGAAAGAGGCCTGCCTCTGTACCGTCTCTTAAGGAAGGCCGAGTGCTTCACTTGGACCCCCGAGGCCGAGGAAGCTCTCGGGAACCTGAAGGCGCTCCTCACCCAGGCGCCCGTTTTGGTACCCCCAGCTGATGGAGAAGCCCTCTTGGTCTACGTCGCCGCTACCACTCAGGTGGTTAGCGCCGCGATCGTGGTCGAGAGGCAAGAAGAGGGGCATGCATTGCCCATTCAGAGGCCAGTTTACTTCGTCAGCGAGGTGCTGTCCGAAACCAAGATCCGCTACCCACAAGTTCAGAAGCTGCTGTATGCAGTGTGTGGGGGATAGATATCCCCCGGGTCCACCAAAAGAGTAAAGGACCTCACGAAAGGCCCAAGGGCCCAATAAATCGTAAGGTTATTCTTTTGTGGGCCTGGGGAAAGACGACCAGCAACGCAGAGCGACATAGGGCCGGATTGGTGCAAACCCGGACGGCCCATAGCGCCGAGCCATTGGCCGCAACAGAGATCCGACTTTCCCGCGTCGGGGCCTCCATGCAGCGAAGCCACGTGAGGATAAGTCGGCGAGAGTTACGTAGGGGATAATCTCGAGAGGTTCACTATCTTTTAGCTACTCGTTGTTATCTCATCATGTGTACTGCCCCACGGTCGAGTATATAAGGCCTAGGGGGCACCCCTTCAGAACGATCGACCCATTACTTAGCCTCCCACATCAACTCTCTGTATTCTCGATCCAGAGAGCTCTCTTGTAATCACATCCACCAAGCATACTCATCAGGACGTAGGGTGTTACGCATCTCTAAGCGGCCCGAACCTGTAAACCTTGTCCACTGTCCCTCGTGCGATCGGCACGAACCATTTTGCTACAGTTGTCGACACCATCCTACTCCTAAAAACACCTTGAGGGGCAACCCCGGGTGTGCGGTCGGACCCTAAACACCGACAGCTGGCGCGCCAGGTAGGGGGTGTGTTGACAATCCAAGCTAGCTCAATGGCCATCTCCTTCTACAACAAGATCACCCTGCGCCCCAGATCTATGTTCTGCTTCGGAACAATCTCGTTCGTAGCGGACGAAGAAGGAATTCTGCACCGTATTGCGGATCCGCCAAAAAAGGAGTCTTCCTCAACAAACTCCGAAAATACCGGAGAAGCGCAACCTCCAGCTCTCCGGAAGAAGATCACCACGCCGGAAGCGTCGTTCTACCCCGACGTCCTCTTCATCGGAAGGGCAGAATCGCCGGCCATCTCCGACGACGAGCCGACTGTACCCGGGGAAGAACCGCCTCAGCGAGAGTCCCGTCGACGGAGGAACCGGCGCAGGAATGTTCGACGACATCACGCGGCCGGAGAGCGGAATCCGGAACAACCTGTCTCGCGAGACGAGGTCTCGGAGGTAGGAGAAACCCCGGAGGAACGCGTCTTCAGAGAGCGAAGGAACTCCCGACGACGTGATCGCCGACGAGCTCAGGAGCAGGCTGAGCAGGATACAAGGCAACGTCGCGAGAATCCACTCTTCGGGCGTAATCTGAACCCCGACTTCGCTCGAGCCATGAACACGTCGAGCGAGGTCGGAGGGGTGCTGGCTCGGATAGCGGAAGGACTTCCTCGGACTCCTGACGCCGACGGTTACCGACGACTGTTCACCCAGGCGGCCAACCATCTTCTACCGCTTGCTCACCCGCCGAACGATCTACGACACGCCATCAACAGTCGCCGAGACGCGCGGAGCTCCATCAACGCTTCGCGGGAACGGCGGCATGAGAACGAAATTCGTCGTCGGGAGGAGTACGACAGGGATCATGGTGCCCCGACTCAGAGCCAAGCTACCAGGACTGAGTCGGCGACGGCTTCAACTGGCGGAACCTCCCGGGGACGGTCGAGGAACCACAACCACAACTCCCCTCCCCGGGACAGGCATCGACCCCGACGACAGGAGGACACGTGCGGAGTGTCCGCCCTTACTCCGCGCCTTAGGGCCATCCAATGGCCTCCCAACTTCAAGGTATCCAATGTTGACAAGTATGAACCTAAGCAGGATCCGTGGGGTTGGCTAGCCGTCTACACCACCGCTGCTCGAGCTGCCGGAGCATCCGAGGACGTGATGACCGCGTATTTGCCCATTGTCCTTGGACAAGACGCGCTGCAATGGCTACGACATCTACCCCGACACTGCATCGACGTCTGGGGAGACTTCAGTCGGCGTTTCACCGCCAACTTCCAGTCCCTCTCCGACAAGCCGGCGCAGCCGTGGGACCTCAAATCTATCAAGCGCCGGGGGGACGAGACTCTCCGATCATACCTCAAGAGGTTTCAAACCATGAGGAATCGCATCCCCGATGTCACGGAGGCGGCCGTGATCGAGGACTTCTACCGAGGATCCAATGACTCGGCTTTTGTCCGAGCCATACTACAAAGGGCGCCGACAACCTCGGAGGAGCTGTTCCGGGAGGCCGACCTCTACATCACCGCCGACGAGCGAGCCCAGGACCTCATCGGAGGAGCGAAGCCCGCGCCGGCAGCACCGCGGCGCGACGCGACCCAGCAACCTGACAAGCGATGGGAGAAGCGGCCACGCGAAGAAGTACACGCCGCCGGACCACCCGCCGCCCGCGCTCGAGGAGGACCTCGTGGGGGCGAACGCACACTGGACGACATCCTCGACGCCCAGTGCCCGTACCACAAGGACATGCGACACACTCTTCGTAACTGCCGGGACTTCAAGCACTCCGTCGGACACGGTCGACCCTTCCAACCTCTACCTCCTCCTCCGCCGAGGGGAGGACCAGATGAACCACGACAACCCCATCGGCAGGAGGAGGGAGGAGGAGGAGGAGCTTTCCCGCGCGTTGACAGGGAGGTCAACGTCATCTTCGGCGGACACGGATCACAGGAGAGCAGAAGACAGCAGAAGCTCAATGATCGCCAGATACTGGTAGCGACCATCGGCCCTCCCGCCCCATACCGATGGTCGGAGCACCCGATCACCTTCACTCGGGCGGATCAATGGCTTAACTTTGATCATCCGGGCAAGTACCCGCTTCTCGTCGATCCGGTGATCCGAGAAAGCCGGGTGAAAAAGGTGTTAGTGGACGGGGGGAGCAGCATCAACATCACCTTTCCCCGGACACTCCAAAGCTTGGGAGTTCATCTCAAAGAGCTCCACGAGTCGGACACTCCTTTCTTCGGCATCGTGCCGACGGAAGGGGAATACCCGCTGGGCCACATCTACATGCCGGTCACCTTTGGAACTCCGGAGAACTACAGAACCGAGTTCCTGAGGTTTGAAGTGGCGAACTTCGACTGCGGGTACAACGCCATCATCGGGAGGCCAGGATTGGCCAAATTCATGGCCATTCCGCATTACACATACATGATACTGAAAATGCCGGGGCCACAAGGGATCATAACTGTGCGCGCCGACCTCCAAGGCGCCGCAGAATGTTTCCGAGTGGCTATTCAAGCAGCCCTCACCGCCAAGCCGTCGACAGCTCCCTCCGCAATGGTGAACTCTAAGCCTGAGGAGGACCTCGCAATACCGGCGAATGAAGCTCAGACCGCGACCTCTATGCGGCCGACTGAAGAAACTAAAAGAATCAACCTGGGGTTCGCTGATGAGCGCAAGACGGCCATCATCAGCTCCAGCTTGGACAACAAATAGGAAAGCGCGCTCGTCCAGTTTCTGCAAGATAACCGAGACGTATTCGCATGGCAACCTGCGGATATGCCGGGAGTCCCGAGAGAACTGGCCGAGCACAAGCTAAAGGTCTTTCCCCAGGCGAGGCCGATTCGACAGAAATTACGTCGTTTCACGCCTGATAAGAGGGAAGCCATTCGCGCCGAGTTAGCTCGCTTGGTCGCGGCCGGATTCATTAGAGAAGTATTACATCCTGAGTGGTTAGCCAATCCTGTTCTTGTACTCAAAAAGAATAAAGTGGACTGGCGCATGTGTGTTGATTATACTGATCTCAACAAACACTGTCCGAAGGATCCCTTCGGGCTCCCGAGGATAGATCAGGTGGTGGACTCCACCGCTGGATGTTCTATGTTGTCTTTCTTGGATTGTTATTCTGGGTACCATCAGATCAGCCTGGCAAAGGAAGATGAAGAAAAAACGGCATTCATTACTCCGTTTGGCGCTTTCTGTTATACCTCCATGCCGTTTGGCCTTAAGAACGCTGGAGCGACTTACCAGAGAGCTATTCAAACATGCTTAGCCGATCACTGGGGCAAGCGTGTGGAGGCTTATGTGGATGACGTGGTGATCAAAACACAGGACTCAAAGGACTTCATCGAAGATTTGCAACTGGTTTTCAACAGCCTGAGGCGGTATAGGTGGAAGCTTAATCCCGAGAAATGCGTTTTTGGGGTACCAGCCGGAAAGTTGCTCGGATTTATCGTCAGCCACCGAGGAATTGAAGCTAATCCAGATAAGATTGAAGCTATCATGAAGATGGAAGCACCTCGATCGCAGAAGAAGGTTCAGCGACTTACTGGATGCATGGCAGCTTTAAGCAGATTTATATCCAGGCTGGGAGAAAAAGGTTTGCCGTTTTATAAGTTACTCAAGAAGGTGGATAAATTTCAGTGGACTTCAGAAGCACAAGAAGCTCTAGATGCTCTGAAAAAATTCTTGACAACACCGCCAGTACTGAAACCACCTCGGCGAGCTACATCAACTCAACCAGCTGAAGATTTGCTACTGTACATCTCTTGCACGACTCACGTGGTAAGCACCGCGTTAGTAGTCGAGCGAGCAGAAGAAGGGCACGCCTATCCAGTACAACATCCTGTGTATTTCATCAGTGAAGTTCTTGGCCCCTCAAAGAAAAAGTATTCTCAAATCCAGAAGCTATTGTATGCAGTACTTCTAACTGCCTGCAAGCTGCGTCACTACTTTGACGATCACAAAGTCATAGTGGTCACAAGTTTTCCAATAGGGGATATTCTTCACAACAAGGAGGCCATCGGTCGAATAGCCAAGTGGGCCTGTGAGCTGGGATCTCACGACATCGAGTTTCGGCCTCGCACTGCCATCAAAACCCAAGCACTAGTCGATTTCGTATCAGAGTGGACTGAACAACAAGTACCAGACAACCCGGAGACTGCAGAGGTATGGCGAATGTATTTTGATGGCTCACTCAAGCTGCAAGGAGCAGGAGCGGGGATTCTTTTCACTGCACCAGGAGGCGAACACCTCAAGTACGCCCTCCAGCTGCTATTTCCGGCCTCCAACAATGCAGCCGAGTATGAAGCTTTGATCCATGGATTGAACATTGCCATATCACTGGGCGTCAAAAGATTAATGGTGTACGGGGACTCTCTGGTAGTTATCAGCCAGATAAATAAGGAGTGGGATTGCTCAAATGATTCGATGGGAAGATACTGCACCGCCGTCCGAAAGCTGGAGGATAAATTCGAGGGTTTAGAATTTCATCATGTGGAAAGAGATCGGAATACGGCAGCTGACGTACTATCCAAGCTGGGGTCCAGTCGAACTCAGGTCCCACCTGGGGTTTTCGTGCAAGAAATCCTGCAGCCGAGTATCTCAACGGATCAAGTAGAAGAGTGCAACATCATAAATCAACCCGAGTCAGATCTTGATGACTGGAGAAGGCCAATCATTAAGTACATAAAGAATGAAGAAGAACCAGACGATAAGAACTCGGCGGAGCGCATTGCAAGACAGTCGGCTCATTATACACTCATTGGGGAGACATTATACAGAAGGGGTGCATCAGGCGTCTTCATGAAGTGCATTCTCCCATCCACTGGAAAGCAACTACTAGAAGAGGTCCACGCTGGACAATGTGGGATACATGCAGCCTCCAGAACACTAGTTGGGAAGATCTTCAGGTCAGGATTCTATTGGCCAACAGCAAAGAATGATGCAGCCGAATTAGTTCAGAGGTGCGAAGCCTGCCAATACTTGTCGAAGCAACAACACTTGCCAGCACAGCAGCTGCAGACCATACCAGTAACTTGGCCTTTTGCATGCTGGGGGCTGGATATGATTGGACCTTTCAAGAAAGCTCAAGGGGGATATACTCATGTGTTGGTAGCAATTGACAAATTCACTAAATGGATAGAATTCAAGCCCATTGCCTCCTTAACCTCTGCCAAGGCTGTGGAATTCATACAAGATATAATATTCAGATTCGGGATACCAAACAGCATCATAACTGATCTAGGATCCAACTTCACAAGTTCAGAGTTCTTTGACTTCTGCGAGCAAAAAAGTATTCAGATCAAGTATGCATCTGTAGCCCATCCGAGAGCCAACGGGCAAGTTGAGCGAGCTAACGGGATGATATTGGATGCACTCAGGAAAAAGATTTTTGATAAGAATGAAAAATTCGCAGGGAAGTGGATAAGGGAATTACCCTATGTTGTTTGGAGCCTAAGAACCCAACCTAGCCGAGCCTTGCATGGAAACACTCCTTTCTTCATGGTCTATGGGTCGGAAGCAGTGCTGCCTGCTGATCTCAAGTTCGGAGCGCCAAGGCTGATTTTTGAAAGCATAGCGGAAGCTGAGACCACCAAACTAGAGGACATAGATATACTCGAAGAAGAACGGCTAAATGCAGTAATCCAGTCAGCAAGATACCAGCAGACTCTAAGGCGCTATCACGACAAAGCTGTGCGGCAACGATCCTTTTCAGTGGGGGAGCTCGTCCTTCGCCGAATTCTAACGGGAGAAGGACGACACAAGTTATCACCCTTATGGGAAGGGCCTTTCATAGTGGCAGAAGTCACTCGGCCTGGATCATATCGCCTCACTCAGATGGACGGCACGGAAGTCGGGAACTCTTGGAACATAGAACACCTGAGAAAGTTTTATCCTTAGCCGTACCTCAAAACTGCTGGGATAACAATGATGTACTCTGTAAAGTGGAAATATGTCATCAATAAAGAAAAGGTTTCAAGGATACTCAATTTATTTACGATTGACTCGCATTCTTACTTAACTCGGGGTGACCACTATGCCCTGCTAACGGAGCAATCGACCTAAGTTGGCAACGACTTAAGGCGGTGCAACATGCTCACGCTTACTTAACTCGGGGTGACCACTATGCCCTGCTAACGGAGCAATCGACCTAAGTTGGCAACGACTTAAGGCGGTGCAACATGCTCACGCTTACTTAACTCGGGGTGACCACTATGCCCTGCTAACGGAGCAATCGACTTAAGTCGGCAACGACTTAAGGCGGTGCAACATGCTCACGCTTACTTAACTCGGGGTGACCACTATGCCCTGCTAACGGAGCAATCGACTTAAGTCGGCAACGACTTAAGGCGGTGCAACATGCTCACGCTTACTTAACTCGGGGTGACCACTATGCCCTGCTAACGGAGCAATCGACTTAAGTCGGCAACGACTTAAGGCGGTGCAACATGCTCACGCTTACTTAACTCGGGGTGACCACTATGCCCTGCTAACGGAGCAATCGACTTAAGTCGGCAACGACTTAAGGCGGTGCAACGTGCTCATGCTTTACTTAACTCAGGGCGACCACTATGCCCAGCTAACGAAGCAATCAACTCCAATTGGCGCTTGCTTAAGGCCAATACAACATGCTCTCGCCTATTTAATTCAGGAGATGATCTCCATATCCCACACGCAAAATTCATAGTCATCATGCATCATTACTACCAAACTCATTGAACTAAAAAATCCTGATACAATGATAGAATAACTATGTCACTCAAATAAACTGGTGCTCTCTGACAAATATTCAATCATGCAAGCTGCGCGCTTGGAGCATGCGAAATGTTTTCTCTATTTTGCAATGTCTTTCCCAGGAGCAGTTGACGAAGAAGGACGACTCGAGGAGTCAGGGGCGGCGTTCACGTCGGCCCTTATATCTTCAGGAACGACTACGCCAGGCCTCCTCATCAGAATTCGTCCCGCTCGAATGGCCTTGTCCATGGCCCTATCGCGTTGGGCTCTCAGAGTATTGGAAGTTTCTTCAGCAGCCTTGACAGCCGACTGGGCAGCCTCTAGCTCCTGGGTAACAGATTTTTTGGAAGCACGCAGATTCTTGATGACAACGTCTTTAGCTGATATCAACTCCCGAAGGCGAATCACATCATCCAAAGACTCCTGCAACTTATAGCGAAGATTGTTCAACTCCTCCATGGAAAAGCGATGACTTCTCTCCAAGATGGTCAGCGAGTTGCTAGAATCTCGATACAACCTATCAAGATTGTCTCGAGAAGCGGCAAGGATGCGTTTTTCCTCCTGCAAGCGCAAATCAGTTCTTTCAGAAAACCAGGCAAACAATAGGAGCACGGCAAGAAAAAAGTGCAGTTTCATATATCACCTTTTCAGAGTCAAGCTGGGCATGCAGAGAAGAACTCAACGCATTGGCATCATCCAAGGCAGCAGAAACCTGACTCAGTTCAATCTGACTTTGAGAATACTTTTCCTCAAGATCAGTACATCGCTGAGTCAATTCAGCTCGATCCTGAGAATGTTTCTCCTCAAGAAGTGCAGTCTGCCGAGTCATTCCTAGTAAGAGGTAATCAAACAAAACAAGGTCAGAAGGTCAAGCAGTCCACAACAAACGCGAAGAAAAGAAAAAGGGCACTAACCAGCGTTAATCGCCTCCAACTCGGATACACGACGACGAAGTAACACTGGATTCCAACATGGAAAAGATGAAGCCACTTCTGGAATAGGAGCACCATGCAATTTCAGCTGGGTGGTCACCCCATCCACAAAAGTCTGATGAGAAGAGCAGATGAGCATAATGGCAAGAGTTCAGGCAATGTAAAAATCAAGCTAAGAAACAGCACAGTACCTGGAGGGTGGAGAAGAACGAAGGGATCCCCAAGTCAGGAGAAATCAGATGATAACCAGGCGCAAGGTCATCACCCGAAGCAGCATGCAATGGAACAGTGGGAATCAGTTCATCTCCTTCAGCATAACCGGATACTCGATCAACGGGGACGCTGCCCTCTAAAGCGACGCCCCGGTCTGAAGTTTGGGCCACCACCATGCAGCCAGAGTGTGGAGGTGACCCAGCGTGAACGTTCATGGAAGTGCCGGAGGGAGATCCTGTCTGGGCATCCCCGGGGACCGGGCCATAGTCGGCACTGCCCACTTGAGCCGGGTTATCCCCGGCAACACCCTCGGGGGCTGGGCAGTAGCTTGCACTCTTCGCCCGGGCTAAGTCGTCCCCCACGACACCCTCGGGGGCTGGACATGTGTCGACACCATCCTTGGGGTCCAAATTTTCAGCAGTAACCGTCTCCAAGGTTAGCGGGCCCTCGGTTATTTCCATGGGATCAGGACAATCCAAGTTAACATCCCGTCCCTCAAGATCGTGCTCTAAGGTTGATGAGGCACGGGATGACCTCAACCCAGCGTCCGGCACAGCACCACAGGTTTCCGTCGCGGCATCGTCCACTGGCCCTGATAACAAGTCCTCTGGGACCATATCCTCGAGAGTTTGATCAAAGTCGGCCAGGGATATGTTTTGCAGACCGACAAGAGCAGATAAGGCCGGGGAGGGAACCCCACTACTTTCCCCACTGGCGAGGAATTGCCGACTGTTCTTTCGAATCAAAGGAACCTCATCCTCTTCCTCTTCGTCATCTTCATCAGCAACACCGGCACCACACCCATTGGGATCAGCATCAGATGGACCACACCCATTGGGATCAGCATCAGATGGACCACACCCATTGGGTTCAGCATCAGCAAATTCAGATGCAGGAACCTCCTCATCAGCAGGAGCCGAGGGACCAGCACCCTGATTCAAACTAGATACTCGCCGAATACGTCTCTTCTTCTTTTTCTGCTCATCAACAGAAAGATCAGTCTGATTGGTTCGGCGGGGACGCTTCGAGCGAGCACGGACAGGTCTCTGGACATCCAAGACTATACCGACCTCTGGGAGAGGTGCCACTGCCAATGTCTCAGTAGGAATAGCGTCAGAAGAATCCTCGGCCAACATGTCAAGCACGGCATTTATTTCAGCATCAGTAGGATCCGAAGGCACCTCGAAATGGGTTTGTCTTTCATCATCAGGGATTTTCCCAAGTGAAGCAACCAAAGCACTAACCTCCTCATCAGAGGGCCGCGTTCTAAGGCCCAAATTGCCATCAGTTGAAGGCGGGTTTGACACGAAGCGAGTGAAGGCCTTGGCAGGAGGCAGATTCCAGGCTGAATACGCCACCGGAGCACCAACATTGGATACTTTGCCTCTGAGAATCATCTCCAGCCGGCTCACCAAATCTGCAGAAGGGATCCTTCCATTGGTAACTCGAGTTGGGTCGGCTAGCCCTTGATACAGATAAGCCGGGTGGGCCCTGTCTTTCAGTGGCTGAATGTTTTTGAAGACAAAGTCAGCGACTATAGCTTCAGCGGTTAAACCCCTCTCTTTCAATAGCCCAACTTCAGCTAACAGCACACTAGCTTCAGCCACCTCCTCGTCTGTGGGAGACTCGGTCCAGCTCGGGGTGCGAACATCTGGCTGTCTTCCTGACCGGGGGGGAGAGAATTTCCATAGTTATCAACTATAAACCATTCCAGGCGCCATCCCTTAATGCTGTCTTTAAGGGGGATCTCAAGATACTCAGTTTTCCGTCCCCGGCGCATCTCCAAGCTGGCACCTCCAACCAACTGATGCTGTCCCCCGGCCATCCCAGGGCGACAGTGATACAGGTGTTTCCACAATCCAAAATGCGGCAGCACACCAAGAAAGGCCTCACATAAGTGGACGAAGATAGAAATTTGCAGAATTGAATTAGGGTTCAGATGGGTTAAGTTGATGTGGTAGAAATCAAGAAGACCACGGAAAAAGGGAGAAATAGGAAGGCCAAGGCCACGGAGAAGAAAGGGAGCGTAAACCACAGACTCATGGGTATCCTCCGTCGGGACCGTAGTTCCATGGCAAACCCGCCAAGAACAGAGTTCCCGCGGAGGAAGAACCCCGATGGACACGAGGTGGAGGAGTTCAGTTTCAGAGATGTTGGACATGTGGTTACCTGCGAAAGGCAACTGGCTGTTGGGATCAATTGGGGGAATCACCACAGCGGAAGAACTCGCGATTTTCCTCTTGGGAGCCATCTCGATTTCACCAGCGAGCAAATTGGAGGCAAGCGCAGAGGAGATTTGGAAGCAGGAATGCAAAAACTAGGGCGCGGAAAGCAAAGGCGGCTAAAAGTGCGACTCTTATGGGATATTCTCGGACCAGACACCGTTTCAAAAAGTGCCCAGTCATCACTCGGCGGTTATTTCCGAAATCCCAGCATGCCACGTGGTCATTCGGCAGTTATTTCCCAGAAAACTGGTGGGCCCTCTCCTTACTCGGGTGCTAACCCTCGAAATAACTCGGCGTTGCCACTAAAATGCCGACGTCACTATCCAGTCACTCGGCGTTGCCTCTAAAACGCTGATCTTGAGTTCAATCGTTCGGCATTACTTCTAAAATGCCGACGTTGACCTTCAATCACTCGGCGTTGCCTCTAAAACGCTGACCTCGAGTTCAATAACTCGGCGCTGTCTCTAAAACGCCGACGTCACTATCCAGTCACTCGGCGTTGCCTCTAAAACGCTGATCTTGAGTTCAATCGTTCGGCATTACTTCTAAAATGCCGACGTTGACCTTCAATCACTCGGCGCTGCCTCTAAAACGCTGACTTCGAGTTCAATAACTCGGCGCTGCCTCTAAAACGCCGACGTCACTATTCAATCACCCGGCGTTGCCTCTAAAACGCTGATCTCGAGTTTAGTCACTCGGCATTACTTCTAAAATGCCGACGTTGACCTTCACTCACTCGGTGTTGCCTCTAAAACGCTGATCTCGAGTTCAATAACTTAGTGTTGCTTCTAAAACACTGACCTCGGGTTCAACTGTTCGGTATTACTCCTAAAAACGCCAATGTTGACCCTCAATCACCCGGCGTTGCCTCTAAAACGCTGACCTTGAGTTAAATTGTTCGGCATTGCCTCTAAAATGCCGAAGTCACTACTTAGTCACTCGGCGTTGCCTCTAAAACGATGATCTGGAGCTCAACCACTCGGCATTACTTCTAAAATGTCGACGGCGACTTCCGATCACTCGGCATTACTTCTAAAAACATTGATACAGACTGCAATATTGTTTGAAAGCATCAGTATAACGATCAAGCCGTTCATCTACGGCCTCAAAAAACTCAGATTCATAGTCAGACGAAACAAGTCATCAAAAAGAAACCAAACTTGTTTTTTCATTCAAGGGAAGTGATAACATTTACAAATCAACCCATTATGAGTTGATACTTCCCTATTTCTACTACTAAACTACACTTTACTGCTACTACTACTACTACTCTACAATATACTACTTTACATTACTAATAATACTACATTATCTAACTATACTACCTCTAATCTATACTAATATTTAAAAGGACCAGTGGCATCTAGCCACTGGCCCTGCCCCTGCCGCCGCCACCGCTCTTGGTGCCGCCCCCGCCGCCGCCGCTCTTGGTGCCGCCCCTGTCGCCGCCGCCCCTGGTGCAGCCGCCGTCGTCGTCGTCGTCGTCGTCGTCGTCGTCGTCATCGTCGTCGTCGTCGTCGTCGTCGTCATTGTCGTCGTCGTCGTCGTCGTCCCCGCCCTCGCCGCCGTCGTCCGAGTCCTCCTCCTCCGAGGAGTACTCGGACTCATCCGAGCCCTCGAGCCCGGAGCGCTCGACGGCCCGGATGTACGACCAGACCTCCGCCGCGAGCCCCTGGGAGTCGTCTGAGTCGTCAGACGACTCACGCAGGGGGATGGGAGCCGGAGACCCCTCGGATTCAGAGGAGAACTCGTCCTCTGAATACTCCGAGTCACCGAAATCTTCAGACGGAGGGGTTGGTTCGCGCTTGCGTTTCTTGCCCATGGTGGAAATGCAGATAGAAGAAAGAAAGCAGGCAACGGAGAACAGCGAGAGATGTGAAAAAATCAGGCAGGCAAGGGCACTATTTATAGGAAAAGAAGGCAACCGCTCACCTCCAACAGTGGTCACTGAACAGTCGCAAAGCATTCAATATACACCTCCACCCGTCCAAAGACACGTCAGGCGGCGGACGCCGTTTCATGCAGCACTACACCCATTGGGACTCCAGTCAACAGCGCAAAGGATATGATTACACTCGCCGTCCCATCACATTACAACTCAGAAGCAACCGGTTAAAACACTCAGCGTACCAAGACGTTCCTTGCTCACACCCATTGGGGGGGGACGCCCAGGAATTGTCAGTATATTTTTCAAAATGGTCACATCTGTGCAGAGCATGCAGTGAATGCCTCAAGACAAAAATGAGATATCAACAAGAGTTAAAGGGAAGCCAAATATAGTCAGTAGAGTGCAAAATATGGTCGACAGACATGACTTGAAGACTAGACAGAGAACGTCCATCGAACGTCCAATCAGTCGCAGAGCAAATACACTATGCTACTCAGCAAGATATGGAAGGGTTGCAAATTCAGTTGCAAAAGACAAAACACATGCTGACCTCCGAAGCATAATATTGATGACATAGCACGGATGACATCATGCCAACCTTTTTATAAGCAGAAAGAGTATTCTTCAGCAACAGGACGCAAAAAGAAGACCTTCAAGCGAATTATCCAAAAAATCCACTTGAAGGTCGGGGGCTACACCCATTGGGTGCACCTCCGGTGCACCCCATGGATTGTCACTATAAGCCAGGATAGCGCCAATTTCTAAGGGCATGAAACAAGATTAAGAAGCCAATCCTCAACTGGAATAAGGAAACACAAATGGGAGTAATTTCTAATGAAGACCTTCGAGTAGATTATTTTCTAAAATCTACTCGAAGCTCGGGGGCTACACCCATTGGGTGCACCTCCGGTGCACCCAATAAGGTTCAGAGTCCAACAAACAGGAATGCCGATCTCTAAGGCACAGGCACGAAGCTAGGTTCTGGTCGACAAGTGATCAAAGCAGGAGAAAACAGCAAGGAGTCATCTTTCTTCAAATCATCTACAAGCTGGACCTGGGATCTTCGGGTTGATTATCTCTAAATTAACCCAAAGATCGGGGGCTTGTGGGGGATAGATATCCCCCGGGTCCACCAAAAGAGTAAAGGACCTCACGAAAGGCCCAAGGGCCCAATAAATCGTAAGGTTATTCTTTTGTGGGCCTGGGGAAAGACGACCAGCAACGCAGAGCGACATAGGGCCGGATTGGTGCAAACCCGGACGGCCCATAGCGCCGAGCCATTGGCCGCAACAGAGATCCGACTTTCCCGCGTCGGGGCCTCCATGCAGCGAAGCCACGTGAGGATAAGTCGGCGAGAGTTACGTAGGGGATAATCTCGAGAGGTTCACTATCTTTTAGCTACTCGTTGTTATCTCATCATGTGTACTGCCCCACGGTCGAGTATATAAGGCCTAGGGGGCACCCCTTCAGAACGATCGACCCATTACTTAGCCTCCCACATCAACTCTCTGTATTCTCGATCCAGAGAGCTCTCTTGTAATCACATCCACCAAGCATACTCATCAGGACGTAGGGTGTTACGCATCTCTAAGTGGCCCGAACCTGTAAACCTTGTCCACTGTCCCTCGTGCGATCGGCACGAACCATTTTGCTACAGTTGTCGACACCGTCCTACTCCTAAAAACACCTTGAGGGGCAACCCCGGGTGTGCGGTCGGACCCTAAACACCGACACAGTGATCCTGACGAGGCGAAAGTTGCGACATTACTTCGAGTCTCATCCGGTAACTGTGGTGTCATCCTTCCCGCTGGGGGAGATCATCCAGTGCCGAGAGGCCTCGGGACGGATCGCAAAGTGGGCGGTGGAAATCATGGGCGAGACAATCTCGTTCGCCCCTCGGAAGGCCATCAAGTCCCAGGTACTGGCGGACTTCGTAGCCGAATGGGTCGACACACAGTTGCCGACGGCTCCGATCCAACCGGAGCTCTGGACCATGTTTTTCGACGGGTCGCTGATGAAGACGGGACCCGGCGCAGGCCTGCTCTTCGTCTCGCCCCTCAGGAAACACCTGCGCTACGTGCTGCGCCTCCATTTCCCGGCGTCCAACAATGTGGCTGAGTACGAAGCTCTGATCAACGGATTGCGAATCGCCATCGAGCTAGGGGTCCAACGCCTCGACGCTCGCGGCGACTCGCAGCTCGTCATCGACCAGGTCATGAAGAACTCCCACTGCCGCGACCCGAAGATGGAGGCCTACTGTGATGAGGTTCGACGCCTGGAAGACAAGTTCTACGGGCTCGAGCTTAACCACATCGCCCGGCGCTACAACGAGACTGCGGACGAGCTGGCGAAGATAGCCTCGGGGCGAACGACGGTTCCCCCGGACGTCTTCTCCCGGGATCTGCACCAACCCTCCGTCAAGATCAGCGACACACCCGAGCCCGAGGCGCCCTCGGCCCCGTCCGAGGTAACCTCAGCCCAGCCCGAGCCGTCCTCGGTTCGGCCCGAGGAACCCTCGGCTCCCGAGGGCGAGGCGCTGCGCATCGAGGAGGAGCGGAGCGGGGTCATGCCTGATCAGAATTGGCAGGCCCCGTACCTGCAATATCTCCGCCAAGGAGAGCTACCCCTCGACCAGGCCGAGGCACGGCGGGTAGCGCGACGCGCCAAGTCGTTCGTCTTGCTGGGCGATGAGAAGGAGCTCTACCACCGCAGCCCCTCGGGCATCCTCCAGCGGTGCATCTCCATCGCCGAGGGTCAGGAACTCCTGCAAGAGATACACTCGGGGGCTTGCGGCCATCACGCAGCGCCTCGAGCCCTCGTCGGGAACGCTTTCCGGCAAGGCTTCTACTGGCCGACGGCGGTGGCTGACGCCACTAGAATTGTCCGCACCTGCGAAGGGTGTCAATTCTATGCGAAGCAGACCCACCTGCCCGCTCAGGCTCTGCAGACGATACCCATCACCTGGCCCTTCGCTGTGTGGGGTCTAGACCTCGTCGGCCCTCTGCAGAAGGCGCCCGGGGGCTACACGCACCTGCTGGTCGCCGTCGACAAATTCTCCAAGTGGATCGAGGTCCGACCCCTGAACAGCATCAGGTCCAAGCAGGCGGTGGCGTTCTTCACCAACATCATCCATCGCTTCGGGGTCCCAAACTCCATCATCACCGACAACGGCACCCAGTTCACCGGCAAAAAATTCTTGGATTTTTGCGAGGATCACAACATCCGGGTGGACTGGGCTGCCGTAGCTCATCCCATGTCGAATGGGCAAGTAGAGCGTGCCAATGGCATGATTCTACAAGGGCTCAAGCCTCGGATTTACAACGACCTCAACAAGTTCGGCAAGCGATGGATGAAGGAACTCCCCTCGGTGGTCTGGAGCCTGAGGACGACGCCGAGCCGAGCCACGGGTTTCACGCTGTTCTTCCTGGTCTACGGGGCCGAGGCCGTCTTGCCCACTGACCTGGAATACGGCTCCCCAAGGACGAGGGCCTACGATGATCAAAGCAACCAAGCTAGCCGAGAAGACTCGCTGGACCAGCTGGAAGAGGCTCGGGACAGGGCCTTACTACACTCGGCGCGGTATCAGCAGTCCCTGCGACGATACCACGCCCGAGGGGTCCGACCCCGAGATCTCCAGGTGGGCGACCTGGTGCTTTGGCTGCGGCAAGACGCCCGAGGGAGGCACAAGCTCACGCCCCCCTGGGAGGGGCCATTCGTCATCGCCAAAGTTCTGAAGCCCGGAACGTACAAGCTGGCCAACAGTCAAAGCGAGGTCTACGGCAACGCTTGGAACATCCAACAGCTACGTCACTTCTACCCTTAAGATGTTTCCAAGTTGTTCATATACCTCGCACCCACGCAAAGTTTAGTCAACAAGGAAGGGTCGGCCTCGCCTCGGCAAAGCCCGACCCTCCCTCGGGGGCTAAAAGGGGGGAAACCCCCTCTGCGTCAAAATTTTCCTCGAAAAAATCTCTTCTACCAGAATATATTTCGTGCCTTTTGACTACTTCGAAAAGTGGGTCCTGGAAACGACGGAGTACACGTAAGCAGCCAAGGCTGACCGAGTCGGCGACAGGGCCTCACGGACGGGTGAAAGTACGCGTAAGCGGCAAGGCTGACCGAGCCGAGGGACTCCCACGCCTCCGGGATACGGATACCTCACTCAGCACCTTCCGCGAGAAGCAACTCTCGCTCGCACTAACATCCCTGTCACCGACAAAAAGTCCAGACACTCGAAACAAGAGGAAAAGAGACGCAGCTTTAAGACGCAGCGAGGGTATGTGTTCTGGCCTCGACGGCCGCACAAGGCACACGCTACAAGACAATCCGATCCTGCAGGTTCGGGTCTTGACGCTGGAAGGGGGCAGCAACACCCTCGGCATCGACGGCACCTTCGGCGAGGCCCGACCTAGCCTCGGACGGCGACGCGGTCCGAGGGTCTCCGCTCCGAAGGACGACGTCATCACCACGCCCGGGCAGTCGCTGTCAGGGACTTCTCCGGGAATCCGGCCCGAGCAGGCGGCTCGGCCGGCCACCTCCAGGGCCTCGGCCAACCATCTTCCAAGGGCGCCGGCCCGGTCCGAAGCCTTGGCTGATCAACCCCGACGTCGATCCTGCCAACGGACAACCCGGCTAGGCTCCGGCCAACCAGGTTTCATTTTCGAGCCAACTCCGCCTCTGTTCATACTGATATCGCTACCCCTGGCCTCGGCTCGTCGAAGAGCGGCCTAGGGGTCTCTTTAACTAAGCTAGAAGAACCTCGGACAGCAGGGCCGACCGTGCCGAGGGACTCCTACGCCTCCGGGATACGGATACCTCACTCGTCACCTTGACACAGGGCGACTCATGCTTGGTGAAGCGGCTCAGATAGTCAACAGACGAGTCTTAGTGCTCGGAAATGAGGAAAAAACACGGCCCCGTGCCGAAGTTACATACATGTTCAGGCCCCGAAAGCCGTAATGAACAAAAAATCCTGGCATTCGAAGTGCCATTACAAACGGAACTCCGGTTCCCCCTCCGCAGGTACGAACAACCCCACTCGATAGGGGTGGGCCTGTGGAGCAACAGAAGACCGACGAACGACATGTCATCGCCCGCCCCGACAGCGGCGACGATGAAGACTTCTGTCCTGGGAGGCCGAACAGCAGCAGTGATGACCTCAGGGCGGATGTTGCTGCTGGGAGGCCCCCGCCCTTGCCCAAACTCGAGAGGCAAGGACGGGCAGAAGGCCGTAGAGTTGGAGGTCGGTCCGTGGCCAGCCTTGGCTGTCGCGCCGGCGGAAGAACCTCTTCCAGCTGCCGTGGCGGGAAGCAGCACCGGGAGCGGCTCCGAAGCCGCTCGGCTCAGCGAGCCGGGCACGGTGCAGCTGTCAGCGCCAGGGACGACTCCCGCCCTTCCCCCCGATCACTGAGGGAAGAAGGGGGCCACCGCCCACGCAGGGGCCGACCTCAACTCGGCACACTCATCTCCCCAGCCCTGGTGATGAAAATCCTTAAGGCTGAGGGAGGGGCAGAGGCCGCAGCCCGGCTCGCTTTCCCCCACCATCAAGCTGGAGGTCACCATCTTGGGTGACCGCCGGTGGAGGGGTGCAGCCGGGCTGCATGATGAAAATCCTTGAAGCCGAACGATGGCTGAAAGGTACCAACTCCCACGGAGTTGCGTTCCTCCAACGATAAGGCGAAAAGACGGTGGTTTCCCCCATCCGGGGGCTTGGAAGGTGGAAGAACACAGTGCATAAGGGAGAAAGAAGACGTGGTCGCCTTATGGAAGGGGTCGCCCTCCTTTTAAAGGCGACTCTCCCTGCTTGCGCCCCCAACCGTCACGGGCTGAGTCTTCTCCAACACGCCTCCAAAGCCCTCCCCTGCGGCGCGGGGGCTGGGTCCCGCATGTCATGCAGACCGGCTCCGAGCAGAAGGAGCCAAACTGCCGCGCACGGCGCACGCAACCACCCAGCGGTTACAAGTGACCCTCCACTTTTGCCCAGGCCAACGGGCGAAAGGGGCAGGCAGCCATGCAGGCGGCATGCAACCGCGCCAAGTGGACGCGCCCCTCCGACTCCTGACATGCCAGCACGGAGGCCCAAGCCCACGCGTCGCGCGACCGGCGCGCCGGATGCTGCATGCAAGAAACTGTACCACTCGCGCCATCGCCGCACCTCCTCGATTGCAGAACCGATACCGCGACCCGAGGCGACCCAGCGCGCGACCCAGCAGCGCCAGCCTGACGCAGCGGTCAAACGTGGTCAAAAGTGGGCCGGCAGTAATGACGGTGGCAGGCACGCGGGAGCAGCGGTCACGCCGTCAGCCAAGCTCACGTCCCATCCGGAGACAGCGAGAGAACCCCCTCTCACGGCGTGAAGACGACGCGCCCGTGACCCGTTCCTCGAACGGCTCGCGCACGCGCAACGGCAGCCTCGCCAACTACTCGCCCCGTCGCATTAACTCCACGGCTGGACAGGCGACGCTTCTGGCAGGAGCAGCTGGCGACGCTTCGCCTTCGCCAAAACAACCGCGCCAAAAAAGGTACGCCGCGTCGTTCAATTTCGTACCCTTTTTCCTTTTTCCTCTTTCTCTATCTCTTGCAACAGGGACCGGGAGAGGGGATACCCCTAAAGGGATCCTTCCCCGTGAAGGAACTAGGCTCCGAGCCTCCTTACTGATCAGGGGTTCGAAGGCTGGCCCCCCGAAGGGTTCAACAGCCGCCTCAGATCGCGTGGGCCCGACACCCACTACTGGTCAGAGGTTCGAAGGTCGGCCCCCCGAAAGGTTCCACGGCCGCCTCAGGCTACTCGGGCTCCGCGCCCATTACTAATCAGGGGTTCGAAGGCTGGCCCCCCGAAGGGTTCACAGTCGCCTCAGACACCGAGCGAGGGATGACCAGGGGTACGTTCGATACATAACCGAGGCTCGGGCTGCGCTCCCGAGGTACCCTAGGACATTTTCGAGACCAGCGGGAACGATCCTGTAACGGAATCCCATCGGAGGGAGGCATCGAGCCCTCGGACCCCGTCGCCAGGGGACCGGGTCCGGCAGATCACCCGCAGGTACTTTTGGGCGTGCCTCCGGGCCCCTAGCCGACCCCCAACGAACGGGGCACGGACGTCCACTCGGATTACCCGCTTGCAGCTCACCGGAGACACCATGTTCGGTGCCCATCGAGGGTAACATGGCTCTCTCCCCCCCTCCTCCTTGCGGAAAGGCGACGTAGGGGCGTATGTAAAAAAGCCGAGTCTGTCCCTGATCGCCCTCTCGCCCTGTGCGGAGGCTCGGGGGCTGCTCTCGCAAACCCGGCTCCGTTCAAACCGTTGACAGCGTCAACATACCAGCCCGAGAACTTGGGCCCCGACAGTGCACCCGGGCTACGGCCAGTTCGCATGAGGGAACCACCAGACCAGCCGAAGCGTTACGCAAGGCATTAAGACCTCGAAGGAGTGAAACCACTCCTCCGAGGCCTCGGGGGCTACACCCGGCGGGTGCGCTCGCGCGCACCCACCGGAACAAAATGCAACCGAGAAAGGCTGGTCCCCTTGCAAAAAAGTGCGACGAAAGCCTCCAAGCGAGTGCTAACACTCCCTTCGAGGCTCGGGGGCTACTGTCGGGGACCATAATTAGGGTACCCTCAAGACGCCTAATTCTCAGCTGGTAACCCCCATCAGCATAAAGCTGCAGAGGCCTGATGGGTACGATTAAGTCAGGGATCAGTCCATACGAGCGACTCGATCACGCCTCGCCCGAGCCTAGCCTCGGGCAAGGGCAGCCGACCCTGAGGTGTTTCCGTCTCGCCCGAGGCCCCCTTTTTACGGCAGACGCATCTCCGGTTCGCCCGAGGCCTTGCCTTCGTTAAGAAGCAACCCTGACTAAATCGCCGCACCGACCGACCGAGTCACAAGGGCATTTAACGCAAAGGTAGCCTGGCACCTTTATCCTGACGCGCGCCCCCTGGCAGAGCCGAAGTGACCGCCGTCACTTCGCCGCTCCACTGACCGGTCTAACAAAAGGACAGCGCCGCCTGCGCCGTCCTGACTGCGGTGCCGCTCGACAGAGTGAGACTGACAGGCAGCCAGGCCTTGCCAAAGGCGCCATAGGAAGCTCCGCCCGACCCAGGGCTCGGACTCGGACTAAGGCCCCGGAAGACGGCGAACTCCGCTCCGCCCGACCCAGGGCTCGGACTCGGGCTAAGGCCCCGGAAGACGGCGAACTCCGCTCCGCCCGACCCAGGGCTCGGACTCGGGCTAAGGCCCCGGAAGACGGCGAACTCCGCTCCGCCCGACCCAGGGCTCGGACTCGGGCTAAGGCCCCGGAAGACGGCGAACTCCGCTCCGCCCGACCCAGGGCTCGGACTCCGCCCTGGCCTCTGCCGAACGACCTCCGCCTCGCCCGACCCAGGAGCTCGGGCTCGGCCTCGGCCATGGAAGACAAGACTCGACCCCGGCTTCGGAGGAGCCTCCACGTCGCCCGACCTAGGGCACAAGCCCGCCACGTCAACAGGAAGCGCCATCATCACCCTACCCCGAGCCGACTCGGGCCGCAAGGAACAAGACCGGTGTCCCATCTGGCTAGCTCCGCCAGATAGGCAATGATGGCGCCCCGCTGGCCCCGTGACGACGGCGGCTCTCAGCTCCCTTACGGAAGCAGGGGGACGTCAGCAAGGACCCAACCGCTCCGACAGCTGTCCCTCCACCAGGCTCCGTTGCTCCTCCGACAGCCACGACACCACACCAGCTGGGTGCCAAGATCTCTCCGGCTGCCACATTGGCATGTACTTAGGGCGCTAGCTCTCCCTCGCTAGACACGTAGCACTCTGCTACACCCCCATTGTACACCCGGATCCTCTCCTTACGCCTATAAAAGGAAGGACCAGGGCCTTCTTAGAGAAGTATGGCCCCGCGGGAACGAGGGCTGGGGCAGGCGCTCTCTTGGGGCCGCTCGCTCCCCTCACCCGCGTGGACGCTTGTAACCCCCTACTGCAAGCGCACCCGACCAGGGCGCGGGACGAACACGAAGGCCGCGGGATCTCCACCTCCCTCACGACTCGGCTCCGGCCACCTCGCTCTCCCCCCTTCGCGCTCGCCCACGCGCTCGACCCATCTGGGCTGGGGCACGCGGCACACTCACTCGTCGGCTTAGGGACCCCCCGGTCTCGAAACGCCGACAATCACATTTTTGTTTAACATATCTTTAGACCAAAATTCTTAAAATAATGTCCAAATTTATATCAAATTAATAGACTTTATCATTTTCACGTGGGGGACTTAAGGTTATCTGCATGTGAGAACTTAAGATTATTTTATAGACTATTTATTAGTATTGGTAACTTAATTGCAATTTCCGGTTGACACTACACTATTTTATGAATTTAATTGTATTTTGATGATTTTCTAAAACAAGAAATTAATAATACATATATAGCCTAAAAATCATGAAATTTTATGGAGGCACAACATATGTCTATATATAACCATAAAAATGTTAGAATTATAAGATCTATAAGATATTGGCGTCTCTTCCATTTTAATTTCACTTATTTGTATGAGTTACACGTGAAATCAATTTAACTATCCAAGTTTCAAACATAATCGGTATTTTACTTTATTATTTTCGTGCGAGGACTTGAGTTATCTTCGTATATAATGTTTATTAATTTTTATAACTCACTTGCAATTTTTTAGTGAAACTATAATATTTTATGAATTTAATTGCATTATGATGATTTTTTATAGAAAATCATAATAATACACAAATAGCCTTGGAAATTCATGATTTTTATGGAGACACAACATATATTCACTTATAGTTCTCAACAACATATGGACTATAAAATCCACAAGATGCTAATGTTTCTTCTATTCCACTTCTACTTATTGCGTGAGTTACACGTGAAATCACTCTATGCATCAAAGTTTGAACATATTTAATACTTCACTTATCATTTTCATGTGGGGATTTGAGGTTATATTCGAATAGATTGTTTATTAGTTTTGGTATTTTTGCAATTTTGGGTCAAAGCTAGTGTATTTTATGAATTTAATTATATTTTTAATGATTTTATGTAAAAAGAATTAATAATGCACAAATAGCCTCAGAAGATTAATAAATTACATAGATGTACAACATATGGCCGTATATAGCCATTGAAAATAATGAGACCATAAAATCCATAAGATGTCAACATTTTTTCTATTTTATTTCCACTTATTGCGTGAGTTACACGTGAAATCACTCTAAGTATCTAAGTGTCAACATAATCAATACTTCGCTTTACCATTTTTATGTGGGAACTTGAGGTTATCTTCTTATAAAATGTTTCTTAGTTTTGATAATTTGTTTGCAATTTTATGGTCGAACAAGAATATTTTATGATGAGCATTTAATGCATTATTCGACAAGAATTTGATGTCCGACTAAATAAGATCCGTATCCGTCACTTATCTGCTCGAATAAATATCTGATCCCTGTATCTGTATCCGTCATATTTCTAACTATTCGTATCCGATTCTGAATCCGTTTTAAATATATTAGGGTAGGATACAAGATAAACTATTATCCGTTAGTATCCTTCTGTTTTCACCCCTACATGAATTTAGAGACAAATGATAAGGTAAAGTCTGCATGAGAAAAATAGGAAATGGAATAAAAAACATCTTCCAAGCACATCATTACGGAGAATGGATCAAAAAGATAAAACCCGTGTCATATAAGGTTTTGTTTGGGAACTCCAGTATTGACCCTAATCTACATATGTTGAGGTGGATTGAGGTGTAAATTAGTTTAAGTTATACCTCAATCTACTTTAACGCATGTGAATTCGGATCAATACTAGAGTACCTAAACTAGACCGGAAGAGAATATTAACTTTTTACCACTTGCTATGAAGGTTGTAGTATCTAAGGGGCACGTTTGGGAGGCCGTGTATGGGCCGGTCAGGCTAATTTGATACAACTTACGCTTGTTTGTTACTTGTCTATGTATTTGATGGGCTGGTGAACGGTGTTTGGTTGTCTGTATGTCTATGTTCACATGCACTGCGGGATGTAGCATCTCGCCACGAGCAAGGCTGTGGAGAAACAAGTTTCATTTCAGTATCTCGGGAATCTGGCTCTGGCTAGCCTGTTTGGAGCGGTCAGGCTCCACTGCGAAACGAACGAAACAAATTCTAAAGCTATCCGCACTTATACTACTCTAAATTTCTACCCTAAAAGGAATATTCTATCCTAGTCAGCAAGATAGTCTACTCTATACTATAATTCTTTACCGTCATGTTTACTCTATATCTCAAATCTATACCAACTAACACATCTTATTTTTTTTTCATTACTACCAGCACACACAGTCATAGCACTGGCCGGCCTCCGTACCACCGCTGACCGCTCACCAGTACAGACCAAAACGCCAAATGGAGAGAGATTTGAAGTTGAGGTGTTTCAGTGATCTGTGTAGTGGTTTTTTTACTCTATACGTAGCGCTATCCACATAGCGTATTGTTTAGAGCTGCCCGCTGCAGCTGCTGGCAGCCTAAACTTGTTTGGGATCAAAGTACAATTTTTGATGGCAAGACGGAATTTGTTATTTATTAGATTTCGCAGGGCATTTGGCCGGGCGTCATCTAGGGGATGGATCCGGATATTTATTCGGATGTCAAATTTTTTGTCTTCTTTCTTCGATTATGAACAAATAACATATAGAATTTACTATGTAAATTTATATTTGTCGGGGACCATAATTAGAGGTACCCTCAAGACTCCTAATACTCAGCTGGTAAACACCATCAGCACAAAGCTGCAAAGGTCTGATGGGCGCAATACAGGTCAAAGCTCCACTCAAGGGACACGATCTCGCCTCGCCCGAGCCCAGCCTCGGGCAGGAACAGTAGACCAAGGCAGATTCACACCTCACCCGAGAGCCTCCTCAAGCAACGGACGCACCTTCGACTCACCTGAGGCCCAGTTCGGGCAGGCTTCGCGGAGAAGCAACCTTGGCCAGATCGCCTCGCCAGCCGACCGGATCACAGGAGCATTCAATGCAAGGATCGCCTGACACCTTATCCTGACGCGCGCTCCTCAGTCGACAAGGCCGAAGTGACCGCAGTCACTTCGCCCCTCCACTGACTGACCTGACAGGAAAACAGCGCCGCCTGCACTACTCCGACTGTTGCGCCACCCGCCCGGGTGAGGCTGACAGCAGCCAAGTCCAGCCTCGGGCGCCATAGGAAGCTCCGCCTCGCCCAACCGCAGGGCTCGGACTCAACCTCGACCTCGGAAGACGGTGTCCGCCTCGCTCGACCCCAGGGCTCGGACTCAACCTCGACCTCAGACGAAGGTCTCCGCCTCGCCCGACCCCAGGGCTCGGACTCAACCTCGACCTCGGAAGACGGTCTCCGCCTCGCCCGACCCCAGGGCTCGGACTCAACCTCGACCTCGGAAGACGGTCTCCGCCTCGCCCGACCCCAGGGCTCGGACTCAACCTCGACCTTGGAAGACGGTCTCCGCCTCGCCCGATCCCAGGGCTCGGACTCAACCTCGACCTCGCAAGACGGTCTCCGCCTCGCCCGACCCCAGGGCTCGGACTCAACCTCGACCTCGGAAGACGGTCTCTGCCTCGTCCGACCCCAAGGCTCGGACTCAACCTCGACCTCGGACGACGGTCTCCGTCTCGCCCGACCCCAGGGCTCAGACTCAACCTCGACCTTGGACGACGGTCTCCGCCTCGCCCGACCCCAGGGCTCGGACTCAACCTCGACCTCGGACGACGGTTCCGCCTCGCCCGACCCTAGGGCTCGGACTCAACCTCGAC
Source organism: Zea luxurians (assembly GCA_029449295.1). Taxonomy (NCBI): domain Eukaryota; kingdom Viridiplantae; phylum Streptophyta; class Magnoliopsida; order Poales; family Poaceae; genus Zea; species Zea luxurians. The sequence goes on from JAOPSE010000010.1 coordinate 139,231,975, forward strand.
CTCGGACGACGTCTCCGCCTCGTCCGACCCCAGGGCTCGGACTCAGCCTCGACCTCGGAGGAGCCTCCGCCTCGCCCGACCTTGGGCTCGGGCCAACCACGTCGCAGGCGGGTACATCATTACCCTACCCCTAGCTAGCTCAGGCTACGGGGAACAAGACCGGCGTCCCATCTGGCTCGCCCCGGTAAAACAAGTAATGATGACACCCCGCGTGCTCCATGACGACGGCGGTTCTCAGCTCCCTACGGAAGCAAGGAGACGTCAGCAAGGTCTCGACAGCCCCGACAGCTGTGCTTCTACAGGGTTTAAGCGCTCCTCCGACGGCCACGACATCACATGAACAGGGCACCAACAGCCACGTCGGCATGTACATAGGACTCTGGCTCCTCTCTGCCGGACACGTTAGCACACTGCTACACCCCCCATTGTACACCTGGGTCCTCTCCTTACGTCTATAAAAGGAAGGTCCAGGGCCCTCGTACGAAAAGGTGGTCGCGCGGGAGGACGGGCTGACGAGCAGGCTCTCTCTCTCCCTCCCTCGCGAACGCTTGTAACCCCCTACTGCAAGCGCATCCGCCCTGGGCGCAGGACAACACGAGCCACGGTTCCCCTTATTGTTTTTCCCCTTGTGTTTCGTCTCGCGCTGACCCATCTGGGCTGGACACGCAGCGATAATTTACTCATCGGTCCAGGGATCCCCCGGGGTTGAAACGCCGACAGTTGGCGCGCCAGGTAGGGGCCTGCTGTGTGTTGATGAACAGCTTCCCATCAAGCTCCAGATGGGTAGTCTCCAGCAACCTCCCCAGCCTGAGACGCTGCTCCGTTTCGGGAGTCTCGAGTTCATGTCCCTCGACGGTAGCTACGACATGGTACTCCTTCCTCCGCCGCGCGACAACGACAATGGCGGCCGTCAGCCCGCCCG